>JASAOG010000175.1:167500-767500 GCA_030265305.1 Biomphalaria pfeifferi | reverse complement strand
ACTTGCTAGTTATCACATCTTCCTCTCTCTGAATTGTCTGCTCTGGATGTGCAGTAATATATTGCTGACACAACTTGACTGCTGTTGGCACATCTTTCGGTTTCCTCTCATGTAGAAAAGCCACTAACTGAGGATTGCAAGATGTGAGGATCTTGTCTCTGATGAGACCTTCGAATGTCTTTTCAGTATTAGACTATTCAACCCAACGTATGAGGTATCTTGTAATGTCCTCAACAAATTCATGGAATGGCTGGTTTCTCTCTGGTTTAGCTTTATGGAACTTCTCTCTATACCTATCATCTGTCAAGTTGTATCTTTTCATTAATACTTCCTTCACCTTGTCATATTTCTCTAAATCTTTCTTAGAAAAGTTGATACAAGCTTGCAGTGCCTTTCCCTGTAACAATGTGTATAGATGACTTCCCCACTGAGTTTTAGGTAAATCTGTAGCTTGAGCATGCACTTCAAATCTAGCCAAATATGCATCCATTTGATCCACATTTTCATTAAAAGGTGGCAACTTTGGTTTCCATACAGGTTTGATATGCTCTTTGATTTCTCCTTTCGTCTCCCTAAGCTCCAACTCTCTGACTCTCAATGTGTGTATTTCTACCTCAGCTTCTTTCTCTTTAGCTCGTGCTTCTGCCTCTTTAGTTTTTGCCTCTGCCTCTTTAGCTCTCACTTCCCTCTCTTTATCTCTTTCATCTCGATCTGTGTCTTCTCTTTCTTTTACCCACTCTTGTAAAGCGGTTCCAGTCAATCCCATTTCTTTTCCAGCGGCTATTATCTGTGATAATTTGTCTGCCATCCTTGTTTATGTGTGTAGCTTAGACTTAGACTTAGGTCCTCCCGCGCCGTTCGGCGCATTGGGCGGCAAGCTGTCTCCATAAAGCTCTGTCACTAGCAATGTCTGAAGCCTCCTCCCACCTGGTGTCCACTGTTTTGAGGTCCTCCATGAAGGTGTGTCGCCAAGTAATACGAGGGCGTCCCTGATTGCGCTTTCCTTGTTTTGGCTTCCATGTTATCGCAACTCTTGGTGTGCGTAATTCATTTTGACGTAGAACATGTCCCGCAAACCTCATGCGACGCTCAGTCACAACCTCACCAAGTGTTCGACTCCCAGTTCGGCATAGGATTTCCTTGTTTGAGACTGGATCTGTGTAACTGACTCCAAAAATCCGTCTCAGCCATCTCTGTTGAGCCACATTTAGTCTTTTCTCAATTTTGACAGATGACTTCCACGTCTCACATGCATATGTAGCAGTTGGAATGACGATTGTGTTGAGAAGGTGTATTTTTGTCTTGAGTCCAATGGCTTGGCTAGTCCATATAGGCTGCAGCCTTTGGAAAAAGCTCCCTGCCTTTCCTATTCGGCACTCTACATCATGGTAAGCATCTCCATCATTTGTTATGATGCTGCCAAGGTACGTGAACTTGTCCAGCTCTTCAAGCTTTGACTCGCCAAGTCTGACGGGGACACCCTTTGCCTTATATCCCACTCGCATAATTTTAGTCTTATCCAAGTTTATGCGGAGGCCAATTTTGGGTGCCTCTCTGGCTAGGCTCTCCGTCATTTCTTGAATGCATTTACTCGGGGCTACAAAAAAAAAAAATAAATGTGTGTAGCATCAAATATATACAATACAAATTACTTTGTCACTATGTTTGACCTAGTTTCGTCTCGGCTGATTGACTTCACACTTCACAACTTCACGTCCTTCTTGGTCCTTGACCTTTTCACAATGGCGAACCGCAGTTCTGCCTAATGTCTTCCAAGACTAAGTCAAGTAACTAGATAGACGAGCCTCCAAATATGTCACAGATTTCCTATTATATAACTGTATAGAATCTACCTTTGGTCTCGATACGTGTC
Organism: Biomphalaria pfeifferi; assembly: GCA_030265305.1. Taxonomy (NCBI): domain Eukaryota; kingdom Metazoa; phylum Mollusca; class Gastropoda; family Planorbidae; genus Biomphalaria; species Biomphalaria pfeifferi. The sequence continues at coordinate 765,627 of JASAOG010000175.1, read as the reverse complement.
CCTGATTCAGTTCTAGTTAACGAAATAAAGTAATGAAACCACTAACTAAATCAAACACATAAATTTTAATCAGCTTTACTGCATATCACACACGCTGGTCTCTGTCTGATCAACCTCTAACAACAAAACACACTTCCGGTCATTCGCGCAGAATGTAAAAATAGATTATACATACATACACACATTCATCCGTGACAACATTCAAATCGACTGAGATATGGTCAGTCACAATTACGGAACAGGATTTTTGTAAGAAGTCACAATTGCGGAAGACGGTAAAAATGTAACAAAGCCTATATATAGTCTTGTATAATACTTGAACTCCCTATTCTTTACATTATTTTTTTTTAATTAAAGCTAAAGACACACATTGTCACTTTTAGATTCTTTACCTCTTCTTTAATTGTAATTGAAGTCACACTACCCTGATTTTCCTTACAATGAGCAGGTCAAATAGATAACATTTATAGTGTTCCACAATTGTCACTATCTTTAAAAAGGTAAAAACTGGTGAACACCATCCAAAACTATTTTAACCAATCAATTAATTAGCTTACAGCTTAATTGTTCAAGAAAACAAAAGAAAAAAACAACACGAGTTGTTGTTTTTAGGGGGAGATTATTTTTTCCCTGGGGAGGTGGGGGATGATACCCGAGCTTACCGCTCCGGGTGACACCGACTTTAGTGACGCCACTGCGTCTATCTATTTTATCCAAAAGTTAACTATAGAAAAAAAAATGATCATGCCATTAATTTATTTTTATGTAAAGTTGGTTTTAAACAAATAAAAAAAAAAAAAAAACAACAACCCACAAATAAGCTTTGACCAAAATGAATAGTCCAATTAAGTGCCCCTTTCCCAAAATAACGTCATTTGAAGTGACAAACTATCCTGGACCCACTGGACAATCTTACATTAAATTATTGAAGAGTTATTCAATCATATGTCCCTTAATTAGTTCTTAGTAAATTAGTATCTATCTATCTATCTATCTATCTATCTATCTATCTATCTATCTAGCTAGCTAGATAGCTATCTATCTATCTATCTATCTATCTATCTAAAAAATTCAAAACATTTGAGAAAATTTAAAATTAAAAACACTAAAATTTAAATCATCGTAATTACCTGATTAAATAAATTAAATATTACAAAGTTAAATATGCTTTGATAAAGGCCACGGCATCAAAGCTAAACGGAAATAAAACACCATCTTAATAACTGCTACGTCTGTGATGACATAATACATAAATAACAACTGGAAATTTCTATTATTCTAGACCTATAAAATACTGCACTACTCTGTTGTCTTCAGACTCGTAGACAATGCCAAGATTCGCCTATCATAAAACTGTTCTGGAAAGCCAGTCTCAACTGGTTGTATATGGTTACCTCGTTCTTGAACTATCTGATCATGACGTTGGTATTACGAACAGTTCATAGCGAACAAAAAGCAATGATGAATACAGTAAGATGTACTTCTCTCTTTCTCTGTCCACCTTTCTATATATCATCATATCAAACTACAGAGTTTTGTTCCTCCCAATTCTTTCTTTTTTTTTTTACCTATGGTTGGTTTAAAAAAAGAATAAAATGAGCTAAATATAGTCTGTTGGTACCCAATTGTGCATTTTTGTTCCTCTCTCCCCCAAATGACGTCACCTGATGTGGTTCTACTAGTCACCCATCACCGCACAACCTTGACCAAATGGCCAATTTTAATTGCAATGTGGTCCGTAATATACTAAAAGATTTTTAAAAACATGTTTTTTTTTTAATAAGGTGCTCATAAAACATCGAGACTGGACCTCACATTCAAATGTATAGTGGGGGAGGGGCAAAGAGGGAATGATGACCCGGGCACACCCTCATGGGGGGGGGGGGTGCGCAAGACACAGAGAGTCGCCTAAAAATAAAATTATCTATGTATATAATTCTGTTCATGGCTCAAGAGTTTGGACGAGAAGAAGTAAAGGAAAGATCACTCTCTTATTTCTGTGGATAGTCACAAGAAACAAGAGGGGGGGGGGGGGAGAACAAGTATTCACCGGTCACTATGGATGGCTGCCTGGTCGTTCGGTTTGCGCGCTGGACTGTCGTTTGGATTTATCGATAGTCCCGGGTTCAAACCCTGCCCGCTCCATCCCCCTTCGTCCTGCGGTAGGTTTGGACTATGAAGTAAACTATCGCCAACTCTGAAGGAACATCCCAAACATTTTACAAGCAAACATTTTACAAACACTTAATAGCTGCTCCGGACTTAACCATTGTGACCAAGAAGTCATGGAAAGAGAACAAGTAATCTACTATTTTTATTTACAGGTCACTAAATAGCAGTGCCTGACTTAACAATTGTGGGGCCCTATGCGAAACGGATTTCGCAGGGCCAAATTTGGGTACGGAAGCGGGGGTAATAGTGAAATTTAAGAGTTTGTATTAGAAAATAAATTCGTCTATGCATTTTAGTCATTCTTTACTACGTACAGAACTACTTCACGAGCCTTGCGCGTAGAAAAGTCATACAGTATTTCACAATAATCCTGTTTCCCACATAGATCACGCTCAATAGCAAGAATTACCAATTGTTTCAATCTATCTTTGAGAATTGTTGACCTCAAGAATTCTTCATTAGTTTGAGGCGCGAGAAGCTTCTTTCAACATATTACACAATTACGGCTAATGCATAATTTTTATTTATCGCGCGTAGGATTGGCGTTTTCTATATTGAATGACACCCCAAAATGGCAATGTTTGTCTATATATTTCCGTATATTTTAAGGACTTTTTCGTATATTTTGTAATTTCAGGAAGGCGCGGGATATCTGTTTAAAGATATAAAATGGTTTAATTTTAAAATTTATAATTTATTGTAGATATTTTAGTTAGGTAAAACATTCTAAGGTTATTTTTATTATAATATTATTAAATACTTTTTATTTACAAGCCTTTTATTTCTATGTGATGTTCATGGAAAATGAGTTGTGGGGGGGGAGGGTTGCACCAATAAAGTACCTTGCCTTGGGCGCACGTTTTGGTCACTACCCCTCTGCTCACATGGCCTCTTAGCAATTTAAACTAATTTAAACTACAGGTAGCTTTTATATCCCCATTTAGTATATGAGACTACCTATACAAGAAGTTAAGTGAATCCACGCTTGCATGAGTCCAGTTTTCGCTGCATTATCAAAACTTTACATATTATGGATGCCCGCATGGTTGTACGGTATGCCCGCTGGACTGTCGTTCAGTCGTTCTCAATGGTCCAGGGTTCATTCCCTGGTAACCCTGCCCGCTGCCATCCCTCGTCATCCTGCGGGAGGTTTTGACTAGGAAGTAGATTGTCAACTCTGAGGGAATATCCGAAACATGTAAAAAGAAAATATGAAGACGAACGGATGATTATCATAATATCATTGTCATATGATGTCCAAGTTGTGGGCCGGAGCTAGTGGCGATGAAAGGGCAAATTTTGACACCAGGCCATACCCGTCGCTTTTTTTCCCTTTGGTTCTCTATGAATAAGCAGCCAACTAGTTAAAAACTAAGACCTAGATTTGCACACAGGGTGCATGGATATATATATATATAATCGGAAATACCTGATTCGTTTGACTTTTTTTTTATCATGACGTCCTTATTGGAATGAATTAGGACCCAATGATGCCCACATTAATTCAGTCCGTGGGCCATTTTAATTTCCGATACTCATGTCACGGGCAACATGAACGTAAAGATACAAGCAAAATATAAAAAAACTTTTTTTTTAAAAACAAAAGTTTAAAGGAGAAGAGCTCCGTTCTTAAAACAATGTACAAGTTATTGCCCTTATTCGATATCAAACAAAATATTTAATTACCAATAGTTGATCAACTAATTGAGTATTTTTGTTTATTGATTCATGTTTTGCTAGCTACAATAAATAACTGATCAGAGAATCCCTTTAGGGAGAAATAGCGTTAACAATTACTTAAGGGGGATTAAACCCACTAAATTTAGTCATATTTGTGAATACTGACGTATTAGTTTCCCTTCTTTCTATTAAACAAAATAATTAATTACCATTAATCAATTTTCGAATAATTACTTAAAAAAAAATTCATATCTTGCCTATGTCAATGAATAATTGTGAGAAGATTCAAATTTGTCAAGCAGGGATATATAGCTTTAAGTTACAAATTTGTCATGGGCACTTGATACACCGGTCGTAAATGGATTTTTCGAAAATTTCATTCTTTATAATCTGAAAATTCTTAAATCTTTCTCTGAAAAAATCCTTCGTTTGATAAACTGCTGATCATTTTATAGAGCGGTATAGGTTGAGACCTGAACAGGTTGGAACGTGGACAGATTGGGACGTGGACAGGTTGGGACGTGGACAGATTGGGACGTGGACAGGTTTGGACGTGGACAGATTGGGACGTGGACAGATTGGGACGTGGACACGTGGACAGATTGGGACGTGGACAGATTGGGACGTGGACAGATTGGGTCGTGGACAGGTTGGGACGTGGAGAGATTGGGACGTGGACAGGTTGGGACGTGGACAGATTGGGACCTGGACATATTGGGACGTGGCGGGCCCTTCTTTGGAGACACTTGCTTTATTTTCTCTATCTTAAAAATTCTCAAAAAAGTTTTATTACTTACCCCTGAGTTAAATATTTCGAAATCTACTGGTCCTTTAGTTTTGAATGGCGATTTTCAGCTATATCTATTACTTGCATTGTAATTGTCATGAGAAAGGCTAACAGTTTCAACTGCATTCTTCTTTTCAGGATTCATTTCTTCCACTACTGCACTGGCTTATTTCTCTACTTAAAATAAGAGCCACTTTGTAGCTAACATTACCATTACTTTAGGCAAGTTCCATAACCGCATTATCTCCAAGCTTAGGTTCACATATTACATTTCGTTTTTCCATTTAAGTTTTACTTATATTATAAGACAGTGGTACAGCGATGTCAATGATGGTAGCGGTTTTTCTTATTTGTCATCGGGGCGATTAAAATCTACCGTTTTGTCAGTCAAAATTGACCTATCCTAGTATGATAAGTAGACTATATAATCGGAAATGTTTCTTCGCACTAAAATAATGCAATAATACTAATAATAAACTTGTCTAAGAAGGTAAAATGATGCCGGGACTGTACAATCTCTCATAGATAACGATTTCTCACTGTAGGCCTAAGAAATGGCGCAACAAAAAAACAGATGAAATTAGTTCTCGTGTTTACGGATAAAAAAGGAAGAAGGAAGAGATATATGGGTTAGTGATAGGGCCTCTCTAGCTATGCACACTGCTACTAACGTTTCTCTCAAAAATATCTATATTTTTATGTTACGTGCACCTATAATGATGGTTTCAGAATTAAACTTAAGCTACTACTGAATTTATTGTTTAGCATTGCTTTCTTGCAATTCCCGATAAGCTAATTTAAGAATTAAGAATTGCCGTAGCAAACCGAAAGGAATTTCCATTCTTTAGAGTATTGTGAAACAACACAACAATGGCTGGGCGTCTACAACTACCTTATATAATGGATACTTTAAAATATTTCTTAAAATGCTTAAGACTGACTTTGTTTAGGTATGTTACTAAATATTAACTAAAAGTTATTTAAACCAAATGATTTAAATCTAGACTCTAGTAACCAGGGGTTAGAATGAGACCTGCAGGTAGGCCTACTAGCCTAGGTCTTTTTTTTTATTTAATGATGAATTGGAGGCAATATTTGACATCTATTGAATGGAACATTTACTAAGCAAAGTAGGCTAGACACTAATCTAATACATTCTTGGGCAGGTTCACTACTCACTAGGTTATACAAATTAAAAAAAAAAAAGCTTTTAGCGCTACTTTCATGCTTATAGCATGCTCAGAGTGATATGGTTCAATCTCATTTGTGGACCAGTCGGAGTATCTTAACAAGGTTTTCCGTGCTGCCTTTAGACGCTCAGTAAACACAACTCTGCTCGAGTCGGGTGTTGAACCTCGAGCCCTTCATAAGTAGCCTAGCCAAGCCAAGTTTAAAGTACTTAGCTTTTCACAGTTCCCCCTCTACATAGAATACAAAACTGATCTGCAGGGCCTCGTCTGTAGCTTTTCAAGACCATGTACAGACGTCGGCCTCTCTATAAATAATAATATAAATAAATAATAATAAAACAAGAAAAACAAAACACAAAATACTTTAAAACAAAAAAAAACTCAAAGCTTATATTATGTGTAATTGTATCAATTAGTTTGGATCAGTCAAATAATTAAATGTGTAATAGATCTGGACTAACAATAATAAATCTGTGCGATCACAAATATTTTTACCAATTGTTTTTGTTTAGCACAATTTCATGCTTTTAGCTTTCTCACTATGTTATGATCCAATCACTTGTCTGGACCAGTTAGGAAAAGTAAGTAGATATGTGTGTTTATGTATATATGTATGTAAGGGAGGGGTCAAAGGTAATTGTCTTATACATAACGAGGCAATTAACCCTCATCAAATCGCCTGTAAATAATCTTCAAAGTAGATTCCCTTTCACATATGTGGATCATTATGTTCCTAGGGTGCTCTGTTATCGGCCTCAGCGTGGCGCCTTTGTGAAAATTTGTAGTAGAGAAGTTTGAAAAAGCGAACAGGGGAAAGCACATGACATCAATTGTGATCCACAGTACAAGTTCTTGCTAAGAGTTATAGCACATGGCTAGGATATAAAAGAAAAGCTCGCTAATAACCATTCCATCCAATACACCGTTCCACATGAGGGTCGCACGCCGCTGTGTCGGTAGTACAGTGTAAGAGTAGGGTTCTGCCTCGGCGTCACCGGGCAGGGTAAACCGGTCTTCGCTCAGCGGTTCGTGTCCCCACAATATTTGGATGTGGCATGATCAGCTTGTGGATGTAGAACCGCCGGGGCAGAGATTCGTTGAAGAACCCATCTCTCATCCCTAGTCAACAATGTGCTTCGCGGCTCAAGTCTTTTTGGACACCTTACGGATGGTAAACAAAACATCAAATTTCCAACATAGAAATAATTTCAATGTTAAATTTTAAATTACATGTTTTAAACAGTTCTAAGCAGTCGACAAATAAAGCATACGCATATTATCATTAGTTTCTTCATTATAAAAAAAGTAAAGTTCCCTTTTCAGCCCTTGCGATCTATGAGGCAGATGATGTAAAGATCATCTGTTTCTGTGGCCCACGGTAAACTGGGGTGTCATGTGGCCAGCACAACAACCAACCGCTTTTCCTTTTCCACGACTAATATCAGGTAGCATTTAGAGGCACCCAAAGATCACGAAATAAAAAAGCCCAGTTTTTACCAGGATTCGAACCCGGGAACCATGGTTCAGAAGCCAAGCGCTTTACCACTCAGCCACAGCACCTCCTTCCGCATTGAAGGCAATTAAATCTCATTTCAATCTATTTCAGATGTCGAAATGAGAACAAATCTCCCGTTTACCTCGCTTCTTTGCGCAATCCTCTCAATTGCTTTAGGATGCACACTGAAAGACTCGCCCTTTGGATGTTTGTCGGGCCCCTGTGAAGCTGGAGAGTATTTCAATACCACTACCAAATTCTGCCAACCATGTCCCGAAGGTAAGAACACATTTTATAGAACAAAGAAGTTAAATAATTTAGATTAAAAAACATTACTTTTATTATTAGGCCCCGTAAAGTTGATATTGCTGGTCGTGATAATGTATATAAGCACTTCACTTTCTATAAAATGCTTCCAATGGCACGAGTCTTCAAATAGCCTCAAACAACCAATCCAACTCCTAGCGCTTACGTCTGACTCAGATATTGGGTCCGGCTGAACTGGCTCCTAAATCAGTTTCGGATAAGAGGGGCTTGTTAGCCTTGGTAAACTCAATTTTAAACCTCTGCTGTCTTGCAGCTATACTCAAACATGGGAAAGTTTTTAGGAGTCGAATAGCTATTGTACAATATTCATCTTAGTCCTATTAACTATTACTACCATGTATATATATATAAATATATATATATATATATATATATATATATATATATATATATATATATATTTATATAGATATAGATATAGATATATAGATAGATATAGTAATATATAGCTTTTTATAATTGTTGATACTCGGTCGTTGAATTGTAGTACTATGTAACCAGTAAAACTGTGACGGTGTAGGCGTTTTATATTCTAAATGAGAACATGACCTTAAATTATGGTTTTTAAATATAGCGCTACTTTCATGCTTATAGCATGCTCAGAGCGCTTTGGTCCAATCTCAGTTGTGGACCAGTGGGGGAGAGGGAAGGGGGTATCTAGGAGAAGGTTTTTCCGTGCTGCCTTTAGGCGTTCAGTAAACACAACTCTGCCCGAACCTCTAGCCCCCTTCATAGGTAGCCAAGCCAAACTAAGTTCAAGCGCACTTAGCCTCTCGACCACGCTTGCCACTTAGCATGATTTGACTTCTTTTTATACAAACTTGAATATAACTTTTATGCATAAATAGGCTATGCACAGGCTCAACTTCATTATAGATGTATGTAGAAACACAAGTTAAAACAATATTTAAAAAAAAAGAATAATATTTCTTACAAACATCATATCTAATGGAAATATTCGCAAAACACCACTTCCATATTTCAATATTGCAAGAAAAAGGCTCTCTTTTTCTTTATAAATAAGTATAATTAATTACCACTAATTAATTATTGACTAATTGATTAATTTTTTTTTTATCTATTCGTGTTTGTTAGGCACAACAAATAATTGTGTAAAGTTTAAAGTTGATCCGAGAATGGATGTGGGAGAAATAACGTGTAAAAAATGTGTACCAGACAGAGATAGTGAGTTGATAGAATCTTTGTAATGAACAGGATCAAACGCACTCAAATTGCAAGTCTTCTTTGTCACACATCTCTCGTTTGTTCTCCTCTCTTCAAATTTCTGTAATAAACTTAAGGGAGGCGACTCAATTCACATAGGGGCATCACAAAAAACATAATAACAATGTCTGTCTTGAGCACAGCCTCTTCATAAGCTCTAGATTTTGATGGAACGTCGTTATTTTCTTCCATGTCACCATTCTTTTTTAAGTCTAGTCTCTGACAGTGCGCACCTTCTGCACTAGCTTGGATGGCGGTGTGCATGGCAGGGTTATAGCATTACCAGCCAGTATTTATGAACTTGAACTACGACAGACCAACTCGTAACTTATACAGAATCTATTCACATGACCCAAACCATCAGGCCTCCTTTACTTATGATTACATTTGAAACACCCACATACACTCAATAACATTCAGCAGTGTGGAATAAAATGAAAAGCCAAATTCGTAAACAATGATCCGATTACTTTGAATGTACTTTAGAATGTACATCTCCAATAAAAAGAAATATGTAGACTCTATGATGAACATAAATCTACGGGAAAACAATTTAATAATTATACTAGAACGCAGAGCTTATAAAAACTCAAGCTGTCCGTCTGTCTGTCTGTCTGGTACAAAGTTTCAACATGAGCCTTCTCCCACTTCCCATTCTCCGATCAAGTTGAAACTTCGCACATTTATTCTCTGTACCTAACAAAACTTAAATCAATAAAAAAAAATTAACAAATTACCTAATTATTTATTAGTAACTAGTTATTTTGTTAGATTAAAACAAAAAAGAGTCGAAGTGTTACTTAATGAGAGATGTCAATGTATATGTGGATTTATTCCCCTTATTATGTCTGTCAGGTTTATCCTCCCACTTCCCATTCTTGGATAAGTTGAAATTATTCATATTTTTTCATAATCAGTGACAATATCTGAATCAATAAAAAAAAATAAACAATCAAATAATCAACCAGTAGTAATTATATATTTTTTTATATAGCAGAAAAGGAGCTAAGACCTGTCACTGAGGACAGTAATTAACAGTTCTTTACCTTTAATAAGCTGTTTTTTTTTTAAAGTATTCCTTTTTTCTTTTGATTGTTTATATTGTCTGATGCCTAGGTGTTTACGTTGCCTTAAGTTGATAGTTATTTTTTTTTAAATTATAATGTTCTAACATTTTACAGGAACCTACCAGGCGGCTGACAGACACAACTGCACTTACTGTAGGCACTGCTCCAAGGCAAATGTCCATAACAACGAGGTCGTGCAGTCTAACTGCACTCGGACAACGGACGCTAAGATTGGATGTAGAAAAAAGTATTGGAGGACTGTAGAAAACCAAAGTGTGTTCATATTTTTTTTTCACTGCGTAGAATAACACAAGAACAATGAAATGTAACGTATCATATCGCAATATAATTAATAAATTAATTAATAAGAGAAAAAAGACGAAAGAAGAAAGTTGTATTCAATATATATATATTTTTACATTGGTGTGGGGTCCTTAAAGGAATCATAATATAGACTGTGGCGTGGCAGTACAGTTCTTCAGATTTCTTTTCCATTAGCTAAATAATAATAATAATCATCATGTTAATAATAATTTTATAATAACACAATATTAAAATGAAAAAAAAATTACAAATTGATGTTGACCTAGTTATTTTGAAACTTCATATTTAAATATACTTCAGAGATATAATTAAGTAATTAAGCATGTTTTAATGAGTTCTATTAATTATAATTATTATTATAGTTCGTCCATCGTGTATGATGACCACTTTTGTCATCCAGGGGGGCTGAGGGCTTTGTACTGGAGTTTTGTGCCCCCTCATGTGGCTGGTGAGACCTATGTGAGCCCGGAATGTTCATCTGCACACTGGGCAGGTTATTCCAGCTGGAGCTAGTGTCATTGGCCTTGCTTTTCTTCTCTGGCGTTTTTCTTCTGCCAGCGTTTTTCTTTTTTCCTCAGCAACCTGTGCGCCAGTTTTCACAGCGCGACGCCATGATGCTCTGTCATGTGCTTCTGTTTCCCAGGTGGTTATGTCAATGCTAAACGCCTTCAGAGAAACTTTGAGGGTGTCCCTGAAGCGTTTTCTTTGTCCACCTTGTAAGCGCTTTCCTTTTCTTAATTGGCCATACATGAGTCGTTTAGGGATGCGGCGGTCTTCCATTCTGCAGACGTGTCCTGCCCATCACAGCTGGTACTGCATCAGAATTAATTATCATATTTGAAATTGAATAGATCGATTTCAGAGATTTCACTTTTCTCCCGTCCTCTATTTTTTTTTAAACAACTTTTTGTTTCATACATAACAGAATCTAATATATCATTATGGCATAACCATTTTAGCTTTTTGTATTATTCCTTGGAATAGTTGTGAATAATTTTCAATCTGAATCTACATATTAACCCAAACTTAAATCTAGATTGGCCGATTATATTATTATAATGATTTCTATGATGATATCTCCCTAGATCCACTGCACAGTGAATATTCATGCTGGCAATGTACGAAGTGTAAAAAGGGAGAGAAGCTACTTAAAAGGTGCACCGAGTCAGAAAATACAGAGTGTGCTCCCTTGGAAACCAAATCTACTGCACCAAAACAAGTACGTCAGTTTGTTGTAGGAATGTTGACGTTAAACACTGTTATCTCTCTTCATTTTGTGTTTCGATTTTTAACGTTTACACTATTTATCATATAAAATATAGTAGCATAGAAAAAGAAGAGAAAGCTATAGAAAGAAAGGTTGTGACGCTATAAGTAGCAAAATGTAAGGATCAGTCATGTAATTAAAGTTGGAATAGATTTTCAATCATTTTGACTAACAATTATAAATCTATGAGATTACAAATATCTGTACCAATTATTTTTTTTAGCGCTATTTCATACTTTTAGCTTTCTCAATACGCTATGATCCTGTCAGTTGTCAGGGGGGGGGGGGGAGAGAGAGAGAAGAAGTATCTGTGTTATGTTTTCAAGATCACTTTTTAAATGCATTCATAATTTTAAAAGTTGAACGATCTAACGATTTGAATTTGTAATGCAAGGCTAAAGCCTTATTGGTAATCACTACCGTGTGCCATATTAAGCGTCTGAGAGGTACTTATGAATATAGAAGGTTTTATTGTTATCTAGTGTTGGTTTCAATCGGTTCTCTCCACAAAGTATAAAGGGAACTAATTCACATCACTCGCGATACCAAACAAAGTAATTGTTTAACAATAGTTAATTAACTAATTGTTTTTTTTTGTTTTTTTTAAAGGATTCTTGTTTTGTCAGATAAAAAAAATAATTGTGCAAAATTTCAACTTGATCTGAGAATGAGAAGTGGGCAGGGGCGGACTGAGTGTCAAAATCGGCCCGGGCATTTCTATGCAATTCGGCCAACAAATTCTATATATGATGGCCATCCATTTCTAGGTCTACCTGTCCTCAAAGTCATTATGTCAAGTTTGATTATGTATTAATATGCATGTGTTCAGTGAACTCTACATCTTTATTAGAAATATAGGCCTTATGTTAGTTTTAATCGCTAAGTATGTAGGCCCTAAAAGGATGAAGCCTACTAGTAGCCCTGTCTACGGATGAAGGCTATTACATTATTTCGGAAAATGTGTTAAATTAAAATGGTATTACACTGTAGAGTCTGTGAAAGATTTGTTTTTAAACACGACGCCCAGGTGCCCTTTTTATAAGGGAATACTATAAAACATATAACATTTTCATACGTGCGATATTTGCATCGATGCGGCCATTTCAGTTGCTCTACCGGCCCACCGGGCATTTGCCCAAATGCCCATATAGCCAGTCCGACCCTGGAAGTGGGAGATATAAAGTGTAAAATATCCTCCCAGGCAAATAGGCAAACAGAGTGAGTTAATATAAACCTTGTAAAAACAAAACTCGATAAGAAGGTCTTCTTTTGATAAACATCTAGAGTATAGTTATAGATCTCTAGAAAGTACAAATGCGTGTCTTCTTCTGTTACTACTCTTTAATCTGTAAACTAAACTTGTAGTAATTTCTTGTCAAACCCTTTTGGTTCCAAGATTTCTGCCAACAAATGAACTATTTCTCAATTCTACAAGCATGTCTCCAAACTATGCATTCTAATAAACTTTCATCATTTACAAAGTTTAATGAATTTTATTTTTAGAAAAATAAATGTTCACGCTTTAATTTCATTTGTTCATGTTTGTTGGTCTAACACTTTCATTTCATTTATTCATGTTTGTTGGTCTAACACTTTCATTTCATTTATTCATGTTTGTTGGTCTAACACTTTCATTTACTTATTTTTGTCTTATAACAGAGTGACGAAAGTTCCACAGCCAACAGCTCAGCCCGCTACATGTGGTATATCTTACTTTTCATTTCAGCTATTGTTTGTCTTGCCTATTTTTTGAGAGCCAATGAGCGCTTCACATGAATATTGATCTATCTATCTATCTATCTATCTATCTATCTATCTATCTATCTATCTATCTAATCTATCTATCTATCTATCTATCTATCTATCTATCTATCTATCTATCTATCTATCTATCTATCTATCTGCCTGACTCTCTCTCTCTCTATAGAGAGAGAAATGTGTGTATATACATATATAGGCAATACATTATATTTAAATTAATTATGTAATTTACATATACACAATTATAAGTATGTATTTTTTTATTGTTGATTTCTTTTAACGCCCCTTTTTTTTGTCCAATTTGCACAAGTGTTGCTAATTGAATGAATGTAAACCTACGTTTCCTTTGAGACCTTGAAGTCTCTTGTAATGTGCAACTAGTCGAGACTATGTCTCTAAAACGTATACTCGCCTTCTCTTGCCAGTCTGAAACATTGAGAAGGAACCAAATAAATGGAACATTTTATCCTAACCTATTACCGATGGCTCATATGCTCATATTCCCAAAAGATTCTCGGAATTAAACAAAAAATTTAATATACAACAAATGACTTTGTTCTTTAAGCTCTTTTTTTTTTTCAAAATGATTAAATTGTAAGTTTAAGTTTTAAATGCCAGTTTCTATCTTCTTTTTTTAAACTAAAATGGCATAAAATAAAATCTTGAAATGTAATATGTGAATTAATTTTTTTGGTTGACCTGCAGATATATTTGGGACCAAACATAAACGTCAACCTTGACCTTTGGTTGCGCTTATTATCTTATGACAAATAATTGGGTTTTATAGATATTTCTTTCATATAATTGAGGACAGCCATGCATTTATCTTTTTGATGACGTCAAACACATGAGCTAAGTTACTCTCTAAACAAAATGCACATGGTGTCTGACAAGATTATATGTTCATTTGCCCGTATTGCCTACGATGAAAATATAATTAATATAGACCCCAAGCGAACTTGATTTTGCATCAAAGGTGACGAAATATGCAGCCGCAGCTGAGACTGCCTAATAACATGAAATACATCATTCGTCATAATCAATCCTTTATCAAACGTTAACAAAATAGTCTACTATTATTATTATTAATGCATTTGTATTTACAAGGTCTCTAGCTGATTTAGTAATAAGGTCTGTCTAAAGCTAAAAACAAACTTTAACATAATCTGCATGGCTAAGAATCAAAACAGAGTTTCTATGGTGATGCTTTAACGGTTATTCCTTTTAATAATATTTGAATATTGCAGTAAGTACTTTAAATTTTAGACAAAAATATGTCACGCTATACATTATTTTTTGGGGTTTGTAAATATATGGCATATTATTAGATTAGATTACATCAGCTTCTTAACATTTTTTTATTGCATTTTGAAATAAATAAAAAAAATGATTTTTAATTTGTCATGTCTTTTTTCTAATGTAAAATATAACTATCAGAAGATAATCTTGGCTCTTTATTGAACTAAATGTTGTTATCGTTTCAACGATAATATAATATAATATAATATAATAATAATAATAATGCAAGAAATGATCACTTAACTTATTTGATGTGGACAGTTTACTGTATAGTCCTTTATGATAGCCACATTTTTAAAAAATAATTAGCAATAATTAAGACGTGTTATAAGGCAATGGTAACAATTCAACTGGCGTCTCCCCAAAACAGTTATAATGTTATTCAGGCCAGCTTCAATGATTTGCATTTCTAGTATACTAATTCTACTGATTCACAGTTTCACGAGAGACAACCACTATGTCAATTTCTAAGTTAACATTTCCAAATGATCCGTGCAGGGATTTGTCTCCCTTCCTCCATCACAAATCATTAGCCCGCAATCGGGGAATATCACTTTTAGTTTTAATACACTGTATTCTCTTCTTTGTCTGTACTGATTTTTAAGATCCTGTTTACGTTCAGCAACAAAATATAATAACAGAAAAAGAAGAGAAAGAGAACAGGGGAATTGTAGGGGTGATATAAGGTAACCTGAATAAAAGCGTAGGAAAGCGAAAAATTCTGAGAGATTTCTAAGAAAATGGATAAAATAACCAATGTCAAGGACGATAAACTGGTCTTTAAATAGTCATCAACCACGTTTGATGACTAAATTTCTCAAGACTAAGACTAAGACTGCTTTATTGATCCTTACGGAAATTTGTTGTGATTACAAGGACTCTTTTCTCATATAAAGACAACACAACAGAAAAATACACACAAATACAACAGACAACATAAAGAGTTCATTCAGCGACTACACACAGGTATCTTGGTGCATTTCATGTTCCCTGATCAATGAGTGGCGGTGATAGAGTCTGACCGAGTGAGGTACGAACGAGTTTTTGTACCGCTCTGTTCTTGTTTTGATTGATAGCAGTCGCCCACTTCGCGACGACCTGTCGTAGTTCTGATGGAGCGGGTGGCCGTTGTCTTCCAAGATTTTTTCGATTTTTCTTAGGCACTTTTGTTCAAAAAGCTCCTTTAAATGTGGCAATGTTGTAAGTGTTATTTTAGATGCTTTTTTAATGATTTTTTCTAAACGTCGCAACAGTTTAGATGAGGCGTTGCCTTGCCAACAAGTTATTCCGTATGTTAGCAGACTCTGCATAGTCGCGCGGTAAAATGTCTCAAGCATCTTCTTGCTTAATTTAAAGCTATTGAGTTTGTATAGGCTGCCTTCTTTGTCAGAGTTCCAAGGTGGTCTTCCCATGAAAGCTTGTTGTTGATGATAACACCTAGATATTTATATGCCTTTACTTGTTCTATAGATGTAGTGTTTATTTGCAGTTCACGTATAGTATGTTTTTTTCTTTCTAAAATCTATTATAAGTTCTTTAGTTTTTGTTACATTCAGTTCTAGAAAGTTGTCGGTGCACCAGTTTGTAAACTCTTCTATCGAGCTTCGATACTGAGTTTCGTCTCCTGAAATAAGAATGACTATGGCAGTATCATCAGCGAATTTAATGAGTTTAACTGAGTCATAGATGCTTCTTATGTCATTAGTGTAAAGAGTGTATAGAACAGGAGAAAGTACACAACCTTGTGGAGCACCCGTACATAGTACTCGAGTTGACGATTTGGTGTTGTTGACTTTAACATACTGGGTTGGGTTAAAAAGTTTAGAACCCATGCTTGTAAGTAAGGGCTTACATTTAAGCTACTCAGTTTGTTTATCATTAGATGTGGCTGTATGGTATTGAAAGCCGAGGAGAAATCTACGAAGAGGACTCGTGCGTATGTTTTGGGTATATCGAGATGCTTATAAAGCTGGTCCAAAAGCAATAGAATGGCATCCTCAGTTCCTCTAGCTGCTTTGTATGCAAATTGGTGAGGGTCTAGGCTGTTGTTGACTTTTGCTACAAGTTGTTTTAGCATATATTTTTCAAAACATTTCATAACAATAGGTGTTAGTGCTACTGGGCGGAAGAGCAGCCCAGGTCAAAGACAGAAACCATAGAAACAAGCTGGCTAGATAAAAAGAATAAGAAGTAATATGTATCTAACGGTTCAAAGTATCCAGTTCTCTCAAAGGGAACCATACATAAACTATTTCCAAATCATAGTCAGAAATAATGAATTGTCAGCTGTAATGAGCTATTTACAAATCGATCTGGCAGGAGAATAACAAAACGATCACATTGCCAACAAATGATATAAACGAGATTAAGTGTAGAAATTCAGAATAGTTTCTAGTAGTATGATTTGCTTTAAGCATCAAAGTATAGAAATGAACAAGGTGGATTTTATTTATAGTACAGCAGGTAAATATATCATAAAAATACGCATTTAGACACAAATTAATAAATACAAGGCTAAAAAGAATCCAATTGTCCTTATCAAACATTACTTGCTTGATCATTGCGACTGAATTTTTTCTGGAGAGCTTTCAAAAGACTTTTCTTTGTTTTTTCTGTCCCTTTAGACCTGAGGCTTTGCTGTTCTTCTTTCATTTCTTGTAAACGGGCGTTCGCCAACAGAATTTGTTTCTTTTGTTCTTCCCAAAGCTGCCTGTGTTGCGCTTCGAATTTTTTCCTTTCCTTTTTCCACTGATCTTGTACTTTCTTGGTGAGGTGAAGCTGGGACTCCTCAAAGAGATCTTCCTCTTTCTCCGTCATTCGATTCTCTTTCAATTGTTCTTGAAATTCTTTGCGTTGCCTCTCCAACTCAGCTTCGTGCTGTTTCGCAGCTTTGGCCATTGCTTTCTGAAATTTTTTCTTCTCGTCGGCGACTTTCAGGGACAGTGCCGTCTCGTCTCTCACTGAACAAATAAGCGACCAAACATGAAGTGCTAAGCTATGCAAAACGCCTGTGCCTTTATCTTTGACTTTAATATGTTCATACAATCTATTGGCTGTTTCAGTCAATTCCTGCAGACTCTGATCGTGCTTCCCAGGTTCGTCGCCGCTTTGAATGGACGTAAGCTTTTGAAAAATTAAATCCGCCTCTGTCATTATTGCCTCCTCGATGATGTCTTGTTTAGATTTTATAATGATGGTATCCCTAGATCTCTGCGCTAAGTCAAAATGATCATTTGTGTAACGACTATTTTGAACTTTTAAATTTTGAATCAAACTTAGAAGCTCTTTCACCTGTTTCTTTTGTTTTCCCTTATCATTGGTTTTGTTGTCGAATAAAACGATTCTGTTGCCGCATTCTTTGAGTAATTTAGAAAAGAAAAGGCTGTCTTGAGTTCTGAGCCAATCTTGGAAACTTTTTCTAGTTTCCCTTTCAAACAAATCTCCGCAGGTCATGACGATGATACAAAACTTGCTGAAGAAGTGCTGGCCGAAAATTTCCTTGAGAAGAGTAACGGTGTCCTCGTCTTCTAAAGTAAACCTCGTCCCATAGCGGACAACCAGCAGAAAGGCGTGATATCCCTCTGGGTTGATGGCGATTGCTTGGGATATAGACTCCAGCGTGTTGACGTTAGCGGCTTGTTTGTCCATGCCTGTGTCTCCGACACCAGGTCCATCGATGACTTTTATTCTTTGTCCTTCTATTTCAGCAACACCGGACTCGACTCGTTTTGTAACCGATGTCAGCGTTGATTTGCTTTCAAAAATTTGGCGTCCCAGTATAGTATTTCCTAGAGCACTCTTTCCGTTGCCCGTTTTACCAATCAGTAAAATGTCGATCTGTTGAATGTTGTTGGCTTTGTAAAACCTTCAGAAAGAGCATAATAGATACATAACAAGCCTATAATAAGAAATGCATTACAACATAACACATTATTCACATTAGTTTTTAATTATATTATAAAATATATACATTTAAAATGTACATTTTTGAAGTCTAAGTGAATTATTAATAAAATAAAAAAAAAATCTTGTGTGAAGCAGGTCTCTTGGAGCGATTGTTCCGAATCGGCGCCTCGCGCCTGGTGGGGGGGGGGACCCCTCAATTTAAATTTAGCATGTTTGATTTAAAGGGTTAACATATTAAGTGTATCATACGATTGACATTACTTTA
Source organism: Biomphalaria pfeifferi (assembly GCA_030265305.1). Lineage (NCBI taxonomy): Eukaryota > Metazoa > Mollusca > Gastropoda > Planorbidae > Biomphalaria > Biomphalaria pfeifferi. The sequence continues at coordinate 746,863 of JASAOG010000175.1, read as the reverse complement.
AGTAAGCCACTAGCGCCAATTACGTTTGAATTTCTTCATATGCATACATAGCATAATAAATGCTGATATAATGATTTAATTAATAGTTAAAAATGGTAAATAAAAAAATCCATTAAATTGGGTCCCGCACTTTGTAAGGCCGGCCCTGGCGTCATGACGTAATCACAATAACGATATCTGATTCCTCCACTCCCTGTGTCCATAACTGACGTAAGGTGTTGAGACGCTTAATGAAATGCTGAAGAAAACACATACAGGAATGGACTTGGCTGTTAGTAAAGTTCCCCTTTCAGACCTTGAGGTCTATTGGGCATATGATGTTCATCTGTTTCTGTGGCTTACAGTTAACGAAGGTGTCATGGGGCATACACAACGACCAACCGCCTTTACTTTTCCCCAACTCAGAGACTCAGAGGCGCCCAAAGATCCCGAAATTAAAAATCACAGTCTTCACCAGGATTCAAACCCGTGACCCCGGTTCGGAAGCCAAGCACCTTAAAACTCAGCCACCGCGCCTCCGGACTTGACTGGGATGCCATTAAAACCAAATATTTATCGTAAATATATAAAACTAGCCCATCCGCGATGTAGTTTACTCCGCTACAAAGTGACGGGTGACACCTTCCTGAAAGACAGTTTTTCATTTTTAGGGAGGGCACAGATGCGGGCGGAAGGGGGGCATGGTAGGGCGACGTAAAGACTTGTCCTCCCCCTCCCCCCCTATTTATTCTGAGCCGCGGTCTCTGTCGCCGCAAAAGTTACGGTGGTTAACTCTAGTCCAACATGCAAAAAGTTATCTCTCCATGAGTTTTTCATCGAGGGTTAGAGAGTCGGTGTGCGTGCGTGGTGTCCCGCATGATTGGGCCTCGTATATATATATATATATATATATATATATATATATATATATATATATATATATATATATATATATATATATATATATATATATATATATATATATATATATATATATATATATATATATATATATATATATATATATATATATATATATATATATATATATATGTATATATATATATATATATATATATATGTATACATAAATATAACTTTACTTACTCGTTGAAATCACGACATAATGGTTCTGTTGCTCCAACTAAATCTGGTTCGTCGTAAATATTCTCATTGAACTAAAAATAGAACAAAATGTATAGAGGAACTGACAGTTCATATACATATACACATATATATTTTGGGCGTAGTGAAAATACCACAATTCAAAAATTCAAGTCTTCATCGAGATTTGAACGATAGGCTCCTTGCTACGGAAGCCGAGTGCTTAACCACTCAGCAACCATGCCCGACAAAAAACGTTGACGGAGATTCAAACTTGGTGTCACTGAAGCTAACATCAAGCAGACTACGACTAAACCAAAATAATATATATGTAGATATTGTAAATCATTTTTAAAACAAGTTTCATAAGTATGTTCATGATAGAAAATTCATTGATGCGTACTATGCACATGTCATAACAAATTCAGTGGCGTATTTAGGGCTTTGGGGATCTGGAGGGCTTGACCTCTTTAGGGGCTCTAGTATTTTGACATTCGACATCATGACATAAGATAATGGCTTAATATATAAATTTAATGTATAAAAAAATTTGGGACACTAATTTGGGACCCCCCTCTAGTGGGGGTCTGGGGGATTAAAAAATTTGGAACCCTCACCCCAGCTACGCAATTACTAATCGTCTTCAAGAGGTTTGAAAATAAAAATTAAAAGGTACATCAGCTTCTTCAGTATTCAGAATTTTCAAAGTGTATGAATATTGTAAGCACACACATATAAACCATTTTAAAAATAAGATTTTAAAGGCAGATCTCGTTATTCACTAGCTGTATGAAGATACATTACAATATAGAATATGGAATATATTATAGAATAAAGCCTCATCAAGAGGACTAATTCAATATATACCACCACATATTTATAGTTTTTTTTTCAGCCATAACCTATATAATTGATAGAACACCTTCTGTATTATCATATATCAATCGTGCCTACCAAATCTATTAAATTTACATAATTAAAATAATTATAAATAGTTTTAAATACTAGATTTAGATCTAGTCTATATAAAAACTATAGTAAAAAAAATACTACCTACTACTATCTTATCTTATCTTATATAATACAGACGTTACTTCAAAAAAGAAGATGATTACGTCCTACGCGTCATGCATATTAACCAATGACTTAAATTCTGCCAAGTCACTGGTTTTTCTGGCTAGCTCAGGCAACCCATTCCATGCTCTAATAGCACTAGGGAAGAAGGAGTATTTGTACAAATTTGTCCTAGCATAGGGGACGAGGAATGTGCCTTTATTTTTGTGTCTTTCAGAGTATTTTATAAGGTTTTGTTTTTGTATTTGAAGATTATGGTTCAGTGTTTTATGTATAATTTCTACTTTACTTTTGAGTCTTCTGTCCTGAAGGCTTTCTAAATTTAGTGATTTTACTAATGGTGTTACTCTAGTCAAATGTGAATATTCGTTTGTTATGAATCTCACTGCTCTATTTTGTGTTTGTTCCAGTTTCTTAATGTTTTCTTGAGTTGAGGGGTCCCAAACGGTGGATGCATATTCTATTATTGGCCTAACCAAGGTTAAATAACATTTTAGTTTTATGTTCTTATTTGATTTATAGAAATTTCTTTTAATAAACCCTTTGTTGCTTTGTTGGATTTTTTTGTAGTTTCATCAATATGTGGATTCCATGACAGTTTTTCATTTATTATAACACCTAGGTATTTTGCGTTTTTAGTCTGTGTTACTGGTTTGCCATGAATAAGATAAGTGGAATTAATTTGTTTTAGTTTTTTTGTTACTCTTAACAACTGACATTTTTAATAAACCCAAACGGTGGATGCATATTCTATTATTGGCCTAACCAAGGTTAAATAACATTTTAGTTTTATGTTCTTATTTGATTTATAGAAATTTCTTTTAATAAACCCTTTGTTGCTTTGTTGGATTTTTTTGTAGTTTCATCAATATGTGGATTCCATGACAGTTTTTCATTTATTATAACACCTAGGTATTTTGCGTTTTTAGTCTGTGTTACTGGTTTGCCATGAATAAGATAAGTGGAATTAATTTGTTTTAGTTTTTTTGTTACTCTTAACAACTGACATTTTTCTAGGTGGAAAGACATGCTCCAATTTGATTCCCATTTCTGTAATTCATCTAATTCTCTTTGTAAAATATCTGTGTCTTGTGTTGTTTTTATTGTTCTATATATTATGCAATCATCTGCAAATAATCTGACTTTTGTTCCTGAACTAATGCAATTTGGTAAATCATTTATGTAAATTAAAAATAGTAGTGGACCCAAGACTGTTCCTTGAGGTACACCTGAGTTTACTGTTATTGGTGTTGATTTAGAGCCATTTATTATTACAGTTTGTTCTCTCCCTATCAGAAAATCTTTAATCCACTGATGCAGTGGACCATTAATGCCGAAATATTTTAATTTTGTAAGCAAAGTATGGTGGTGAACTTTGTCAAAAGCCTTGGAAAAATCTAGTAAAATAGCATCTATTTGTTCACTATTATCTAGTGCTATACTACTATACTATAAACTATAATTGTAATCTGTATAGTCTAGTCTATAGTTTGTATATAAATAGTCTAGGACTAGATTGTCACTAGATCTATAATCTATACTTATACTAATTCTAGTCTATAGTCTGCATGCATAGATGATAGACTGACTAGTTTAATAGTAGTAAAAAGTATGAAAAGTATTAGACCTAGTTATTACAAATATTAGTCATATTTATTAGATTTAGATCTATCAATATTAAATTAGTGGCAGTCACAGTCACAGTGATACTGAATTATTCTGACTTACTGAAACTGAAAGTTAATGTTTATAATATTCAATTTTTGTTCAACCTTTAGAATTTATCCTTGGCCTATCGTACTACGAACATTAGATCACGTTCTGCTCATTTTCTTTGACTTTTTTTTGACTAAAAACTAATTTTAACAATTTGAATCGACAAGACGACCGCCATACATTAATAAAGAAGCCATGTCAACAAACATAGATCCACATCACAAACCTATATATATATTTGCCTATATTTGCCTATGTCTATGATTATGAAACAAAGGCAAAATATTGGGAATATGGCAGTTTTGTACTTTTCAAAACTAAAGATCATAATTATATATTGGCTGAAATGTTAGTCCTAGAATTTATAGCTCAATTGCCGTCATTTTTTTTTTTACATAGGTATAGTACATAAAACATATTTGACTTCCCCCAAATAAAAATAACTTCCTACTTCCAGTCTATATTTATTTATGTCTATGACCACCGCATATATTAAATACAATTAATCTCCCTTTTTCAATACCAAACACAATATTTATTTAGGAATAGTTAATAAGCTAATTGGTTATTTTTTTAATTTTTTTTTTTACTGATTCTTGTTTTGTCAGGTACAAGAAATAATTGTGCAAACTTTTTTTTACCAGACAAACAGAGTGAGTTGATATAAGCTTTGTAAACAGAACTTTTAAGAACATATTACCTTAGATTTCCGTTTTTGGTGAGACAGATAAATTTTTTTCTGTTTTCTTTAACAAACGGTCAAATTTATCATCATCTTGTAGCTCCTCTTCAGACGTACTGAGCTCAGAAATGTCATCTTGGTCCGTTAACCCACTTGAGCCAGAAGCCATGCTTATCTTAATATCTGTATTAAATGTACAAATCTAATATATAAAGCAGAAAGTAAGGCGTATGTATGTATGTATGTATGTTTGTATGTATGTATGTATGAAAATTTCTTCTTCTAGCCAGCTTTATTGCTGCTGAGCTGTGAGCTCTTTTGCAGACTGTGCCAAGGAAAAAAAGTGTGCTGTTTTCTTCAGTTGTTCAGCACTGCCGTACAGGGTGTTGGTTATGTTGAGCTGGAGTGGAAGTAGGGTCTGCCTAAGGTGGATTAGGGAGGGGCAATCAAAGAGGATATGGTTTACGGTTTCAAAGGGGTGGGCGCAGTGTTTGCATAGGGGGAGTTGTGTAGAGTTTATTTTGTTCAGGTGGTAATTTAATAGTGGTGTGTGTCCTGTTCTTAGTTGGAAGATTGTAGATTGTTCTTTGCGGGGGAGGAAATTAATACTGTCCAGTTTGTTAGGCGTAGTCATGGCTCTGCCTGTGTTTCCTGATGCCCATTGGTTGAGCCACTCCTCTTTGTGGTTGTTGACTAACATTGATCTTAGGGTAAGGTAGTTAATAGGTCTATATGGTTGTTCCATAGATGAACCTGCCTTTGATAGCTTATCTGCCTTTTCATTTCCCATGATGCCAATGTGTCCAGGGATCCACTGTAGTGTGATATTGATATTTAATTTTGATATCATCTGATGGATTTTCACAATGAGTGTTGTCAACTCTCTTGGGCTGTTTGACGTGCTGCTGTTAAGTGCTTGCAGAGTAGATTGGGATTCTGTAAAGACAACAATATCTGATGGTGGTTGCACTCCTTCATATAATTTGTTTTCCACTGTCTGTAGTGCTATGGTAATTGCCTAATCGCCACAGGGTGCGCTTATCTCAAAGTGTTTATTTTTAGGGAAGACCAGGAAGGCACCAAGACCAGCATTGATGGTGGCTTTGAAAGCCAATCCGTCTGTATAAATATGGAAATATATATATGAAAATATGTATGTATGTATGTATGTTTGTATGTATGTAGGAATGTATGTTCAAACAGAACTAACTAATCACAAAAATGCAACTCAAATAGCATGACTGTGTGGGACGAGGACAAATTAGGAAAATCAATGCTAGGAAAAAAATGATATGTCAGGCAATTAAAAAAACAAACTAATACAAGCCTGGTCGAGAGAACTTGGCAACCTATGAAGGGGTCTCGAGGTTCAACAACCGACTTGAGCAGAGTTGTGTTTACTGAGCGCCTAAAGGCAGCAGGGAAATAATTCTGCCAGATACCCCCTCCGCTAGTTTGCGTGATGCCAAAACTATAGCGCTCTGATCATGCTTGCTAAAAGTATGAAAGTATCGTGACATAAAAAAGGTCAACATCAAGGTGAATATAAACCATCCAACTTAAAAATAAGAAGGCAAAAAGGACTGAAATAATAAATTACTGAGTCACAAATATGAATAAGTTGAGGTGAAAATACTTTACGAGCACTGTTGGTGACGACTTGTGGAAAAGACACGATCATAAGAGTAATCAATCTTATTAGTTATCCTATCTGACTTGATAAAATCTCTTCGTAAATATTGAAAGTACAACGATATCATCTGTTTCTATGCACTTTATAGTGATGTGAATAATTATTGGACTTACTTTATGAGGTTGTATTGTGAAATGATTATCTTTTACCATAGACGACAAATAAGACTGCCTTGTCTGAATAGGTTGGACAATGTAAGTCACTGCAGGGACATCTTGATAAACTGCATTCTTCCTTAGACTTCGGACTCAAAGCACACGGCAAATGTATACACTTTTAAAGACACAGATATTAATACAAAGATAATATAATAATGTTCAATGTATGTTCTCTCTGAGACTTTATCAGATTTATATAGGTACTACCTACAATGATCATATGGGGAGGTGTACAAAGTTTATAACCAGCTTATTGTCTTCTATATCAGTAGCTCCCAAACTTGAATTTTGATATACCATAATATATATATATATATATATATATATATATATATATATATATATATATAAATATATCCTTAGCGTAGTTTCACATGAAGAGATTCTGAAAGGGATGACCCAAACTCAGGATCATGGAGGGCTCTGGCCAGATACGAGTAAATATGTGAGTTTTTTCCCCTTAGATAATTGAACATGTTATTTCTCCCACACCAATTCTCGGATCAAGTTGAAACTTTAAACAATTATTTTTTTGTACCTAAAAAATGAGTCAATTAAAAAGTTAACCAGTTAGTTAATTAATTATCGGTAATTAATTATTTTGATATTGAATAAGGGAAATAACTTGTACACCACTGAGAGGTATTGTAGGTGCGGAGTTATTCCCTTTATATAAGCATTGTTTTTGTTTTTTTAAGGATTTAAAATTTTTTTTTTTTTTTTTAGTTTTGAGATAAAATCGTTGAAACAAAGGTATTTGTAATATATCTAGTTTGGTAACTGCGACTGTACCTGGTTCCTGTCTTAAAGATTAATGGTGACAACTCGTGTAGTACCGCGAGCGCGTTCTCATCCAATTAACATAATTCTGATATATAGACACGTTCTTCTTTTGTAATTCAATTTTTCCCATCCAGTAGTGTATGGGATTCACTGGTGAAACATTCTATTCTGTGTCATTTCTTTTCAGTTCCTACTTTTTAATTGTCATTACTTACCTTGTACAATGGTTTATGTCTGGTCTATCCATACGTTTGTCATAAATCGGAAGGTTTAAGCGACTGATAATGGCAAGTTTTACAAGTCTATTGATAAGAGCATGACAGCACTTTCAGCGGTGGCAAGACGCTCTATGGGCGCCCTTGCAAAAGATAATTTTAAAAATTTGTAATTGCAACCTTACAATGTAGCGCCCCCCCCCCCCCCCCCCCCCCCCCCCCCGCGGATATTATCTGTGTCTACGGGTAAGGTGCTTTATTTGGTAGAAAAGATGGCGAAGAATATTAAATAAAGAGTTAAGTACATCAGTGTTTCCCAAACTGTGTTCCACGGAACTCCTAGTGTTCCCCGAGGCCTGAATAGGTGACTGGTGACTTTATTTCACATATGAATTCGTGCACCATCGAACCAATTTCTCGAACCGATTTCCGTAATTTCATAAAGGATATGCTCTATTTTCCCTGTGTCCAGATAGCAATGTTCCCGATTGAACAATGGCATGTTTCTTTCTAACCGCCACCACTCGTCAGACCTGTTTGGTCTATTTTCCACACCATATCATTCTCAGTGAGTCACTAAGATCTGTTCTATTCACAGATAATTACTCAAGCCATTTCGTATGTTTATGGTTCTTCGGGTGGGTCCAGTAGTGTCTCCAGTTTGGCCGATCGGTTCGCTCTCTCGTTTCCTGTGACCCCGATATGCGAGGAAATTCACTGAAAGGTCGCCAAGAAGGTGTTTCCAGTACCACTTGCACTGGAGAGATAATGCTGGGATGCTCTTCCAATCTCAATCTCTCCGCGGTAAGACCTATAGACTTAATGAACGAGTACAGTGGCGCCGTTTGAGAGTGGTACCAGCTTGCGGTTTCCAAGACAATTGTGTCTGGAGTTCCATTTGTTGTTAATAGATCTAGAATGGTTAAGCAGAGCTTGGGCTCAGTGTGTGTTTGGTTCCAGTCCAATGTGTGGGTGACTTCGCATTCTGGTAAGTCAGTAGTACCCAACAGACGTCGTGGTACATCAAAAGTAGGTGTCTGGAGACAACGTCATTATTTCAAGCCGCCTCGCTGATTTCGACTTTCGGACGCTGAGAGAATAGTACCTAGAAAAAAACTCTCCGATTAGCCTTCCAGGCAAATGCATTAGCATAATAAGTGTAACCACTTTTGTTACTGTGAGATGCATTGAAAAAATATTGAGCTTCGTGATTTAAAACAAGGAACTGAAATAGGGATAAAAAATGTGTCGAAAATAAATTTTGTTCGCATAAAAAGAAAAAAAAAAACCTACATAAAATCTTCATAAGCAAACAATAAAATGTATTTCCAGTTCTACACTTTCTAAGAAAGATCATAAGCGCAGTAGCCAATAACCATGTCTAAAGATAAGGAGGTTATCTATGATTTATAACCTTTTATTTGCACGCATACACTAAGCGCAACCAAGAACTAAAACTCTATGGTACGCAATCGGCATTGCTATGTCCCTTTTCCTACATGTATGGTTGTAGCTCATTCACAGTTAGTGTTTAATCATTGCTGTGTTTTCTGTTTTATCCTTAATTCGTTGCAAAATTCGTGTAAGAATTAATATACCTACATCTACATTCTTATCGTGTACATTGTGATTATTATTAAACTTTCTAAAATCTATTTAACACATTTCTTGAAGATAATAGGTATGTTTATAAATAATGTGAATACATATTCTGATCTAGAGTACGCTAAGCACAGAATATTCCATTCTACTTTAACTTTAAACACATAGTAGAAGTCACCATTAATTTGGTACTCATTCATTCGAATTATTCTTTTTGCCCTATTTATTGATACTGATATTTTTAATACTTATTGATGAAGTATTATAATTTTCTTTCTATTTGTGGAGCTTTAAAATGAGGCCTGTTGAAGAATTTTCCGATATAGCATCAAATCTAGCCATCATAGTAAGGCTAAAAGAGTTTCTACTGACCCAGATTGATCGTATTAGTTCAGTAAGTAGGTTTATTTATTTCATTGAAGTAACAAAAGATTTTTTTGAAAAGAGCGCCACTAATAAGCTATCAGAATGTCAGCAACCAGAGCATGCTACCCTGCCTCATAGTGGGCCCGGGTGGACACGATCTTAGGAGGAAACGATTAGGCCAAATGGGTAGAGAAACAAGACTCCCGTGGGAGTGCCTAAGGGGGTGCGAGGGTATCCTCATTGCCCTTTGCGGGGTTGTAAAACCTTTTGTACCTAGTCAACAATCTAGGCGCCGTTCATCATAAATGGCGTGCCCCTCCGGCACCTTCGACATAGTCACGGAGGTCACGGCCTCGCACGGTTAGCCTGGTATAGGATAGGAAAATGGCAGTGGTTCCCCGTTAGCCTGGTATAGGATAGGAAAATGGCAGTGGTTCCCGGTTAGCCTGGTATAGGATAGGAAAATGGCAGTGGTACCCGTTATCCTGGTATAGGATAGGAAAATGGCAGTGGTTCCCGGTTAGCCTGGGATTGGATAGTGTCGCAGTTATCTATGTAACTGTATAGTAGAATTATTCTCTAAGTGATAGTGCGGCGTTGATCACTATATTGATGACGTCATTACACTATTTCTTGTGTAGACTAGGGGAATGAACTTTTGTTGCTTGTCACAACTTCTAGTGACGTAAAGTTAGTGTGTGTGTGTGATTTGCGTCATTTATCGTCAAGTACAGTCTCTCCATCTTGTGCTGTATAGAGGCAAGACATGTTTTGAGAGCTCTTGAATTTCTCCTTGGTTATTGTTACTGGATAGCCTTAACGTTTGCCTTGGACATTTTCTTGTTGGACTATCTTGACCCCTGTTAAGGGTGAGTTTTATTTTTCATTGTATAGTTTTTCTATTTGAATTCGTTCGTATTTGTAAGTCTATAATTAGACTAGATCTAGATGATTAGAAGAATCTTTTCTTTTATCTTCTATAGGGTTTTAACGACAAGTCTAAGTTTTGGTCGTAGTCTCAGTTCAAGATTCTATTTCAAGTTTTAGCGTCAAGTCTAAGTAGCGATCTTAGCTTGGTGTAAAGTCTTGGTGTCAAGACTTGTTTATCCAGTCTCAATTTTCTATATTGAGAGTACAACTTTAGGTCTACAGTCTACAGGACTGAGGTCTTCATCTCACTAATCTCAGTTGGTCGTCTGGTGTTCAAGATTGGTTTTTCATGAGTCTGAGGTTCAAGATTCCAGACTGCGGGTTGCCTTGGTCAGACCTGATGTTATAGTATGAACTATAAATTCTTTTAGAAATTGTCGTCAGTGAACAGTATCGGATCTAGAGGCCAGGTCTATGTGAATTATCAGTTGTTGTGTTGGAGGTCTATTTGAACAACTTGTAATGAATATATTAAGGTAATGATATTGTTCAAATAATGATCATTTATATGTATCAAAGAAAATAACTGGATCATGTTGGATTACATATATTACACATATATCTATTGATATTGATACTATTATTATCATACATCAGATCATTTGTAAATATATCACTAGAATAAATGTTTATTATTATTTAACATCATACACTTGGTTTATTAATTTATATACATCTGTATGTGTATGATGTGCTTGTCAGGCTGAACTTGGGTCAAAATATTACAGGTTCAGTAAATAATAACAATAACACAAATTGAAATAATATTAATTTTGAATAAATATTAACATTTGAAATATCAAATAATAATTTGATAAGTTCAAGAACACAAGAACCTGACAATTAGGAAAATACCAGTGGTTACCGATTAGCCTGGTATAGGATAGGAACATGGCAGTGGTTCCCGGTGTACACGAGTCCGGAGTGACCGTGTCACTGGAAATGACAGCGTCGAGATAGACACTCTCAGACAGAACACACTGTTCAATCAGGCTGGTGAGAGGGACCTCTTGTTCGCTTAGAGTTTCAAGAGCCTATAGATCAACTCTACCTGACAATTTCAAATTGGTATGCCAGCAAAGAGAATATAAGTTCCCCATGCGGTCTATAGGCATATGATGTAAAGGTAATCTGTTTCTGTGGCCCAGGGCTAATGATGGTGTCATGTGGCCAGCACAACGATCAAACACCTTTCCTTTTCCCCAACTAATGTCAGGTACCCATTGTAGCTCTGTGGACTCAGAGGCTCCCTAAATATCCCGAAATTAAAATCCAGGATTCGAACCCGGGACCTACGGTTATGGACGCCAAGCGCCGTACAACTCAGCCACCTCGTCTTTAATGAGAATATAGAATGAATTAAATTTTTGTTGCGTTATAACGCGATAGCAATGTCACTTTTTATCTTAATTCTACCATTTTAAGAATAAATTTTTAAATTGTCAGCATAGAATAAAACTACGCTTAGTATAACATTCAGCTTCAACTAATAATATTACTTCAACTAATAAAACTTTAATTAATGGACCCGCTACTATTACTCTACCAAACTATTACTAAGTGAGGACTAAGCGAGGACATATCGCTCTACAAGAACTACTACTATGCGAGGACCCCGTCTAGCTGACTTTCCCCTAATTTATACTTTTTTAAATCGGATGTTCTAGAATCATGGAAACTTCGCAGATAATTATTTTAGTAACTTTGACCTTCTAGAAGCTGACGTGTGCTATTTTTTTCCCTTAACCCTTTTCTTTGATTGGATACCTAAAATTAAATTGTTTACGCTGGACAGCACTGGTTTGACCTCGAGCTTCTACAAACTGGTCGAAATAGGTCACAGACTCGACTCGTGACAATGAGGAAGCAATCAGAAAGGGTATGTATCTTAGTGGCATGACATCTCGAATCTATAAATATTTGAATCGAGCTTTTGGCCTGACTCCAATTGTGCATGCAAAGCCAATCGCTGTTAATAGATCTAGAATGGTTTAACAGAGTTTGGGTTGGTTCCGCTTGTTGTTGGTTTTCTAGACTATATATGGTTGTTTCTAAATGTCCAATAAAGTATATATTGATTTGGTGATGTCTTTGTTTCTTTATTTTTATTAGTTAGTTTAAATTAGTAATTAGTTTAGGCATTGTTGTGTTGCCTGGTTACTTAGGCGACTCTAGGCCTTGGTCGCATACTGTGTTGCTCAGATAGACCCACCCAATAGCATTAAAAGCTGGCTACTGTAAGCTCTCGTTAGCCCATATAACAGTACCAGGAAAAAGAAGAAGAGGCAGACAGAGAAAGCGATGGAAAAATAACATAAAAGAATGGGCTGGCCTGTCATTGAAAGAGGAGAAGAATGGAGGACGATGGTCGACAGATCATGTGTGGAGTCCCAGGGGTTCAATCGACTTAGGAATATGTGAAAGTGAAGGTGAATGACTTAATGTAATGTAAAACACTAATGTACTTTCTTGGTAGTGAAAGAATGTACATCCGTAACTAGTTAACTTTCATGATTCCAGGTAGCCAATGAATGTACATCGTGGATATATGAACTAAATCATCAGACATATTCAGAAATAAAACATTTGGTTGAAACTGAACTGACAGATTGCATTGTGCAATGTCTCACTATTGCACGTAAGCTTTAGTCATCCTACAGGCAATGTATGCTAATTAAAAAAATATTAACATATGACAATGACTGGTATTCATTTCTTTATCTTATTCTTATCTTTAATAACCATTCATTTTTTCAAAATATAAGTAGAAATGATAAATGTCCATATTGAAAATGTACTTACAACGTGGAGGCGCTGAGGGTAAGCAGTAAAGCGCTTAGCTTCCGAACAGTTGGTCTCGGGTTCGAATCATGGTGAAGACTGGTATTTCTAATTTCGGGATCCTTGGGTGCCTCTAAATGGTACCCGACATTAGTCGAGGAAAAGTAAAGGGGCGGTTGGTCGTTGTGCTGGACACATGACACCCTAGATTAACGGTGGGCCGCAGAAACAGATGACCTTTACATCATCTTCCCTATAGATCGCAAGGTCTGAAAGAAGTGCTTTTCTTTGCTAATCACGCGATTCCATCGCTCCCTGGTATTTTTCAATACTGCAGCAAGAAATCTTTTATATATCCAGAAGGAACGTCTTATAATGATTGAAAGAAGAATGTCTTTCACACAATATTATACTTAAAAAGGTAAAATTGTAAACAAAATATACATTCAAAGACAATCTCGTGAAATGTTTTATACTTCTAAACGTAGGGGATCAAAATGAAAAGCGAACTAACTTTAGACTAACACAAAATGAAATGATGAAGCTACTTGAGACCCAGAATTCAGAGGCTTCTGTTGATACAAATAGAGGTAATAACATTCATTTTAATTTATGACCTTTTTTAAAATAATTTATATCAACCCATTCTGTCAGTCTGGTAAAAATTGTGAACACTTTATTTCTCCCACACCCATTTTCGGATCAAGTTCAATCTTTACACAATTATTTATTGTACCTGACAAAACATGAATCAACAATAGAACAAGACTAATTAATCAATTCATCATCATTGAGTACCATGTGGGTAATGGTGCGAGAGGCTCAAATTATAAAGTCAATTAATTACTGGTAATTATTTTGTTTGATACCAACAAGTGAAAATAATCCTTCAGTATGAAGAGACATGGCTGGCTAAATATGCGTTGTCATCGGATATAAATAATTGTGCAAAGTTTCAACTTGATCCGAGAACAGGAAGTGGATGAAATAGCGTGTAAAATATTCCATCCAGACAGACAAGCAGAATGAGTTGATATAAGCTTTGTAAAGAAGAATAAAGTTACTCTTTTAAATAAGAGAAAAAATTTCTGAAGAGGGATAATAACGATTCTATTGAGCATAATATCCTGATTAATTAGACCTTGATTAATTAGACCCTGATTTATTAGACCCTAATTAATTACTTACTTAGACTTAGGTCCTCCCGCGCCGTTCGGCGGATTGGGCGGCAAGCTGTCTCCATAAAGATCTGTCACTGGCAATGTCTGAAGCCTCCTCCCACCTGGTGTCCCATGTTCTGAGGTCCTCCATGAAGGTGTGTCGCCAAGTAATACGAGGACGTCCCTGTTCGCGCTTTCCTTGTTTTGGCTTCCATGTTATCGCAACTCTTGGTGTGCATAATTCATTTTGACGTAGAACATGTCCCGCAAATCTCATGCGACGCTCAGTCACAACCTCACCAAGTGTTCGACTCCCAGTTCTGCATAGGATTTCCTTGTTTGAGACCCGGTCTCAGCCATCTCTGTTGAGCCACATTTAGTCTTTTCTCAATTTTGACAGATGACTTCCACGTCTCACACGCCTATGTAACAGTTGGAATGACGATTGTGTTGAGAAGGTGTATTTTTGTCTCGAGTCCAATGGCTTGGCTAGTCCAAATAGGCTGCAGCCTTTGGAAAATGCTCCCTGCCTTTCCTATTCGGCACTCTACATCATGGTAAGCATCTCCATCATTTGTTATGATGCTGCCAAGGTACGTGAACTTGTCCAGCTCTTCAAGCTTTGACTCGCCAAGTCTGACGGGGACACCCTTTGCCTTATATCCCACTCGCATAATTTTAGTCTTATCCAAGTTTATGCGGAGGCCAATTTTGGGTGCCTCTCTGGCTAGGCTCTCCGTCATTTCTTGAATGCATTTATTTGTAGCTCCGAGTAGTGCAACATCATCAGCAAAGTCCAAGTCCGTCAATCGGAGCTGTTCATGCCATGGAATACCAAAGGCAGTCTGGTTCATTGCTCTCCTCATTATGTAGTCGATGGTTAGGAGGAAAAGGAAGGGAGATAAGATGCACCCCTGTCTCACACCTGTCTCGATTGTAAAAAACTCTGTTGTTCCCTCTTCTGTTTTAATGCAGCAACTAGATTGACTGTAAGGTGTCGTAGGATCTGGACGAATTTTTCTGGGATACCGTATTCTCTAACTATTTTCCATAGTGATTCTCGGTGGACACTATCAAACGCTTTTTTGAAGTCCACGAAACTGATCGTTAGCCGTTGTTGGTACTCAAGACTTTTTTCTATGATATTTCGTAGAACGAAAATCTGCTCTGTACATGATCTGCCTCTTCGGACCCTGATTAATTAGACCCTGATTAATGCTCCTCCTTTTTTTGCAGCCACGATGGCCAGCCTATAAGAAAATAAATATCAGAGTGGATGGTATTGGTTTGTATTTTTTTAACGTCTGAACCTTATGCTTGTTTAAACAAGTAACACATGATTGGTCAATATTTTAATTTTATGACAACGTAGAAAATTAAAAAATGCATTTTACACTTAGCAGATGACACAGAGAACCGACAACCGACAGAGGAACTTGAAAACATGAATACAAGCCTTGCTCATGTTTCCAATTTATTCTGACAGTGTGAGACGAAACACAGAGATCTTGAAAGACAGATCAAAAGGCTGTTCAGAAGAAATGGAGAACAGAGCAGCAAGTGTGATGCCAACTATAAAGAGATCATTTCTGAACTTCATCTTGCTAGTGAGTTCGTGAGACATCTGTCAGAGGAAGTCAAAAATAGCCAAGATACAATAAAAGAACAGAATGATAAGGTAACAAACATTAACCGTCAAAAGTAGCAATAAAAAAACTAAGTTTGATAAATACAAATTTACAGAGTGTACATGTTAGAATAGAGGATGTAAGAATATGTGTCCGAGTGGTTAAGCTCTTGGCTACCGAACCTGGGGCCCTGAGATCGAATCTCGATAATACAGGGATTTTTGAATTTCGGAATTTTTAGGGCGCCCCTGAATGCACCCAGCTCTAATGGGTACCTGGTTTTAGTTGGAGAAAGTAAAAGCGGTTGGTCGTTGTGCTGGCCACATGACACCCTGCTCGTTAACCGTTGGCCTAAGAAACTGAAGGCCTTAACGTCATCTGCCCTATAGAACTCAAGGACTGAAAGGGTAACTCAAACTTGTAAGGATGAAATTTGGCGGGTATATAAATAAAAACACGTTTTGTTATTTCAGAAGTCTGCCGGTGATATTTGTTGAAGTAAAAAAATATAAATGAATGCCTCTTTATGGAATAAAACAGTTTAACTTTGCAAGAAGAAATCATGAGTAGATTAAACACACAATAAAAACAATATAAGCTTCTTTTAACATCAATCCTTGTCTTCCCTTGCATCTATGAAATTTACTTCTACAAAATACAAACAATGAACTAGAACCGTATTTCTAACTCATTTGGCTATTTTTTAGCCAAATTGGACATTTACTGTTGTTTCTTGTCCGTTTCTTTTAAAAAAAAAACTTCACCTTTACGTTTAGTGCTACGTTTCAGTACTTTAAATTAGGTTAAAGCTAGAATTAAAGTTTGTTTAATTAAATAAAATAATTCCGTTTAGATCGAGTCCATCATTCGAAAGATACCAAATAAGTTTCAACAGGGTCATTTGCTCGGTAAGTTCTTACTTTCAAACATTTTTATATGTAGATTATTTTTATGAAAAATCTACCAAATCTTCATCGAATTAGAAAGTACAAGAAGTACTTAGCGTCTTTCCTTTTTTTTTTATTTCAAAGAAAGGTTGTAGTTTAGAAGATTAAAGACAAATACAGCTACAGACGCAGTGACTTATTAACTCTTAAAACGCGTGTGGTAGTTTAGCCTCTTAAACATCAGAATTGTGTATGCACTCATTGTACAACAGCTCAGCACTTTAAGGGTTAAGAACAAGAATTGCCAGAGCAATAATATATTTAGCATCGGCTTTTTCTAGGTCTATATAGCAAACATTATTTGACACATTTAAAATTTTTTTTACCGATTTCATTTAGAGTCTTAATAAAAATCTATATAATCTATTTTTACAATCTGCGCTAATGACCGGAAGTGTGTTTTGTTGTCAGACAGAGACCAGCGTGTGTGATATGCAGTAAAGCTGATTAAAGTTTATGTGTTTGACCTAGTGGTTTCATTGTTTTATTTCGGTAACTAGAACTGAACCAGAAACAACTAGACGTATCGAGACCTAAGGTAGATTCTATCGAGTTATTATTATAAATATAATAGGAAAGCTTTGACATATTTGGGGGCTCGTTTGTCTAGTTGCTTGACTTAGTCTTGGAAGACATTAAGCAGAACTGCGGTTCGCCATTGTGAAAAGGTCAAGGACAAAGAAGAGTGTGCGCTCACGTGCAACGGCGGGAAAAAACTAAGTCAATCAGGCGAGACGAAACTAGGTCAAACACTGCGATAAAACTATTTGTGTTGTTTATATTGTATGCTAGAGATATAGACAAAATGGCAGAGAGATTAACAAAGTTAATAGCCGCTGGAAAAGAGATGGGATTGTCGGGAACAACTCTACAAGAGTGGGTGAAAGAAAGAGAAGTCAAGCTAGAAAAGAAAGAAAAAGAAGAGAGCGTGAGGAACGTGTTAAAGAGAGAGAAGAAAGAGCTAAAGAAAGAGAGGCGGTTGAAAGAGCTAAAGAGAGGGAAGTGAGAACTAAAGAGAAAGAAGCTGATGTAGAAATACACAGATTGAGAGTCAGAGAGTTGGAGCCTAAGGAGACGAAAGGAGAAATCAAAGAGCATATAAAACCTGTATGGAAACCAAAGTTGCCACCTTTCAATGAGAACGTGGATCAAATGGATGCATATTTGGCGAGATTTGAAGTGCATGGTCAAGCTACAGAAATACCTAAAACTCAGTGGGGAAGTCATCTATACACATTATTACAGGGAAAGGCTCTGCAAGCTTGTATCAACTTTTCTAAGAAAGATCTAGAAGAATATGACAAGGTGAAGGAAGTATTACTGAAAAGATACAACTTAACAGATGATGGGTATAGAGAGAAGTTCCATAAAGCTAAACCAGAGAGAAACCAGCCATTACATGAATTTGTTGAGGACATTACAAGATACCTAATACGTTGGGTTGAATTGTCTAATACTAAAAAAGACATTCGAAGGTCTCATTGATCTGTTCATCAGAGACAAGATCCTCACATCTTGCAATCCTCAGTTAGTGGCTTTTCTACATGAAAGGAAACCGAAAGATGTGCCAACAGCAGTCAAGTTGTGTCAGCAATATATTACTGCACATCCAGCGCAGACAATTCAGAGAGAGGAAGATGTGATAACTAGCAAGTCTGCCTTTGCTGCAAAGACTAATGATAACAGGAGTCGCTTTAAACAAGAATGTAGACAGGACCGTCTGCAGAAAAGAAGTGTGGGTGAAAAAAGAAAATGTTTTAAGTGTTTCAAAACGGGACATTTAGCGGCCCAATGTAGAAACAAAAGCCCATTAAGACGAAATGAGACTATGGGTTCAAGCAGAAGTCAGGAGTTTAAAACCAGCAACAAGGGAAGACCAACTGGACATCCGTACAATGCGTCAGTTTGCATAGACTATCAACATGGTGAACCACTCCCTCATGAATCTGATCAGATCCAGATGGCTGGAGCTGTAACTTGTGACGCTGGGAAATTAAAAATGTATCCTGGATTCGTTGGGAAGAAATCTATTTGGGTCACAGGAGCGACCACAATCGGAGTGAAGAGACTACATGTGCACCCTCACCAGTTGACGGGTAAGAAAGTCCAGTGTATGACATTTGGAGGAACAATTGAAGAATATCCCACAGCTGTCATTGACATTAATACGCCATTTTTATCTGGGAAAGTTGAAGCCTGTGTGTTGGAGAGGCATGCTGCTGACTTGATTCTAGGAAACGTGACTGGCATAACTGAGCCTACCATCACAGATATCTACAAGTGGCAAAGGTCAGCAATGTCAGAAGTTACAAATGCGGTAACGAGATCTCAATCTGGTGTAATAGAAAACATGGGACAACCGATCCTACATAGTCAGATTGAACAGCCAGAATCAGAATTAACATCCAGTTATGCATTGAAACAAAAGGAGGACCAAACATTGGTTAAACTTTTTGAATTGGCTGAGCATCCCACCAGTAAATTTAAAGTGAAAAATGGACTTCTAATGAGACAAGATAACAAAGAGAAACTACAACTAGCGGTCCCTGCCGCCGAAAGAAAAAGAGTTTTGGAGTTAAGTCATGACTCACCTTTTGCGGGTCATATGGGGACAGCACGAACAAGAAAAAGAATTCTGAATAACTTTTACTGGCCAGGAATATTTAAAGATGTGAAAAAATATTGTTCAGCGTGCAGCACTTGTGCCAGCCCAGAGATCGTTATACAAAAGCCCCATTACAGGTCACAGATCTGCAAGATAGACCATTTCATAAAGTAACCGTAGACATTGTGGGTCCCATAAACCCTAAAGAGGATGCAGATACCTGTTAGGCAGAACATATCACGCACAGATCACGCACCATTACGCTGTTTAAACACACGTAAATCGGTGAATTCCTGGGTAACTTGTTGGGCCCTGATGCTTCAGGACTTTCAGTTCGAAGTGCAGCATATTCCAGGTAAAGGAAACGTCGTAGCGGACATTCTGTCACGCTTATCATAGATATAAGCCTACGTGGCTTCTCACAAGCATGTGTTGTTTCATCTAAGACTGTTGGTGTCTTCATCTTTTAAGACTGTGTCTTCAGCTTCTAAGACTGTGTGTCTTCATTTTTTAAGACTGTGTGTCGTAATCTACTAAGACTATGTGTCTTAAATATAGACTGTGTGTCTATTACTTAGTCTGTGTGACTACATCAAGATCTTTGTGACTATGTTCAAGTCTGTTTGGATACATAAAAGCCTGTGTGGCATATTCAGAGCCTATTTGTGGCCTATCGAATTAACATTTTTGTTGTCTTGTGTTTGAATGTTTTATAATCGTGTTTTTTTTATGTATCTTTGTAAAAATGGATTATAATTTTAGGAGGGGGCGAGATGTCACGGTTGAATGTTTGTATGTGTGTTTAATCTATTTTTACAATCTGCGCGAATGACCGGAAGTGTGTTTTGTTGTCAGAGAGAGAGACCAGCGTGTGTGATATGCAGTACAGCTGATTAAAGTTTATGTGTTTGATCTAGTGGTTTCATTGTTTTATTTCGTTAACTAGAATTGAACCACGGACACCTAGACGTATCGAGACCTAAGGTAGATTCTATCGAGTTATTATTATAAATATAATAGGAAAGCTGTGACAATAGTTAAGTGTTTTCATTCTATAAAATACAAAAAGTTTCACGTCATTTATGAGTTTATCAAAAGTATATTAAGATAATTGAACCAATTCATTCATTTTTTTTTTAATCTTTTGTTTTTACTATTTTCAAAGCAGCGAGAAATAGTGAAGTCTGCAGCTTTGAATCTTTATTGCAAGAAATTAAAGACCATGAACAAAGTCTGTTAGAATTTTATGATCAAGTTTTAGAGAACTCTCTGGCAAATGAAAACAAAAACGCTGCATTTTACAATCTTACAGGCTACATCAAATCCAAAAAAAACATGTTAGAAAAATGCCAATTACAATTAGTGGTAGAAAATCATGAACTGATTCAACAATGTGAGAACGCAAAGGTCTGTGATCAACATAATGAACAAAATAGCATTGAAAGAGAACAAATAGAAAACCCTAACCCTTGTCAATCTACTTCAATTGAAAGTGGGTCTAGTGACGTAAAGAACCTCGATTGTAATTTACATATGTTTAGCATTCAACATCAAACTAATTCTGAGAACAAAGAGGCAGTCTTTCAAGAACAAACTTATTCAGACTCATCAAATATTGACACAGTTGACAATACAGATGTCTTAGTAACGAACCAGTCTCTTGAAATATGTCAGAATGATATTGAGACTAAAGATAATAGGCTTTTAAAAAAGGCAAACCTAACAGATTTTCATGACACAAATGACAATCACCCTTTGGAAATGCCTCAAACTGATAATGAGATGAAACAGCGTCAACTATCAAAAATGCCAAACGTAGCAGCTGTCGGTATACATAAAGGTTCTCATTTGGGATCAAATAATACGAACGTATCAAAAATATGTAATCAAGTCAAGTTTCACCAACATACAGATGGAAGCAGATCTGATCCATACATCGAGACATTAATAGAACAAGTAAGGTATTAGCCTGTTAACAACAACTTAAGATTGTGTTACAGACAAAAGAGTTAATTCTTGTCAAATCTAAATGTCATACTATGTAACTACTTAACCATTAAACTATCTATCTATCTATCTATCTATCTATCTATCTATCTATCTATCTATCTATCTATCTATCTATCTATCTATCTATCTATCTATCTATCATATGGCAAACTCCTACTATGTGAAAAAACAAGCAAAATATTTTTAAAAAATCAATTTAAAAAAGCTTATCAAAAGGGGGAGAACTCCGTCCTTAAAACTATATCTACAAATAATGTACAAGTTATTTCCCTTATTCCACATCACCCAAAATAATTAATTAACAATAAATAATTGACTAATTGAGTATTTTGGTTTATTGTTTTATGTTTTGTTAAGTAAAGTTAATAATTGTATAAAGAATGTGCGAGGCAGAAATAACATTAACAATTATATAATGGGACTAAACCCAAAGAATGTAGACATATCTGTGAATACTGAAGTATTAGTTTCCCTTGTTACTATAAACAAAATAATGAATTGCCAGTAATTAAATTTATTGATTCGTGTCTATGTCTCGTCTATGTCAATAAATGATTGTGCGAAGTTTCATCTTGATCCGAGAATGGATAACAGACAGAGTTAGTAGATATATAAGCTTTGTAAAAGGACTAAAGATACAAGAGAAGCAGACGACTTGGTAATATTTGCCAAAATAATAATAAAACATTGCAATTTCTGTTCACAGATTCCGTCTACGAGTTTAAGACTTATTTTGTTTGGAAACAATGGCAACGGTAAAAGTGCAACCGGAAACTCCATTCTCGGACGAAGCTGTTTTAAAACAAGTAACAACATTTCCAGTGTGTCCAGCTTCAGCTGTCAATACACTGACTTGGACGACCTACGAATTTTCGTCGTCGACGGTCCTGGGTGGAGTTCTAGTGAAGATGCAGACATGTCGGCTGTAGACAAGTATTACATTGGTAAAGCTTTGACATTGTCGGGAAATTCTTTCGATGGGTTGCTCTTCGTGTTGAAGTACGGGTCGCATTTTACAGAAGAACAGAGGCAGTATGTTAAATACATTAAAGGTTGTCTTGGCGACGACGTGCTGAGAAGGTGTGGAATCTGTGTTTTCACTCATGGAGATCTCTTCCAGAAAGAGCAGAGTTTTCAGGAACATCCGGTGACGTTTGAACAATGGTGTAGTTCACAGACTGGAGAGTTCCAAGGATTTTTTCGAGAATGTGATAAACGATGCGTGCTTTTCAATAACGTGACACGTGATCAAGCCGTTTTACAAAGACAATTGAGAGCAGTCTTAGAGATCGTGCAGAAAACAAACAGCTATACGCATGAAGATTATATGAAACACAAAAGTCACAGGGAACAGAAGGAAGACTATATCAAACAAACGAGTCACAGGGGACAGTTTATTTAGAAATAAAGCATCGACACTAAAGAAATAAAGAAATTATGAATGTGGAAAATAGATACTAAAGTAAAAAATGAAGTAAATCTAGCGAAGGTTGGGCTACAATTGTCAACCTTAGCATTACTGCTATCTTTTTATCTTATCTTATATAATACAGACGTTACTTCAAAAAAGAGGATGATTACGTCCTACGCGTCTTGCATTCAGTCATGTATATTATCCAAAGGACTTAAATTCTGCCAAGTCACTGGTTTTCATGGCTAGCTCAGGCAACCCATTCCATGCTCTAATAGGGAAGAAGGAGCATTTGTAAAAATTTGTCCTAGCATATGGGACGAGGAATGTGCCTTTATCTTTGTGTCTTTCTGAGTATTTTATTAAATTTTGTTTTTGTATTTGAAGATTATGGTTCAGTGTTTTATGTATAGTTGCTACTTTACTTTTGAGTCTTCTGTCCTGAAGGCTTTCTAAATTTAGTGATTTTACTAAAGGTGTTATTCTAGTCAAATGTGAATATTCGTTTGTTATGAATATCACTGCTCTATTTTGTGTCTGTTCCGGTTTCTTAATGTTTTCTTGAGTTGACCATAACAATATAGAAGCAACCATATTACAGAGAGTATAAATGTGCATTAAACTTGAAGAATGTAAAGTTGGAGAAAAAAGTGTAAACCACCTTGACAGACAGAAAGACAGACGGAGTGAGTAAATAAACATTTTGTAATAAGGAAACCTTTTTCAAAAAAAAAAAAAATTCGAAGAAAAAAAAAAGTGTACTTGTAACCCGACTAGCAAGACACGCTTGGGTGACCCAAAACGTCTTTTTGCAGAGACAACTTGATAAGCACCTATCATTATCAGACAGTCGTAGTGTTTGCTTAACATGACTTCTGCAGGGATTAACATTGACTATTTTCATTAAAATAGAAATACACCTAACCACATTGCCACAGAGAAGGTGACTCAAAAATACCTGCAGATTTCAAGTCAGATCGTTTCATGTTATCTTTATCGACCTATTTTAAATAACTAGAATAAGAACATGTTCTAGAACAGTGATTCCTAAACTTTTAACCTATCTGTACCCCTTCTAGAATTTTTATAACACTAAGAACCCTCCCCCACCCTCAATGAATTTATTTAAATAACAATTTTTATTTGGTAGGCCTACATAGAAAAAATAATAATTCACGAAAACAAATTTGGTTATACAATAAACGAAAGTCTAGTATAAATAACATTGATTTGGAACAATGAGAAGGATGGCATAGTTTGTGTTGAGATGACAAATTATCATCATTTGGTTCCCTGGAGTGATCGTTAAATGAACTTGTGTGTTACCCGTGCTTGTAATCGTGCTAGTATTTGTAATGGTGTTCGCATTATCGTAGTCTGTGAATCGTGACCAGTCTGTATTGTGTTATTGTGTGTATCAGTAGTGTTTTATTGAAATAAAGCCTTGTTTCTAAGGTTATGACTTGATTTAGTATATTTAGCATATTGTTTTTTTTTTAATCTGAGAAGAGATTTGTTTTCGACTTAATGTTTAAAATTGCTTAAAAAGCTTTTATCAGCTGAACATAATAAGTTGGTATTTAAATAAAATCAGCAAAGTTAATGAGGTACAACGCGTACCCGCTTTAAATTCTTCCCGTACCTCTGTGGTACCCCGCTTTGGGAAACACTTTTCTAGACGTTTATTTCATACTCTGCCTCCTTCTTTGCCCCTCCTCATTAAATAAACAAATATGCAAACTAGTGTCTCAATTCTGTTCAGACATACACTGATTACAGTATAATTACAGAAGGACTTGGTATTAACAAAATTAGGCGGTCTCCAGCGGGTTTGATCAAGAGTCCAACAATTTCAAGCAGAGAGACAGGTTTCAACATTTTTAACGTGAATATCAAAATCTATGAACAAATGTTGACAATATGCTCCCTCTGTTCATACAAAGTGTTAATTTAAAGCTGGATTGCTTGCAGTCCTCACAGCCAATGCGCGAGTTTCTGTCTCTTCACAAAGCTTATATCAACTCTGTCTGTCTGTCAGTCTGGTAAAAAGTTTGTACACGTTATTTCTCCCACACCGATTCTCGGATCAAGTTGAAACTTTGCACAATTAATCTAACAAAATATGAATCCAATCAAATTAATAAACAATTATTTAAATAACTAGTGATAATTATTTAACTTAGTTTGGTATTGATTAAGGGAAATAAATCTAACAGTGTTGATATATTTGGCTATAAATATAAAGTTCTTTTTTCATTAGGTAAACTTAAAAAAAAATATTTTGCTTGTTTTAGTTGCTGATTACCCCTAGACTCAGTTTATCAGTGCTTGAACCCAGATCGTTAGATACTATATTGAACATACTTAGGTTTTTTTTTTGTTTTTTTTTTTATAAGTGAGAAAAAAATGGGGGAATCTGAAAAGGAGGGACAGACACCATGACAAATGTAAACATGGGGAGGTAATCAAAAATGTTCTATTTCTGGTCCTTAAACTAGGTTGGTAACGATAAGAGAAAGAAAATGGTCGATAATGAGCGCAGTGCATATTCAGTGTCAATGTACATCTGTTTGTATGTGACTCACTGTTTCATTTAGTGTACATGTGTGTGTGTATGTGTGTGTACAAATGCTTGTGTGTGTTCTGTGTGAGTGTGAGAGTCTACTTTATTTGTATGTCTACTTGAACGCAATATTTGTATGTTAAGTACATAATCCTTGCTTTGTTCAAAAGTAGGACAACAGATAAAGTAGAAGTCACATACTGGAAAAGTCATTTCATCAGGTTCGTAATTCCGTGCAATTGAAAGGAAGTTATACTTGGATTTTTTTTACTGGGATAGGCTCTACGACTTAATCACTAGCAGCTCTGAACTTGTGGTGGACTAGACGACCTAGCAATAAAATAATGTGAATTTCTTTGAAAACAGTGGTGGGTTTTATTTTTTTGGAAAAAGGGAAAGTGTTCTGTAGAAGTCTGTGTGTATTTTATTGACAAGATGTCTTTATTCTGTGTCAAAGTGTGTCTAAAATTAATTCATAGTGCAATGTAGAAAAAATGTATTTCAACTGTTTGTTTCAGTACGATGAGAATAAATACATAGATCTATGTTTAAATATACAGAGTCAATATTTATACTGTCGAAAGTGCTTTAAATGAGAACACATTTTTCGTATCTAATTATCTATTGTTCATTTTGCAAGGAATATAAAGTGTTTTCTTGTATATACAGTTAATACAGAAAACTCGTGGATTTCCAAAAAGCAAAAGGTATGCCTACTACTTAAACATTTTCTCCTATTCCTAATAAGTTAAGTTTAGACTGATCATACAAAGCAGGGCTGAATTTATGGAGACGCAGACGCCTTTGCCACACCGGCACTCATCCGTGAAGGAAAAGACCTCTACTAACGAAAATATAGAGTCTACAACTAAAAGCAATTTACATGCTATATGTTGGCTGAGTGGTTAAGCGTTAGGGTTCCAAACCTGGTGTCTTGGGTTTGAATATTTGTGAAGACTCGGATTTTGAATTTCGGGATTTTTAGGGCGCCCCTGAGTCCACCCAACTCTAATGGATACCTCACTTATTCGTTCGGGAAAGTAAAGGCGGTTGGTCGTTGTGCTGGCCACATGACTTCCTGCTCGTTAACCGTTGGCCAAAGAACCAAATGACCTTAACTTCATGTGCCCTATAGATGCCAAGGTTTGGAAGGCAAATTGTAAGAAATATTGAAATAAAATTGTTATAATTATAATTGGAGTCATCACAGCCTTTTAAACATTCAAATGACTCTCTCAGTTATGGAAAAAAAAGTTCAACACGCTAGTCAAGTGGAGGCATCCAAGTACAGTTGCTGCGTGTCGTAAACACTTGACTTGATTCACCACAACACCAAAATCCAAAACAACAGAACACGCATAACGTTGACATTTCTTAAGCGATGATTAAGTTTTCTAATAGCCTGCAATCGCTCTTCAATTCAACTGCGGCCCAACGCCCTCGACGTATATCTACACGTAGTAATTTTTCGATATATTTGTATATATATAATATTAACTAAGGTGAATAAATGTTTGTCCATCATGCCTCACAATGAAAAACATACATTTTATTTTAGAACTGCTTTTGTACATCTCATCTTTCAATGCAATTCGCATGCTAAGTTCGCTATGGAATCATGCCTTTTGTGGACATGTAAGTGGTGTGGGTTATCTGGGAGAAGGTTTGCCTACTGCCTTCAGGCGCTCAGTAAACACAACTCAGCTCTTGTTGGAACTCTAACTCGAGCTTCTTCGATAGGTAGCCAAATGGGTTTTACTTCTCAGTCACTCAACCCACTTGCTTAGTTACCTAATTACTTTTCGATATGTTTGTTTTAACACTAAGATTTTAATTGTCTAGGCTCCACGATGTAAGAAAACCATTACTTACTTTTTGATATATTGGTTAGATTTACAATCTGTTTGAATCTTTAAATCTGTAAGAAGGTTTACTTTTTACAAAGCTTATATCAACTTTGTCTGTCTGTCTATGTGTCTGTCTGGACAAAAGTTTGTACACGTTATTTCTCGACACCCAAGCTGAAATTTTGCTCAATTATTTCATCTACCGGACAACACAATAATCAATAAAAAAATTAACCAATTAGTTAATTAAATATTGATAATAAATTACTTTGTTTGGTATCTCAAAAAAGGGAAAGAAATAGTACTTGGCAAAAGCTGAATTAGTCCTCTTCACATTAGGCTGCCGTCTCAGGCTTAGTGGACACAAAAATGAAATAAAAACAATAGATAGCTATACAATCTTCCATATTCATAGACTATTCGCTAGCAGAGTTGTTACCGCGTTGGCTTGAAAAGCCTTAGAAGGCTTTAGCCCACAAATTCAAATTCAGGTCAATCCACATTTTTAAAATGCTTCTTATTGTTATTCTATATCTATCACAAATTTAATTACGTGACTGATCCAAACTAACTGATACAAGTACGCTTATTATAAGCTTTGTTGTTTTAAAGTATTTTTTATGTTTTTACTCTTCAGATTGAGAGGTATGCTTCTCGGATGATGGAGGAACCCAGAGCTCATCGATACTCCATGAAGAATCCCAAAAAAGGGATCGTTCTCATCTTTAACAACACAAATTTCCACTCCTCGAGTCTCCTAACGAGGCACGGCTCTGGTGCTGACGAGGAGAGCATGCGCAAACTGTTCCGGGTCATGGACTTCGAAGCAGACGACATCCGTATCAGACGTGACGTCAGTGTCAATGAAATGAAAAGAGAGTTAGCAGAAGGTAATTATCAAGTCACTACTAATTCTACATCATACTAAAGATAATTTAAGATAAGATAATGTTAATGATATAGATGCAAATAAGAGAAACATTCACACAAAAAACATACACATTCTAATTAATCTAATACGTAATTGTGATTTTTTAAAAATTGCATTCTATTTATATCTATGTATTCATTTATTTATATTATGATAAAAATGGAAAAATTGTATGAATTCTATAAACGCTGGATCAAGTCCCCCACAATAAAAAGACCTCGGCGGATGGGGAACACATAGGGGCCATGATCGCGCCTACCTGAGGAGAAGGCTACCCAAACCTGAACAAGCTATTATAGAACAGTGCATAATGAGCCATCGTCTGATTCGTTCTTACTTTGCAAGGCTCAGGGCAAACTTTGACTCACTGCGAAAAAGAAGATAAAGCCGTTTATACATATTCTTTTTAACTGCTCCGTCCATCTCAGTGGCGCTACAGAAGGGCTCAGGCCTGCGTCAACACATCCTTCCATTCAGATCTCTCTTGAGCTTTTCGTCTCCATGTCCAAACTCTAAGTGCTTGTTGATCTTTTTTGTACATCGTGAATCCATCGCAGTCGTGGTCTGCCTTTGTGTGGTCTGCCTCTTGATTTTTTGCTGGTATACAATCTTTGCTTCTCTGTTCTCTGACATTCTTTCATGGTGACGTGCTGTAACAACATATTATTATTATTATGGCAGTATGCATTTCTCGATGTACCTTGGGTTCTTGATATGTGTAGTTTTATGCTCTTATGACTAATTAAAGCTTGAGTCGTACTTAAGACCACAACATAAACTAAAACACATTGGACAACACTTGGGTCAGCATACAACAGATTTAATACATAACTTGATGGATATTCCAGTCATAACCTTGTAGAAACACATTATACATTATCTAATTTGGCATTTAGAATAGTACTTCATTTGCATAGTCTGAACAATACTGATAACAAAATTTCACTAGAAATATTCGTCATTTCCCTCTCAGGACTAAATTACAGCTCCGCCAAACATCTTGCGCTTTCACTCTCTTCCATAGAGACTTTCCTCGTGCTTCAAGCACGACTTTGGTAGGTGACTTAAAAGTCAAACCATGCCACAATGAGGTCCAAACAAGGTTGTGGCAGCTGCCCAATGAAGTCTGTTCTTTTTAATTTCGTTTTTTCTTTCTACTGTTCCCGTATTTCTTTTTTGTAATTTGTGATACTGCCATTTTGACAAAACAAGGGCTGTTAAAGAGCGACCGAAAGACTATTATATCATGTGTGTTTGTTTAAGTCTGTGTGTGTGTGTTTGATTTTTGCTTGTTAAAAACTTGTGTACTTTTGTTTTGTCTAACCTTGTATAGAATAATGACACAAGATTTGCTAATTGTAACCTACTGATTTCCCAGTGTCCAGGCTTGACCACACCGACTACAACTGCCTTGTTTGCTTTATTCTCTCACACGGTGAAGATGGCTACGTCCATGGGACAGACGGCAAAATGGCTGTCACGGATATTACGAGTTTCTTTCAAGGAAACAAATGTCCAACTTTGAACGGCAAGCCTAAGTTATTCTTTGTTCAGGTGAGAGAACTCAGTTATATCTTTTTATAGACCTCCTCGACTAACGAGAGTTATCCAAGTATTGAACCCACAACATTAAATATTAAACTTACATATGATTTTAATTTTTATCTACAAAAAGTCCAAAATCAAAAAATAAAATGCATTAATTTTCAAAGGAAATATCCCGCCGCTTTCACGGTTAATTTGTACTCTTTTTTTTTGTTTCCTTTGAGATATTAGTCCTAACATTAATAAAATCAAGGCTTTGCACTTGTTTAAACCCTGCCAACACAGTTCTACATCTTATATTTCTGTGACTATTGCCTCGACTCATACTATCCTATCACAACAACTATGCACCCTGTGAGAATTTATGATATACGGAGTATGTAACTGGAAGAGCTACCGTAGCATTTTGCTGGTGATTCTACTTTGTTCGTTTCAAATGTAGTCTAGTGAACTCTAGTGCCCGTGAAACATATCAAGTCTTTTTTTTTTTTACACGTAGATATTTGTATCTATGATTTGTAAGTTTAGGATGTTCCTTCGGCACTTGGTTTCGCTATTCACTAGAAAATTGTTTTTTGTCTGTGAGAGACTCTCACCAATCGGAGGCCCCAGACGGCTGCATAGTTTGTCTATTCCCATGGCCGACCCCTGCTTTACAGGTTTGAACATTGACCTGCAATGTCAGAACCAGTGGGCAGTTTAGACCAATAGCTCGTTGCCACATCACAGAGCTCACGTTACAGACCTTCTTTAATGATTTGTCTCGGCAAGGGTAAAACCCTGGGTCCATCGTGACGATAGTCCAGAGCTGATACCTCACCTCATTCACTTTCCCCTTTTATAATAAAGCATGATGTGATTCCTCCCGAGATGTGTCAGCCTCTGGCCTCGCCTAAGTTGAAACTAAAAATATTAAGAAAAGTCAAATAGAGTCAGACCAATTGAATGTTATCATTTTTTTTTTGCATTTGTATTACGCAGAACTTCATACAGAAAGACAGGAAGCATTGTTGATATCAACAAGTCTATTTTTAGCTCACATTTTCTGTATAAGATGCTTTCATAAGAAGATAAAATGACACATGGTTTTTTACTATTGAGTGAAATTCTATGATAGCACATTCCATTAAGTCTGAGTATAGAGCTGACATTTCATTGCTAATCCTTTTGATAAGAAGAAAGTCATGTCTTCAACACACATACACACCCATGTCGTCGATACTTATATAAAGGGGGAACGCTATGCGTGCCTGGCACTATTCGAGTGCTGCTGCTCCCCCCTTGATCTCCGCCTCTGTCAGTTATGGGTAAACAGTATTTCCTAGTGTGTGGGTTTCGATGTCACGGGTGTACGTACCAAAATGCATATTTCCCTCTAGTGAACCTACAGTAGTACCTAGTTGGTATAAGAATGCTAGACGTGTGTTTGTATGTTTAATCTTCCACCCCTCCCCACCCACAGGCTTGCAGAGGGACAAAGTTCGACGAAGGTGTGGACTACGTCGACAGCTGTGTCCCCGATCAGGTGCAGGAAAACTCGGGTTTCTCCATACCGCAATATGAACCCGATTTCTTGATTGCTTATTCTTCGGTGCAAGGTAGGTAACTCGTAGTCCTACTTTGGAAGAAAGTTAATCACATTAATCTGCCCTTTCACGGCTAAACTATTCACCTCGTTAAGTCAATTCGGGTATGTAGCCTATTATACGTAGACTGCCTAAGCCAGGAACAAAAAAAAGAAAAAAAAGAAAGAGAATTATAGGGGTTTGTGAGTAGGGGGAGGGGGGGCTAGGGTAACACAAGGGATCAAGGGAAAAATATTACGAGGAAGATTTCATTGTTGAAAGAGAGTTGAATTCTATAATATTAGGCCCTATACTTACACATTGACACACAGACTTGCAGACTTGGTAAAACAAGATTAGCATTATTTTTCTAAAAAAAAACACACCTTCTTTATACAACTTTTAGAGCGATTGTTTTTCTCTTAATAAGTAATGAATGTTATATTCAAAAAAAATTACGTGCAGGTTCTTATCACTGCGTCATTCCCCCCCTCCCCCGCCCCCCGGAGAAAGAATCCTGTTTCAGCAAATGTATAGATCTACTATACTTTACAATCATTTATAACATTCCAAAGATCTAGACTCAGAAGACGATGCGCACAATTTTCCTGAGCATTAATTTTTTAAGCTCTTGAATCAATAATGCCTAACATTCAAAAATTCCCGAACGCTATAGTCCTTTCAAGAACGCGATAATTCTTCCAAGAACGCGATAGTTCTTTCAAGAACGTGATAGTCCTTTCAAGAACGATGTTGGATCTAGATCAAGACCTAGTTCTCTAGCAAATACTCATTTGCTACTTTTCTGCTTCGCAGGTTACTTTTCCTGGAGGAATAACGCCAAGGGTTCTTACTTCATTCAAGCCATCCACGAGGTGTTCTCAAACTACTGGGGTGAGTTCAACCTACAGAAACTGATGACCGGGGTCAACTGGGTCATGGCCACAAGGTTTGAGTCCAAGTCATCTAGAGATTTCATGAGATATAAAAAACAGATGCCATGTTTTCAATCTACATTGACCAAAGATTTATATTTTTGACATTTTGTTTCGTCTTGTACAATTTTAGATTCGAGTTTTTTATAACCACCAGAAGTCTTCTTAGAATTGAATACGGTAAAGATAAAATGTTATCCTGAATTAATTAATATCAAGCTTTCAAAAGCCTGTAGTGATGTAGCTGTGTGTTTATTAGAGCTTTAGATTGAACACAAATATTAGGACCTACATTTCGTTGTATGGATATATCTGTGCCCATGCTAATTAGTGGACACCTAAATTCGATTTTAAATTTCGGGATATTTGGGCGCCTTATTGAGTCCACCAGCTCTAATGGGTACCTGACATTAGTCGGGGAAAAGTAAAGGCGGTTGGTCATTGTGCTGGCCACATGACACCCTCGTTAACCGTAGTCCACAGAAAGAGATGACTTTTACATCGTCTGCCCTACAGACCACAAGGTTCACGTTATTTCTCCCACACCTAATCTCGTATAAGGCTGAAATTCGGGACAATTATTTCTTTTACCTAACAACAAAAGAACCAATTAAAAAAAGGTAATCAGTTAATTAATTATTAGTATTATTTTGTTTGGTATCTTGAACAAAGGAAAGAAATCGTACTTGAAAGATGTTGTCGTATAAGTTGAATGAGTCCCCTTGAGGAATCTTGAGCCTTGAGTGAACATTTTTTGTATGCAATTAAAAAGCGATCATGTAAACATTTGCCATGTTCCCCCTTCTTCCCTCCCCCTTTTCACAACTGATCCAGCTCATAGCGCATTGAGAAAGTTAAAAGCTTAACAAAAACAGTTGGTAAAAAAATTTCTAATCGCACAGATGTATTATGTCTAGGTCAGTCACCGGTCTAATTCTAAGACTAATCTAAACTAATTGATACATTTACACTTAATATAAGCTTTGTTTTTTTTTTCAAAAGTATTTTAAAAACATGTTTTTCTTGTTTTGTTTTTTTTACTTTGTACATTTTGTGGTAAGAATATACCTGTGTACATGCTAGTTTATGGACACCTGAATTCGGCTAGAATGTTATGCGTTTGGGATGATCGCCTTCATACAGCCCTCATCCGCTGCCTTTGGGTTTTGACGTAATAATCTTCAATTCTGATACTTTCAAGTCAAGTCTTTAAGAGAAATAAAGTCCCTAAGTCATTGTGCTGGCTACTCTTCTACGTGTTGTAGAAACGCATTGCCCGCTTTGTCCTAGTCGCCCACTATATAATTAATGTGTCTTTTTTTTTTTTACAAATGGCCTGACTTAAACGTGCGTGCTGAAACAGT
Organism: Biomphalaria pfeifferi; assembly: GCA_030265305.1. Taxonomy (NCBI): domain Eukaryota; kingdom Metazoa; phylum Mollusca; class Gastropoda; family Planorbidae; genus Biomphalaria; species Biomphalaria pfeifferi. The sequence goes on along the minus strand of JASAOG010000175.1, from coordinate 713,269 downwards.
GTAGTATATGCACCTTTCGTATTTTATCATGTCTAGAAAAATGTGTAATGTTCTTTTACTTATTATTAACATGGATAAATAGACGTGGACATGCCTTACATATAGTTAGGCGTGTAACAACTTTGACAAGCGATAGGAGGGGATAAAGTCTCCTTGATTATAAAACACATTGTACATATAATTGACAAAATTGTGTAATTAAATTGATAAAGATCCTCAATGTATTGTTATTGTTATACATTTCCTACTCCTTCTCCTTACTTCCCTTTCTCTCTCTCTCTTTCTTCATCTTTCTCTCTCTCTCTCTTTCTTCATCTTTCTCTCTCTCTCTCTTTCTTCATCTTTCTCTCTCTCTCTCTCTCTCTCTGTTTTTGCCCCCCCTCTTCTAATGAGTACATATTACGAATGCCTTCACGTGAACGAGGTTAAAATAAGGAAAGTAAATTCTATTGGTCCAAAGAAATGTTAGTTTGACTACAATTGTCCACCTCAGCTTTATTACTATAACAATAACAACATAGAATGTAAATGCAAACAGCGTATGCGTCCTTCTATACACATTTTTACATGTATAAATATTTTTTGTTGTTGATGTTGTCGCCTCAGAGACATTTTCTAAATTATTCACCCAATAATTTTTTTAATGTCAAAATCCAATTATCAAACCAGCAACTGCAATCAATGCTGTGCCACACAAAATATCGAAACAATTTTGTCATTACATCACCCAGATCCACCCATGCGTAAATAGTAAAATGCATATTTGTTAGAACAGTAAGATAAAAAAAAACAACAGTTGAGTTATTCATGAATAACCATAACATTTCACCTCCTTATTTTAAACGATCTGAGCTATCTCCGTTATAAAATCAATAACAAGGAATCACTGTTGGGATAAATAAATAGTAAACGTAACAAACCATCATGCATTAAGTCAATTGTATGAAGACATATAGCGTAAATGGCAGGCGTGCCTGGAAATTTAAATATGTATTTCTCAAGTCAATTTTCAATAATTTAAACTGTTGTAAAATTGGATGTAATTATTTTGACTTTATCTAAACTTACATTAAATCATTACAACTCTTTCGATAAGCTGTTAAAAATTTATATTATTTCACATTTAGAAAAATACAAAATTGAAAATACAAATTAAAAAATAATCACTTTCTTCATATACATACTGTGTTACGTTCGTAATAACAAAAAAAAAAAGATTTAATGTATGAAGAAGTGAATAGTGTTACTTATCTCAAGTATATCAATTTGAAAGTTTTCCTATTGCATAATATTATGTACTGTATATAGGTGGCAGAGTTGCATCATTAGCTTCAGCAGGCTTAATTTAGTTAAAAGTAGTATTTGACTGTTTTAAACTTGGTCTTATATATTATGCATCATAACTTCGCTTTGTTGTGCCTGTAGAAAGATTACATTTTAAATTGACTTACATCTAATGAGCATTTAGTCTTTTAGTTTTAACACCTTTCATGACGTCATAATGGCCATGAATAAAACATACACTTCTTTTACTATATGCAATTTGGACTACACGGACAAGTACATAGTCCTGACGTTACAAATCATGGATTGTTACGTCAATCCGACAGTGTCCATCCTTGGTTTCATCGCCAACATGATGAGCATTGAGATCCTTAGACGCAGTGGACTAACCAAAACTTCCAACATTCTTCTCCTGGGCCTCGTCGTCTCAGACAGCATGTCCCAGCTGACCACCATGAACTTCGCCATCATCTTGGAAGTGTTTGGTTCCAACTGGGAGTACCCGGAGCTGTGTGGCTGGCAGTACGGAGACGAGCTAAATTACTTTCTACTAGTGTGTAACATAGTATTCAAATTTTTGGGGTTTTGGGGTCAGTACGTGAACACAGCAGTGCCGGTGCTGATTGTTGTAGAGAGAGTCTTGGCTGTCTTCAAACCACTGGCGTTTCGAGACATTGTGACCCGACGGGCAGTGGTAGTTGGCGTGGTTTCTACGTATATATTCTGGTTACCTTGGTCAATTTTCTGGATGACTATTTATAATGTCAGCATTTTGATGTCAAAGGTCATGTTCTTGAGTAGATATACATTTCTTATTAAGGAAACGACAGTATTCACAGTATTCTATTTCTATGTTTGTGATATACTGTCATCTTGGTTCCCCATGTCATTTGTCATAATGGGAAGTATCCTGACTTGGGTCAAAGTGAAGAGGACCTTAAATCAACGTAAAAAGCTGACCGCTGCCGGTCAACATGTTCAGTGGTCAAAGAAGACCACCCGAACCCTCTTGACCACGTGCAGTATTTTTTCAATAACACATGTGGTCTACTCTGTCATGAACTATTTGATCCCAGACGATGACCTTTTAATTCATTATATAAAGCTTGATTTCATGAGCCTTGTCTATCTAATCAACACATCCAGCAACTTTTTTGTGTATGTCCTAGCCAACAGAAAGTTGCTGAACGTATTTAGACAAATTATGCATTTTGATCGTCACCAAGTTTAGTCCATAAATGAGAGAAAGTTATTGAGAAACCTATAAAAGTGTTACGTACACCGGAACCGATATAATGCTGTACCCCTTGCCCCCCCCCCCCCCTTAAAATATTAATTAACGAAAAATAAAATGGCTTATGTTCATAAAAAAACACATACAAGTTAAATTATAAATGAACTTTATTTGGATCGATGAGAAGGATAACATTGTTATCCTAATTTGGTTCCTTGGTTGTCAATTTAAGCTGAGAGGCGGTTTCACTTGCAATAGCTTATTCCCATTTTTTTTTTACTTGATGTCTACACTGGCTGAAAAAGCAAATTCACATAAATATGAAGTTGGAATAGGCAAGATGTATTTCAGAACTTTTTCTGTTAAAACCGGATAGACATTTGTACACTTGGAAAAAGTCATCACCCCATGTCCTTTCTGAAAGTTCAACAACGGCAGCGATCATTATTGCGATTGGGACATATTCTGCGCGCAGACTCGGATCCTGGGCCCGCGTCTAACAAGAGGCCGAAGGCGGTGCTAACCACGGGTAATTTCGTTATACTCCTATTATGTAAACACCGCAAAGTAGTGTAAGGACAATCACTCCAGCCACAGGTCAATGTTGACGACTCCCTTGTGGAACTGCGTGGTGGACTTGCTGGACTGGGTTGCTAGGTCTCATTTCAGCCTCACCCGGATGAGATTTTTAAAAAGAGCGAAAAACTCATCCAAGGTAACTCGATAACTGCCATATTCGCTATCCGTTGTTCGCCAATCCACATCTGTATCCTAAATGATATTGTTATACCAAGGCCGGAATTAAGTGGAGACCCGAGTACAGAGATTGTTATGGAGGCCCATGCATTTTTTGGAAAGCTTCAATAAAAATCCACTTATTCTATTTATATCTATTAGCATACCGTATTTTAAAAGAAAGAAACATAGTACTTATAAATTTAATAGCATTTCCTTTCTTTAAAAAAAACAACAACAATATTTTGTTCCGAAAAATGTATATTTTTGAGTTTGTGGATGGTAAGACCATTGGTTGACGCACTGCCCTAGATCCGAAGCAGTATTTATGCTATACGACCAGTGCGAGCATCTATAAGAGGTCGCTTCTTAATAACGACAGTGTTGCAAAAGGTAAAATTTAAGTATTACTGTACAAATGTGAAGAAAATAATTTTTAAAAAGTAAATATGACAGTCAAAATTTGGATATTTTAAAAATCTTTCTTGTGTGCCCCCCTCTCTTGTAGATATCACAGGGCAGTGGCGCCGCCCGCCGTCCCTCATATCCGGCCCTATGTTTGTTTGTAAGAATCCGTCTGAAGCCAATCCCAACAGAACGCTCTTCTTCCACATGCGACAAGCCTTCTGGCATCGATGTTGTGTTAATGTTCAACGGATATCTTATCGATTCAAAATTTTTTTTTTAAAATCATGTTTTTAAGTTCATCCGCAAATTCATCAAATGCTTTGTAATGCATTTCAGAATCTAGTGCGCTGCATTATATCTAATAGCTGACATTGTTATAAACTCTTGAAGGAATGGAAATGGGTTTGGTCTACGTCTCCATGACTAAATCTGCTTCTGGGGCCATAAAATTTAGTTCAGCTACGAAAACTTTTATTTTATCTCGAACGTGGAACAATGAAATGTCGTCGCCTTCTTGGGCCTAATTTAAAACAGATATGCAAAGTTTGCTTGTTTACAAAGCAATTTTCAATCATGCAAACCATTTTTCAACTCAAATCTATCATCAAGAAAACATTGTAGCTCATGTTGCATTATTGGATTCCTCAAATAACTAACGAACATACGTATGACAAAGAAGCTGGGTAGGACTATTTCCCAATTCCTCACATATTTGCAAAAAAAAAAGTGCATTTTTTTAAAATCAGCATACTTGCAATGCGTATCTACTTCAAACTCTTACCCGTACCCCTGGGTGTACGCGAATCCCACTTTGAGAAACCTTGACCTAGAGGAAAACTGATTTGCATAGGGATTTGGAAAAAAAGTGCTTCAAGAGACTTCAGATAGAAAATTTCAAAGTGCCAGAAAATTACTCTGACATTGTTCATGCATGTGGTCAATATTTTGCGATTTTTTTAGCGCCCCCTGAAAGGGGGAAAAGTCGCTTTAGTTTTTTGTGGTCTGTCTGTCTGTCATTCCATCTGTCATTCCGTCCCGCTAAAAAAAAAAAACTAGAAAAGATCTTGAAAATACAATATCTTTATTTTAGATCTTTAAATGTTCTGATGCAAAGGCTAATTTTTTTTTTTTTCTATTCTGATATCGAATAGTTTAATTTTAAAATAAAATATGCAAAACGTTATTTTTTATGAAAATACAACTCATTTTAATAAAATACTTTTAAGGGAGCTAAGTATTTTTAATACATCTACAACCACTTTATCTAAAGTCACAAACGACTAACGTATTAACTAAAATACATTCAAAGTTGTTTGTTTGTTTTTGTGCTGAACATTCACTTTAGTTATTTTTATTGCTATTGCCCTGACCTAAAATTTCTCCTAATTTTCCATTGTTTTTCAATATAACATTCATTGGTTGAAAGGGGGAACACAATCACCCTGGAGGTTGTATAAGGCAGGTAGTGTCTTTTTAAAATTGTATATTCTATGTTTTTAATGTTCCTTTTTCAGTGTTGTTGTTTTTTTACCAGCTCACTGAAATATGAATTTTTTCTTGGCTCGGTTTGGTATAATTAAGCATTGTATTTTTTTTTTTGAACTATTTTTTGTTTTTATGTTTTAAAACTCAAATTAAAGTTAAACTGTTATTCTCAACAAATGTGTAAGTAAAAATACAAATATTAACCTCATTATGATAAAAATTTTCTTTTCGTGAAAAAATGTAATAAAATTTTTAATAAAAAGAAATCTCGCAGTTGATTAAAGCTGCTAAAATAAACAAACACGACTTTAGGACTATTACTTTTAATATAACAAACAGTTAATTAAGCTAAGAGATATTAATCACATAAACAAAGTATCATAACTCTTGTAATACATATATATACATAAGTACTAAAAATAGCAAAGATTTACAGCTGCCTAGGTGAACGACTGTATCTTTGTTCTCCTCATCACTGCTTGCTATACAATAATGGATGACAAAACCAACCGTCTGCAGATTGAAACCAAACTTATTTAAATGCCAGGACCCTCAAGCCTCACGTGATCAACAACCAACATACTGTTATTTTAAATAAGATGGGGTCTAACACTACACCCTTTTTACTTTCATCACCGCCCCCTTCTGATTTCCCACGCTTTTACACCAGCGTAGCTCATTTCTTTTCTTCCTCGATAGAGAACAACATTGGACAGATAGGTTAACTTAAGTCTATACTGTGTTAATTTTTTTTTTCTGTTTGTTTTGTAGTTGATGAGGGCCTCATGACCCAAACGTCCTTTGTTGTTTACTTGGTCTGGCAGAGTAATCTCTATTCATGTTTATTGTATTATCTACACAAGTAGTTTTTTGTTTTTTCAAAACCTGATACACAATTTTGAGAATTATATATTGTTTTCTACAATAAATAAAAAAAAAACAGACTACGTTTGGCGATCACCTTGAACTAGTACTGGACTGAATTCGTCCCCTTTATATTAGGCTGCCGTCTCAGGCTTAGTGAACACAAATATGAAATATAAAGAATAGATACAATCTTCAATGTTCAAATACTCTCCGCTAGCAGAGTGGTTACAGCGTTGGCCTGAGAAGGCTTTAGCCCACAAGTTCGAATTCATGTCGTTCCCTTTTTTTTTATTTTGTATTTATTTTTATAAAAGCTTTTTTATTGTTAGTCCAAATCTATTAGAAATTTAATGACATGACTGATCCAAACTAATTGATACAAGTACGATCATTATGAGCTTTGTTGGTTTTTTTGTAAGTATTTTTTTTATTGTTTTTCTTGTTTTTTTTTAAATTTTTATTTGGGGTCACCAAATTCACTTCGCCTAGGGCCTCCAATTATCTAAATTCAGCCCTGGTGTAGTAGGCCAGAAAAGAATATGCCAAATAGAATAGGTGCGAGCACACATTCCTGTTTGACTCCACCCTGACCTCCAAAGGTGCTTAATGGGCTCCATTACATTTCCCTGTACATTTTGTTTCCACATGAAAGCGCTCAATGAATTCCAGTAGCTTAGGAGGGCATCTTATTGTTCTTAACGTTTGAAAAGTTTCTTCTGCAGACTACCTCATAGCTTTTGCCAGATGCACAAAACGATGTATAGGGGTTTGTCTCTCTCTCGCTCTCTCTCTCTCTCTCTCTGAAATTCTCCTGCAGCAGTGTAGAGAGGATATGTCTATTATGGAACTATATCATGTCTATAGTGGATGTATATCTTGTCTATAGTGGATGTATATCTTGTCTATAGTGGATCTAAATCTTGTCTAGTGGATATATCTTCTGAACAAATGTGCAAAGGATTTTTTAAATTAAAAATTTATATTTTGTGTTTTGAATAATTTTTTGTATAAATCTCGTGCTTTTCTTTATAAATTATAAACTATGTAGCACATCTTTTTTTTTTAAATAAGAGAATAATATATGGTTAAATTACTTATAAAAAAACATTCTCGTTTGAAATACTTGAAAAGGATTAGTTTTAAACCACTCCACTCTATGCCTCGGAAACGTGAACAGTATACAGAAAACATGCGAAAAGCTGAACCACTTTCATTTGATCTGTCTAAAAAAATTACTGAATGTCAAATGGCAAGAAAAATACCAGATACTGAAGTCCTTCGAAGAGGTTGTCTGCAAAGCTTCCACACAATCCTGATGCAGAACATATCTGCAGAATGGAAGACTGCCGCATCCCTAAACGACTGCTGTATGGCCAATTAAAGGAAGGAAAGCGATCACAAGGTGGACAAAGAAAACGCTTAAGGGACACTCTCAAAGCTTCTCTGAAAGCGTTCAGCATAAACCCAGCCACCTGGGAGACAGAAGCACATGACAGAGCATCATGGCGTCGCGCTGTGAAAACTGGCGCACAGTTTGCTGAAGAAAAGAGAACAGCGCTGGCAGAAGAAAAAGCGCCAGAGAGGAAAAGCAAGGCCAATGACACTAGCTTCAGCTGGAATAACCTGACCAGTGAGCAAACCGAATACTCCGGGCTTTCATAGGTCTCACCAGCCACACGAGGAGACACAAAACTCCACTGCAAAGCCCTCAGCCCCCTGGTATTGAAAAGTGGTCATCATCGAACCACCATTGACGAAATATATATATATATATATATATATATATATATATATATATATAAAACTGTACCATAGCTATGGACTAGGCTTTTAATAAGCCTAAGAGCCAATGTAGAATGAAGCGATACGATTGGTTAGATCAAGATTAGCTTTCAGTACTGTTGAGGAGAGTGACGTATGCCTAACCTAAAAAACTAATTTCGAAAGTCCTTGTCTTTATTCGGATGTCAAAAATTCACTGTCTAATTTATTAAATAGAAATGTTTCTATGCTTTTAAATTAAAAAAAAAAGGTAAAATGTTTACTGTTACAGACGGAATTTAAATATGTCAATAACTCAAATTTGAAAAACCATCGGAGTTTCCCTTTAAGTTAAATCGGAGTTATTAATTTTCGATTGATTAATAGAAAGTTTGCGCTGTCACGGTAAAGTATAATGTGAGATAATTTATTGTTCTCCTGACACAATTGCATCACCTGTATCCGTAGAACATTATTAGCTTTTATAAACTTATTAAACAATCTATAAACAAATGATTTTCTTCACTGCTTAGACTGCATAATATTTTGTATCAATACGAAATGATTTAAATGGTGGAGTTAGAGTTTTTTTTTTTATGTTTAAAACGTTAGAAAAATGAATTTTATTCTGAAGGAATTTTGAAATTGTAAAAATCAAGAGATACACTAAAGGACTCAGACGTGATTATATTTCTCTGCCTTAGTTGTACTCAGACAGCGTTAATAGCATTGATCTATTGACAATTACGAAACCACATCTATGTCAACAAAAAAGTGTATAGATTATGCAAGTAACTTTGAACCGGCGTATGTAGTACCCGGCTAGAAGAAAGAAAATTTAATAATTTGTAAATCTAAATTCTCTGAGCATCGTCCCCAGTCTACAGCCACCAATCGCAAACTCTTTCACGCTATTTAACTCTTTCTCTCCGTAATTATTTATCACATTCTGGTGGAATCAGCGCTAGTATCGTCAGTTAGGAGAGAAGGAGTTAACTTGTAAGATGATTATTTTTCGTCCCCGTTCTGTTTTATTTATTCCTTAGGTCATCCCAGTTGGGGCAACTATCATAAACGTGTTCTTACATAGGAATTACACAGGCCGTTAACCTAAATCCCTTGTAGTTTGTTAGTTAGTCTGACATATGGTATGTCGCTTTGGTCAGCAAACGTTTTACGAAGCACTTCATTACGACCCCATTTCTAGAAAGGATCGACACCCGAAAATTTTTCTCCAGCTTTGTGAGTCATCTTTATATTGTAATCTGTCTAATTACTTTTCCCTTTATCAGTTTACAACATTGCGCGGTTGGGTGAACACTGAGTTGTCGGACATGGATTTCAAACACGGCTCTAACGATTTTCCAAGTTTTATCTTACAGTTTATGTATATCTTTGAGAAAGAAATTACTAGCTAATTGCCCATACAGGGAAAACTCTAGTATGACAGTTAAAATTTTTAAAATATAATCATCTTATTATTACATTTCGTCTATTTTGAACACTCGCTGGACAACTAGAATTAATTTCTCACAATATGCAAATGTATATAATACTTATACAATAATATTACTATATGTCTAAATAAATAAATAAATCCGCTAAATGAGTATGTAAGTCTGGATCATTATTACCAAATTAGAGTCATTCATTTTCTATACTCTGAGTAGATATAAACATGGGCGTAACCAAATACAATACATAAACAATCTCCAATCGCACAACAGTAATTTATTATAGTTGGTCTTCACCTTCACCTTTACCTATCCCTTAGCCTGTTGGACCGTTGGGGCACCAGGCAAGATTTGTCGACCGTCTTTCTCCATTCCTCCCTATTTTTTGCCTTGTCTAGTTGGTCTAGAACTATTAAAAATTTATATCATTTTTTAAAAATGGCTGATGCGATTTCACTAAATATATAGGCCTTGTTTTTAAGAGTATTTTATAACGTTTTTGTTTTTATTTAACTCTCATCACCTGCTTTCCAAAGAACAGTATTGATATATATGTTTGATTGGTATGGATACGTATATTATGAACAGGATAGATCTGGTGATATCTAAATATAATAAAGTGGGGGCTTTGTATTTCGGGATTTTTTAGGGCGCCGCTGAGTCTACCCAACTCTAATGTTGAGGAAAGTAAAGGCGGTTGGTCGTTGGGACGGCCACATGACACCCTGCTAGTTAATTATTGGCCAAAGAGACAGATGACCTTGACATCCTCTACATCATAGAACGCAAGGTCTGAACGGGGATTTTACCCTTTTAGCGGCCCCCGAAAGGGGAAAAGACGCTAATAGTTTTGTGTCGCCTGTCTGTCCGTCTATCCGTTTAGATCTCAGAAGCTAAAAAAGAAAAGAAAAATTGGACATCATGATATTTTAGATCATTCAAAGTTCTGATGCAACGGCTACTTTTTTCTTTTCTGAAATCGAAAAATCTTATTTTTAAATCAATTATGCAAGCAGTTTTTTCATAAAAATATATCATTTTGTTGACAAAACTAAATACTATATTTACAAAAAAAAGTTAACTTTTTTTATATAGAGAAAAAATCTATTTACTATATAAATAAGTTGGACATAATTTAAAACAACAATTAATAAGTAGTTTTTCATATTATCGTGAACTGCATAGTCGTAACTCATATAACCCAATGAAACACATTACTAGAGGAATTATTTTTTTATTACGGAATTGTTCTTTTCTTGAGGCTTTGAATAACAAAACTATTAGATCAATTCGATACCCAATATAAGACAACAGTTAGGCCAGGTTCACATCTACCTTCACATTCACTTTCACCTATCCCTTGATCTTCTGGACTTCTGGGGCACCACACAGGATCTGTCAACCTTCTTTCTCCATTTTTCTCTGTCCCTTTCGTTTGATAGAATTTCATTATAATATTATTTCTGAAATTATTGAAACCTTCCTATTTTCCTGCCAGGGTGGACCACTTCGGGGATGGGTTTGTGTTTCCTCACAAACTGTCTTTGTAACCTTGTTTTTTTTATATTACTTTAGTGCTATTAGAACATGGAATGTGTTGCTTGTGAAATGACTAAGGCGTGTTTAAGTCTCTAATTACCATACACGACTAGATGAAGGCCATGGATACGTGTAGGACGTCATTATTTTTTTCTTTTAAAAGGACGTCTCTAATTTAAAGGATAATTATAAGATAATTTATAAGATATATTGTTTTATATAATTATATTTCTTTCTAATAGAATTAGAATATAAATTGTCTAGTCTTTTGATTCAGAATCCTATAACAATTGGATCTAACCGATAAAGACAGAGAAATGATACCTTTAAACAAATCTGATTGGTCAGTTTGTGAGTACGAGGACGCAACGCCGTTAAAACTGTTTACCTTACAAACCATGAACTGTTACGTCAATCCCGTAGTGTCCATCCTTGGTTTCATCGCCAACATGATGAGCATTGAGAATCTTAGACACAGTGGGCTCAGCAAACCTTCCAACATACTTCTCCTGGGCCTCGTCGTCTCAGACAGCATGTCCCAGCTGACAACCTTGAACTTCGCCATCATCCTGGAAGCGTTTGGTCCGGACATGGAGTGCCCAGAGCTTTGTGGATGACAGTACGAGGAAGGTTTAAATTACTTTCTTCTGGTGTTCAACATAATATTTAAATTTCTCGGGTTCTGGGGTCAATACGTCAACACTGCAGTGCCAGTTATAATCGTCGTAGAGAGATTCCTTACTGTTTTCAAACCCTTAACGTTTAAAGCTATTATTACCAAGAAAACGTTTGACCATTTGCGTCGTGTGCGCTTTTCTGTTTTGGTTGCCTTGGGCACTGTTTTATATTTCCAGCTATCGCATGCACATATTCCTGTCTAAGGTTATGGTCTTAAGCGTTGATTCTATGAATCACGCTACTTTGTTCAACCTCTTTTACTTTTACATCAGTGACATCTTGTCATCCTGGTTCCCCCATGACATTTGTTTTGATAGGCTGCATTCTGACTTGGATCAAAGTCAAGATGACCTTTAGGCAACGTAAGAAGTTGACGTCTGCTAATCAACGAGTGCAGTGGTCGAACAAGACGAAGAGAACCCTGTTGACCACGTGCGCCATTTTTACAGCAACAAGGATTATCTCCTCTTTAATGAACTATTTAATCCGAGAGGGTGGAGTTCTGATTACATACATCAAGGTCGAATTCATTAATTTTGTTTTTCTAATGAATTCATCCAGTAATTTCTTTGTGTACGTTTTCTCAAACAAAAAGTTGTTGACCACATTTAGACAGATCATACGATTGGACAAGTAAAGACTATTGGCATAGTTATAAGGGCCTATACCCTACATAAATGTACGTCAAGATATTCATATATATTTCAAGCTACTTTGTATTACGAAAATTTAAATATAAATATCTTTAGTACTTGTATGTTAAATGCATACCGACGAATTAGAAATCAGGCATCTATGAATTTATAATAATAAATTGTAACGTCGTCCTCCCTCCCCACTAACCAGTAACGTAGCAAGTTACTTTCGGGCCTGTAACATCATTATGACATCATTTATTTCTCGATGTTACCTTGGGTTTTTGACGTGCGTAGTGTTTTGTGCTTATAACCATGTGATAGGGCGAATGCCTTACTTAAGACCGCAACGAAGACTAAGATACACTGGGCAACACTTGTGTCAGCAGACGATATTTATTACATAAAAAGATAACTTATTTCAGATCATTCCAGCCCAACGTTGTTAGTATCAAAGTAACACATAATTACAACATGCATAATCGTGAATAATTTTCCTGTAGTTACACAAGGTATAGTAAATACTATGAACCATAAGACACATCCGCTCTCTAGTGAGCTTAAGAAAAGACTGGCCCAAAACTTTAGCTTCCTCTTTAGAGTTCCGTAGTTTTTCTCGTGCTCTCGGCATGGTTTGCAATCAGTGCTAGAAATCATAACCATGCCCCAATGAGCATTCACAGGTGCCCGGGTAAACAAATCTAATGGGTCTCTTTATCAACTAGAAGGCTTTGTAGGACGAAATGATCGAGTCATCTTATATGCACGAGCATATTTACAAAAGACATTCCAATATATGTTCCACTTTTTAGAAGTGCTTCTATATTGACATTCAGACATTCAATTACGGCTTCTGGCAAGTAGTCGTGTCATGACACTCAATAAGTACGTCTTCTGAAAAGTAAAAAAAAACCCCAAACGATTGTCTTTAAAAAGCACTTGTGAGCCCCCTTTCAGCCTGATTTACTACGCCACTGGTCGTGAATTAAAGAATTCATATTGATACATTTATCATGTACAACGCATTAGTTATGCTCCATTTTGTTACTGTAACATATAAATGGATGTTTTATTTGATTCTGATAGTTTCTTATTCTTCTAGGCAGCTTTTTGCGGCTGAGCTGTAGGCTCTTTTGTAGTCTATGCCTAGGAAAAATAGTGCAGTGTTTTTTTTTTAGTTGTTTAACACTGCCGTACATGATGTTGGTTATGTTGGGCTCTAGTGGAAATAGGGTCTGCTAAGGTGGATTAAAACGGGACATTCAAAGAGAATATGATTCCCTGTTTCGTAAGGTGTGGGCGCAGTGTCTACAGAGAGGTAGGTGAGTGGGATTTATTCTGTTTAAGTGGTAATTTAAAGGTGTGTGTCCTTTTCTTAGATGGAAGATAGTAGATTTTTTTCGTGAGGTAAACGAGTGTCTATTGTGTCCTACAGGTCGCCACTAAAGACTTAAAAAAAAACAAAAAAAACAAAGATGGTAGACACACATCCGATGTAAATTTCTTGCGAAGATCATTGTGCTAGCTGCTAGCTCATAGACAAGACATTTCATGCTAAAGAAACATGAAAAAAAAGATACACTTCGAAAAAGCTTTGTTTTTTATAAAAGTATTTTAGATGTGTTTCTTTTTTGTCTTCTTTGGGCTTGTGTCGTTTGGTTTAGTTCGACACCTACAAAGACATTGCTTTTTCTAGTGTGGCATCCGTGTGAATAGAGGTTGTTCCTTAACTATGTATACAAATAGTCTATTGCCACAATAATTTGCATCAACAGTTTATTTTTGGAAATATTAAATTCATATTAAGGTTAAACGATAGGAAGAAATAATTGTGCAATTTATCACCCATTCAAAAAGAAAAAACCGATTATCTAAACTAAAATATTTCAAATCAATTTGTTCAAATAGCTTCACGCATGTAGCGTGATTAGATCTTGATCAGTAAGTCTACTTTAAAGAATACCGTTTTTTTTCAATGGATTGAAATGTCTAGAGTAAAAACGGACTATTTTGAATAATTACGATGTAACAAATGTCAAACTCAATTATTATGGCATTGAATTCTCACGTTTGTACGTAAATTACATAATAAAAACTTGTTATTTTTTTGCGTTTACAATTTAGATTTGAGGAGCAGTTTGTATTTTTCACAGCATTTTAAGCGTATGTTTTATGCTCTTGTTTTTTTTGTTCTTCCCACGTGAGGTATTGATTTTTAGAATGTTTACTGTACTTTCAAGACAGTCTCAATACGAATTGTGTATTATATTCAATTTCGTAATTGATAAGAAAGGGCTATTGGTAAAACGGCTACATGCTACATGTCATTTATAAAATAACCGACATTTCTGTATGTTTAAAAGAGCACAGTGACGTTATCTGAGTCCTTTTTCCTGCCGAATATTGTAACTAAAAAAAAAAAAAATCCCCTTTCAGACCTTGCGATTTATAGAGAAGATGATGTAAAAGGTCATCTGTTACTATGACCAGCGGTTAACGAGGGTGTCATATGGCCAGCACAATGACCAACCGCCTTTACCCATCTCCAACTAAAGTCGGGTACCCATCAGAGCTGGGCTCACTAAGAACCCGAAAGTAAAAATCCCAGTTTTCAACAGGATTCGAACTCGGGACCCCGGTTCGTAAGCCAAGCGCTTTACCACTCAGCCACATTGCCTCATGCTGAATATTGAACTGTTGAAGAGATACAGGTACAGGTTACATTTTTTAATAATCTTTTTAATGGTGAAATGTAACTGGCTGCAAGTCTTCCCGGTGCGATGCGGTGCCACCATAGTTCGTTGCTCTCGACTTCGATCAACTTCTAGCATTAGATGTAGATGAAAATGAGGTCTGTGTGTTCTTGCATTCCAAATAAATAAACTTATCTCCAACCCCTTGTTTAGTTAGTTCGCCCAAGTTTTCTTTGAACAGCAAGCTGAAAAAGAAAAACAATCAAAATATTTTAAAAATATTTTTTTAAAATGTCTAAGGGGAAGAACTCCTCACACTACTATATCTCTCAATATTATAGAAGCCATTTCTCGTAATCGATATCAAATAGAGTAACTAATCACCAGTAATTAACTGACTGTTTTTTATTAATTGATTCGTGTTTGTACAATAAATAATTGTTTAAAATTTCAACTTGAACCGAGAATAAGTGTGGCAGAAGTAACGTGTGCAATCTTTTTACCAGACAGACAGATGGACAGAGTGAGTTGTTTTATTCTTAATGACGACTCATTTCTAATGTAGAAAGACACCATTGAAATTCTAATCACGCAGTTAGCATGAAACAAATATAATGTTTGTTGTAAAATGTGTTACATGTTTTGGGTGTTCCTTCGGAGTTGAAGATAATCTTTTGTCTAGTCCAAGTCTCCTCTAGGACGATAGGAGGTTGTAAGCGGGCTGGATATGAACCAGGGACCATCAAGACAGACGACCGAACGACAGTCCAGCGCGCAAAATGCACTATCAGGCAGCTTATCATTTATTTACTTTACTGGCCTGTTCGGACAATAAGGTATTATTCTTATGAATTTTCACATATTAGTTGGTTTCTTCACAATGCCAATACTATTTTTATCGAATTTTTACGATTGAATCAATACACTAGACAATTATGTAAGATAATGTTGATTGAAAAAAAACATGGAAAGATGCAGTCAATGAAATCTTGAGTCCGGTACTCCAAGTTTAATAACAAAAGAACAAAGCTTCAGCAAAAGCACCCATCCTCTTTCAATAAAAAGAAATTAACTGTCTCAAATGACTAACAAAACTCCTCTAGCCCTACAACAAGTGAAAATATTCAGTCCACATAATGTGAATACTATTTAGGCGGTTGGTCTTTGTGCTAGCCACATGACACCCTGCTCGTTTGTCCAAAGAAACCGACGACCTTAAAATCATCTGTCCTTTAGATTGCAAAGTTTTGAAAGGAGCTTTTTCATACCCTGGGAATATATAAATGTTACTCTTTTATTCTTACCAAGCAACCAAACAATTTAGATTCTGCATACATCCTAGAAACAAGTGCCGTCATTTATTGTATATGCTTGAAATATTCTTAATGTATTTCAAGTGAAAACTACTATACCATTACAGTTTCCTAATTTATATATAACCAAAGACTCCAATAATTGACATGCTCAGCCATTGTGTATAGTTTAAATGAATGTGTGAGTTTCAATTCAAATTATTTACTTGTTAACCCTTAAAGTGCTGAGCTGTTTTTTCATTGAGTGCAAACAAAATGGAATTACAATTATGATGTTTAGAGGCTAAACTACCATACGCGTTTTAAGGGTTAATAATATGTAAAATTTATTCTATCTAAATTTTAGATCAGTAATACGAAAATATGCTCAAAGGTGCATTGCTAAAAAAGCACACAAAAAATGTGATTTAACTTTCAAAAACATGTATGCAATACTCCAATAAAAAAATGTTTCAACAAAAAAATATTCTTACTTGGTAACTTGAAAAAAAAAACATTATGCGAAAAAGTCATTTTTGTCAAGTATTATTAAAAGTTTAACCTTCAAGTAAGAGCTAAGCGCATAGAAATGTTAAACCAACGTGGCATCATAATTTAAAATCTTGCTTTTTTTATGAGAAGAAAAGCTTTGAACAAATTAATTAGTTTTCATTTCAAAGTCATTGTTTCTATTTTTCAGTCCAGAACTGTTGAGCTTTTAGGATATCAAAAATCATTTGTTTTAAATTGATCACAATGATTGTCCTAAATGAAACCGACTGGACAATCTGCCAGTATGAAAACGTAACGCCGTTAAAGCTGCTTACCTTACAAACCATGAACTGTTACGTCAACCCGATAGTGTCCATCCTTGGATTCATCGCCAACATGATGAGCATTGAGATCCTTAAACGCAGTGGACTCAGCAAACCTTCCAACATACTTCTCTTGGGGCTCGTCGTCTCAGACAGCATGTCCCAACATAATATTTAAATTTTTCGGGTTCTGGGGTCAATACGTCAACACTGCAGTACCAGTTCTTATTGTCGTAGAGAGATTTTTGGCTGTTTTTAAACCCCTGACATTTAGGAAAATTATAACCAGAAGAAAGGCGATTACATCGGTTGTGTTTACTTATTTCATGTGGTTGCCTTGGGCAATTACCTGGATGTCCATGTACAGAGTGCACATTTTATTGTCAAAGGTCATGGTTATGAGCAATTACGTAGCCGATATCAATGAAGTTGATGCCTTTAATGTTTTTTACTTTTACATCTGTGACATTATGACATCATGGTTCCCAATGACATTTGTTCTGTTCGGCTGCATTCTGACTTGGGTCAAAGTCAAAATGACCTTAAGCCAACGTAAAAGGTTGACGTCTGCTAATCAACGCGTGCAATGGTCAAACAAAACGACCAGAACCCTCTTGACCACGTGCGTTATTTTTACGACAACAAGAATTATCTGCTCTTTAATGAACTATTTGATTCGAGGCGATGAAGTCCTGATAGCCTACATTAAAATTGAATTCGTCAATCTTGTATTCTTAATCAATTCGTCCAGTAACTTCTTTGTGTATGTCTTTTCTAACAGGAAATTGTTCATAATATTTAAACAAATAATACATTTGGACAAGAAAAAAATAGAACGAAATATATAGACAAAGTTTCAAAGTTTTTGTGTATTTTATATTGACAGAGCATTTGATGGAAATATCAAAATTGTTGGAAATCAAATACTTAGATATTGTTACGAATCACCAACTATCCCAGGCTCTCTTCAAACTGCATCACACGACACAACGAACTTAAAGAACCTCACAACTCGGCGCTCCAAAGTATCAGTAACAGTTTAATTTCAAATACATCACAATAGATTTATACAATGAAATGACATAAAACTAATGGTAATGATAAATGAATACAGTACATATAGTATGTTATGAGAAATTACTAAATCATAGTTTAGTTCCATTAACTGCTGAATTATTATTTCAAATCCAATGATAACCACCTTGTAATATTGTCCTCACAATATTCATTTCAATACAAAGATTCTGTATCTTCTAGCCAAGACGAATGTTCAATCATGATGAAGAATCAAAGTTCAGAGTAGCACCAAAACTCACAAAGTCACAATGTAACACCAAGACTGAATGTAGAAATCTGGAAGCTCAGACTCGAACCCCAAAACTTGAAACCTCAGACGAAAAACCTGATATTCGAAACCTTAAACGGAAATCCTATAGAAAGACAAATAACATATTCTTCTAATCCTCTAATCTTATAATCTAATTACGAATACGGCTCATGATTTTTCCTCAGGGTTGACTCCAAGTCTTTCCCCATGTTAAGTATGGCTGAAAGGCAGCAGACGTTTAAATTCAGAAATTCCTGCACCTAAACTGGTAGCCTGCCATGGCTAACGAGCCCACTCTGCCCAAAGCTTACTGGTTTAGGCGCCATAAAGGAGTACATGCTATTTTTCCGACGCCCAATCTCGTTTCAAGTTAAAATTTTGCACAATTATTTCTTTTAATTGACAACACAAAAATCAGGCTTAGTGAACACAAACATGAAATAGAAACAATAGATAACTATACTTTTGTCCATATGGGTAGACACTTCGCTAGTAGAGTGGTTACCGCGTTGGGTTGAAAAACCCGAGAAAACCTTACCCACAATTTTGAATTCAAGTCGTTTTTGCTTTTTTTCACCCCAGATGTGTGAATACCCACTTGTTCTCCCCCCCCCCCCCCTTGTTTTTTCGTGGGGTTACTATCCGCAGAAATAAGAGAGTGATCTTTCTATTACTTCTTGCTCGTCCAAACTGTTGAGCGAAGAAGAGAATTATATATAAAGATTGAGAAAGCTTACAGCATAAAATTGCGCTTAACAAAACAATTGGTAAAAAAAAAATTGTAATCACACAGATTTATTGTTGTTAGTCTAAATCTATTACGAATTTAATTTCAAACCTGATCCGAACTAATTTGATACACTTATTATAAGCTTTGTTGTTTTTTTTAAAGTATTTTTTTAATTTTTATTTTGCTTGTTTAAGTCTTTAGTGGTGACCAGATGGACAAAGTGGAAGCTCGTTTACCTAACAAAAAAAAAACAATCTACAATCTTCCAACTAAGAAAAGGACACACCTTTAAATTATTCAACTTAACAGAATAAATCCCACTCACCTACCTCTCTGTAGACACTGCGCCCACACCTTACGAAACAGGGAATCATATTCTCTTTGAATGTCCCATTTTAATCCACCTTAGGCAGACCCTACTTCCACTACAGCCCAACATAACCAACACCCTGTACGGCAGTGTTAAACAACTGAAAAAACAACAACACTGCATTATTTTATGTAGGCATAGACTACAAAAGAGCCTACAGCTCAGCAGCAAAAAAGCTGGTCAGGAGAAGAAGAAAATATCAGAATCGGATAAAACATCCATTTATATGTTACAGTAACAAAATGGAGCATAACTAATGCGAAGTACATGATAAAATGTATCAATATGATTTCTTTCATTCGTGACCAGTGGCGAAGTAAATCAGGCAGAAAGGGGGGTCACAAGTACTATTTTAGGACAGTCGTTTGTTTTTTTTACATTTCAGAAGACGTACTTTGAGTGTCATGACACAACTACTTGTAAGAAGTCGTAATTGAATGTCTGAATGTCAATACAGAAGCACTTCTAAAAAGTGTAACATCTAAATATATAATTCTCTTCCTTGGCTCAACAGTTTGGACAAGAAGAATTACAGGAAAGATCACTCTATTTTTTCTGCAAGTCTGACTAGAATCACCCCACGTATCTTTAGCGGCGAAAAAAAAAGAGTGTGTGTGTGTGGGGGGGGGGGGAGAACAAGTAGTATTCATCCGTCACTATACAGCAGGACCCGTACTAGCGGATCCAGAACTTTGAAGTGGGGGGGGGGGGGGTTCGATTTTTTTTACAAACCCTAACCCTAACGTCCAGTAAACCCTAACCCTAAGCATAAACGCGCATACAACATATATATATATATATAAGCTCCTGCAGTGGGGCCCAGGGCGAAGCCCCGACGCCAAAAGTGTTTTCTTGCATTCGTCACTACAGAAACGCATTCTCCTGACATCTACAGATCATTATTCGTCATATAAAAAAAGGACATTTTGAATAATGTTTTACTTGAAAAATATTCTAATATGAGTTTATAAGCCCTTACTACATTGCAAATACAACCGATTTGAAAAGATTAGATACCCCACATATTTAGATTAAAGCTTTGAAGATCGCCGCCGAAAAAAATATTCGAAAAATAATAATAATTTTAAACAAGATTACAAAGAGAGTTTGTGTTGCCACACAAACTCAGAGGCGGCCCCCGTGGGAGACGGATCACTGTCGGATCCGCATATTCGCTGGTCGACTGAGGATGGCATCGAGCAGGGTATGAAACCAAGACCGTAGAGATAATCAGTTCTGCGCGCTAACCGCACGACCACGCATTGCTCTTAATCTAATGACAAACTATAAGCCTACTATTGATAATATACCTACACATTACGGAATGAGAACTACCGGATATGTACAATATGTCAGAAGAGCGATGTTAGATAATCTTTTGGTATTGAGCATTTTCATTTAGGCCTAAATGGAACTAGAATGAGGATGTAGATCTAACCTAAATTAAACTACTAATTTAGCACTCTCAATATCTATATCTACTAGATCTAGATCTAAAATATATATTTGGGATAATGTAGATGTAATTTAGATAAGATTTATAAAAAAAAACACTAGATAATCAATTAATAGACTAATTGCAAAATCTAAATATTAAAATAGTAGATTAGTTTTAGTATTTTATAACATTGCAATATTGACATATTGACAATCTAGACTTAAGAAAAAAAATCTACACTTTAAGCCTAGAAATTAAAATTATAGATCTTGATCTAGTCTAAATCATGGCTGTCTGGTAGTGCGGTTTGCGCGCTGGACTGTCCTTTGGATTCATCGATGGTCCCAGGTTCAAACCCTGCCCTCTCCCATCCCCCGTCGTCCTACGGGAGGTTTAGACTACAACTCTGAAGGAACATCCGAAACATGTAAAACAACAAACATTCGAAACTAGACAAAAAATTCTAGATCTAGATTCTAAAAGATTTTAATTAGAACTTAAATCTAAATCTAGTTTTAAAAATCTAGCTCTAGTGTAAAAAAAAATCTAGATCTAGTGTAAAAAATCTAGATTAGATCTAAATCTATTATGTCTTTTTAAAATGCGAGTCACATTACGAGGTTTAATAAACATTACTATACCGAGTTGTTTAAGCATTTAAAGAATTTATTCCATATGACGTCAAAGGAAAAAAATCCACTACGTCGCATGGTCAAGTTAGACAAAAACTTATCATCTATACGAGCAGCTTGTTGAGTGTTCATAGACATTGGTGCACCGAGGGATTTCTTTTAGCATTTCATTTAAAGAATTAACTCCATATGACGTCAAAGGAAAAAGATTCCATTACGTCACACGTCCTAGTTAGACTAAAAAATGTCTTCTATACGAGCAGCTTCTCGAGGGTTCATAGACATTGGTGCACCGAGTAAGTTGTTTTAGCATTTCATTTAAAGAATTAACTCCATATGACGTCAAAGGAAAAAAATTCCATTACGTCACACGTCCTAGTTAGACTAAAAAATGTCATCTATACGAGCAGCTTCTCTAGGGATCATAGACATTGGTGCACCGAGTTTGTTCTTTTAGCATTTCATTTGATGGGCTAGTTAGACTTAATATATATTAATATTTATATAAAAGGATTAAAAACGCTTTTTTTTTGTTTTGTTTGTCAGTTTGTCTGTCCGTTATGTTAATAGCGAGAAAAAAAAAGACTAAAAGCTATTGAAAATCTGATTTAAATTAATTTCCCTTCCCAAACATCGCATTAGTTTTAAGTTTCTATTATAGATTGTTCCGGATGTTTATATATTTATAGTGAGAAAAAAATAAGAATTCCGGATTAATCAAATGCGGTTAATTAAATTTCTGGGATGATCTGTTATGAAAATTAGATGTACCATACCCTTATGGAGATTTTATCAAACCATACTTTGGTGTTAGGAAGTTGTTTTCCTTAAAAATCAGAGCATAATATTAACGATAATTATATTTTTTAACGTTTTAGATTGAAAGTTAAATGTAGTGTAAGAGAAGTGCGATTTTACATAAATAGAGTTAAACTATTTTTCATAAAAAATCCGGAACGACCAATTTTCGTAAATGAGAAAATTATTTGTTTTATTTATTAGAAGAGGGATTTCAAACATTTATTAGCGTTATTAGATTTTTCATATAAAATTCGGATCATTTTTGGCGACGATTTGTAAGAAAATTAAGGTAATGTAGGTCGATTTCATTTTCGAAACAAAATCCGGAACATTCTTTACCGATTAAACAACTTTTATTATGTTTCGGCAAAAAAATTAACTGTAAAAAAATAAGTCTAAAAATTGATTTTCAATAATCGTTTCTAGTAAATTACTTTCTTATTTTAAAATCCTGAATAACCTATTGTCGATATTTTTGAAAAAAATAAATAATTATTTGACATAAATTTGTTTTTTATAAAACAATTTCCGGAACAACTTTAAAGTTAATGAAATATAAATCAGTATAGATATTTTTATTTAGCATTTATATGCTATTTACATTAAAAAAACCGGAACAATGTATTAAAGATCATGTGTTTCTTGCAACGTTTAAGCATGGAAATAAAATCTACTATAACTTAGAAGAGCAAACAAATATTCATTGGCATTGATTTGTTTTTCACAAAACATCCGGAACAATCTATTATAGATACTTTAAACTATTGCAATATTTCTGAATGAAAAATTAAAGGTTAAATCAGATTTACAATAGCCTCTAGTGTTATTTGTTAATCTAATCGTGACGGACAGACCGACCAACAGACAAAACTCACAAAAATAAGCTTATTTTATTCGGATGGGGGCACTAAACAAAAAAATTTAAAAAATCAGATTTTTTTAAAAGTTTAAGGAATTGGTTTAGTATCTGATCATGTTGCGACGTTACGCTACTGCGCAAAAGTCGCTGCTTAAAAAGTCCATTTTAAAAAATGTGCATGATATTTACATACAAAGTGCATTATTAGCCTTTATAAACAAACAGAAATGTTTTCTTTTAATTTTTGCAGCTAGTTAACCAGAAAAAACATCTTTAAGTATTATTTATATTTGTTGTGAACATTTCCTGTACATTTTATAAATATATTTAACTAAGTGATACTGAAAATACACAAAACATTACTAATCTTTGTTAGCATATAGTAACATTGCCTCCCTTACATTTGCTTAATTGTTTTAGAATAGGTGTATTTTTATGAAAAAATCGCTTGCATAATTAATTTTATAAATTAAACGGTTTGCTTTTATAAAACCATAAGTAGCCGTTGCACCTAAACTTTAAAAACCGGATTTAATGATGAAATAATATTTTAATATAATATTTATAAAAACATGACAGAAAATCATATACCAACTAAATACACATCAAACAAAATAAATAAATGCTGGTTTAATAATAGATTAAAGAAGCTTTGCAAACAGAAGGAAAACCTATATAGAAAATTTAAAGAAACCAAGGCAGAGAGAGTTTATAAAAAGTATATAAAAATTAAACACCAAACCCAAAAAGTAAGCAGACAGCTGCAGAGTCAATACTTAAACAATGTAAAATCTAAAGCTCAAGAACAAAAGGTCAGATTATTTGCAGACGATAGCATAATATATGGAAGAAATAAAAGCAACATACAGATATTTTACAAAGAGAATTAGATGAATTATAAAAAAATGGGAATCCAATTTTAGCATGTCTTTCCACCCAGAAAAAATGGCCGTTATTAAGAGTAACAAAAAAAAAACTAAACCAAATTAATTTAACTTATCTTATTCATGGTAAACCAGTGACTTAGACTAAAAACGCAAAATACTTTGGTGTTATGGTAGATGAAAAACTATCATGGAATCCCCACATTGATGAAACTATAAAAAAAAATCAAAACAAAGCATTAGGGTTTATTAAAAGAAACTTCTATAAATCAAATAAGAACATAAAACTAAAATGTTATTTAACCTTGGTTAGGCCAATAATAGAATAGTAAAAACAATAAATTTAGAAAACCTTCAGGACCTTCAACTGTAAAGTAGCAATTATACATAAAACACTGAACCATAATCTTTAAATACAAAAACAAAATTTAATAAAATACTCAGAAAGACACAAAGATAGAGGTACATTCCTCGTTCCACATGCTTGGACAAATTTGTACAAATGCTCCTTCTTCCCTATCGCTATTAGAGCATGGAATGGGTTGCCTGAGCTAGCCATGAAAACCAGTGACTTGGCAGAATTTAAGTCATGGGATAATATACATGACTGAATGCATGACGCGTAGGACGTAATCATCTTCTTTTTTGAAGTAACGTCTGTATTATATAAGAAGAATATATAAAATGAATTATTTTAATTTGGTGATAAAGGTCCAAACTTGCATACTGATTTAGTGGATTTAGTTATTGATGGATCTATTTAGAGATATAGTATTAATATTGTATACGAATTATATACATTTGCATATTGTCAGAAATTAATTCTAGCAGTCAAGCGAGTGTTCAAAATAGATCAGATGTAATATTAGATGATTACATTTTTAGAATACTATAACGGTCGTACCAGAGTTTTCCCTGTATTGCCAATTTGCTAGTAATTTCTTTCTCAAAGATATGCATAAACTGTAAGATAATACTTCGAAAATCGTTAGAGATCCATGTTCGGCAACCCAGTGTCCACCCAACCACGCAATGTTGTAAACTGATAAAAGGTAAAACAGTAAATAGAAAGATTACAATATAAAGTTGACTCACAAAGCGAATGAAGCTAGACACGGGGTCGTAATGAAATGCTTCGTAAAACGTTTGCTGACCAAAGCGACATACCATGTCACAGGCTAACTAACAAACTACAAGGGATTTAGGTTAACAGCCTGTGTAATTCCTATGTAAAAAACATATTTATGAAAGTTGTCCCAACTGAGACGATCTATGTTTAAATAAAATAAGGTGACGAAACCTAATCATCTTACAAATTAAATAGCGTGAAAAAGTTTGCAATTGGTGGCAGCAGATTGAAAAGTTGCTGAGAAAATTAAGATTTACAGACAAATTGTAAAATTTTCTTTTTTCCCTTATTATATTTCTGTATGCATGTCGTAAATTTACTTACTTGAATAATGTATACACTTTTTTGTTGACATAGATGTGGTTTCGTAATTGTCCATGGATCAATGCTATTAACGCTGTCTGAGTACAACCAAGGCAGAGAAATATAATCACGTCTGAGTCACTTAGTGTCTCGCTTGATTTTTGTAATTTCAAAATTCCTTGAGAATGAAATTCACTTTTCTAACGTTTTAAACATTGAAAAAAAAATCTAACTCCACCATTTAAACCATTTCGTATTGATACAAAATATTATGCAGTCTAAGCAGTGAAGAAAATAATTGTTTATAGATTGTGTAATAAGTTTATAAAAGTCAATAACATTGTACCGGATACAGGTGATGCAATTGTGTCAGGAGAACAATAAATTATCTCACATTATGCTTTACCGTGACAGGGTAAACTTTCTATACTATAACTCCTATAACTCGTATGACTCTACATTTTTAATCTTAAATTACTAGACCTAGAGCTAGACCAATATTAGTGATACTACTGCTTACATAATAAATAAATATGTACCCCTAAGCTATAGAAGATGAGCTATTTCATTAATAGATATACATGTTAATTTTGTTCAAGTAGTTTAATTAATACAATAAAATCTAGATCTAGAACCTAGCCTGGCCTCTTTTTAGTTAGTCTAATTTAGATTGTTGTGAAGTGCATAATGAGGATAGGCCTATGTCAAAACTGCGCGCTATAAAAGTAGTTTGTTTTTGTTTTGTTTTTTAACTTATAATCAAAACGAAGTTTGTATCGAAATTTAAAAAAAACAAAAACATTATTTCAAACAGTATTTCATTCATTGAGTTAGTTGATAAATGGAATGTATATTTTATAATGGTCCGTTCACACTTTTTCGATTGTGACCTTAGATCCCATTTTTTTTGTACCAATGCGCAAATCTATGAATGAAGATTAAGTTATTAATGAAGAAGTCTTTAGCCTTTTTTTTTTTCAAGTTACCCCCCCTGAAGTTTTTCATTTAACAGTGCTGTCCTTTTTTGAAAAATCTGCTTGCATGTGTAATTTTAAAAATTAAATGGTTCAGTTTCGGAAAAACAAAAAGTAGCCGTTACATCAGAACTTTGATAGGTCTACAATATCATGATTTCCTATTTTCAATATCTTTTCTTGTTTACGAGATCTAAACGGGACGGACGGACGGACAGACATTCCGTACAAAACTAATAGCGTCTTTTCCTCTTTCGTGGGCCGCTAAAAAAGAGCGAGATAAAGAGATATCAGATAAATGAAGTGTACAAAATAAATTCATAGATAAAATAGTCAGATTTCATTGCACAAATTCATATATTTGATATTTCAAATAGACTCATCAAATAATGTTATAAAAGGTTGAAGTTTTATTTAGTTCTTCTGTACAAAAGAAAAACAAAACAAAACAGTGTTTATAGTTACATTTTTTTATATGAGGTAACGTTACGTAGGACGGAGATCTAGTAATATGAAATCATTTCTTAAGAGTCACACAATATCACAAGCGTTGCTAGCTGCATGAAGATTTGAGCACTCTGGAGGTCATTCTTTATTTCTTCCACACTACGCAGCTCTTGTTCACAGTCCGCAGAGGTTGGGTCTAGGACTTTGTGAGGCCATGTTTTGTTGCTAGACAACTGGAGTGTCAGAAACAGCATCATAAGAACCAGTTCTATCTCTGGAAGAGAGTGTTGACTGCTAGCCATTGGGATAGATTGTTGTTCAATGGAAATTAGACCTCTGCAAAATAATAATAAGTTCTTTATCACTTATGGTGGTCGAACGTCTTATGAGATTCGCGGGACATATCCTTAGACAAGACAAAACACCTTTAACAAAGTCAGCCATCAGGGCCGGCCTAAGGTAAATTGAGGCCTCATGTGAAGCGAATAGGGTGGCCCCAAATAAAATAGTAAAACAAAAAACTAACCAAAATTAACCCACTAATTCGTAATGAATTGTAAACAGTCTGTATCTATATCTTAATTAACAAATAAGTTACAGTCATATAGCGATGATAGCACTAAAGTGCTTCATGGACAATTCATGATCACTTGACTGGAAATAACGTTTTGACATTTCACAAAAAAAGAAGTGACAATGGTCTTCTAGCACATGTAGTCTAACAAGCAAATCTTAACATTCGCAAATAAATAGTAGAGTAGTAGAGACTTAGATCTAGCTAATAGACATACAGCCAAATTGTTCTGCTATGTTTGAGATTTGATCAATTATTCGAATTTATTTTTTTCCCTAAAAAAATTATGTGAGTCTAAGGCAGGCCCTGCAGCAATAACATGAAGAGGAAAGTGAAATAAGGCCCTCCACGTACAACATGACGTTTGATTCAGTTAGGACTGTATATAAGTAATAGTCTTAAAAGTCAATGTTTTTACAACTTCTTAACAGAGTTAAACTACTTCAAAGTGTTTCAAATGAACAAATAAATGTTCTTCCTAAGTTCTAATGTGGGCCCCAACTGGCCTTGAGCCATGGGACCAAGCGTAATGAGCTCTTTCGCGCCATGGTTGCTACGCCACAGCTGTGGGCACCTATTGCTTGTGGGCCCGGGTTCATTGAACCCCTTCGCGCCTTGGATGCTACGCCACTGGCGTCGCCCCTTTTTAGAAGACTTAAAATCTGTGGGCACCACCAGGGAGGAGGTTATGAAAGTCGCCTATGACAGATCTCAGTGAAGAGAGCTTGCGCTCTATGCGTCGAAGGACGCGGATGGACTTCTAAGTAAGTAAGTCTACCTCGCATTTCTTTCGGTGTGTGTGTGGGTCTGGATTAATATGTAGTTCCATACAACTAACCCAAACTACCCTGTTGACGTAATTTATTTATTTGACACACACATTTAAGTAAAAGCTTGAAATGCGTTTTTTTATGAGCAAAATAAGTTTAAGTTAAAGTTAGGGAAAGTAAAGAAGGTGGTTGTTGTGCTTGCCACATGACACCCTCGTTAACCATAGGTCATAAAGCAGATGAGTTTTAAATAATGTCTTATCTATGTTCTGTCCACATGTGGGTTCCACTTATCACACTTACACACACTTCACAACAATTAAATATTTGTGTTTTTTTTAAAGTTGATATGTTTATGAATTATCTGTCTGTTACAGTGACTCGTTTTTTTACAAACTCTAACTTTCTGTCTTGTAAACGTTTGTATACGTTATTTATCCCACACCTATTTTTGGATCAAGTTGAAACTTTGCACAATTATTCATTGCCGTAGACAAGTCAACAATCAATTTAAAAATAACCAATTACTGGTAATCATATATATATATATAATAAATAATTGATTATTCCTAACAGTTTGATAAATGAAAATCTTTATCGACTTATTTTTCTTAAGAAAAAGCTACACTTTCGGTTAGTCAAACATGGGCGTTGTTCTTATTTTAGCACAACGAACACAATATCGAAACTTTATTTTTTAAAATCATGTTCAGTGCACAAATGTATAAATCATTTTTAAAACAAAGTGTAGAGAACAAAGGAACATCATGTTACATGATCCTATGTTTATATACACCAAAATACTGGATCTATAGCATTGGAACCTAGTGCAAATAGTGTCTTACCTTTCTCAAACATCCAATATACTGTAAGTCTAAATTATAAATACTGTGAAGAAACAGGTTCCTTTGATTGTAAAGTGCCTTTAATTGTAAAGAATTTAATAGTAATCTATGTAGAAGGCTAACATTTATATACTAGCAACTCTACTAGATGTTTTTCCCTTCCCTTTGTTTACAACACACACGTGTCCCCTAAATCCCAGGTACCTAACACTTGACCGTATGTCACGGCTGACCACACAGAGTAACTGTGTCACAACAAATACACTATCCAATGCCCATTCTAGTTGACAATAAATAAACAGTTTAAAAATTCTAAATAAATCCGTGAAAACGATTTCTTACTGTGCATGTCAATGAGTTCTTACCTGAGTCACCTTGAATGTCCAATCTTTAGTCTACAATGATACTTTCATTGATTCATTTTCTACCGCGCTTTTTGGCGTCTATCTTACTTGGTTTCTAAATTTAACTTTAGAACATTTTCCCAATTATTTGTAATGTGTTTGTCCCTCAAAAAGTACGGTCTGCGGGCTTTATCAGTAGACGGACCAAAGGTTCGGAACTCTCTCCCCACTGATCTCTGACAGACAACATGCTTCACAACATTCAAGAACATTAAGATATAGATCTATATGTTCAAAATTTGTAAAGATTAGTTAGTCATTTTAACTCTCATGTTTATGTTTGTAATGTTATCACAGCGCCTTCATGTTTGTTAACACCGCTTTATAGATTCAGTTATTATTACTATCATTAATGGAAACTATTTATTGTTATGAATCTGTTCTATCATTAGCTCCATCAGCTGTTACCAACCTATTTTCTCTTTCTTTCTTTGTTTTTGCAGACCACGCTTTTGCTCGGCAATTTCATAGTACACGAGAAGAAAGGATACAAACTCAGACAAAGAGAGCTTTTGGCTTAAGAGATTTTGGTTTATCACAGAATAAAATCTCACACAAATATTTTTTCAAAAAAAAAGAAAAAAAAGAATTTTTTACGACATCTAGATCTACCAATTAATCTTAATAAGTAGTAAAAAAAAGTTGTTAAATATTGACTGATCGAGTGAGTTTGTGTTGTGTTTCGTTTTGAGGGGGGGGGGGACAAAAACACAAGGTAAGAGAGTTGTTTCCCTAAATATAAAGAAGCGCTTCGTTATAAAAGGTTTCCCTTCAATATTATTTCTAGATATAGTCAATTCAATTTCGCCATTTTGTGGGTAACAATCGATATCAACAAAGCAAAAATGAGGCGATCACATGACAATATTAGAAAACGTTATACGTTATATAGCCTTATATAAATCTTCTACTCAAGAAAAAAAAACAACTTACCGAGATATGAAAGCAACCAGGTCACTAGTTTCTCCAGGTTCTGCTCATTCTTCATCTAGTCAGCTTTTTTATTCTGTTGTAGGCAGCTTGAGGCCAGGAAAAATATTCTCAAGAATTATAAAATCACTTGGTGGAATTTGTTTGCCTTCACATATCCACTGAATACGTATCGCTTATATGGATATGTCGAATGGTCCTTAAAATTTTTGGATTTTTCTGTATTCGCTACAATCTAATCCATTTATTATTCAAGTCCTGGGCTATGTTAATAAATTATTTTTTTTAAAAAAGATGTCTTGTGTTTCATAATTTAGAAAAATTACAGGTGATTCCATTGACTCAACGCTTCTAATTCTGCCACGTTTCTCCCTCCAAATTTACGATTTGCTGTTTTTTTTTCAGTGCATGGACTTAAGGTATGAAACTTGCTCCCTATGGATTGAGGGAGGATAAACTGCTTCACTACATTTAGAAAGAACATTAAGACCTACCTAAGCAAACGTTTATAAGTTAGACTACCGTTATGTCTGTTGTCCTATTGCTTCTTAACAACGTTCTATTAATTCAATTATTATAATTATTATTTCACGTGGCTACAAAGACCAAATGGTGAAATACTTATTATCTTATTTCACGTGGCTACAAAGACCACATTGTGGAATACTTCTTATCTTATTTCACGTGGCTACAAAGACCACATTGTGGAATACTTCTTATCTTATTTCACGTGGCTACAAAGACCACATTGTGGAATACTTATTATCTTATTTCACGTGGCTACAAAGACCACATTGTGGAATACTTATTATCTTATTTCACGAGACTACAAAGACCACATTGTGGAATACTTATTATCTTATTTCACGAGGCTACAAAGACCACATTGTGGAATACTTATTATCTTATCTGTCTGCCGTGAATGAATGTCTTATTTCGCGTCTGCAACCATATTCACTGGAACCTTTCCTGGGAGATATAGATTGACAAAATAAACACAAATCTTGTCAATCTAGCGTCGAGAGTCTTTCTTTTAAATTTGTGTTGCTTATTTTGTTCTTTTTCAAATAAATTTTGTTTGCATTTCATTATCTACATCAAATTTTGTTTGCATTTCATTATCTACATCAACCCCCCCCCCCAAAAAAAAAACAACAACAATAGTTGTAGTAATTACTTTATATATAAGCTTCTAAAAAACTCATCTAGAAAGAATCTATAACTACTTCGCCTCAGTGCCTAGATTTTTAAAATAATTCAGACATCAAGTTTGTTATTACGGCATTGAATTATGTTTATGATTTATTTACACCAAGTCACAAATACCGCGATTTGCATGAAACTCTGTAGGTGTCTCAGCAGCTGTACATTGTGCATTGTCTCCGTTTGACCCTCAAAACCATTTGAATGGGGACATTGTGAGACGTCTGCGTCACGTGAATGATGATCAAAGGTGTCACATAAATGGAGCATGAGAAAGGAAATCAAAATAACAAAGGTGACTTCTTGATGCTGGATTGGACTGCAAGCCATAAGGCTTAGTTATTTTTGGAAAGTAAGTTGGACCTCTGGCAATGTATTGAAAGTTGCATCACCTAAAGTAAAGAAAAAAAATATATATTGTTAAAAGAATGAAGACAGTTTACTGTCTGTAATGGTGTAAATATTTTTTGTGATTAGTACAGTTTTATAGTTTCAAACATGAAGTCCGATAATACAAGACCGATATTTGAATGAGTGAAAAAAGAAAACAACAACAAAGAAATCTTTTATTCAGTGGCGTAGCTAGCGAGGGGGGAGGAGGGAGAGAATTTTAAAATCCCCCGGGCCCCACTTAGCTACGCCCCTGCCTTTTTTTTAATAAATTGACTACTTTTAATTATCCTAATTGATATTTTACATGTATTGTGGCTGAAATGGTGATCATAGCCACTATTCCGGCGGTTCGGTATTGTACTTTCATGTGTTTTGTATTTATATAGATTTTTGTGTAAAAAATTGCTTTGAAATTAATGCTTTGTTTTTAAAAAAATAATGGTTTGCATATTTAACTTAAAAAACAAACTGGTTCGCTACAAGAATACAACTTGCGCCTAAAATAGGGTGAACTCGGCCTTTCTATTGCTTTATGGCTTTTGAGATCTAAACCTGACAGACAACAGATGGACTTTCCATTGGATAGAGAAAGCTTACGCAACTAGTAGCGGTTGTTCCCCTTTTGGGACCACTAACAAGAAATAAAAAATTAAAATACTTTGTTAAAAAAAAAGCTTGTATTAAGTGTAACTGTATTAATTAGTTTGGGTCAGCCATATAACTAAATTTATAATAGATCTAAATTGACAATAATAAATCTGCGCGATTAGAAATATTTTTACTAGTGGAGCTCATTCACCAATCGGGTAAACAAACAACATTTAGCCACGGGATAATATTGTTAAAACAATGAAAATTACGTATCACGTGACAGCCTTTATGGGTTGCGTAATAGTATAGAAGATATATAGAACCACGTGGCAAAATGTTGTTTGTTTTACGATTGGTGAATGAGGTCCATCGCTTTTGTTTAGCGCGATTTCATGCTTTTAGTTTTATAAGTGAGCTATGATCACTCCACTTGACTGGAGTAATTGGGGAAGGGTGGAGGGAGGGTGGAACGAAAAAGGGTGGGGGGCGAACATTACTGTGATCTTGATCGCTTTTTAAATACATTTACATTTTATTTTAAAAGTTGTACAACTTGAATTTGAACTAGAGGGATCAAGCCTCTTGATGACATGAAACTAACCACTCAACCAGCGAATTGCTTATGAAGATAGAATGTTGTACAGTTATCTAATGTTAGTTTCAATTAAACTAACCACTCAACTAGCGAATTGCTTAAGAAGATAGAATTTTGTACAGTTATCTAATGTTAGTTTCAAACTTTAAGCTACGACCTCTCTACTCGAAGTATAAACTTATACCACCACATCTGTCAAGGGCGATTTCTTTCCCTGTTCGATACCAAACAAAAAAAAATTAATTAACTAATGGAATAATGTTTGTTAATACTTTTTGCTTTGTCAGATACAAGAAATAATTGAGCAAAATTTTAATTCAATCCGAGTTTGGGTTGTGTACAAACTTTCTATCAGACAAACAGACAGACTGAGTTGATAAAAGCTTTTTAGAAACAGATAAATAGGAAGTAAAACACGGTAAGAAATAAATATATTTTAGTGACATTCACGGTTGTATAACCAATGTTAGTCTTGAGTAGTCTGTCTGCTGCGCGTTTGTGGATCTGTCGGACTCACACTCAGAAATCAAAAACTAGAAGAGATATGGAAAATCGGATTTGACCCTATTTTGTAGCTTGCAAAGTTTAGCTAGGTTTTTTTTGTGTTTTTTAAAAACGAAACGTTTTGCTTTAAACATTTCTTATGCGAGTGATTTGTCCATGAAAATACACCACAAAAACAATATAAATCTAATGAAATTATGGTAACAAAGAAGTTTAATTCTTTGTTGAAAACTAGTACCATTTGTTCATATTTACTTGTAAAATGTGAAAGCTAAAAATGTTTCCAACAAATAGATGTATGAATATTGATTAATTGTGTGTTTTCTGGTACGCTACCGGAAAGAATGTTTATTTATAAAAACACTTTGTATGTAAATGTCACGCACATTTTTTAAAATTGACTTTATAAACTGCAAATCTCGTGCAATGATATCTGCAACTACTTAGTACTAAATTAGTCCCCTCAAAAATTTTAAACAAGGAAATTTTTAAAAAACATTTTAGTGCCCCCCTTCAGGGTTAAAGCCTTTATTACGTCTGTGCTTACATTTTGTTTTTATAGAGTAAAGTGTACTATTCGGAGATAAGTCTTGTGCAGAGCATTAAGTTGTTCCCTAAAAATTCCATCATGGATGCTCGAGACCTCGAGTTTGAATTTAGATTCAAGCAACGTTTATTTTAATTTCTTCGGAAAAGGCGGCACGGAAACCTTCTCCCAGACACCCTCTCCGCCCTTGAAACTTTATCTATCAATAATGTACAAGCTATTTCTCTTTTTGAAATCAATCAAAATAATTTAATACCAATAATGAATTTACTAATAGGGTATGTTATTATTGTTTCATGTTTTGTTAGGTACAATAAAGAATTGTTAAAAGTTTCAACTTGATCGGGGAATACATTAGGGAGAAATAGCGTTATTTATTAAAGTGGACTAAACCTAACAAATTTAGCCGTATCTGTGAATACTTAAGTATTAGTTTCCCTTTCATCGTTTGAAAGAAAATATTTAATTACCAGTAATTAATTAACAATTGGTTTCTTTTTTTTCTTTTTGGTTTGATTTATGTCTTGTCTATGTCAATGAATAAACTGCGTGAAGTTACAACTTGATCCGAGAATGGGTGTGGGAGAAATAACATGTACAATTTTTTTACCAGACAGACAGACGGAGTGAGCTGTAATAAGCTTTGTAAAAATATTTCAAAGCGTATAAACATATAATTTATTCAAATTAGTCTAGAGTCATTTAAAATTAAATACTCGATTGATTCAAAATAATTGGTGCAATTTTCGATATCAGATTCTAATTTTTAAAAAGTAAGAAATAACAATAAAAGAAACAACACCAAGAGAGAACTACAACAATTAGAGAAATTACAGG
The DNA here is from genome assembly GCA_030265305.1 of Biomphalaria pfeifferi. Taxonomy (NCBI): domain Eukaryota; kingdom Metazoa; phylum Mollusca; class Gastropoda; family Planorbidae; genus Biomphalaria; species Biomphalaria pfeifferi. The sequence continues at coordinate 678,302 of JASAOG010000175.1, read as the reverse complement.
GTTTTAAAAAAATGTTTTACATGTTCCAGACATTCCTTCTGAGTCTGAAGATAATTACATCCTAGCCCAATCCTCCTGCAGAACCACGGCGACGGGGGATGGTAGCGAGCAGGGCTGAAGCACAGGACCTTTGAGACCACCTAATAACAGTCCTTACCACAGGACCTTCGAGACCACCTAATAGCAGTCCTTACCACAGGACCTTCGAGACCACCTAATAGCAGTCCTTACCACAGGACCTTCGAGACCACCTAATAGCAGTCCTTACCACAGGACCTTCGAGACCACCTAATAGCAGTCCTTACCACAGGACCTTCGAGACCACCTAATAACAGTCCTTACCACAGGACCTTCGAGACCACCTAATAACAGTCCTTACCACAGGGTAATAACGGACATTGCGGCAACGGAGTTAACAATCATTGTAATACCAATAAAATAGAAGCTAGATGATGTTGAACTTAACGACAGTGTAGCTTGATGAAAAGAAATGTTACATTTTGAGGTAGTGCTTTCGGCTGTATGTATTACTAACCTTCTTCTAGAACTATCACTTGGAAAAAATCTTATTGTTGTGACTCAATAATATAAATATTTTGTTTGTCAGCAGACGACGTCACTTAGACATGCTGTGAAGGCAGAGGAAAGTTGAACAGCGAAAGTGTAGCTATGAGGATAGAAATCTTCCAAACTTATTTTCCATTGAAAGTTTGGAGGTTTGAGTCGTCAGAGCTTTTTATAGCCTCGTTATAGAAGTTCAAAATCGATCTTTGTGTATGCAACTCTATGCTGAGTCAATACAAATTGAACGGTCGCTGTTCAAACGAAATTTCCTTTGCAACCACTACGCAATGTTTGCATTTATCATGTCATAAGATTAAATTTAACGCAATATCCCCAACAGGGCTTTAAGAACTTTCCTCAGGAAAAAAAAAAATTACTTTTGCTGATAACAACAACAAAAAAACAAAAACATTTGTGTTAAGAAAGAAATCTTATTTTGGTAATATTAAAAAATGTCTTGAAAAATGTTTCATCAAACACAAATTGCCGGAACCAGCCAGAGTGATCTGGAAAACGTTTAAACCTCTAATTAACACGCATGGCTAGATTAACACCTGGATACGAGTAGAATCTTCTCTTTCAAAAGGAACGTCGGTAATGTATACAATGAAGAACAGATTTCTTTCCACATACAATAACTTCTGGGTTTTTTTTTCAGGCAGAACTGGTTTTGTTTCTTCCACACAAAATAAAAGTGTTCTTCCCATACAAAATAACAAATATGGCTGAACTAACTACCTTACCATGTAAAATGTTTTACATGTTTCGGATGTTCCTTCAGAGTTGAAGATATTTACTTCCTAGTCCAAACCTCCCGCAGGACGATGGGGGATGGGAGCGGGCAGGCTTTGAACCCTGGACCATCGATAAATCTGAACGACAGTCCAGCGCGCAAACTGCACGACCAGGCAATCATGTAGGAGGAGAACTCAAGTTTAAATCTCCATCACCCAGTGATTGCTTGTTCGAGATTAAAAAAGGACAAGTCTCGTTTGATAGAGCCTATTATACCCCACCCCAAATGTCTGCAACGGAGTTTGAAATAGCACTACTCATACTATGTTGCACGGAGACGCGTTATACTAGCTGATACCCGTGCAACGCTATGGTTTAAATAGTCAGTATATGTATATGCTTAGAATATATGTTGTTGTTTTTTGGGCATACACTCTTAAATCCCTCAATAAAATGGCCCGCATTACAACGATCCACTTCCTTAGCACAATTTTCTAGCCCTCAAAGTCTTCTTTATTGTTGTTTCGTTCACCTTTAAATCGAACGGTCCACAAAGCCCTATTATGGACTATGCACAAACACTTATTAGCACCATCAGTGTTTTTTTTTTTCTTATCTACATGCAATATTTTATCTTGCTTAATGCTCCTTAACACACACACACTTTTTAATGAAATGCCCCCCTCCCCCCCCCCCCCCCAAACAATACATAAATTGGTCCTTGCGTATTCAGTGGAACAGCCAGTATTACAATACTATCTCCATTTCTTTTTGTACTTTAAAATGTCGGCTTTCAAATACTTATTTTGTTGAAATTGCGAATAATAAATCATTTTTGTGTCAATTTGACCTAGAGCCTCCGATGGGTGTGGGGGCCTCGCTCGCTCTAACCATGTTTTTTTAGCAAAGAAATAGCGAAGCTTGTGTTTTAATGCTTTTGTTGTATTACACTCTGGTTTAAAAAAAACTGTCATTTTATATTTTTCGTTTTTTTTTATATATTTTAATTTAATTTGGGGCCACCCAATTCACTTCAATCATCTAAAGCCGGCCATGCTACAACTTAACAACTACTCAGCAACATCTGTATGAACATCATTTTCTATAGATTTCGTTTGTTTATTTACAAAATTAAAATAGGGAAAGTACTTTTGTAATGGAAAAAAAACGTCATTTATTTATAAAAAGCAGATGGAACATGAATTGACTTTATCATCTTTTATTATACAGTAGAAAAAGTGAAAAAAAACGTATCCTGAGATAAATATTATACGGACTAATTTCATTTGATTTTAAGTGATCTCATGAGACATCTCCATTCTCCTACTAGGGATCTATACCTGGTAGAAAATAATAAATAGTTAACAGAAATGATTATAGATTATATGATCATAAATAAATATGAAAGTAATGCTAAATATTCTCAAATTATGACGTTATGTAATTTGTTGTGTTATTTCCCCTTGTGTTAATTGATTACATCCCTTAGATCGAATGTTTTTAGATGTCGAAAGATTATTCAAAGCAGTAGCTCCATAGCAGTAAAATAATAGCTATTTTTTCTTAAGTCGGTGATCAGCAAAGCTAAGGAGGCTGGAATGACATGGCAGCAGATAAAGAAAGCTGCTCAGAACGAGTTCAGTGGAGAGGTGTGGGGGCTGCCATATGCTCCCCCTGGTGGTTTACAGGATTAGGTCACGTTAAGTCTAGTAAAGGAGGAAAAGCCTATATAAGTTTCGTGTTTGTTCGGCAGTCCGTCCACACATGTGCCAGTTTTAGATCTAAAAACCTAGAAAGATATTGAAAATTCGATTTAAATATATTTTCAGCCTACTGAGTATAGATGCAAAGGCTATCTTCTGAAAGTGAATTCTTTTGTTTTGTTTAATAAATGTGTAAGGAATTATTTTTTTCCATTAAAATAGACCAATTTTAAATGTCATTGCTCTCAATCTTAATGATACAAAAAAAAAATGGAAGTCTATAATACACAGGGGTGTGTATCTTTTTATAACTTTTATTCATGTATATATATAGTTCGTCCATTGTGGTTCGATGATGACCACTTTTGTCATCGGGGGGGGGGGGGGGCAGATGGCTTTGCACTGGGGTAAAGGGCCTCCTTATGTGGCTGGTGTCATGTAGTTCCGTTACTTATGCCGTTACAGTATGAAAAAGATACACACGACTAGGGCCTCCATTATTTAATTTCTGTTGTAAATTATGTCCTACTAATTTATTAACTTGATAATTAAAAAGTAATGATATTAAAGAAACGAAAGTATCTTTCAAGCCTTTAACTTTTGCATGTTTTTTACAAGTGTTTGGTACTATTTACATGTATTGGGCTTTACAGTGTAGTGACACCTTGCTTGTTAACCGCTGGCCAGAGAAACAGATGACCTCAACATCATCTGCCCCATAGGTCTGAAAGGGGAACTTTACTTTAGATATAAGTATATATTCACACACAATGTGTCCCAATAAATTGTACTTAAATTGACTTAAATTACGATGCTGTAATGTGTACAGACGATGCGTACATTTCATATGTATGTACAATGGGTGCCTACCATTAATTTGTATGTAACTTCAGGACCCTCTCTGTTACTTGTGTCAGTTCTATTTTTTCTGTAGCAGCAGTAGATCAGAATGAGTACAGATATAGATACTGTGAGTGATGACACTATACCCACGATGGCTACATTAGAGAAAGTGTGAGTGTTGGTTTGATCCACTGGTGAGGATTCCGTGGCGTTGGCGGAGCAGAGGGCGTCATTTTCCTCTCCACATTTCCTCACTAAAACCTGCCCCTTTTGGCACCCACTGCATGGTTCACAAGAGTCAGACATCCCATGCACCGCCCCCGCTCTCATGTAGTGGCCCTCACGGCAGCCAATGACGGTGTCCGACACTGACGTACAATTAAACAAAGTGATTTCAAAGTCGGCCGTTTCAGGGTGGGCGCAGGGCTTGCAGTCAAGGCAACTGTGGTTGCGAATATCAATAAACGTCCCTTCTTCACATGGGACACACTCTTTGGTACTAGAGTTAAGTCTCTCGCCAGACCCGCAATACCCCAGGTCACAAGGCTCAAACCAGTTCTCATAGACATTTTCGGCCATCACAGTCCAGAACAGCAAACTATAGATAAGTTTAAAAATCACAAAATGTCTGTTAGTGACACTCGGAAACAGGAAAATCCAATAAGAAAACACGAATGGTGTCCTCATCATTTCAGAACCAAATCACGTCATATCTATTTTTTGATTACACCATTGCAAATAAAGCTTTGTGTCTGGTTTTCTTTTTGCGCTTGGTAACACACCCATTAACACTTTCACAACATTTCAAATTTCCGTTGTGATATGTATTCTTGAAAAAGAAATTGAATGGGAATTTCCGATCGCATACGCTTTGAAAAGTGATAGCTAATGTGTAATATATATATATTGATAATAGAATCAATATATAATAATTCCATCTGGGTATTTATAATCGAACAGAATTGTTCTTACGTGTAGTTTAGTTATACACTGCATACAAATACACCAAGCAACTGGCAGGCTGGTTAATGAGACTCAATGAAGTGTCACGGCCCTAACATTTAGATCATTTTGAGCAGGAAAACAAACAAGAACAATACAGATAGTGTAATTGTATCAATCAGTCATGCTCTTACATTTATAACAGATCTAGACCTACAACAGTGAATCTGTGCGGCGAATAATATTCTTACCGATTGTTTTTTGTTTAACACTATTTCATGCTTTAACTTTCACAGTACGCTATGATCCTATCACTTGTCTGAACATGATGGAAACATTTGGGGGGGGGGGGGGGGGGGAGAAAGAAATAGATATCTGGGTGGATTTTTACCGTGGTTGGTTTTTAAAAGCATTTACACACACTCACACAAAACAGGTAACGACTTGAATTCGAACTCATGTCTCACGCCTCCGAAGAGCTAACCACTCTGCTAGGGAGCTAGTACGACTAGAGAAGATTGTATAATTATAGATTGTTTGTTTCAATTAAGAGCTGTGACCTATTAAGGGGACTAATTCAACTTATACCACCATTCCAGTCAAGTACAATTTCTTTCCCTTGTTCGAGAAACCAAACAAATTGATTAATCACACATATTTTATTAACTGATTTGGATGTCGTTAATGAGTTCTTATTGGTTTGAGATTTTACACAGGAAAATGCAATGTGTATTGAAATCTGCTAAACAATATGAGTTGCTTGCTTTCCAGGCCAAAAAAAGCATGATGACCTTGCTTAATGAACGCCTCACGAAATATGAAGACCTCACGCAACACGAAAACCTCACAAACCATGAAGACCTCACTTAACACTTCACATAACAAGAAGTCTTCAAGTAACACGAAAGCCACACTTAATTTGAAGGCCTCACATACTATGCACACCTCAGAGTACAGAAGACCTTCACGAAGAATTGTACTTTAATAAAATATATAATTACAAACAACGCCTCATTAAAAGATTAAAACAAGTCTTTAAAAAAAACACATAACAAAGGAATCATTACTTTACTTTATTTAAGTATAACAGACAAGTTTATGCTTTAATTTTACTTTCACATCTCTGAAATGATTTCATATGCCATATTGAAGAAAAATAATAATAAGGCTAGTCTTCGAGTCCGAAGATTGAACAATAATAATATGTGAATATCACAATGCAAAATTATTGTCTAGTAAAATATGTCTGTTTTTTTTTAAATGAACGTTCATATTACATTCTGAACATTAAAATCTTTTATATGATAATAATAAATTTAGAAAAGCTTGAGAGTATGCATTGAAACTGTACTGTCATATCACCAGATCCTCAATGCTCGCCAAGAACTGTCATATCACCAGATCCTCAATGCTCGCCAAGAACTGTCATATCACCAGATCCTCAATGCTCGCCAAGAACTGTCATATCACCAGATCCTCAATGCTCGCCAAGAACTGTCATATCACCAGATCCTCAATGCTCGCCAAGAACTGTCATATCACCATATTCTCAATGCTCGCCACGTCATTTCTCGGGGAACAGTGCCAGAAAAAAAAAGGATAGGCAGTCAAAAGAAACAATTGGAAAACAAGGAATGGAAGGACCGGTCCCTGAAAGGTTTTGCAGAAAGAGATGGAGAAAGACGGTGGACTATACGGTCCAATAGAAATAGTTATATCAATTCAAGGTATTACATTTAAATAGAGACTGCCTGAATGACAATTTTTTTTACTTTTGACTGGCTTCAATATAGTCCAGAGCTAGATCACATAATCTTGCGTAGGAAGTTTTGATATTTTTGCTTAATGAACGTTGGAATTTTCAAATGGCAAATATTTTAAATTTCATTAAGAAATTGACTAGAGTTTCGTCGATAGTATGGCCTTATACATTGTCCACTGTCATAAAGTACTTGATTGTGTCTCGCATAGATCAGGAGGACCACTAAAATTAACCCAAGGGCCGAAACGATGCAGATGATGATAGTCTGTTTTAGAGACTCAATGCAGAGTGTTGCAGCATCTTTCACACAGCCGGTTTCCTGTGACTGGTCGCAGCTGTTGCACGGGCGGCATACGATGTCCACTGATGCATTGTCTGCGACAGATGCATGGTAACCCGTCTTGCATCCCACAACAGCGTCGGATGTTGGTGTGCAGTTTCTCAGAAGGACCTGCAGCTGACCGCGGACATCCCGACATGGCGTGCAGCGAGGAAGTTGATGGGCTTGGAGTGGATTGAATGTGTCTTGGGGACAAGGCAAGCAACTTTCGTTTGACGAATTGTAATACTCTCCCTTGCCACATGCCCTTTCTATGAACTCTCTGTACAGGAGAGTACTTTCACAAACAGCAGCCACTAAGTACATGTCCAAACATAAGTATTTCATCACTGAATGAGAACGCATTCTTCCCAAGAATGACAAGAAGACGAGTCTTAGTATCTTATACTAACGTGTAAATCTTGATGGTAAAAGTTGGATTTCCTCAGTATTATTTCACATATACACAATTGTATCATTATTTTTCCAGTGGTCTCATCATCAGAGATAATGTAACGAATTTGGTTCAAAGGGCAGATCTGAAATAATATAAAGAGTTTATTAATAGAGAAAGGCAAAGCTTAAAAAAAAAATATTAGAAAAACCCGAAAGCTAAGTTTAAAATAGTAACAAATCAAAATATTTTTTGTTTACAAACATTAGTCAAGAGACATTACAGTAGAGCTTATCTTGTGTGTAACGGCACTTCTGAGTTGGTTAGAAGCGCACTAGACGTCGGTCACTACAAATGCATGCCAAGTTTCTACAGATCCTTGTGTACATTTGATTGCAAACAAGATATTGACAGTTTGATTTTATAGAAATGTGCAGCTCTTCATTTGAAGGATACTTTGTGAAATAAAAACCACTAGTTTTAGCTTTCAGTTTTTTATCCAATCGTGTTATGCCCCCTTCTATTCCCCCTCCCCCCCCCTTTCTCCAACCATGGCCAAGTCGAACATATCACTGTTAAAGTAAGCATAATCCTCTCTTGATTTTCAAATACACATAACACGCATATAAGAACACGTACACATAATATACATAACTTGACAAAAATACATAGGTCAGACATTGGTCTTCGTATCCACGAAATAATGCAGTCATCTCCCTTTTCTTCGATCTCAGGGTGAGTCATCATGTCAATGGCACCGACACCATCGAGAGGGCAGTCTAGAGCAGGGGTTCTCAACCTGTGGGTCACGACCCCTTGGGGCGTCGATTGATGATTTGCCAGGGGTCGCCTAAGACCATCGATAAATGGATTGTTTTTTGTTATTCTTCTATTGCAGTGCAAATGTGGGTGGGTGGGGGTCGCGGAAGAGTGGGGGGTGTAAAAAGGGGTCGCCGAGCTTAAAAGGTTGAGAACCGCTGGTCTAGCGCGTATACTACCGAGACCATTCGTTCCAGAAGGCCTGAACACTGACCTACAACGTCACAACCTGTGGGCAGTTGAGACCAATAGCTCGTTGCAAACGTCACAGGTCAGTACGTCGTGTCAACGAGCTATGGGTCTAAACTGCCCACAGGATGTGACGTAGCAGGTCAGTTTTCAGGCCTTCAATAACGAATGGTCCCGATACTACACGACCAAGCAGCCATCCATTAACCCGATAAAAATGCTAATAGAAGTATATTTAACATTCTAGAAATTCTTAAAATAAATGATATAAACAAAACAATCAATAGAGTGCACAGTTTCCTTATCAACAGTCAGACTCGATCCCTCCTCTTTTCCCTTAACATGCACTGACTCTACAGGTATTGTGTGCACATTTCCTCAAGAAACCCAATACCTGATTCATTTAATTGTGTAATTTCTTTTTTCTTAGAATTGGCCAATGTAATACATTTTCAGAGAAATAAACTCTCGGAATCATAATATCATAATTCACACGAAAATGTTTTGTAAAAAGTTATTGCTATATCAAAGCCTTTTGAAATATTACAAACTATTCAAAGGGCAATCAGCTGAAAGTAGTGGGATATGATCAATACACTGAACAAGGTCAGTAGGATATAAATCTTTGTACGTATTTGCTGATAAGAAACGCTTATAATATAGTATATATACTTCTGATTGACTAAACGCTAAAGATTATTCTGATCGAATTCTCACTTAATCTCTTTTGAGTTATACTTTAAACTTTCATAAAATGTACTTCAATAAATGTTGTTTTACAATCTTTGATTTTTTTTTAAGGCGCAGAAAAGTCTAGAACACTTCAAGAGGCTATAAGAGACAAGAACATTTCTGAGAAATGAACATATCTGAACGACAATGTCGCTGGTATTTACGACTGTGTTTTTTTTCTAGTCTAGTTACATCGAAGAGTTTATTAAATGCTGCTAGTCCTTATAGAATCTTGGAACAAAAGTTGGATTTGATTAACAATAATTCTGTGGAATGTTTGCGCTTACAATGCGATCACCGCAGTTTGTGTTCAGAAGAGAGTGTTCAGTTGAATGATAAACTTTGGAATCTTGAATTAACCATTTATGAAGAACTAGATGTTTCTAGTGTTCATGAGTTGTGCAGAACTTCTACGGGGATCTTAATAGGCGAGTCGAATTCTAAAAATGTTAGTTCATCCGAAGTACAATCATTGAACACTGAAAGCAAACGCTTTAGTCTTTGCTTGTGTTTACCTACTAACCTCACCAATATTACTAGATCTACAAATAGCTATATAGATCTTGCAAAGAACGGAAGTTGTGATAGAGACATTTGTGCCAGCTTATGCATAAACAGGACAGATTCGTCCATCATGTTTAGTGATGAATCGTATTTTTTCGTTCTGAACGTGAGCACATCTTGTCGCTTATGTTGTCCACGCGTGGATAGTGGAAGAAGTGAAAAGTTGAGTATCTTGTTTATAGTCATACCAGCGTGTCTTATCTTGTGTTTCATTTGCCTGGCCTTAATATGTGGCCTGGTGGGTTGCAGAAAGGATTCACACCAAACTTTTGCCGTACAGCAGTTGATTACAACAAGAAACGAACCAGAATATACAGTGAACATGTCAGAAAGTCGAGAGCTTTTAAAATGCCAACGCCAGTGTCCAGAAGATGAAAAGACTTTTTAATACATATACTTTTAACTTTTTTTTTCTAAGCTCAAGATTAAACTTGGAATGTTAAAGCCCCTCTGCAAATCAATAATGGAGATCCAATTGAGAGTGCCACTTAAGGGTCTCTCTTCAGCAGCCACTGAATCACAGCCCCGGGCAATTAGCAATTTTCTATATTTTGAGTTCTTTTAAGATGTGTACGTAAAATCTACAAGCACTCTTAGCCAGGTGGCTCCACAGTCTGATCTTGCTAAGCCTATGCTAAAAGGATTACAATTATGACATTGTAACTCTGCTCTGCGCACCACTATCATCAGTCAATAAGTGCGCACCATTATCAACAGTGCCGTGTCTCAATGTGTAAAAATGACGTCTTAAGCCCAGCAGTTAGTACTACAGCTAGTATTAGAGAAGCAAATGGTTAGTTCCCCTCCGCCAAGTAGCAGAAAGAGAAAAGACTGGTGCCAGTGGACATGACAGCAGAGAGATGATGGGCAAGTAATGTTAGCGGTACTTAATGGTGCGGTGTTGTGAAAGGTCAAGCCTGGAAAGGTCTCAGATGTTCCTCTGTTGTCTAATGAAAACACCCGTTATTTGTTCCTCTTCGCCAAGTAGCAGAACGAGGCGGGACTAGTGCCAGTGGACATGCCAGTTAAGGGCTGAGGGACTAGGTATGCCAGGTATGCGGTGTCGGGGAAGGTCAATCCTGGAAAGGGGCAGACGTTCCTGCTGATGTCTTGTGAAAATACCCGTTCCTGGAGCAAATATGGAGTGATAACAGACCCGTGACCACACCCCCACCGTGGCTATCTCGTTACAAGTTCCACAGAGGCGGCACCTGTGAACTGTGTGGACTCTTTATCTTGGATTGAAGTTCTTCTTGTTCCTTTGCTTACCATAGATTTACAATAAAATGTATTTATTTACACGTTACAAAATATGTTTTTAAGCTGACTACTGCAGACATAGCGACAATGAGAAAACAAAAAACTATATCATTATGGAGAAATTGAGGTTTTCATTACAAAAAAAAAAATGTTTGAGTTATGTAGCATGATTTTCTGTTTAAATCTGTACGAATTTACCTTTTTTTTTAAAAAAAAACAAAGGCCGAGATCTATATATAGATTTTATTTTTCGCGAAAATGATTCGCGAAAATGATTAGAAAGTTGGAAATAGAAAAAGTTTAACAAAATCTAAAAGCAAACTAAATAAACAAAATAGACTTACCATCTAGATCAAAATATACGTTTACGTTAGAAACAATAGTATAATAATTAATATGACACAGATTGCACAAATAATAATAACAGGTCAGACCACAGACTTCTTATAGTCGTAAATAACGGGATTTCCCTTTGCTTTCGGGGAAAATCTCTTGACAGTATTTAACGCATGAGTCAACAATGACCTTGCCCAGGTAGTAGCCTATATTTAGACTCTGTTCAAGTTGAGCACATCTAGTGATTAAAAGAGAGAGAGAGAGACCAAGGGCTTGAAGGGAAGGAGATAATAAAGATTTATTAGTAGTGGTAGCACTAATATTATTATTATTATAAAGAGAAATGTTTATATTTATATGCGTAACAATTTTATTTAGTTTTCCATTGACGATGGATAGAAATTAGCCAAGAGACAATGACAGCTGTTCAGTCGTGCAAAAATGTTTTGTGTATTGGCTGACATCCTTGGACTTTCACCTGTGCCATCACTTGTGTATTGGCTGACATCCTTGAACTTTCACCTGTGCCATCACTTGTGTGTTTGGTGACATCAATGGACGTTCACTAGTGCCATCACTTGTGCCATCAGCGGAGGAGAAATGTTAATATGCTACATTTGAGAAATGTGGTTTACAAACAAAAAAAAAAATAATAATAGAAAAAAAGCAACAACAAAAGAGAAAGGTTTGCGTATGTGTGTGTGTTTGTCTCCCACATTGACCCACACCCATTCTCGGATCAAGTTAAAACTTCACAAAATTATTCATTGTAACAAAAAAAATTAATCATTCAAAAAAAAATTAACCAATCTGTTAATTAATTAGCGGTAAATTATTATTTGCTACTTTATTATTCGGGGGGGGGGGGGGGGGGGTCAATTTTTATGAAGAAATCAGTTTGTGAAGAAAATTTGTCAAATATCTATATAACATAATTTATGCTACGTATATTTTAACTCATGTGTATATTTTGTCGCAATCGTTGGTAAATATGCAATGAAAGAGAGTGGTCTATGCCAGGTTGGACTGTTAGGTGTGTGGGGGGCGCTTACATGAAACTTTTCTTTAAATGAAATTGTTGATCTAAACTCTGTCTGTGGCATGTTACGTCTCGAGAGACGATCTTTTACCTTTGCAACTTCTTGTGTGACTAAAGAGGCCAATCCTTGATACACAGCTGCGATCGCAGGTTGGGCATATGTGATCACCAGGTGCCGTTGCATTATCACCCTTCTTTCCGCTTCTATAGTGTATGACATCTGCATCCCGAGACCCTTCCTTTGTGCTCTCTCTCCATGTAGATCTATCCAGCTGCTTTTGTCGATTTTGAAGAGCTTCATGTCGCGTTTGCATACATCCGTATAACCTAAAAGAGGGGGACCAGCGGCTCTCCTGCCTTCTATTAGATCGCCATACCTGATGCCTTGTGGGAAAGTCGACCTACTGGCATTCTACGAACGTGGCCAAGCCAGCCAAGTCGTCTGCTGTTGATAACAGAGCGGATGTGCTGGCACCCTGCTTTTCGAAGCACTTCCTCATTGGTTATCTTATCTTGCCACCTTATTTTAAAGATACGCTTTAGGCATCGGAGGTGGAGACATTTTTTAGCTTTTTTCCTGCCACGAGTAAGTTGACCAAGTTTCACTTCGTATAGCAAGGTGCTCAACACACAGGTCCTGTAGACCCTAGAGTTTTTAACTTCCACGGTGTTGATACACGGTCGTTGGTTTGTAGCCCCAAACAACTAGTACAGCTAAACCGATGTAGAGGCGTATTGAATTCTCAGTGTGGAACTTGAAATAAACTTGAACAGACTTTTAAAAAAAATTGAATAAAAGTTTTATTTCTAAATATTTTAAAATAGACAAGACTTCAACTTTAATGTAGATGTGTATAGAGACACAATTGAAAGGATAATTTGCAACAAGATCTGTGGCATTTTACGTCTCGAGAGACGATCTTTTCCCTTTGCAACTTCTTGTGTGACTAAAGATATCACTCGTTAAAAATACACGTCTTATCTGTCTCACGTCACTCGCGTGCACTCCACTCTAATGGCGTAGCTAGGGTGGGGATGGGGGGGGGGGGGGGAGTCAAAATCTGAAAATCCCACCTGGGAAATATATTCAGCTTACACAACCAAACCATCAGCCTTCGTTTCTCATGGTCACATCAGAAACTCGCACACACACAATCTGTATTTATTATTGACGTCAGAACTGAATGATCCCTTTGTTTAATAATGTAAATGCTTTTATTCATTCCCACCCTTTGAGATCTTAAAAAAATTAACGTTAGGATTTGAACTGCCAGCGGCGTCAATAGGTTAAGTGTCAACCGGTGCGGGTGCACCCAATAGCAACGCTACTAATGTATACATATGGATCATTAATGACAATTTAAAATATATAATCTCTACTGTTCGTCGTCTGCTGAGCTGGCCATCTGCTGGTGATGGAGCTGGTAGAAATCTTTCCGTGAGGGAAACGACCATTTCATTTCCTTGGAGTTGGATATACAGTTCATCATCTGCAGCTTGGATGTTTTATAGATGTTAATCCCAAGGCACAGCCCACTGCCCTTGTGGACCAGACGTTCGTGCTGTTGGAAACAAAGAAAATAATTTGGAGTTATAAATGTAGTGTGCATAAAGATTAATATTGGAAAACATTCTTCAAAATACAATTGGTCTAGGTCAGATTATTGGTATCGCTATTTGAAAGTAGTTGACTTATTAAACATAAAATATCGAAAAAAAATATTTACAAAAATGTGCTTGAAAATGTTTACGAAAACTAAGCTTGCAATAAATATTGTCATTTAGCAAAACTATTGATAAATGATATATTAAATAATAGTGTGTATTAGACATTAGAATCATGGGCGTAGCCGGGGGGGGGGGGTTCTTTGGGTTCAAATCCCCCCCCCCGAAATGAAATCCCCCCCACAGGGGGGGGGGGGGGGGCGGAATTAAGTGACTGATTTTTGCTTTCATTTTGTTTATTTTAGGTGAGATTTTAATACTAAATCATCACTTACCACAGCACAGCCGAGGGGGTTTTGAGTTAAAAAAAACCCTACCAGGGGGTTTTGAGTTTAAATCCCCCTACCAGGGGGTTTTGAGATTTAAAAAACCCCTATCAGGGGGTTTTGAGATACAAATCCCTCTACCAGGGGGCTTTGAGTTTAAAACCCCCTACAGGGGGTTATGAATTTTAAATCCCCTACCAGAGGTTTTTGCAGTTAAATCCCCCTCTTCTATAAAACAAAACAAAAAAAAAAGCAAACAACAATTCCCTAATTCCAAGAGTACAGTTCAGGAAGATTTTGATTTAAAACCCCCCTCCAAAATTTACGATAAACCCCCTCTTCAATATAAAAAAAAGCAAATTACACACTATAAAATCGATGAGCGTAGCCAAAGAGGTTTTGAGTTTAAATCCCCCTCCTCCAGATGGCTTTTTCTTTAAAGTTTAAAACCCCTCCAAATGGTTTTGAGTTTAAAATTCCCCTACAGCGCGTTTAGAGTTGAAAACCTCTCTCTTCAATATTATTTTAAAGCAAACTACAGTCACCAAATTCTATGATCGTAGCTAAATGGGGTTTTGAATTAAAAAAAAACAAAAAAACTCCAGAGATTTTTTAGTTTAAAACCCCTCAACAGATGATTTGACGAAAAAACTTTCCTTTTCGATATAAAATCTAAAGCGAAATACAGGCATGTAATTACGAGAGCGTAGTCAAGAAAGGTTACAAATTTCTACCAGTGGCTTGGGCTTCATTAATAAAGTGTGAATAGTCATCTGCCGAAATTGAAAAACATTAAATGTAGCTCAACAAAGATGGCTAAGACAGATTTTAAGAGTCAGTCATAGAGATCGGGTCTAAACCAAAGAAATCATATGCCGAACTGGGAGTCGAATCCTTAGTAAGGTTGTAACAGAGCGTCGCCTGAGGTTTTGCGGGACATGTTCTCCGACAAAATGAATTACGCAAAATAAGAGTTGCGGAAACAGCTTGCCGGAAAATGCGCCGAACGGCGCGAGAGGGTCTAAGTCAGTAAGAATAGCACATTTGGTTTTTGAAATAAAACTTTTTAATAGCAAGATAATGCACTGTAGATACCTCAGAATATGCATTTTGTTGGCTTTCAATACCAGAAATAGTGCTCGGCGGCGTGGCTTAGCCCCGCGCTGGGGGAGCGCTGCGGGGAGACTACAATAAACGTCTTACGAAAGGGTCAGAATGTAATAAAGATTAATTATGTGTGTGTGTACACACACACACACACACACACACACACACACACACACACACACACACACACATTTTTTCCGCGGGGTATTCCCCCCCCCCCAAAAAACCCCTCCGGAAAAAAAATCCTGGCTACGCCAATGATTAGAATGCCTATCAATTAACCAGCAGATACTCGGCATACTCGACATGAAGAAAATTGGGTATATATAGAATTGATAGAGTTGGTGAAAGCAAAACTGCAGATAATCATTGTAACTTTATTATGGTACCACACCTCAGAACGTCTTCTCGAAGACCCTCCGGTAAAAAACAAAAATTACCAGCAAAGTGAATGAAATAAATGTAGCACTTGAAAGCCTAGCGAAGTATATTTCATTACATGATCAATTAACTATGACTAAACTGTCCAAATAACCCAGGAAACAAAGTTGTTTACAATACTACAAAGGTTCTGTTATCCATCATTAGCCATCTTCATATTAAATTTTAACAGAGCTATCTCTTCTTTGTTTTGCATTTAGATTTTCAAGATCGGTTTACATTATCAAATATAAAATAGAGTAATTTTAATTTTTTTTTAAATTGTGGTAAAGTGTCTGACTTCTGAATCCCGGGGTCGGTTCCAATCACGGTGAAGCCTCGTATTTTCAGTTTCAGGATCTTAAGGTTACCCCTAAATCCACCCAACTCTAATGTGTACCTGACATTAGTTGGGGAAAGTCATGGTGGTTGGTCGTTGTATTAGTCGCACGACACTCTTGTTAACCGTGGGCACAGAAACAGGTGACCTTTACATCATCCGCCCCATAGAACACAAGTTCTGAAAAAGATGCTTTACTTTGTGTTCACTTGAATATAGAAAGACTAAAAAAAACGATATGCAAAAATATCAAGGCGAAATCAGAAAACCTGAAGAAAAACAAGAGAATAAACAAAGGAGGATTGTTAGAGATTTTAAAATAAACAAACCATACTAGGTCAATGACGCAATATTGAAAGAACGAACGTAAATATTCACAGAGAACGAACGTAAATATTCACAGAGAACGAATGTAGATATTCCCACAGAACGAATGTAGATATTCCCACAGAACGAATGTAAATTGTCCTTGAAGAGCGCTGCCATGCTATTTACCATGTCGTAGTCCCATTGGTGCTCAGGGCTGATGTCGTGTGTCCAGGAAGTGTTCATCGGTGCTGTCATCAGTTTCATATCGTCAGAACCACTACCCGGCTGACCAATCAAAGCAGAGCCGTAGCACGTGAGACGCCCATCTGTTCTCAACAACCAAACCTGTCATCCGCAAATTAATAAGTAAGCAAGTGCATTTTCTCTTTTTTATGTAATGGTGCAATACAATTTTGCGTTATTTCATAAATTATAACTTTGATACAATTTCTGATAGCATTCACAAAAGTTGACTTTTCTTAACCTTATAGTTTGTTTTTTATGTCTAGACGTTAAATGTATCAAATTTAAACAATTCTTATGTTTCTAAGTATCGTTGATGCTCATGGTTCGGATTGGAACTGCCAGCGTCAGCGGTAAGTGTCACCAGGTGCGGTCTGCAACCCTCGAACCACAAAACTGTTTTAAAAAATGGAATGTATGGCTGGGAGGTACAAGACTACCTGTCAAAGGGGCTCTAGATCGAAACCTCTCCAAGGCTGAGCCTTTTTGCTAAACGCCTAAGGGAGCAAGTAAATCTTCTACTACATAAGCATATAAGCATGAAAGATATTGAATTTTTTTAAACTAAATATTCCTTGCACTTTCAAAGTAAAAACATGAAAGAAAAGAAATAAATGTAAATATTTACAGAAATGCTAAACCAAAACATGTAATTATGTCATGCTCATAGTCATTTTTTTCTTAACCGATCTCCTATCAACAACAATTCGTTTTTAATAGAAATTTTTTTTGTTCTATTTCCTAATAATAAACACATATGGGTAGGTTTCCACTGACCTGGGAGGACAACGCCTTGCACTGTGTCACTTCCGGTGTGGCATAATTTTGCCGGGCTTCTAGACAAACTCCATAAGCCTTGTTTGTGAGCTTTGAGATATTTTTAATATACTAAGCTAGAATTAGACATGAAATTAAATTCATCTAGACCTATATAAATTATTCTGTGTTCGGTTTAAGGAAAAAATTGTTATGTTTGATCGAACGAATATAAATCTTTGTTTGATTCTGTCTATAGTTTTAATAATGTATAATAAAAATCAATAAAAAATAGTATAATATAATATTGCGATGTTTAAAGCTAATGATCAGCAAACTATGTATTAAACCATGGCCACATTAGATACTTGTTTGAGACAGAATAACAAATAATATTATTGTTTCCTGTGATCTGTTGTTTATGAGATGTGTTGCACGTTTCCCCTACAAATTAAGGCTGAGAGAAGAAGCAGGCATATCTGCAGCAGAACAAAGCTACCCTTGCCATGTATGTCGCGGGCTTTTTAAAGCGAGGATTGGACTCCATAGCCATCTTCGAGTTCATGGTAAACAAGATTACGAAGGAGGAGCTATATAGTTCCCCCTATATTTACGGCTTTCTGTTCCATCCCCCAATGCCAATGAGTTGTGGAACTAAGAATCGCAGAATACTAAGCACAATTAGTTTCCTTGTTGTTGTTTTTTTGTGACGTAACGATATCTCTTGAAGAGCTTTTCCAAGAAAGATGCCTTTACAAAACACTCACGATTCTTAAAGACCATCTGCACCCATTCAACCACTGATACATAAGATCTGAACGTCCATTAGGACTAAAACTGAAATATTTAAAAACTCCTTTATCCCACTATCGGTCAGAGTGTTACAAGATCAGCTGTCGTCATCGAGAAGTACATAGAAGTCAAAATTCATAAAGCGCTGGTTGTGAATGTGTATGTGTTTCGTGTGTGAATGTTGTTCGAATTTTTAATCAATATTGCTTTTGTACATTAGTTTCGCTGAGCTTATTCAATTGTAGTCAAACTGAATTTCCATTAGATTGGATCAATAAAAATTATCTTATCTTATTTAAGCATGTTATAAACTAGCATGTCTCAACGTGAGCATTTGTTTTACTCACCTCCCCAAGGTATAAACTGTAGGTGTCGATTTCTCGCAACAGTTCAGGACTCACCACATCCAGAAACCAGAAAAAGTTTTTACACTCAAGCGAGTTGCGCAGTTCTATGCGAGATTCTATGTTTTTATGGTTAAACTGATAAATAAAAGAATGAGGCAACACTAACATTAAAAATCTAACTTTGTGAATAGAGTATAATAAGATCAGGGCCGGATTTAAGGGAGGGCAGGTGGGGCTACAGCCCCAGGGAGTCAACGAGAGAGGGGCCTCCACAAAGAGATAAAATATATACGAATTTTGAGGGGTCAGAATTTTTTTTTTTAAATGTCGTGATTTAGAAGTATAAGCTTGTAGCATGCTCGGAATAAATAAATTTAAGTTTCGGACTTACGACTGTGCGTCTACCAAGGGCCTTACCCTCCACAAACTTAAAAATATACACTTTTTAAACTAAAATGTGGCACATTAAATATTTTTAAAAGGAAACTGAAATTAAATTTACACGATTTCTTTTTTTTTCTTCTCAAAAATATAGCATATATAGATATAAGTATTTTCATTCATAAAAGGATATTTATTAAACCTTAAAATTGTAACGGCTTTCACAAAAATCCTGCCCCAAGGCTTCCTCATACTTAAATCCGACCCTGAATATGGTGTTTTCATTAATGTGATGTTATAGGCTTCTTGGTATTACCTAAAAAGACTGCAAGTCAAATGAGGACATTAGAAACAGGATTACGATGAAAATTGGGTGACCTGCTGACCACGATGACGATGTCCCCAGGGCTCCAAAAGAAATTCCTGCAGGGAACAGCGCCAATACAAAAAAAAATGGCAGACAGAGAAAACGATGGATGAAGACAACAAAGAATGGACGGGCCTGTCATTAAAAGAGATTCTAGCCAAGGCAAAAGACTGGGAGGAATGGAGAAAATCGGTCGACAAATCATGCGTGGTGCCCCAGCGGTTCAACAGACAGGGAGATGAAGGTGCAACTTCCTTAACTCTTTCACTTCTAATTGACGATGCCAACGTTGATTCTACCTCATTAAACCAAACAGATTTTTGAATTTATAGACTTAAATTTGTGATGTGTAAAAAGAGCTTGCATTCCCCTATAATTCGATACCAAATATAACATTTTCTGATAAACATTCAAAAAAATTATTGAAGTTTAATCAGAACAGGGTAGTGAAATACAAATGAACAAAATTATTAATTCTATACAAACGAGAAAGATAATTCACGGAGAGAAAGAGTTAAAGCTCTACCTGTGTGTACTTGAAGGCACTCTTCTCGTGAAAATATTGTTTGTATTGATCCATCCAAACCTCAGCAACACGGGCAGAGTTCAGTAAAGCTCTTTCTATGTCCACGTTCAGAGGCGTTCTCTTCAAGTGGGCGACGTGGGAACATGTAGTAATCAATAGGGACCCACCACACATCCACGCCTGAAAACGTTTGATTGAGAGAAAATTATATCCCGACAAGATCAACGTCTAATCTTTCGACTCAGGACCGGACACAACAGAATGAGACAACATATGTACCGGAAGTTAAAAATTGGAACCAGCGAAATCTTCCCATGTGGAGTGTCACCAGAGAATGCTAACCATGACCTTCAAAACTACATTCTTCATCAAGAGGCCCGAACAAGACACTCATCCCAAAACACCCCAATAGAAAGAAAATTATATGAAGAGCTCTCTGATTTGGAAACCGCTGCGCAGTTCATCTCATATATTTGTCTAGTCATCTGAACACTCCAGCATAAAAATTAAATGAGAACGAGGAGGAAGAAGAGAAAATTACACCATTATATCTACTTTCTATAATAACACAAATTCCACTATTATTGGGCTTTTTTTCTCTGATACGTTTTATGTCAATGCATAAAGATGACGATAAAGCTGAACATGTAGGATATCTAGAACACCAAATTATATGGTACGAGCCGACCAGCGGCGTAGCATACGCCCACTCCCTCTTTTTGTTTCTGAGCCTCGTTCTGTCACCGTGAAAGCTACGTAAGGTAACTCTAGTCCGACTTGCAGAAATAAAAGAGTTCTCTTTCCATGACTATCATCGTGGTCTCCCGCATGGTTGGACAACGAAGAGAAATTATATATAGAGAGATTATTGGAGATTTTCATTAGACGCTAAACAATAATAATAATTGTATTTATGAAGCGCTACTAACAAACAAAATGTAGGTTCAAGGCGCTGTAATAACAATGTCAGGAGAAGCTTATAGTGAGCTTTAATGTTGCCAACTTATTTTTTTGTAAATGGCTTGAAACGTATGATCGCATATTTTTTTTAAAAAGCGTAATCTACACTTCCTTTGTTTTGTACACCGGATACACAAAAAAGCTGGCTATTTATTTATAATTTTTTCGTCATAGATGAACATCTATTAAAAGAGAATTTTTAGAGATGGATCTATTTATACTTTACTAGTCGACCGGTGGCGTAGCCTTAGGCCTACTGCAACCTATGCGACCGCAGTAGGCCCCGCACTTTCATAGGACCCGCGCTAATTCAAGGTGTATAAATTATTAAATTAAACCATTTTATAACTTAAAACAGATTTCCCGCTCCCCCCTGTCGATTTACCAGAAGCTCCTGGAAATCTCCCGAAATTGCAAAATATACGAAAAATAAAAATGCGATAAATAAAAACGGCATTATGCATTAGCGTAATTGTGTAATCTGGTAAAAGAAGCTTCTTGCGCCTCAAACTAATGATGAATTACTTGAGGTCAACAATTCTCAAAGATAGATTGAAACATATGGTAATTCTTGCTATTGAGCGTGATCTATGTAGGAAACAGAATTATTATGATATACTGTATGACTTTGCTACACGCAAGGCTGAATAAAATGCATAGACGAATTTATTTTCTAATACAAACTCTTAAATTTCACTTATTATCCGCTTCCCTACCCAAACTTGGCTCTGCGAAATCCGTTTCGCATAGGGCCCCACAAAGATTAAGTCAGGCCCTGCTTTTTAGTGACGGGTGAATATACATAGTATATTAGTTGTTCTCTTTCCATGACTTCTTTGTCACAATGGTTAAGCCCGAAGCTACTATTTAGTGTTTGTAAAATGTTTGTAAAATGTTTTAAATGTTTGGGGATGGGAGCAAGCAGAGTTTGATTAATTTAAACGACAGTCTAGACCGCAAACCGCACAACAGGCAGCCATCCGTAGTGACCAGTGAATAAATATTCTTTATGTTTGAGATATAGAAAATGTAAAAAAAATGAGACAAAAATGTAAAATGGCAAGATACACTAAGGAAAGTATACTCCATAATAAAATATATTAGCTAGTAAAGCCTACGTAAAATTTTTACAGTTGTAAAATTTAAAAAAATCTGAAACCTTGAAAGACATCTCTATGTTCTCTCCGCCCCAGCTTTGTAAGTAAGGGTCAAACATACCAAGTCGTGAGAACCACTGCTTCGAAACGGCAAACACGGCACCAGGCAACGTTGGAGATCTACATGTACATATGCAGATATATTTATATATTTTTTAGATCATATTATTAAAACAAAATAACAAAATGCTATGCATACTAGCAAAACAAGCAAAATGTGCAAAAAGCTTTAAAAAAATCAAAGCTTATATAAGAGAAAGAACTGCACATTTACAGCCATATATCTCAATATATTAGGATTTTTTCCCTTTTTCGATATAAAAAAATTAATAATTACCATTAATTAATTAATGAAATTACAAATTCTTTGCATTGTTTCATGTTGTGTTAGATACAATGATTGTGGTGCAACATTTCAACTTGATCCGAGAATGAAAAGTGGGAGAAACAACATATACAAATATTGTACCAGACAGATTTAGTTGATATAAACTTTATCAATACATGCTTCTCTAGTAATAAACCTTATAAGCTTAGAACCTAAGGCACCCGTGAAAATTGTGTTTATTTCTTTCAAGAATATGATGTGCCTATTCATTGCACTTTTAATCGTGCAAACAACAAATGAAAGAATATACAGGCTGCTTCTAAGTGCAACTAGATCTAATGTCTTTTCATCTGTTGGTTTTCGTTGTTTCAAGGATTCCTTCAGACTTGAAGAGGATCATTTCCAAGTGTAGACCCTGAGAACCACTGCATGAAGTCCTCAGAAGACTATCTGACAGCTTTTTGATGTGGAATCTTTAAAAATCGTTAACCTAAAAAAAATGAAGGCCACTGATCCAAATCAACTGTCCGAATATATATATATCAAACTTACTCTATTTTCAGGTTGTTTGAGACTTGGGCATTTTGACGCTCCAGCCAGAAGAACATCAACGAGTGAATGTGAACGCCTCCGATTAGAGACTCCGATTGTTTCTCTACAGCGAACGTATTTGGGTCAATAGTATCAATGACTGGGATAACAATGGCTTTTTGATCTGTCATTATTGTGGCAGCCAGAGGCTCATACCATCCTGAAAATATAAAATCTTTTCATAGTTCCAATTTATATTTGGAATTGATTCGGTGAATAGTTCGACTGTATTGGTGCTCGAAAAAACATTAAACATAATTGTTGATAAATATTAAGCGTTAGACTGATAAAGCGTTTAAAGAATCATTTTATATCAAGATATAACCAGGAAAACTAGATAATAGGTCAAAAAGTCTATTACCTATTGAAGAAAACTTTGACATTAGCAGAGACTTTATGATAAAGTTAATAATCAGCCTTAAAAAATAGATCAAAAAAATCTTCTAGCTATCATAGACAGCTCTGACTTCGGCATACTTCTGTGACAAAACTAATAAAATAAGCCCTAAACAACAGGTCAAAAAAAGTCTGTTGCCTATTGAAGAAAATTCTGACATAAGCAGATACCTCTATGACAAAGCTAATAATAAGCCATAAACAAAAGAACAAAGAGTCTGTTACCTATCCTGAAACATTACCAATTCCAGCCCTGCCCCTCAAAAAAAAATCTAAAATTTATTGTTTCTCCTTTTTTTATTGATTAAAAACTATTAACGCTGTTTTTTTCGTTTTTTTTTAAATAAAGCTTTATCATATATATCGTACCTGGCAGACATTCTACATGCGAGTCCATAAATACAATAATTTTTCCCCTGGCATAGTGGTAACCAAGGTTACGCCCTTGAATGATACCCAGTCGACGAGTAGTTCTGATGAGACGAGCCTTGTTAAGTAATTGAATATACTTTTCCAGAGGCTGTTTTAAATGCTCTTCGAAAAAAAAAGTTAAAAAAAAAAGTAATTTAAATAATAAGCGAAACTGTTTATTATATATTTATTTATTTATTTATTTATATAGCATAATCCTCAGGAAAATAAAGCCTACCTTTGGTTGATGCATCATCAATCAGTAAAATCTCCATAAGCTGATAGGCTGGAGTTCTGTCTAGGATGCTAGAGATAGTTCTCAAGAGTGTTGTCCAGGCCTCGTTATGGAACACAATGATCACCGAGGCTGCTGGGACGTCTACGTATTCCTCTCTCTGGCATCTGGAAAGGGATTTAACTCTTTCTATACGTCATGTGTTAGAGCTTAGCCTTATCTTATCTTGTACATTACAGACATCCCTTCAAAAAATGGTTTCATGGTCGTGCGGTTTGCGCGCTGGACTGTCGTTTGGATTTATCGATGGTCCCAGTTCAAACCCTGCCCGCTCCCATCCCCCGTCGTCCAATGGAAGGTTTGGACTAGGAAGTAAACTATCTTTAACTCTGAATGAACATCCGAAACATGTCAAACATTTTACATTTTAAATTTTAAAAGCATTTTAAACTCATTTATGCAAACTGTTTTAGATTTTTTGTCAAGAAATTTTTTTTTTACAAATGTATTGCTAAGTTCAGTAAGTTCTGTCCTACTAGCTACTACATTAACAAAAAAAAGTGTTTTATTTTTTTGAAGAGAAAAAATCTATGCATATAAGTGGAACATAATTCAAAAACAACAATTAATAAGTAGTTTCTTATACTACCGCGTGAACTGAAAGTGTACACACATTATATGTCTATTAAGGGCATCCTAAAAAAAAAAAAGGAAATCTTTCTATTCTTTCTTTGTACGGAAATGTTCTTTCTTGAGACTTTAAATAAGAAATTGTCCTTTTACAAAACAATTAGATCAATTAGATAATCATTATATAATATCAGTTAGGCCAGGTTCACATACAGCTTCACCTTCACTTTCACCTATCCCTTGGTCTGCTGGACCGTTGGGGCACCACACAGGATCTGACAACCTTGATTCTCCATTCTTCACTGTCATTTGCCTTAGATAGAATTTCATTAAGATATTCTTTCTGAAAATATTGAAGCCTGTCTGTGTGGACCACTTCGGGTGCCGATTTTGAGTTTGTGTTTCCACACAAACTGTCTTTGTAACCGTGTTTATTCCTTAATCTCTTATTTAGAATAATGAATCTAAAATAGGTCTAGTTTTTGTAAAGCCGACTTTTTATTAGAAAAATTGTACTCCCTATTATAAGTCCAAACTTTTCTACATGGTTTGTAACTGTGTTTGTTCAAAATCTGTAGATAACCTCCTAAGTTGGTGGCTACCTGGTAGGGGCAATGCATTCCCCGACTGTTGTCATGATGGACCCAATTTTGAACCCTGCCAGCCGCTATCCAGTTGAACCCTGCCAGCTGCTATCCAGTAGAATTCTGCCAGCCGCTATTCAGTAGATCCCTACGAGCCGCTATCCAGTAGAACCCTCCAGTTTAGGCTAGGGCGCAAAAATATTCATCCCTAATAAAGGCACTTAAAAAGTCTAATCAAATCCAAAGAGAGTTCAACCTTTCAGAGCGTAGATCTGGCAGTCTCCTGTGGACGGAAATGACGTCACTAACTGTCACGTCAAACAAGTAATCTCGCAAAGCGTTAATTCTCTCCTGCGTCTTCTGTTTGCTGGGATCCACAAACTGGAAAGGTTTACCGTCTTCACCTGGATAAAAGATAAAGATGTCATTTGACATAAGTTAAAACAGATTTTAGTGAATGATGATTTTTCGATGAAAATTTTTTGCTGTTGGCGATCAGTTGTTTTTTTTTCTATCTTCCTCCAGATTCATAAATTCCGTATGATAAGTTTGTTGGCCAGACCACAGAAACAGATTAATTGAACCAATCGACTATATATAACAACAAACACATAAGAAATACTTTTAATAAAACTAAGCTTATACGAATTATAATTGTATAAATAAGTCATGTAATTAAAGCCAACGCAATAACCACTCTGCTAGCGAAGCATCTACCAACAAGGACTATTGTATAGTTATCTATTGTTTCTACTTGATATTTTGTGTTCACAAGGCCTAAGAAGGGAGCCTAATATAAAAGGGACTAATTTAGCTTATACCACCACTTCAGTCAAGTTCTATTTCTTTCCCTTGTTCGAGATACCAAACAAAGTAATTTATTACCAGCAGTCAATTAACAAATAGGTTAATTTTTTTTTATTGATCCTTGTCTTGTCAGGTAAAAATAATAATTGTGCGAAATTTCTGCGAGATCGGGTGTCGGAGAAATAATGTGGACAAACTTTTGGTCAGACAGAGTTGATATAAGCTTTGTAAAAAACATAAACAATTTGTAAAACGTCATCTCTCATAAAGCCAATAGGCCCTAACTAAATTTAGAATATATATTTGCCGCTGTCCACTGCGCTTTGCAGTTACGAGGTTTTAGAACCTGATCAAGACATGGGTCAATTGAAATCGAAACATAGGAAAGTCCTTGAATAGATATTTTTGTAAGCAATCAAATCATTAAATAGAAACAATCTGATGTAAACTTTTCACATATAAATTATGAGTAAGTCTAGTGTGAATGTACAGTTTGTTTTTATAGTTATGATGTTTCGTTTGGTGTAATGCAAAAATTGTAAGACAAATTTTCTTACGGACAATAAAGATTATTTTCCTTATTATTATTATTATTATTATAGCATAGGGAAGGCTGCCTCGACATTTGCTAGACTCAGACCAAGAGTTTGGGAAAACCTTAAGCTAACTACGGTGACCAAAATGGAAGTGTACAAGGCATGCGTTATGAGTACACTGCTGTATGGCAGTGAATCATGGACCACCTACGCAAAGCAAGAGAGAAAACTGAACTCATTCCGTTTGAGATGTCTCCGTAGGATCTTGAATGCCACATGGAAAGAAAAAGTGTGCAATACTGAGATCCTTGCGCGATCAGGTATTCCCAGCATCTTTACAGCCCTCAGACAACGCCTTTGCGTTGGCTTGAACATGTTCGCCGGATGGAGGACAAGCGCATCCCGAAAATCATCCTCTATGGTCTACTCGCGACTGGCACAAGAAAAACTGGTCGCCCCCACCTCCGTTACATAGATGTAATAAAACGTGACCTCTAATCAGTGAACATCAATACTGACAATTGGGAAGACATAGCTCTAGATCGCAACAGGTGGAGAGAGACAGTGACTGTCACGTACACTGTATCTACATTTAGCAATAGTCTATATTTAGCTTGTCGGCAGTATTTTAGCTACCTCGGGTAAATTTTCTATCACGCAGCAGGATCATGTTTGGAAATAAATATGATTGGTTTAAAGTATTAATTATTGTACATTGAGCTGCATTTATTGGTTGGCATTGCAACGAGGGGATGTTAGACACGTGACAACGCGATACCCGGAAAAATATTCTAGATTTGTAGACAGTGTCGTACGGAACGTGTTAGGATTCAGACGTATATTTTACATTATTGTGTAGATCATTTATTTAGCAGAATTATATTTATTCTGTTCTATTCAAGTACATTAAACCATTGTAATTATTTGTGAATAGCTTTTCCAAGTTTTGAATTAAAGCATTTGTTTTAGACGAAGAGAAGTTTCTTCATTGAATATAGTAACATACTTAGATCGACTTAGCGATTGGCAACTTCTAGATGATCCTCTTATCAACTGGCAACATTCTGAATGATCGTATTATCAACTAGATCTAGCTACTTCTATACGATCATCTTATTAAAGACGATTTCAAGATCCTCGGCAATTACGATCATTGATTGTGCTTCAACGTGACATCTTAACATCAAGTTTGATTGTGACATCTAGCACTATTGATGATCGTAACAGTGACCAAGAAAGCTATGGACAGTGAAAGTACATGGGTCTCATCCCAGGAAGAAAAACGCAAAATCCGAAAAACGGCCAGCTCCTCTACCATCGATGCAAAAGCCACCTTAACCTGCGCTATCTGTGGACGGGAGTGTCTCTCCAAAATAGGGCTCCACAACCACATGAGGAAGTGTGCTCTGAGATGAACCATAGTCGTTCTACGACTGAAGGAGGCCAATGAAATTTTAGTCGCAAAAAAAAAAACATTCATAAGAAAGTTCAAAGGAAAGGCTGAGAATAAGGTCATCATCTAGAAAAGTCTTTTTAGGAGACTATAAAAAACGTTACAAGAAAATGGAGTCGTAGGTCATTGATCGTTAGTCAATAGATCAGTAATTATTCAATGTTCACGGTGTTTTGTTTGGTAAAGTTTGTCAGTCAAGCTACTGAAGATGAAGATTTCATGACTGTCTTACTTTATGATCGGGAATTCCCGAGTTGTTTGAACGTGTCTTTTGTTAATTTCCGCTGTAAATAATTTCTATTAAAAGAAATGTTTGAAAACTTTGTCACTTAGCGAGTTTGGAAAACTAAATTGACTTATCTAAAATGCTATTTTGTTGTAAGCCTTTAGAAATTGATGTAGGCCTATTTAAAACTTTATTTTGTTTTGTAAGCCTTTAGAAATTAACGTATCTAAAATTTATCTTGTTGTAAGCCTTTAGAAATTGACCTATCTAAAAATTTACTCTGTTGTAAGCTCTTAGAGATTGACGTATCATAAATTTATTTTATTGTAAACTTTTAGAAATTGACCTATCTAAAATGAACTTTTTTGTAAGCCTTTAGAAAATTATAGCATTTCTTTCATGCTAAAGGGATCCCCAAACTTTTGATGTAGAGGTCCTGGTGAACATGTCAAACATTCAGAATCTAACCAAAACCTCAAGGACGCTCGCATCTGTCACGCCTTCTGTTGAACGCTAATAATAATGGGTGGGGGGAGAAAGGGACAAAGCTTTAAGATGATTGAGATTGAAAAATCTATTGAGCGTTGAGATTTAAAAGTGTGCTGCTCGACACTTTTTTTCTGAGTCTAACAAAAGATCGATTCAGCTATAGTTAGTGGCTGAGTGTTGGTGTTAGAGGGAAACAGAGAAAAGGATTCCAATATTTTTGAAGACTGGGTCTTTTCCATTCTAACAGTCAGCATTATCTTGAGACTCCATAGTTGGTCATTGAAATAGCTGAAAAATATCTTTCTAATCAGCTGACTACCTCAAAACATCTGTATTAACATTATTGCAACAGATCATGGACATAGTGGATCGAGTTTGGGCGTTTAGACTTTCGGATTCCAGGTACCTGGCTATCTGTACTCTTTCCCTTTCAGACCTTGCGATCTATAGGACTGATGATTTAGTCATCTGTTTTTGTGTCCCACGGTTAACGAGCAGGGTGTCATGAGGCAAGCGCAAAGACCAACCAACTAAGGTTAAGTACCCATTAGAGCTGGATGGACTCAGAGGCGTCTTTTAAAATCTCAAAAATTAAAACCTCCATTCTTCACTGAAATTCGAACCCGGGACCTCACGTAAGCACGCCCCTGCACCTAACTGTGATTTATTTAATTGAGTAATATGACCCAATTCTAGAGTGGTCAAATAAAGGGAGCGAAACAAGTAGAAAATTGTAAAAGTTACGATCACCCATTGAGCAGAGCTTACCTGGACTCCACTGGTCCCCACGCTCGACGAAACTTGGCAGCTGGACATCCGAATAATTCCATCCAGATTTCTTCACCTCTATGCCATGCACAGATTTGACCGGATAGCCATCTTCGGTGAATGTTTCGTCTATAAGGAGCCCCGCCTCTACTTCGGACTCGCTTTGTTCCAAACGAAATAGATGACTCTCACTCTCTCCGTAATTCTCTGTCCATCTCATAAGCTGGACGAAGTTGTAGACTGTAATTAAAGCCAAGGCTAAGTAGATAAACCTCTTGATCTTTCGGAGTCTCATACTGTGTAGATTGTCTTAGTATTTCAAGCGTAGTTTAGGTACAACTAAGTCTATAGCCTACCACTACATTACGACATGTAGTGATATGACATAGTGATGTGTAATGTATTAACATCTTGCAGAAATGTTTTAGTGTACAAATGAATGAAACCCTAAGAGATGTACATTTCGCTTGCTATCCTTGTAATTTGTTTATGTATAGGACGCTAATCATATAAACTCTTTCTCTCCGTAATTATTTACCACATTCTAGTGGAATCAACGCTGGTATCGTCAGTTAGGAGAGAAAGAGTTAAAGTTATTATTATTATTATAAAGTAGATGAACAAATATTTATTTTCTGAAATTACCGGAGCTGAGCTTATTAAGTCATTTCTGCAAGGTTTTTATTTCCCGTCAATATTTACTTTAAAAACAAACAGATTTTGTTTAAAACAATTATGAAGATGAAATTATTTTGGAGAACCTTTACAATTAGATGCTATTGCTTTGCTATTGTGTGTTAGACACCCTGCCGCGCAATGAGCCGAACAGCCTGAGAGAATGTAAATCTACAATAAGTGCAGCCTACAAGAATATTTTCCTGGTCTCAGGAAAAGAAGATATGTGAATTAGTACGTTGAAATTTAACACTCTGGCTGGCAAAAAAAAAAGGAGAAACTTCTCGATACTATGAAGAGACGAAGGCTGAGTTGGTTGGGTCAAAGTGTAAGACAGTAACTCATTGTCAAGGGTCATCCTTCAATGTATAAAGAAACTTGCTGAACAATGTAAGGGTATTGGTATCTCTATCTCTCTTGCCATCCTTCTGATCGGAAAAAATGAATGGATTTGGTTACACAAATTGTCACAGGAAGCCCACGACGCGTAAGTTATGGGACAGATGAATGAGGGCCTACTACTCAACTACCACAGTGTTAACTGAGCCTATAGAAATAAGTGTACTCAATGTATAGAAAGTTTTAACTCCTATTTTTTCTCTTTTTTCGTTTCCACCTACAAATATTGTCCTATATCTTTATTATCATTCTTTACAATTTTAACATAAAAAAGGTTTTGATTTTTTGAATAATTATTTTACTTGTTGTATTATGATTGTGTTTTAATATGATGCTCTGACTTTAATTGGGTTCAACACCACGTGCTTTATACGAAAAGATCTACAAGCCAGAGCTAGTTCAAAATATCAAGTTGAAGTTCTACACAAGACATACGAATTTATTAAGAATAAAAACAACGAAAAAAAAACAAATGCAGCGTCCATTCAATCAGTGAAGGCTGACAAAATAAAGCAACAATGTCACACTTTATTTCAATGTACAAGTCTGAATCACGAATCACCTAGTCCAGATTGACATCTAATTTACACTTAGTATTTGTATGCATTCAACGTGTCTGTTGTATGTCTACACATATTCAAGTTTGTGTATGTGTGTGTGTGTGTGTGGATCTATGTTCAAATTTGCGTCCATACGGTCCAATATAGTCTAAATCGAAAAATTTCAGTGTAACAGCTTATAGAGCAAGGATTAGTAGAATTTTTGCTCTACTCAGTATAGACATAACATAGGTGTGTTTGTCTGCGTACCTACGTGACTGTTATGTGCCAGTTCTTTTTATTTTTTTTATGTAATGCTTTTGCATTGAAGATAATTCTAGATCACTTATTTAATTCACTAATTGGTAAAAAATTTTTGATAGACTTATGCTTTGTTACGTACAACACAGAATTGTGTACAGTTTCAAGTTCATCCGAGGATGGGTGTTGGAGAAATAACGTGTACAAACACTGTACCAGACTCATTTTTTAAAAATTCGTAGTCAATGACAATGAACGAATTAATCAAAAAATTAAACAATTAGTTAATCAAATAGGACTTATTAATTAATTTTGTATTATATGGCGGAAAGGGAGCTAAACCTTGCCATTTTAAAATAAATGGCAGCAATTAGTGGTACTTTCCCTTAGATAAGCTTTGTTAATAAAAAAGCTTTTTTTTTTTTTGCTTGTTTTATAGAGTTTGACCCACATTCAAATTTGTTTTAACCTCGAAAATTGATATTGTCATTATGAATTAAATTTAATGAACAATAATCAGTTATAAACCTAATCGGCCAAGTATTAATTTATCAGTAACCGATTAACAAGAAATATACAACGGCTTTAAATAAGCAGTATATTTCTATTAATTATTACTCAGAACAATATGTTTAGTTTTATAGAACATTTTTTTATAAATATTGTTATAAATATAAAGAAAGTAGCCCAAAGAGGACATGTCTTTAATTACAGGACATCATAAACATACAATTACAATGCATGCCTTGAGGAGACAGTTATCGTATGGCCTTAGATATGAGCTAATCTCCGTTGTAAGTCCTAGATATGAGCTAATCTCCGTTATAAGTCCTGGATATGAGCTAATCTCCGTTGTATTTTTCTAATGTCAACATCCTTCTCTTGGATCTGTCCATGCCTTGTGTGTGTACTACACACCATAGAGTCCGCGTAGGAGCAGAGTTATAACATTGCCCCATTCCTGGCGATTTTCTTCCCGAAAAAGTTCACAATGAGGCATTGGAATTTAGCAAGTTCAGGTGGAACTCGATCGGTTGGAGTCACAGACGACTGAAAACGTGTTCCCCGCGAAGCCATATGCAGTGTTCTCTACAGGTACCACTTTCTCTTTCTACAGTTAGCAAGTCAGTTCTTGAGACGATGTCGTGATCGCAGCTTCGACTTCATGGCGGTTGTCGCTGACGCCAGCCACCTGATACAGTGAAAGGTAGTGAGGGCCACTGTGGCGGTCACTTAACATAAAGGGAACTAGTGGCGACCACTGTTATAGTTCCCAGGGTCGTTGTTCTAAGACACAAAGTCAGCAGACCTTTTCGATGGACGTCTTGTGAAGGATGTGTAGTTCAACAGAATGCCAGCCACGCAGTTTGCGGATATCTTCTCTGCCACGCAGTTTGCAGCTGTCTTTTCTGCCACGCAGTTTACAGGTACCTTTCCTGCCATGCAGTTTGCAGGTATCTTCTCTGCCACACATTTGCAGGTATATCTATTCGAGGCGCCGCACGCACAGTTCTTGTTAAACACCAGTGTGCAGTTATCAAGATTCGAGTTTCCCTCGTAGGTACTGATAGCATCTTCTGTCACCAGGTACTCTATATCTATATTAGGCTCTTTATGCATTATGTATACATACATACTGTTAGTCAATAAGAGTTGAGAAAAAAAAAGAATCTTTAGATAATGATCTCGCCACGTCTAGTTGGACGTCTTCGATCGTTGTCATTATAGTTCTTTTTCATATCTTTTGTCCAAGATATGATAGATCCCAAGAGGCAGAACTTAAAACCAATGTATAACACTAACCCAGTACAGATAACGATTATCATAACAAAGTCAACAGGGACTCCTAAGTCCACTGGGGGTTTCCTTAAGTCTCTCTCTGACTTCTTCGAAGATGCGCAAAACGTATTTACGTGCTGGCCACATTTGGTCAAGATGACCGTACCTGTAGGGCAGCGGGTACATTTAAGACACTCGCGGTCATCTCCATCGTGAGCAGTCATTCTGTAGTACCCAGGCTTGCACCCGATGATCGCATCTTTGAAAGGACTGCAGCTTTCCAACAGAACTTCATGGTTCTCTTGACTTGACGTGGAGCATCTCTCGCAGTCCTGACAGCCATGATTCTCATACGGCGAGAATGTATTTGGAGGGCATGGCTTGCAGGCACCATCTAAATACTGACCAGGTCCACACGGCCCTGTAATGCAGAGCCCATCGACTTTACAAAAGCCTAAAATTATAACTAGTATTTCCTTCATCTATTAAAATTGACAAACTATTAAATGCGCTGAAAAGAAGAAATTTAAAAAAACAAAATTAGATTTTTTTGTTTTGGTCAAATGGCGAAATAAATAAAAAACAACGACTGTGAAATACAACTTTTGAAACAGCGACTAAAATGTTGGTATATTAATCTCCAAGCTCGAGAAAATTAATTTTCAAATAATTTATAGTCATCTACCTGCCTCAGGAAGATTCTTCTGATCAGCTAGCCAGAAAAAAATCACTGACGAGGAACTGTGGCCAAGAACCAAGCAGCAGCCTATTTAAGAAGATATGCTTCTGAGACTCTGGCAATGGATAAGCCACGCCCTTCGCTATCCACCTAACATCACCAGACAAGCCCTCACCTGAAGCCCCAAAGAAAAAAGACGGGGGGGGGGGGGGGGGGGGGGGGACGACGACCCACAAATAAAAAATTGCACCAGCAGATGGGAAAGAGGATGTGACATTTGGAGAAACTCGCCCAAAACTAGGACGCCTGGAGGACTCTGGTAGGTGCAACAACAGGTAACAATGAGGTGATGATGAGTCGAGGTGTGCAGAAATGATTAGTGAAATCTGTTCTGAAGCTCAATAACTTTTTGAAAATATGTCTGTCCATCTTTCTTTACATTGATAAACGTATCTCTGTATATCTATGAATACATGTCAACTTTACCTTATTGAGATATATATTTCATTCATGTATCGCTCTTGAAAGTTGTAAAGTACCTTAATTTATTCCTTACTATGTTATCAAATAAATGGTGCTTAAAAAAAGCCATGCAAAACTACTATATCGATCAATAGCCAACATTC
Organism: Biomphalaria pfeifferi; assembly: GCA_030265305.1. Lineage (NCBI taxonomy): Eukaryota > Metazoa > Mollusca > Gastropoda > Planorbidae > Biomphalaria > Biomphalaria pfeifferi. Next base: position 643,993 of record JASAOG010000175.1, on the reverse strand, counting down.
GTATTATTTTCCGTTTTGAACTAAATTTAGCAACACTTATAATTCTTTGGGTAATTCAGTTGTCTAAGTAGGTCAACAAAGGTGTATATAAATATAGATATAAATATATATATATGCTGGCTGTATGTGTTTTTTGTTGGCTTCTCAGATCACTGGTTCAACTAAGTTATTTCTATGTAATCTTAGACTTTACAAAATTATTTTAAATAACAACTTAATACATACACTGTAGCCACAAACACGATAAGAGACTGTTTCAACAACAAGTTATATAACGTTTAATTTGATGTGAAAGAAACAGCTCATTGTTCACGTCCCAAAGATATCCGAAGAAAAAACATGAGGGGGAAACACATCCTCATAGTGTTACTGTCTTTATGTAACCATCTTATTCCCGTTCTTTATTTTTATATTTTGCAAAGTCATTATTAACTTTCCGATACTTATGCACTAAATTATCTAAGATATATATATATATACACTTAGATGAAATCAGAAAACTAAGGTAATTCAGTTTTAATGTGCAGGTAAAATAAGGAAAATATTACAGCAGGAAAAAAAAAATTGACACGTACAAGTATTATTATAAATATTAGAGTAACATTCTTTTACAACAGAATTAATAACAATAACAATAATAAGGCTTGTCTTCGAGTCCGAAGATTTATGAGGAATGCAATATTTCTCGTGGCTACGCAATCCCAGCTGTGACCTACATATTTTGCCACATCCAAGGCAAGCATAACCATTGTAGGCTGCCAGCATAACAAAATTAAGGTGATTACAAATACAATCTCACAGTTGTGAATTTACTTACTTCTCAGATGTCTTTTGTCACTACTAAGTCAAGTACTGCTTTATTTCGGGTAGGCAACTAAAGTTGCATTCTTAAAGTTGGGTTGACAACTTGGCAAGTAAAATTGAATTTTTATAGCTGGGTTTAGCCGTTTAACAAATAATTTTCAATGGTTTCAGGGGCGTTGTTGAAGACTCAATAATTTCATTCAATATTATTTAGTTTAAAACAAAGGTCTTGAACACCTTTAACAAAACAATTTTCTGGCCAATTTAAGGTCTAGGCCTACCAATATTAATGAGTCTCGAGTAATCAAACTTCAACGTACAAAATAATCGTCTTTATCTCATCTCCTCTGTCCCTTGACTGCTGTTACTGTGGCGTAACCGAATCCCTTTTTTCCGATCAGCAGCTGTTCTTAGCAGGATATCCAGAGAGAGGACTGTCCATTCTTTTATGTTTCAGGCTTGCTTTTCTTTAGACCATTTTATACTGCCGCCGCTAGACCCTGAAGAATGACTTTTGATAGTGAGTCTTGTGTTACAATATGACCAAACCAGCTCAGCTTTTGTCTCTTCACAGTATTAAAGAGTGCTTCTTTTTTTTCCCAACCAGAGTGCTGACTTGTAAAAGTAGAAACTCATGAATTCTTCTTTCAGCCTCAGCGTTCAGTGTTCATCTTTTACAAACATAGAAATACAGACACGAGTAGCAAGAAATACAGTTTTAATTTTACTATAAGGCTGATGTTACTTTCTCTTCCAGATATAGTATACGAAATAACATAAATAAATTAAAATTATAGCTTTTATATAGCACTACCTTCATGCTTATAGCATGCTCAGAGCGCTATGGTCCAATATCATTTGTGGACCTGGAGGGGTACCTGGGAGCAGGTTATCCGTGCTGCCTTTAGGCGCTCAGTAAACGCAAACTCTGCTCGAGTCGGGTGTCGAACCTCAAGCCCCCTTCATTGGTAGCCAAGCCAAGCCAAGTTCAAGCGTACTTAGCCTCTCGACCACATGTGCAAAATCTCAGCTTGGTCCGAGATTGGGTGTCAGGGAAATAACGTGCACAAACGTTCTACCAGACTAACAGACAGTGAGTATAAGCTTTGTAAAAAAAACTACAAAAAAAAAGGCTTTCAATAACAATGTATTCTTGAAATCATCTCTTTCTACAAAATACAGGCTATATGAGTATTGCTGTAATTGTGGTTACGATGCGGGTACATTTAATCATTGCTGAGTTCATCTGACACATGTGACTCAGCCCAGTACGAACTGATCAAGGGACGAGGGACGGACCAACAGGAATGTGCTGGCATGAATACAACATTTGAATATCGTCACTGATATGGTCATGGGATCGTGTAAAAGGGACTGGCGTTTCAGTGATTTTTCAAGAAGGTTTTGATAGACTTGATATGTAAAAGGACGAGTGAGTCAGACGATTCTGTCTGTTTGTCCACAGTGAAGTCAGTCCTGTACAGGGAGTCCATAAAGTGAAGCAGTGAGAATCGAGGTCGAGATTGATCGACTAGTTAAGTTCAGTACAGCGATTACATTCCGACTTTTCGTAAAAAATATTTGAATACTTATTACACTCATTAAAGTATGGCGTCATTTGGAGCAGAGTTCTTGAGTTGGTTGTGTTGAGCAGTGACTGCAGATAGTCTGATTAAAGAGTCGTAATACTATGTTTTCTAAGCTTGCATTTTAAATACTAGGTTTATCTGTAAAGGACAGGATTTTCGCCAATGTCAAAATCTCTGGTGGGACAAACTTATATTAACTTATTATATTAACTTATGTCCAGTACATGATGCGATAGTTTAATCATTAGGATATGTTTAAAAAAAAAAGACTAATTCTTTCAGTCAGAAACAAACTACAGTAGCATACCCAATAGCAATTTTTGACACTGCCCAGCTAGCTTTCTCTAAGCAATCCTTTAGTCAGCTACTTCCAGGGCCGGATTTAATTAAGTGGAGGCCCCACTCTTTTTCGAAAGCTTGAATAAAAATCCATTTATTAATAGCAATACTTTTATTGCAGAACATGTGCAGAGCAGATTTTCGTTGTACGAAATATCATAGAACAAAGTCTTGAGTACCAACAACGGCTAACGATCAGTTTCGTGGACTTCAAAAAAGCGTTTGAAAGTGTCCACCGAGAATCACTATGGAAAATAGAGAATACGGCATCCCAGAAAAATTCGTCCAGATCCTACGACACCTTTACAGTCAGTCTAGTTGCTGCATTAAAACAGAAGGAACAACAGAGTTTTTTTAGCATCGAGACAGGTGTGAAACAGGGGTTTCATCTAAAAGCATGCCATATTTCAGAAGAAAGAAATAGAACAACGGTATTTGTAAATTTATTCTCATTTTGCTAATTTAAATAAAAAAATTAAATATCCATATTTAGGTATAAAAATGTATTTTATTGGGATATACCGTATACGCAATACATTCAATCCGGAGCTGCTTTTGTATATTACGAGAACGCTTCGAGAGGACACTTCCTGACCACCAGACAATTTAACCAACTGTAAGATTCAAAGGATTGATTGAAAAAATGAGAAATAGAATGTTAAGAAAAAAAACACGTAAAGTTGCTGACCCGTAAAAATTTAGATTTTTTTTCTCTATTGTAGGGACCCCTTTCTTGTGGAAGACCTAGGCCATAAACCCCACCTGCTCTCCTTTAAAACCTACCCTGATCACGGCTACTAATTTCCTCCAATAAAGTGGGGGGTTTTTTGTTATGAACTGTCGGCATACAGACACAAAGAAAGTGTTCTAAAAATATTTAAATAATACACACACGTTTGAAAATATAACATATAAATGGCAATGCACTCTCTAAAATGTTTAAAAAAAAACACCAGAACAGCTGTTGGCCTTTTTTTTAACCCTACAATTATCGTGTAGAACCAAACCAATAGGTTTCTCACATTGCCTTTATTACCTTGTTGTCTGCGTGTCCGAATTTACTCCTGGATAAAACATGTGTTCATCTTTCTAGATTGCAGGAAATACAATCGCGCAACAAGGTTTAAGCTCATAACCTTCAAAGGTCAAAATGCAATACCAACGGCCAGGTTTACATGTTAATACAACGTACAATGTTATGTAATAGGGACGCTAAAACTTAATCTCCCCTCAAGTTCAATACTTTTGGCTACAATGTACGATGCTTATAGCCTTTCCCGGACTGCTGCATAAATCCTTCATTGAATTGTAGACTAGTTAAAAGTTATTCCACGACAAGCAACTCGTTGTCGTAATGGTGTCGATTTCTTTCACGACAACGGCCTCTCCAGCATTCCCTAAGCATGTCACAGAAATGGGGAGTTCGTTTTATGTATATTATAATGCCGATAATGATCATAGCTAGCAAAAACATGCATGCTATAAGCACGCCTTTGTCAAAGTACTCGTCGTTGGAATGCGTCGCTGGGGTGGATGATGGAGTCATATACTCCTCGCTGGAATGCGTCGCTGGGTTAGAGGGGGTCAAATACCTGTCACTGGAATGTGTCGCTGGGGTAGTAGGCGTCATGCATACTACGTCGCTGAAGTCGGAACATTCGTCTTTGACCACTTCGTTGGGATCACACTCGCCGCATTGCAGGCATTCCAATTGTTTCTTGCCTTCTGACGTGGACCTGAAGTAACCATCAATGCAGCGAATGACCGCGTCTGTCGTGGATGAGCAATGACTCAGCACTTTTTCATGACTGTCTTGATCCTCTAGTGTGCAAGGTTTGCATGTCGTGCAGTTGTGGTTCTCAATATCCATAAAAGAGTTTTCAGGGCATGGGAGACAATTCGCTGCAGTTGCATTGAAGTATTGTCCCTTTTGGCAATTTACGGCACCGTTGGGCTCCCACGCGGTCTCGGCGTGTGTTAGGGCAGATTTTTGTGTCCAAAACACACAGACTGCTAAACAAAAAAGAACATTCGTCCTGGCTGGCATGTTGAAAGTGCGTTAATTTTCTAACTCATTTTACAGAAGACACCACTGCTGAAGCTGTGAATGAAGAGAGAAAAATGTAAAGGAATACGTCAAAATATAGACCACTTAATGATATCGTTTTTATTCAAAGAGGAAATATGAGAATGTCAAGTCTTTTTAAACACCCTTCATTTAAGATAAGGAGACCTTATACCTCCCCCCTCCCAAAATATTATACTGTTAACATATTCTTTTGAAGGGGGATACAATTGGGTGGTTAAGCTGAAACCGGTACATCATGATTTTGCTAATAATTCGTAGATTAATTTTTTTCCTTAGACCTCTATTCGGTAGTTATCTGTTGTTTTTTTACTCTGTCTGTCTGGTACAAATGTTGCACGCATTATTTCTCCCATTCTCGGATCAAGTTGAAACTTTGCACAATAATTCATTGTCGATGACAACACATGAATTCATCCAAAAATTAACCAATTGGTTGAAATTAATAAATTATGTTTTATGTACAAAAAGTGAAATAAATATTGCAATATTGAGAGATATGGCAGCATGTGTCGTTTCCTTTATCGGCATATATATTTTTTTAAAGAGCTAAAAAAAATATTTTCCTTGTTTAGGAATGGGAAGAAAGGTAGGGGTGGGATTGACACAAGCTTTGACCTCCCCCCCCTTATTAATGTTTAAAATATATTCAATCCTAACTGGAAGGTGTAAATATTCACTCTTCCCTAAAATGTATATTTACACATTTCGCGTTATTTTTTTAAAGACATTTTACTTTTCGTGCATTGGACGTGGATGGTTGGATATATGAATGAAATTTTGTGATGGTTGGGTCCACAAATGAAATTTAGTGATGGTTTGGCCACGAATGAGAATTCAGTGATGGTTTGGCCCGAATGAAATTTAGTGATGGTTTGGCCACGAATAAAATTTAGTGATGGTTTGGTCCCATGAATGAAATTTAGTGATAGTTAAGTCCACGAATGAAATTTAGTGATGGTTGGGCCCATGAATGAAATTTAGTGAAGGTTTGGTCCCATGAATGATACTTAGTGATGTTTGGGCCCATGAATAAAATTTAGTGATGGTTGGGCCCACGAATGAAAATTAGTGATAGTTAAGTCCACAAATGAAACTTAGTGATGGTTAAGTTAAGTCCACGAATGAAATTTAGTGATTTTTGGGCCCATGAATGAAATTTAGTGATGGTTGGGTCCACAAATAAAATTTAGTGATGGCTAAGTCCACGAATGAAATTTAGTGATTTTTGGGTCCACAAATGAAATTTAGTGATGGTTAAGTCCACGAATGAAATTTAGTGATTTTTGGGCCCATAAATGAAATTTAGTGATTTTTGGGCCCATGAATGAAATTTAGTGATGGTTGGGGCCACAAATGAAATTTAGTGATGGTTAAGTCCACGAATGAAATTTAGTGATTTTTGGGCCCATGAATGAAATTTAGTGATGGTTGGGTCCACAAATGAAATTTAGTGATTTTTGGGTCCACAAATGAAATTTAGTGATGTTTGGGTCCACACATGAAATTTAGTGATGGTTAAGTCCACGAATGAAATTTAGTGATGGTTAAGTGCACGAATGTGTAGGTCAAATAGATTCTGATAGAACGAGGTGATGTGTCATAAATCAAGTAAATAAATATGCGAGTTAAAGAAGGTAGAACAAGAGAGATGTGTGACAGGAAAGATGTGTATTTTTAGGGAGTTATATCTTGTTTAAAGTATTAGTATTCCACGTGTGCTTTAACATACATCTAAATTGATGTCAAAAGCTGTGTATATTTATTTAAAATTTTATTCAGTTTTGCTTTTAAAGATACTAGTGCAAGTTTATTTCAAGCTCTACAATAAGAATATAATACACCTGTTATGGAGTGTGTGTGTGTTTCTATGGTGTGTTTAAACATACATCTACATTGAAGTTGAAAGCTGTGTATATTTATTAAAAGTTTTATTCAATTTGTTTTATTTTTAAAAGATATTAGTTCAAGTTTATTTCAAGTTCTACAATAAGAATATAATACAAATTTTATGGAGTGTGTGTGTGTGTGTATGTGTGTTGACGGTGGGAAGAGGTTAGCGATGGGTTGTGAATGCTACAATGACACTACATGGGTAGTGTTGTCGTCCTTTGGTCTTAGGGGAGACAACTCCAGAACGTGAGACTGAAAGGCAGTGTTGCTGTAGTGAGTCAGATTTTTGTTAAGAAATATTATGACTAAAGTCTAGTACATCTATTTCATTGTATCACAAATTGATTTTGACCATTTTATAAATAAAGTTATATTTAGTATTGTTCACAAGGAAATTATTTGAAGTTTTATTAGTTATGATATATTACGCCTACAATGGTTTAGTCTACCAGCAGTTTGGTGCTACAGGTCAACGACCGGTAACAACACAACACCTACACCCGTTTAGTTGTATTAGTTGTCTGGAGCTACAGACTAACGACACAGTTGTAACGGTGTTCATATAAAAGTGTCAAACATCGAAATAAAACAAAATGATACCACACTACATACCGTCATTCCCAATCTTCTTTTAAGCTCTATCGATAATTGACGGGACAGGTAACTTTTATGAAATTAAGAACAAAGAATTTGTTTTATAAGAGACAATGTGAAGTTGTAGTGATTGTCTTTTATAAATAGAAGATGCATGTCAGATAACTATTTTAAACTCTTATCATAAACAGGTCATCGGGGCGACATGTTATTCTCGTTGCAACAAATTAGCTATGAAGTCATGCAGACTTACTGTGATGATTTCATAGTAATTCGGAAAGCAGAGTTACCGGAGAGAACCCTTGGATTTATCTTGTATTATAAATGTCATCTTTTTTTTTAAGTGACAGTAACATACACTCCCACATAATCACCCCCACCCCAACATTGAATAGTATGAAACAATTTAGGGAAGTTTTGGCTAATAATCGATTATTCCCCTTAGTTTTAAAAATAGAAAATGTTTGCGACTAAAAAGCATTTCAAGATACATGTATGAATTTCTGGATATCTTAAATGTTAGGCAAATACAATAGAATATATTATTTCGAATATATTACTTGGGACCTACATTTCGTGGACTGTCAATATAGTTTTCTTTCCATTTATATGAAATAGCTTCAAACATAGGCCTCTAGGGCCCGAATGGGGAAACAGGAAAACTGATAACACTTTCTTTTTTAACAGTTCAATTATAAGTTTTCAGTCCCTTAAAGACATTTTAAAAATGCTAAAAGAAACATATTTATTATTACGAACTTTTTTCTGTCAAAGTTATAATCGACTCGCTTCTGTTTTAAGGGCTACCCACCACAACGGTAACACTTCATTACTCAACATAGCCTTAGACGGCCACAGACCTGATTTAGGTTGTATCTTCACAAAAAAGATAGTAGAGAGTGAGAAGCGTGGTCGAGAGGCCAAGTGCGCTTGAACTTGGCTTGGCTACCTAGGTTCGAGGTTTGACACCCGACTCGGGAAGAGTTGTGTTTACTGAGCGCCCAAAGGCAGCACAGAATACCAACTCCTAGATACCCCCTCCCCCCCACCGGTCCACAAATGAGATTGGACCAAAAGCGCTCTGAGCATGAAAGTAGCGCTATATAAAAGCTATAATAATAGAGAGTCTCTAAAAATGAAACGACGCAATTAGTCCTTCGTTTCTATACTGTCAAATAAGAGATTGACAAAAGTTGTTTTTTTTTAAATTGTAATTAACATTATGGAAAAAAAAAAAATTCAACCAAAGAGCTGATTAATAATATGATAAAAACCTTACCATAAAGAGACAAATTGTACATTGGCTACAGTTAGTAAGTCACCTGTGATTGTTCATGCATGATTACATCAGGGGCCAGGCCTATGTGGCCTCTATAATAAGAAAATTGGATTATTATTGCGAACCTTGGCCTGCATGTTAGTAGTCAACGACATGGTCCAATACGCATTTCAAACCCTGATATGATCTCAAGTTTAGGAGGAACACTTAGTGTTTTTTGTCAGGTTGGAATCTTATCGTAAATAGTTACACACATACCCACACATGAACACATTCTTGACGCAGGTACGAACATAGTAGGCGTCGTCAATATAGAGCAGGTAGCAGTGGGGTAGAAACAATAGACGGGATAGGGGAGAAGGCGTAGATCTAGTAGACTAGGCCTAAGTTTGATACACTGACCTAAAATCTGTATAAATTGCAATCTTTTGACATTAAAAATAAAATAAAACTAATACAATCCCAAATGCTACTAAAAATGTCAATGCCAACAAAGAAACCGCACTTGGATACCTCTTCAAGAAAAAAAAACCGTAAAGATTTACTTACAAGTTACAGACGTTACTTCAATGACGTCATGTGCCAATCTGGGCATGCGTGTTGACCAGAGGCTTAAACTCTGATGTCATTGGTTATCCTGACAGATTCAATCAACTCTTTCTTTCTTTATAACGGCACTAGGGGAAGAAGAACTTGTAAAATTTGTCCTAGTATATGAAACAAAAACAAAACACCCTCCGATTTTAGGATCTTAACATTATGAAAGAGATATGACTCAGGTGCCAAAACCTCTCGGCCACTTTGCAATTAAATTCTTGAATAAATTTAACTTTCTGATATAAATTTCACAAGAAATACATCAAGAGAAACTGTGGTATGAAGGTATATTTTGTGTGCTTATGCTGATTTTGCTGTGTATTGCTCTGCACGAAATGTGGGAAAATATGCAGGTCACAACTGGGTTTACGTAGTCAGGTGAAACACTGCACTCATCCTTCATCTTCGGAATTGAAGACATTCCCATTGTATATATTTATTTATGCGTTATGCAGACGGATAGTATTGGGATTAGTAATATCGTTTGAAAAAGTTTAACCCACTGTAAGAAAGATTGATATAGAAAATATGTGGTATCAATTTAATTGCGTTGTACATTTCTTTATGAATTTCTGATAGTGCACACAAATTATTAAATCTATATGCTTTATAAAATCTAATCGCTTCTCAACTGTACTGTACAACACATAGACCTACGTTTTTTTGTGTACGGCATACACCGAGCAGTCCTTTAATGAAAAAAGAAAGTACAAAGTGAAAATTGATTCTTTTCGACATAGCGCAAATTAATCAGTCTCACTTTGTAAACCTAATAGGTCTTCCAGATAGGAGGTTCTCTGGAGAGTTGAAGCCGGGATGAACAACAATCTTGGAGCGTGGACAGCTCTCGCTATTAACTGTAGCTGATCGTTGAGGACAGACTTTCTCGATATTCAATGCGCGTATGTGAGATAGACCCTACACAGCAGAATCTTTATAAAGTTTGTCGCTAAGCAAATGTTGTTTATTCAGGCAAAAAAAAAAAAAAAAAAAATGCAATTAAAAAAATTCTAAAACTTGTTGGTCTCCCAATAAAGAAAATAACATTTTAATGGCATTGATTAAATCTGGAATATATGCAGTGTCTAGTATTTACCAATTAAGCTGTACATCATCTACCCCCCCCCCCTAATCACCAGGTCTGAAAGGGGTAGCTTTTGTTTTGAAATTAATTAAAGTATACATATACATAAAAAAAAAAACCCGATTAAAAAAATTGCCTGGGTAAAGCAAACAAACTACCTTTCTTTACATCATGGTGTGTCTCTAAATGTGGCAATCTGGTTGAAATTGAAATGTGAAAGAAACAACATAAAATAACATTTCATTTTTCACTTCAGACAAAAGAGAAGTTTTGGCATTTGATCTTTTATTAATAAAACTCTGTCAATAACACAGCTCTCAACATTTTCATTCATTTTCCACTGAGTTTCATGTCCAAAAATTAGTCACTAGTCATTCATTGACAGAGAAAAAAAAAACAAAAAACTTTTTGACGGACATAGGCAAAACTAAAAAAAAAATCTCATCAAATAGCAACACACAAATGCAATAATTAATGATGTAACGCCAAAATGTTGCGTCAGTAATATCTAAATAATTTTTTTGTTTCAAGTCAATTCATATTGTTCCAGTTGTACATAATGGTGATATATACATAAGAGATTAAAGTAATTAATAAGTATATTCAATGTTAGCCTACTACTTACAAACTGAAACAAGTTGACCAAACAATATGCAGAGCTTCAATGTTATTGACTTATCAACCTGAAGACTAAGGTCAAATTGTATGCAGCAGTAGGCAAGACTCACAAACTTACTATATCTATATCTATAAATAGACTGACACCATGGGTTCACTTATCATGATAATATGATAAAATTTCTTTCAATTTTGAAAATGAATCACAATTATAAATCAGTCCTTATTTCGCTATACTTAGCTTAAATTTAGAAACCATTGTAAAAACAGATAACTATGATAAGCCAGTACACAAAATTACATATGATAAGCCAGAACAAATCATTAGTTATGATAAGTCAGAAGTTGCTAGATCAAAATATTGCCTAATATCTGTCACATACAACAGAATACGTGTTACTATTATTCTCAAACATTATTAACATTCAAACTGAAAACAACATAAGTGCATCTTTTGGTTTTTAGAGTGTCTACTGTAACAATATAAGGCAGCACAAATAGTGTTTTAACTCTTTCTCTCCGTTATTATTTAACACGTTCTGATAGAATCAACTTTGGTATCGTCAGTTGGGACAGAAAGAGTTAAGTCAATTACAGTTACTGTACTACGGCTCTGCTTATAAAAGAACATCTCAACAAAGAATAGTTTCAACACAAAACACAAAATGCTGTCCTCTCTGTCTCACATACACTATAAATGAAATTCATGAAAGTCATGTTTCAATAGCATATCACAACTTAAGGCTCCAGATTAGAAAGAACTTGACATCTCATGCTGTTTGCAATAATTGCAAGACATATTTCACTAGCTCAAATCTCAACTTTTGTTTTGTTCTTGAGAATCATGGAATTAAAATTTAGAGATCGTTCTATTTTTTTTTATTACACCTCAAGTCCAATTGTTCTTATTTTGTTGAGGGAATGAAACAAATCTAGAGGGTGAGAATCCCATACATCACACAGCTTATTCCTGCACAGGAGGCACCACATCATGCTGTTTGACAACTTTCCAATCTTTGTTTCCTTGGATGGTAGGATTTGATGGTCCCAAGCATGTAATTCCAGTCAGTCTCTTCTTTGCCTTTAAGTAGCTGCTCAGAGAAACAGAACAAGAATTGTAACATACAAGCTTTGAAATAAAAGTAAACATAAAAACTACTCCTGAGAAATTAGATATATATTATGTCTTGTATGAGTTTTTATTGCGGGGCTTGGTGGCTGAGTGGTAAATAGCTTTGCTTCAGAATCAAGGGGACTTGGATTTGAGTCTTAGTGAAGACTGGGATTTTTGATTTTTAAGATAACCCCTAAGTCCACTCAACTTTAATGGGTACTTTGCAATAGATGGGGAACGTAAAGGTGGTTGCAGGGCAAGCCTTGAATAGTGTGAGGCTCTAGGGAAGTGAATTTGGTGGCATGAAATTCAATAAAAAAAAAAAAAAATAGAAACAGCAAATAAATAAAATTATGTAATTTATAAAAAAATCTGCCTGTCTATATCTAAATAAACAAATTTCATATATCTCAAAGTTAGTTAGTGCTCTACTATGTTTGAAATCTGATTCAAGTTCTGTAAAATGTTATTTTAATCCTGTGTGGGGCCCCCACCAATCGGAGGCTTTAAGTGGCTGCCTATTAGGCCTATGCTTAAGGCCAGCCCTCCCAAAGTATGAAAGGGGTACTTTTAATAAAATAAATCTTCATTCCTCTCATATGAAACTTAAAAGGCATAAAAAATATTTTCAATATTATGCCATGAAAAGCTTTTCCAGTCATTTGATTTATTTTAGCTTTTTATGGGATTGAAGATCATAAACTGGTTAACCATTCAATTAATTCTTCAAGCACATATATGCAACACACACAAAAAAAATATGCTTAATCTCATTAGGCAACAAAATGAACTATTTTGTTATACAATAGATCACTTTCACAACTCTTTTAAACCCAAATTGTGCTATTGTAAAACTACTTTTAAAAAAAAAAAAAAAAAAAAAAAAAAGAGCCAATGCTAGGTAAGCCACTTACGTATTAGACACTCGTATCAAATCCTCAGTCTTGACTCTAAACAGCCGGTCTCTGTTCTTCTGCCTCATCTCATCAGAGATATCATAGATGAACTGTGTTTTCCCTCGACTACTGGGAGGAACAGGTTTATCTGTCTGTTTTGGAAAACAGAAAAAGTTGTTTACATTTTCAATCTGATAATGACTTAATACAAAATTGAAGAGAATAGAATGACTAAAAATATGCAATAAATGAATTGATTATCTCAATACAAACTGTAAGTAAAGTAACAAGATTTAATCTAAAAAAAAAACAAGAACAACAAATAAGATGAAAACAGCTTTGATTACAATGAAGACCATGATTTCTACTCAGGTTTAAAGAATGCTCCATCCAGCTTTAGCAGCTGTCATCTTTTATAGAATGGTCATTGTACAAGCCAGATAACATAGATGTTAACTTATAGGCATAGAAAATAATATTTCTCCTGCCATAAAAAACTTAGGTCTTAATGGAAACACAAGTTTTAAAAGATACAACTTTGTCATAATTGCATACAATTGTATTATTAAAATCACAAGAAAGATGATGCTTACTGTAAGCTATCCCGACAAGATCAACGTCTTATCTTTCGACTCAGGACCGGACACAACAGAATGCGACAACACATGTACTGGAAGCTTAAAATTGGAACCAGTGAAATCTGCCCATGTGGAGTATCACCAGAGAATGCCGACCACATCCTCCAAAACTGCTCTCTTTACCAAGAGGCCTGTATAAGACACTGGCCCCAAAACACCCCAATAGAAAGAAAACTATATGGAGAGCTCCCTGATTTGGAAACCACTGCGCAGTTCATGTCATGTATTGGTCTAGTCATCTGAACACTCCAACAAAACAATGAGAACGAAGAAGAAGAAGTATTATCACATGACTAAAAAAAAAAATCAGTCTAAACAGAGATACATGTCAGTGTGGATGAAGATGTGATCATTGTGGGCCACTGAGTTTTACACCTTGCATGATCTATTTTTTTTAGCCTTGAGACTCAAGGTAACACTTACCTTTTGAAAGATACCCAGCTTAGCCTCCTCCACATCTTGTTCAGTAAACTCTCCTTTACTAGCCCATTCCACACAGTTCTTGAACACCTCCAGTGTCTCCAGGCTTTTGGGATCTCTGACAAATTCACACAAACAAAAAAAAAAAAGAAGGTTTAATTAATGTTCTTTGAAGAAAGACTACTGCTCAAGTGCAAAGGAACTTAAGCTGATTTAACAAATAGTATATGGAATGTTCATTCTACCTATAATATAATGGAAAGTTTAGTACATAAAATATGAGATTTCAACAGATTCAACTAAAAAAAGAATTACTAAAATATAATAAATTAATAGCTAAAAATATAAGTAAAATAAAAAGTAAAGTTCCCCTTTCAGACCTTGTGGTATATAGGGCAGATGATGTAAAGGTCATCTGTTTCTGTGGCCTACAGTTTACGAGGGTGTCATGTGGCCAGCACAACGACCAACCGCCTTTACTTTTCCCCAACTAACATCAGGTACCCATTAGAGCTGGGTGGACTCAGAGGCGCCCGAAGATCCCGAAGTTAAAAATCCCAGTTTTCACCAGGATTCGAACCTCGTACCCCAGTTCGGTAGCCAAGCGCTTTACCGCTCAGCCACCGCGCCTCCAAACATCTAAGTGGTTGAATCATTATTCTAAAACCATGTCTTACCCTCATGAACTGTTGTTCTTTACATCAGCTGTGTGGAGGAGGACATTCTACCAACCATATCTAATGCCCAGGCTTTAATATTGCTTATCATCCCATTGACCACCTCTAAAACTTTACTAGACTAACATTAGGATTATCTCAAAGTAAAATGTAAGTAGACTAATAATAATATCTATTATGCTGCTATTTTCTTATCTATTATGCTGCTATTTTCTTAACTTATTTAGTTTTGCATCAAAGCTTTTTCATTTCTTTACACCAGTTTTAGACTTGGTCAAATAGCTTTCAACCTATTTCTAGGTACTAGGCTACAACACAATTTTGTAAATCTCAGAACTAAATAAAAATAAATTACCAGATATGTAAAATTGAAATTCTAAAACTATTACCTGTAAGAATAAAAACTAAAAATGCCAGAGTCTAGTTGTGCTCCACTGCCATAGGCTCCACCTTTCTCTCTGAAAAAATGCAGCACAGGATGTAATTGGATACATGAAGTTTGAAAGTCTATTAATAGCAACATTTTATTTTAAAAAACATTTTGAATCAATACTGTCCATGAGAACCGATTGCAACATATTGAATATATAAAGTAGAATGTTAGGAGTATGTATGTACGATTGTAATAACCTAACAAAAGAATCAAATCCAGAGGAGTGGCTCAACCAATGGGCATCAGGAAACACAGGCAGAGCCATGTACAAAGAAATGAACATGCCTAACAAACTGGACAGTATTAACTTCCTCCCTCGCAAAGAGCAATCTACAATCTTACAACTAAGGACAGGACACACACCTCTGTTAAATTACCATCTCAATAAAATAAATCCTACACAACTCCCCGTAGACACTTCGCCCACCCTTATGAAACCGTAAACCATATCCTTTTTGAATGCCCCTTCCTAATCCACTTTAGGCAGACCCTACTACCACTACAGCCCAACATAACCAACACCCTGTACGGCAGTGCTGAACAACTGAAGAAAACAGCTCACTATTTTTCCTTGGCACAGTCTGCAAAAGAGCTCACAGCTCAGCAGCAAAATGCTGGCTAAAAGAAGAAGAAGAATGTCCTACACAAGAATCATAAAAAAAAAAAAGAAAGGTGAAACCTCTTACCTTATTTCTCTATGCAGGAACTTCCTTGTCATAAGATTTGATAACACACAAAGTCTGAGAGACATCAAAGTATTAAGATTTATTTCCAGATAAAAAAAATGTATGCATATCTTTGCAGATATGTAAATTTTGTCAAACTAATAATTGAAAGTGGTTAACATATATGGGTAAATAAGTGTGCACATAAGGAAAAAAGCTTGATTAAATTTTATTATGAAACTATGCAAGTTTTTATACAGTTTTAGTTACTTTACAAATATGTATGTTGCAAACAAAATATGAGTGTGGTCTGTTTTACATTTTCTTCAATATGCAAAAAGCTGGAATCCAGTAAAAAATATGTTGAAGGTCTTTGGCCCATAATTATCTCTTTTTATCAAGTAATTAGTTTTCTCCCTGGCTTTGCAATACACAGTGCAGTCAAAAGGAGAGAACTTTAAAAACAGTTAGCTGATAGTGTAAAGAGGTGTTCTCCAATGATGACCACATCACCAGATCTATCATGATTGAAATGAGGAGTCCCTCTATGACTTACGGTGTATAGTCCTTGTGAGTGTAGAGGACCCCAGGGTAGCTCTGTGCTACATAATTCACATTAAATGGAAGCTCATGGTGAGTCTTCGATGATGCAGGCTCAATCTGGTCAATCTGCCCAGACAATATTAAATCAAATTACACTGCAATGCTTTTCAAGTACACATAACCAATCCACTTTAAAAATGAACATTTATGGTTTGAAATTTAGTAAAAATAATCTACTGTCACTTGACCCACCAGCAAATGTTGAATTTAATGCACGAAAGACTAGTGTTTACTTAAAGCTCTTTGCACTTGAAAGAAAAAAAACACATCATTGCCATTATGAATGTTAATTAAAAAAATTCTCGTCCATTTTAAAACATATAGATAGCGGTAAACTTACATCAGGGAAAATGTTACTCATATCAGCTTGACCTTTAAGGTTTCCTAAGAAGTTTCTAAGTCCTCGAATGGATCTGTCAATAGCTTTTGGTGTCACATTCAGAGAAATTCTATCAATATAACAAAAACATCTAGTCAAATTCAACTTTTATACAAATAGATCAAAGCAAACTATTTCAAAAGTTGTAATCATAGAGTTATCTCTTTTTTTTTATGAATATAAATATTAATGTTATTTTATAGTAACGAGTTTATTAAGATTCCATTTGTATGTTTAATGACCATAAAAATAAAGTTTTGATTCCAACTTTTATGAAAAGCAAATAAGGAAGACTTCATCATAGTACCAAAAAGTTAACAATTGTAGCTACAGTCCATATCAAATTTAAATGTGATATAGATATGGATTATTAAATATTTATTTGAAGCCCGGCATGCTACGAATTGAGACATATCTGTTAGATATAATGTCACAAAGACAAGCTTCATCATCAGGTGGATAAAACAATACAGATATAAAGACCAAACTAACTGACCTAAATGATGTCTTGTCAAGCACAATGTCACCAATACACTGAAACTTGAAGATGATGTCACTCAGGTCTGACATTTCTGCTACACTTTTCATTGTCTTCACCTGCAGAAATTCAAAACAATGAGTCTGGGAATAGAATAATATAGAATGAATGTTGTTTCTTATTTTGTTCATAAAACTACATTTTACCTCCTTGTACATTCAACTTATCAATTATGTTGACAAGATATTGAACTTGTGTTTAATTATTGGTTCCTGGCTTGTTAACTAGTTCTTGATTAAATAACATTTGGAAAGAGATGCTCCAAGCAAGTGATTGTTTAAGTATAAAGAATATGCTGAGTTTGTTTTTTATTAGCTTACAATGTTGTGTTTTTTACGTTTATGTAGATATAACACCTTTTGTAATACCATAAACATATTTAAATACCTCAGTCCAAACCAACCCCAAAGCAAAATCCCCCCCCCCCAAAAAAAAAAACAATGTTGTTTACAAATCCCAAAACTTTTGGTGGAGATAATAAATGTAATCCTACAATCTCAAAACAAGATTAAATAATCAACTTAAGTTTTAAGATAAAATCTGAATGTTCTGGTTTTGTGTGTGAATTACTGGCAGGCCACAAACTGCATTGATTTTCATTGCTGGAAGATAAAAATAAAACAAGCTTTTTTGCTTCAAGTGGCTAGCAAGTTTTAGGGTTATCATAACATAGTCATCATACATATTAAATGTTTTGCTAATTTTCCTGTGTCTCCACCTCTTTACATTACGAATGTCTATGTGATAGAAACTCAACAGTCTAACCCAGTCAGATTAATCCACCAGAATGTCCTAAGTACCCATTAAGTGCAAAGGCAAAATATAAAAAATGGTGGTATAAGAGGAAGTCTAGAAGCATGAAGACTTCAGATGTTTGAACCAGAAGCAAAATCACTTCAATGAAAGTGGCCCAATCCTTCAGACAGAAGTAAGGTGAAGAGTCTTTGCTTTATTCTTCACCATTAGGAGAAATACTTTCTAATCGCTTGAGAATTTCACAGTCTTGGGGATGGCTCCAACCTAGGAGAGATAGTTTACCATAGTGCTAACATTTTTTTTGCAGCATAAAAATAATGGAGTAATAATTTTATGTAAATTGTCATCTAGAGATTACCTGAGAAATGCCAAAGAAAGTTTCTTGTACATTTGAGACTTTGTCAAGAGATGCTGCTGAGTTGGTGATAGCAAACTGATGCCCAGAGTCACTCAGACTTGCAGCCATGTCACTAGCTGCCATTCGAATTAAAGTTGAAATACGATTTACATCGGAGAAATCTGGGCTTAAAAATAAAGAAACAATAACACAGAAGATACATTAACTGCTCCCAATGGTATATTTATTCTGATTATAAACTATGTGATATGTTATTTACCTTTGACAAAAACTTTCTAGTAAAATTATAATAATATATAATATTACAATGTAAAAAAAAATAGTAACAAATATGTTGCAATGTGAAGCCAATGAAAAATCAATAAGAAAGTAAAAAAATGACAAATTTGATGCACACAAAGTAATGTTAAATCTTAAAAAAATGTAGATGGTTGGGTCATGATAATGATATGGATTTTTTTTTCTAAAACATTAGTTTGTGCTACAGAGGTCAATAATGATCACTGAACCATTCTTTTTCCCATCTTGATTTTAAAGAAAAAGATTGATCCCCTTGTATATATGTGTAAGGGAAAATATGTATAGAAATGAAGTTATTAATGAAATACTGTAACTATATCTTGTCTACATTAGTTTTCATTTTTAATTTTTCAAAACAAAAATTAGAAGCTTTTTGAGAGGGATATTTTAAGAAAAATTCTGCAGATGTTATGAGGGAATGGATAAAATAACATCACTCAGCATTCTTTATAAAAAAGAACAAAATTTTCTAGAGCTGACTATTACAGAAGTACTTTCCAAACCTACTAACGGTGAGTAAAAGACCTTGCGATCTATATGGTGAGCTATCCAATTAATTAAAGGCAATATAAAAATGTTACCTGTTAAGAGCTAAAGTCCAAAGATCGAGCATTTTGTCAAAATTCTTCTCTAAGCAATAGGAGGAGAGCAGTACAGATCTCTGCATGCGACCCACATCTGTGTGGTGGGGTACCACAAGAGGTGTCGCTTGGAGTCCTCCAGTGTAAAGTTCTTCTTGGTGGGACATCCATAAGTAGTCATGCCAATCTGCCCCAATACTGAAATACAAATATAACAAATTTTATAGAAATACATGAAATTTATTATAATTGGTTAAATTGATACTTAAATTGTCTTTTTTTCCCATTCATTAAGTAATTCACAAGAAAGATATATATAAGAATAACACTACACAGAGTCTTTGAAGACTTTTGCTATTATTGTTCTGTCTAGGACTACAACCATTTTAATTTTATCATTTGCTTCTTTGTAACCAAAAGTCAGCAGACAAGTACTAAAAAAAAATGTCTCCCGATTGAAATTTTTATGACAGCATACAAGTACTAACCCTGTTATCACTTGACAAAACAGTGGGATGTATGGCATTAGATCCTCTGGTAGTCCATCTAGATTGGAGGCCATTCTAAGATAGGTCACACCGTTGGTTGGTTGCACACTGACTTGGATAAAGGAGCCCCCTGAATAAGAGCAATAAACATATAGATGAACAACCTACAAAGCAAGAACCACATTCTTAAGCAATGGCTCTCTACTATAAACAAGTGCATTAAACATTTAGATTTATAATGTACACAAGCTCTACATTCTCAGCTGATGGCTCTCTACTAACTCATTAGTGCCCAAAAAAGCAAACATTTCATTAGTTACCCAAATATCATGACCTTAATGAGATTTTAGTGCATTGTCCTCAACCCTTTAAAGTTATTCAAATAGGTATAAGTCATTTTTTTTAATCTAATGGGGTCCATCTAAAAAAAAAATAACAAAAAATTAGAAAATCCAGGAGCTTTCCTGGTAAAGAGTTGAACAATGTTACTATTCAAGCATAATTTCAGACCATAAAAAATGTTTATAAATTGATTCACCTGCTTCTTTGATGTCTATTTCTTCAGGTTTGATTGTCTTGCATAGATCACTGATTTTTAATGATGGTAAACAAGAAATATCTTCTTTAGCATTTTGCTTCAGTTCTAGTTCTTGTCCTGAGAGGAAAAAGAAAGCTGATAATCCATTGTAGAAGGTAAATCTTTGAAATACAAAAAACAAACTAGTATTCTTTAACTCATAGCCCATGAGGGATACTGTGTCAACTTGGGAATATTTAATAATTTTTTAATTGTCACAATAAAGTTTCTTAATAAAACAAAGCTTTATGATAGAGAAAGAGTTATTCATTTTTGTGGCAAAAGGTTAAGTTTGGCCAGCACAAAGACTACAACCAAGACTCTTCTCACTTCAGGAACCCAGATGAACGAGACTAACTAAGGAATAATTTATAATGTAGAAGAGTATAATTAAAAAACAAAGAACAAAGTTAAAATGCGACTAGTTCTTTTTCCAGCAGAGAGAAAGTTTTATCACTCAACTGCCAAGACTTTTTTGTTTAGAGAACAAAAATCCTGTAATGAACATTTTAATGACCACAAAATATACCTCTCTTTATAAGATTTTCTTTGTCAGAATCAGTGAGAGGTGAGACAAATTTGTTCAACCTTTCCTTCTCTGCTTGGTCATTCTTCTCCATGTAAGACTCATCAGGTTGCATGATTAGAGTCAGCTTGTGCTTGTTGTCCTGTGGAGCAAAGCAGTGTATAACTAGACTGGAGATACAAAGATGCAATCCACTGTGGCTAGTGTACAACTAGAATGGAGATTCCAAAAAAAAAAAAAAACACACCATATATCTAGACTGGGGATGCAAAGAAACAATCCTCAATCTCCAATAAAAAGTGTAAAAGGGTTAAAGGAATAGCATGAGAAGTAACCTTCAAGGCACAGTGTTTATATGTCCTACGCTTGACAACAAGATTATGTGGCATGCACATCAAACAACTGCCTTTACTTACTTTCATCAACACCCTTTATATAAATGTCTTAACATCCAAAATAAAATTAAAAAAACAAAAAACCTCCACAAAGTCTAGTGAAAGAAACCAAGATAAAGAGAATATGAAATTAATACATGTTCAAATTGTGAAATCATGTTTTTCATTTTGGAGTACAAAAATAATGTCTGTAAAGTAAATGGAGGATGAGCTTACCTTTAAGTATTCTTTGACTTTCTGCTGAAGTAGCTTAGGATTCTTTTTGAGACTCTCTTTGAAATTCTGGACTATCTGACCCACTTGCAGAGCAGTAATTGGGTCACCCTCATGGTTCCAAACATTAGCCAGGCCCTAGTGTTGATTAGAAACAAAATGTGAATTTTTTCTTTTTTTGCAAAAAAGACACACACACAAATTTAAAGACAAGTAATTTTCAATTAATGTCCATGGTTTAAGAGGATGTTTAGTGGTTAGCAGAGTAATCAGTTGTTTTTACTCCCCCCCCCCCTCCCACCCTTGTTAATGTTATAATTTCACTTTGCAGTTCTACTAATCAGCCACCACCAACCCCAAATGAACAAACAAAAAAAAAAAAATTCCTTAAAATGAAAAAAGTAAGAGACTAACCATGGCCAAATGAAGTCCAAAGTTGCTGCTTTCATGCTTCATGCCTAACTCTAGCCTGTGCAACAGTGCATCTAGTTTCTTCTTATCAAAGCCTTCTCTGCAAGTTAAAATGATCAATAAGTAATGAATGATACTTGACTACATTAGCTTAAAATTTAATTTAAAAATAGAAAATTTATAACTGAAACTAATAATATTTTGCTAAATTAATTATTTAGAGATATTTGAAAAACAATTAATATTTTGTACAAATTTGTTTGAAAAAATGATTCCCTACAAGATATCATCAAATATTTAGAAGGATATTACACATTTACAATAAACTTAATGCAGGGTTACCAGACATCAGTAATTTTAGGGATACTGAATGAAAAATTTGTTGATAAGCACATAAACCTTCAAGCCATTTCATAGTTTTAAAAACAATCTGAATAAAAAGGTTTTTTAAAATGAAATTAACTTACCCGACAATCTTATCAATTGTGTCTTCAATAATATCCAATACCTCATTCACAGATTCTGGACTGATATTCGCCAAGCCAACAGAGAAAACTGCCTCTTTTGTATCTTCATGACATCTGTGTCATGCATTAAAAAAAAAGTATTTTTAATTTCAACTGGAATGACCATTTCATTAATAAAATTCAATGAGGAGATATCGTTTCAATATAATCTACATAATAAGAATGTAATACCACACTATTAGTAACTAAATGTAAAGTTTTAGTTATAACACACCCAATGAAATACTGAACTTTTCTTTAAACATTGGATTTGAAGAGAATGTCTTATTATAATAATTATAATTTAACTTTAATGGTAACAGGGTAACGTTTTTCTTTGCATACAAGTGAAAACATTTTGTTACCACTGTACACTGGATACAACAAAAGATTGCTATTAATGGTTAGCCTCTAGGCAAGAAAATATCCACTAAGATGTGCTGCATTACCCTGTGTTAGGCGAGAAATCACTTCCAATGTTAGGCTCCAACAATGCTCTATAGAAAGGTGATGTTTCTCCATTGGTGAGCAAATAGCCAAGGACACTTGCAATAAAACTCTCATGCACATTAGTTATGCTGAGGAAATAACATAAACATATGGCACAATTACTAACTAAAGTTATAAACATCTTATAATTTAGCTTTAAGTAGGTGGAAAAGTTTAGATTGCCTAGGTATGTACCGAGATCCAACAGACTTGTTAAAACTCTTTTAAGGCACTAGACTAAAGGAAAGAAGGAAAAAATTTCCTTAAAAAAATTTAAACAAAAGTCTTATGTAAGTATGGCAGCTTTGACCAATCACTGCCATCCCTCACTGTCTTGTGGGAGGTTTGGGCTAGGATCTAAAAAATGTTCAATTCTGAAGAACAGTGGAGATAATGACTATTGGCACAATTTAGGTCACAACCTGACTGAACATCCAAAACATCTAAAACAAACAAATCAAATATTCATACATGTGTTAATCAAGTCATTCATGCTAATTAGATATAACTTATTAGTCTTAGTCGTCTTAGTCATTGATTTTTCTGGCTTATACAGGAAACCTGTTACAAAGACAGTGGGAAATGATATTAAGACCAAAGTAAATAACTATTCTGGTTTTCCATAGGCGTCCAGAGCACAGCTATTACTGGTAGACTTTCTAAGCAAAATAAAGAGAACTTGAAACTTACTCAGACAGGAGATAGCTGACAGAAACTGTGGTTTGTTTTTCTGGATCAGCAGCTAGAGGGTCTGGTGGACAATAAATTGTTTTGGTTTTCTAGTAAGACAGAGAAAAATTATTTTTGTAATAACTTATAAAAACCTTTTTATGAACTTAAACTGTTAGTAAATTTAGTATTAAACTGTTCACCATATAAAATAAGTTCATTACTTCTTTCTCACTGACAGAAGTTGTAACAGAATTACTTGGGGGAAAGTGGCAATGAACTTCCAAACTGAGTGAACTTGGTTAGAACCTTGGTGAAGATTTGGATTTTGAATTATTTTTTTTTTCTGGATCTTTAGGGCACCCCTAAGTACACCCAACTCTAATGGGTACCTGACAACAGTTGATGAAAGTAGAGGTGGTTGGTTGTGCTTGCCCCATAAATCACAAGATCTGAAAGGGGGACTTTATTTTTACTTTCATTAACTGAATAACTTCAAGGAAGTAATGAAGAATTTATCATTTAGTTTTATTTTATTTTTAAACTAATGCAATCAGAAAATAATGGAGTACATTATACCTGAAACATTGGAAGCATCGCTTTTTAATTCACATCACTACATATTTATACTATTAGAAACTTAAGTGGTACACTTAAGGAACTCCAGTGATTTAGAATTATGTCACACTTTAAAATACACCTGCCATTTAGAGCACCTGCGCACACAAATGGTTAACAGAAAAAAAAGTCCATTAGAAATTGAGGATACTCACAGGTTCCTTCCACCTCGGTTCATTTGGAACTAATTGTGATGGGTTTATTTTGTCAAACTTGTCCAAGCTCTGGTTGATTAAACTAAGGTGTTCCTCAAGTGGAAAATTGCCATAGGTAAAGAATCTGAGAACGGAAAATGAATAAACTGAAATTACTCCTTTAAAATTGAAAAACAAAAACAATATGCTTCTAATTGATGGACATTTAGTCAATTGAAAAAAAACAACAACACATACTTAGCATTGCTTGGATGGTAGTGGCTGGCATGAAATTTTTTCAGTTGTTCATGGGTCAAGTTGACAATCTCTGCTGGGTCCCCACCTGAGACAACGCCATAAGTGTGGCTGGGCAATAAGGAGTTCAGTGCTTGTTGAGAGTAGATATTTTGTGAGTTAGACTGTGAAGACAAAATTAAAGACTCAGGAATGTCCAGATCTGAGCCTTGTAATGGAATGCAGACTAGTTCAGTTAGAAAATTAAGCGATATGTTAATTTTACATCAACTTTTAATAATGTGTAAGAAATATCTACAATAACAAAATTCTATTCTATGAATAAGTGAAACATTAGCTTTTAATAATGTGTAAGAAATATGCTACAATAACAAAATTCTATTCTATGAATAAGTGAAACATTAGCTTAGTTTCATGTCTGATATGTTTTTTAAATGTAAATGTAAAAATGTAAGTATTATTATCTTCATGACGGACAACAAACTATTTCAATAAACAGCAAAAGAAATGAATGGGATAATCAACTCAATGCACTGTCCAAAGTGATCTTTAGACACATTTTTAATAAACATTATTATTTTAAAATATATATATTTACTCACAAAAACACCTTTCATCTCATTGTATACGACACCTTTAAACACAATAGGAGACGAGACATTCGTCAAATCTGTATGTTCCAGTCTCCAGCCTTCCTGACTGATTAAAAAAGCATTGCTAATATACTCAGGGCAAATATTATGTATGACAGCATTTACAATGTTGTTTTTTTTCTTTGGGCAAAGACAAATGCCTACTGCTATAGCAATATATTAAAAATATTTTAAGCTCTTAGAAACAATAGCTACCAAAAATCCAATTCTCTAAGTAATGGACAGAAGACAGCATCCAAATAAATTGACATCAAATTTTTAAAGTCTTGCTGGTTCTGACTTGAAATTGGATACATCGTCCAATCATAAGCTATAAAAATTAAACTCTCATTAGTTCAGTGAAAACAGAGGTAAGAATTTTGGAGAAATATTTACCAGTTAAAAGCATAAAGCTATCCTAGTTATATTTACCTGTTAAAGCATTCATAAAAGTTGCCATTGACCTACTGAGCATCTTAAAGAAAGGATCTCTGACTGGATATTTCTCGGACCCACATAGAACAGTATGCTCTAGAATGTGGGACACACCTGTGTTGTCTAAGGGGGTGGTTCTGAATGTGACACTGTGGATGATCCCATGTCAGACAAATTTAGTGTAAGCTACATTTTACTTATACCATTAAAAGTATTTTTCATTTAACAATGCTGTAAAACAAATAGGTTGATGGAAAACTGTCCTTTTACAAAAAAACCCATTAAAACTTAGTGAAATATTCTCTAGATCAAAAAGTTAAAATTGCAGCCCTGAAATCAATAATATAAGCTACCTCCTTCCCCCCATCCAGAGAAATCACCAGTTATGCTTTAGTTACAAGTTTTGGCAGCATAAACAAAGTGAAACAGGATTGAAAATTACTACTATATATATCTCTCAGCTTTTCAGTTAAAATATAATGAATATAGGTACTGAAGTAAAGAACAAATAAATAAAAGAAAATCATTCTTTTCTGATAAAAAAAAACCCACTAAAATATCATTAGAAAACATCTTCCATCTTACCCAAATGTATTGTTGTCATCATCTCGGGCTGCGTGTAAATGCTGTGCCCCAGTTTTATCGTGGGACAGCAAGATGGCAGTAATGTAGTAATCTGGTACCTCGTCAATCTAAGAGAAATTAAAAATGATAAATATGCAGGGCCTAACTGGCAATTACAATGACCAAAGGCTATTAAAGTTTAAAAAAAAAAAATTAAAAAAAATAATTTATATTATATATTCTAAATGAAAATGTTTTATCAAATTTTTTTACCAGTTGAACAGTGTAGCCATGGAGTTTGTCTCCTACTTTCAATGCACGTATACGATTTCTTGCATCCTCATTTAAGTGTCGAAGACATCTTAATCTGTCAACAAAATATTTTAAAATGCAAATCTTTCCTTAAAATACTGTGTGCAATCAGTATTTTTTCTTTTTTACAAATTAATATTCTTCATGATAAAAATGAAGCAGGCCCTCCATGAGCTGTAGCCCCACTGGGATGGATCATGGATGGATGAGCTAAGTGTGTAATTTGTAATACAAAAAAAGTGATAATATACAATGTGCAAATTTTTTTTTTATAATGGAATGTCATTTGTCACAATACCACCTACAGTCTACAGTGACTACAGCAGGTGTTGACTACAGTTAATATTCTCAGTCTAGTAGCCACAGTATACAAGTAACAGTATTCAGTAGTGAAGTAGGTCTAGTCACTCTAGTGACAATCTTGTCTCTAGTGACTCACTAAACATGAGATAAGATTTACTCTCTAAACCCTAAATCTAGTGAATAGTTCACACAGTACTACTAGACTATAGAAAAGAGTCTAGAATCTATATCGATTATATTGAAAATTCGAATTCTAGTAGTAGTGTACTGAAACTTGACTGAATCTTACTGACTACAAGTACAACTGAGTTTTGACTACACTCTAGGGCAGTACAGTTGATTACAGTACTAGATCTACACTAATCGTAAATCGACAGTCTGAGGTGAGTTAGTTAACACTACAATACATTACTACAACAGGAACAGGGCTTACAGGCAGTATTGATAATTGAGTAACTTGAGACACGACCTACCCTGAAGTTGAAGTGTTACATGCTTTTGCAAGGTGGGCGACAGCAAATCCAGCTCGTTTCAGTATGTGCATCTTTAAAGACCTTGAATGTACAAAATAGGATGTTTTAATTTATAAATTTATTACATATTAGCCTTAAGTTCAATGGCAAAGTCATTTACTGATGAAATCACTGTATGGAAGTCGCCATCTTGAAATTAAAAAGTGACACTTTCACAATTTTTGTGAAAATTAGATTGATGTTTATTTTATAAAAGTAAATCTTAGTCTAAAAAATATAATTGAATGCTGAATATAACAACTAGATCTATCTAATATAGATCTAGATCTATATTAAACTTCTTAAAGCATTTTAATTTCAACCACTCAACTCTATATTCTATTTAAACGTAAAATGTATTTTTTGGGAGTCTCGTTGCTAGGAAATTAACCTTATTAACGAAGATGGAGGCCAACATGTTTTCAAACTTGAAGCAAAAATAACAAATTAATTATACAAACTGTTATGAAAATATTCTCATTATTAAAAATGGCCACACAAGCGAATAAATTACCATTTAAAGGCAAAAGCATTTATGAAGGGAAGTTTTTTGACAGAGCGCCACAGTGCTTAGCGGTAATTAGATCTACTCTAGAATAGATGATGAGATCAATTAAATATTTATATTAATTAAATTACTCTCTCAAGTCTTTCTAGTCCTCTGCCCCCCCCCCTTCTAGTGAGTCTAGTCTAGTTTTACTTTTATACTGAGTTACTCGACTCTACTTTAATAAACAGTTTTTTACTTTATTTTTTTTATACTAATCTAAGTCTTTTAGATTTAGATCTACTACATTGACAAGTAATGAAGTCAAATCTAGTATTAGAAATAGTTTTATAGTACTAACTAATACTTAATAGTAGTAGTAGTAGTACTATCTAGTGATGGGAACTAAGCTAACTTTTAAAAGTTAAACTAAAATTAGTTTTCAACTAAAATAAAGTAGTTAAACTATTAGTTTATCATAAATTTCAAAAGATAGTTAAACTAAAGAAAGTTAATTAAACTATAACAAACTTTTTTTTTAGTATCCAAAGAAATAGAAACGAAATTGTTGAAGTTTTTAAAACATTTGACCTGTATAACTATTTTATAGTGTAAAATACATGCTTGGCTAACCATGCCGATGTGCTATTTTCTTGTCTGACCACTAAAAATACAACTAACACTATTGCATAACCATTAAACGCGCAAGGGAAAAAAAGTGGGTGATCTTGTCATTATGGAATGCACACTCAGTACACCATATAGACCTACACGTGTACGTCTATCTGGCCAGGTTGTTAAAATCAGTCGGACACACTGTCTATTTACTTTTGGGCAGGGAGGGTATATAACTATTTTAGTGTAAAGATATATCTTGGACATGCTTGACTAGCCATGCCAGTGTGTTATTTTCTTGTCTGACCTCTCCACATTAAGCAAACACTATTGTATAACGCTTAATGCAGGGTAGTCTTAAAGTATTATCGACTACACACTTACAGTACACTAGGCCTACATGTGGTCATGTATGTCTAGCTGACCAGGTTGTTAAAATCAGTTGGACACAGTCTATTTACCTTATGGTCAGAGAGGGTGTGGATTAAGATTTTTTTTTCTAGAGTTGGTTACCCTAAAGCTTTTAGATCTATATAGGCCTAGCTGTTGATTTAGACTTAATAGATCTCAATAATAAGTCTTAAGACTATAAAAGGGTGTACTTGATGTTCCTGCAGTTAAAAAAAAAATTGTTTGCCGCAAATGAATTGATTAAAACCACTAAATATTGACCTAACTCACTTATAAGATTCCCACTAGAAACACTTCCACGTGGCTCACAAAAAAATTCCGAACAACCTCATTCATATTACTGCATAGAAGCTTTTGACAAAAATTTTTTAACATTTTATAATACTTCTTCTTTCAAGTGCAAATATTTACTCCCATAACTTCTACCAGGATCTTACTTTACCCTCTTCAAAAGCAGACTGTCTAAATAGTTGTTAACTGAATCATTTTTTTTTTGATAATCAAAGTTATTGATATCACATGACCAGAAAACAGGGAGTGCGTTTCAACCCTGACCACATGTTGAAAAGTTGTACATATTTTAATTAAACTTTTTAGTTAGTAACTAAAAAAAATTAACCAAACTAGGATTTTAACTAAACTTTTTTTTTCTAATTAAACAATGGCCTAACTAATTTTTTTTAGTTAAACTTTTTAGTTAACTTTTGCCCATCACTAGTACTATCAAATTATTATCAATATCTATAGAACTAGTAACTAGATATAGTACTACTAGTAGCCTATTTGGCTAAGGCTATTGCTGTTCAAGTCACATATGTGTATTACTATTACTATTAGAGTCTAGAATAGTCTATAGATTAGCCTAGAATAGATGGAATTATAATCAAGAAGTGATAAGTTAATTTAAGACATTGAATCAATATATAGGCCCTAGCGGGTAGATTAAGTCAAGCGATTATGAAATTAAATTTTTAAAATAGTTTAATTAATTAATAAGTAATGTCGAAATTGCTTAAATAACTGCAGCATAGGAAATAAAATAAAAGGGTTTTTATCTTGGAGTTTCTCAGGTGTTGTATTAATCATTTTTTTCACATTTTTACGATATGGATTAGTGAATAATTTTGTATGGATTAATGTATACTTTTGTATGGATTAATGTATACTTTTGTATGGATTAGTGTATAATTTTGTATGGATTAGTTGTATAATTTTGTATGGATTAGTGTATAATTTTGTATTATGATTGTAACTTTCAGTCCTGAGTTTCACTAAATTTAGTAATTCAACAAATGATGAATATTAACTGAAAATTTGTTTTCTCTATTTTGGGTTTTTACATTTTCTTAAAGGGAGTACCCCAATCAAAAGATGCATATTTAAATATTAGCAAAGTTTCCCTTTCAGATCTTGCGATCTATGGGACAGATGATGTAAAGGTCATCTGTTTCTATGGCCAACAGTTAACAAGCAGGGTGTTATGTGGCCAGCACAACGATCAACCGCCTTCACTTTCCCCAACTAAAGTAAGGTATCCATTAGAGTTGGGTGGACTCAGGGTCGCCCTAAAAATCCTGAAATTCAAAATCCCAGTCTTCACCGAGATTTGAACCCAGGTTCAGAAGCTGAGGGCTTAACCACTCTGCCACCGCGCCCCCTCATATTTAAGTATTATAAAATATAATTGTTCCGAAAATGTTTATAAAAAAAAATCTAACATTCATTAGTTATTAAGAGCAAAATAATTGCTATATAAGTTGTATAATGGAGATATTGTCTTTTTTTTTAAAGTATTATATTTTCTTGTTTATAAATTTTCTAACTAAAGGCTGGAAAACTGACTTCTCAAGGAGAAACTTCAGAGCAGTGTTTACGTCCTAAAGATGAAAGGGTAATACAATCATTTTTTTACCTCTTCCATCAGAAATCACTTTTACTCATGTGCTTTATTTTGCATGTTTTGGATGTACCGTCAGATTTTTAAGGGTTATTACATTCTAGCACAAACCTCCAGCAGGACAGTGAAGGCAGGGTTCAAACTCTGGTTGATCAAGATGACAGTCTTGAGCACATACCACACAGCCAGGCAGCCAATGGTATCTCATGGTATAAAAAAACTACATATAATATATTCTTTTTTTCTCCATTGAAAATAATGTTTCTGTTTTTTCTACCAGTAATTTATCACATCATTTGTTGAGGTCTAACAAAGTTTTTTGCTTCCCTTCAGAAATGAGGTTTATTATGTCCTAGCCCAAACCTCTTACATTAGGTTTGAACCTAAGACCATTGAGTCAATAGTTTGGAAGGCATACCACATGACCATGTAACATGTAATTTTGTATTTAACTAAATCTTCAACTTATCCAATTTGAGATTCACGTGAGCCATTGTCATCATCTGGTTAATATAAAATAGGTCATCTGCATTTATTGGGAGTGTTACTAGATTTTATATATATTCTTTATGTCTTTATGAATGTTTGAAATCAGCTATTGTAAATCATAACATTTATCTTATTATATTACTTATTGGTAACTTTAAAAAAAATTTTGTTGTGTTCACTTTGCTACCATTTTTCTAGCCATGATTGAGGACTACCTTTATTATCCCTTGTGTATACTTAATTGTTTTTTTTTTTGGGGGGGGGGGGGGGGGGGGGGGGGGGGGTTACCTGGTTAAGTCAAATCTGAAATTTAATAAAAGGCTTGTTTGAAATGATTGTTGAGTATTAATATTCTTATATTTCCAGCCTCCATCGCCAGAGGTTATACGGAAATTTCGAGCTACATTTCGCCCTGATGCTGGGCAGATGAGAAACTTCTATGGCACTGCCTATGACCCTCAGAGACAATGGGCTGTAGAAATGACCCATGGAATAAAAACTCACACATCTGTGGATGCAGGCAAACTAGTGAACCCAGAACCAAAGACATTTTTCCTTCAAAGACTGCATGACCGGTACCATCAATGTATTTCTTAAGATAATAAAAAAATTTACATTAAAAGAAACTCCTTCCTTTTTTAAAAGATCAATTTATATGTATCTAAATATAAGGATGTTAACTGATACTTTTACCATCAATCATCCACTGAGACCTACAATAATAACAATAATTTTTTATGTATAAAGCGCTGTTAACAAATGAAAAATCAAAATGAAGGTCTGTCAGTTTCAGAAGTAATCATCTTTAGTACAATTTATTCAATATCTTTATTGTGTTAAGTAAGAGAAGCATTGTTTTTAAAAAGAGTTTTGCACCTACTTTCAGATTTTAAACCCCTTTCTATTTCAATGGCAATCCTAATGTTTTGTGGCTTAGCTGGCTAGGGTGTTCAAACTCCACTACAAACACATACTTTAATGTCAACACCTTATGTTGAATTGAAACAAATCCTGAGAGTTTTTAGGATAAATTTAAGGCTCTCTCTCCCACAAAGAAAGTCAGTATACCACTGGAAATTAAGATGAGATTAGTGAATGATTTGGGCTGAAATGTCATTTTAAGCAGATGGTTGATTATCAATGAAAGTGTATGACTAATCATATTATTCCTCAAGAAGCAGTTGTTGTTTTTTCACCTCTTACACTTAAATGCCTTAGTGTAGAAATATTCATCCCTTTCTTTTTACATTGTTTCTTTTCTTCTTTCTAATGGACTGTGTATTTTCTTTTTTTTTTTTCAAAGAGTGGCAACAATAAAGAGGGAATTTAGATCTATGCCACATTTTTCAAACACTAAAGGCATTTTTTTTATTTCCTTAACTTTAACATACAAATAAGAATACTTATGTTACATGATATTCTAATATAATATATATATATATATCTATAATGTATTTATTTATTTGGTTTCGGTCATGATTAATTTAAATTTACTGTACTAAAATAAATATGCACTTTTAACAAACTTGATAAAAATGTGCAGGGATGAAAACAACTACCCTAGCCACAAAAGAGCACCCTTGGGCAAATCGTATGATCAGAGACCTGGATTGCCCAAAGGACTTGATCTGGCTTCATTCACATTTGGTTTACCAACAGAAATGGGTCAGTAATTACAACATTATTTTGATATGATTGGTTATAATTTGATTTCATTACAAGATAAATATTAATCACTAGTTAAATAGCCTTGTATCACTGCTGTTATTGTTATTAAACCAAACAAAATATATTCCATTAACATTATGAATATTTTCTTACCATTTACAAGTTATAATTTCTAAATGTTTCCACTGACAGAGGCTGGAGCTGGTAGTCTGATAAATCCAAACAAAAATTATGAGCAGGTTTTCAGAGAGGCTACTGAAGGGCATGACCTCTATGTGAGATCACATGCTGACTATTATCCCCTGGAGAGAGTCTGTCGCAGCTATAGCAGTCCAGGCTTTCATCCTCAGGTTATTCATTAAGATAAGATCATTTTTATTGGTCCAAACAAATGGAACTTCAGTTTGACTACAATTAAGTGATAATGAACTAAGTCATGTTACCTGTCATTAACCTGTTTCTGTGGTCAACGAGCAGGGTGTTATGTGGCCAGCACAACGACCAACAGCCTTTACTTTCCCCAACTAAACTCAGGTACCCATTAGAGTTGGGTGGACTCAGAGGTGCCCTAAAAATCCAGAAAATCATAGTCTTCATTGAGATTAGAACCCAGTACCCCACTTTCAGAAGCCAAGTGCTTCACCACTCAGCAAGCTCGCCCACTAAATTTTTCCCATTAAGTTTCAAAAATTCTTTTTTTTTTCTTCATGTAGAGAAATTAATTTTTTTAATCAATTTAATTTTTTCAAAATGTTTATAAGTTCTTTTACTTTGTACACATTAAAAAATTTATAATCTATTTTATATCAATCATTCAGAAGCGCTATGGTATTGCCACACCCCACAGCAATGATGGTCGGATGACAAGAGAGACAATGAAATGGCTTCATGAAACTCAAGCCGACAAAGCCACAAAGATTGTCAGTAAAAGGTTGGAAGATTTTAGAGAAAAATATCAGCCACAGTTAGGCAAATCTCTTGATCCGTAAGTTTTTGTAAACATTTCAGGATTACTTTTGCAAATAAAATAGTTTTGACTTTCTAATTTCTTAAACATAACAATGCAGTAAAATCTGGTTAATTGAACTTTACTTAATCAGAACAGCTGCTTAACTAGACAGCATCATTTAAGTAAGGAAAAAATCCTATTATCCAGTTGAATCTGGTTAATCTGACAAGACCAAAATATGATAGCATCCTGATGTGGTCAGATTAACTTGATTTGATTGTATCATGTGATTTCATTTTTTTTTAATTTAAAATTTCACAGCATCATACATGAATTAAAAGAAAAAATACAAAACAAAAGTTTATTTTGTTTCAGCATAAAGGACACCATGAATGTTCCTCCTGATCACACTTTTGGGGCCCTACATAAGCCTGACCCTTATGGCGCTGGAGATGTGATCCATAATCGTAAGATGAACAACATCCTGAAGGGCAAGGAGAACCAGAGGGCAGTTGTGGCTGCGATAAGACAACAGCTGAAGAAACTCAACTACCACCACTTCAATAACTTACTGGAAGCATTCAGGTTTTATGACCAGGTCTGTAACTGTGTGCTCTATGTGTAACTAATTAAGTGAATTATTATTGGAGGCCTTAAGTTCTATTAGCAGATAATTATTTTTTAAAAAAAGAAATTGCTTCTATACTTAAAAATTTACGTTACCTATTAAATAACAAATAAATTCCATATTGTTACGAATCTCACTATCCAGCCTCTCTGCAAACTGCACCATACACCACCAACTTAAAGAACTTGACAACTCAGGGCTCCAAAGTAACGTAACACTTAAATAGTTGAATAAATAACACCCAATACTGTACACTTGGCAACACGTACACTGTACAAATATCCCTCCGATAACACTATCGCCGTATCAACTCTTGCACTGGCCTCTCTGTCTCGTTCCGGGCTTGCACTGAGTTCAACAGTTCAGAACTGACTTCACACACTAGGCTCGTTGTGTCGGACTCGATCGCAGACCAAGATCAAGACACCAGTTGTCTCAACTGTACTTGACAGTACTCCGCACTGAACCCTCGTAATGCTCCGTACAGAACCACACCGTTGAACTGTGCTGTAGTCGACCATATTCTGAGCCCTGTCGTGAACCTTCTCTCGTGAACCGTTTTGACTGTGTCACCTCCACTCTTTATATAGGGTCCCTGCTGGCCTTCTAGAACCGGGCAGAACGTCGCTGGACCATTCTGGGTGGTCAGATGACTACAACCCTCGTGACGCTCCTGAGCTCTGTTCACGATATCAATCCTTCCCGAACCGTCCTGTTGACACACGACTTGGCTGACCGTCGTAACTCGTCACGGTTGACCGCTCCTCTAGCGCTGGCCTGGGGCGATTTGCGTCGGCTGACTACACACACACCACTACCCCCATTTGTGCCACCACCAGGTTTATAACAATATTATATTTCTTTATTATGAACTAGTTAACAATATTATGCAATGATCTTTGTTAGAGTTTATGAACTTCTTGTGTCTTTATAATAGAAAAAGGAATTTATTTTAAAATTGATTTTTATATTTGTATTTACTACTAATGTATTGTTACGGATCTCACTATCCAGGCTCTCTGCAAACTGCACCATACACCACCAACTTAAAGAACTTGACAACTCAGGGCTCCAAAATAACGTAACACTTTAATAGTTGAATAAATAACACCCAATACTGTACACTTGGCAACACGTACACTGTATAAATATCCCTCCGATAACACTATCGCCGTATCAACTCTTGCACTGGCCTCTCTGTCTCGTTCCGGGCTTGCACTGAGTTCAACAGTTCAGAACTGACTTCACACACTAGGCTCGTTGTGTCGGACTCGATTGCAGACCAAGATCAAGACACCAGTCGTCTCAACTGTACTTGACAGTACTCCGCACTGAACCCTCGTAATGCTCCGTACAGAACCACACCGTTGAACTGTGCTGTAGTCGACCATATTCTGAGCCCTGTCGTGAACCTTCTCTCGTGAACCGTTTTGACTGTGTCACCTCCACTCTTTATATAGGGTCCCTGCTGGCCTTCTAGAACCGGGCAGAACGTCGCTGGACCATTCTGGGTGGTCAGATGACTACAACCCTCGTGACGCTCCTGAGCTCTGTTCACGATATCAATCCTTCCCGAACCGTCCTGTTGACACACGACTTGGCTGACCGTCGTAACTCATCACGGTTGACCGCTCGTCTAGCGCTGGCCTGGGGCGATTTGCGTCGGCTGACTACACACACACCACTACCCCCATTTGTGCCACCACCAGGTTTATAACAGTATGTTGATTTTCAGGCATCAAAATTCTATTGTATAACATTCTATCATCAGAAACTTAAACTAACTTCCTTCACCATTGTCTTTCTTACATTTTATTTAAAATACAAATTAATCTTGATATATATTTATATTAATTTGTCTCAAACAAACATGTTTGTGTTGTTTGACATTACAGTAGGTGTTTCAACCTTCATTTTTTCCAGACACTGCTTTTTATTTCCTTACAAAGCTGCTGTACATTGTTTTACAGATATATGAGAATGTGGTAAAGATCATTGAGCAAATTAGACCAAATCTTTTTTTGTGTTGCTTGAAGTCTTGACACTTTATGCCAAAATCATCACATTTTTTTAATTCTTACAGATCCACATAAAACATTGAATTGGGCATTATTTTAGCTCATCATCATCATTTTCAAGACCCCGTAGTGCAGGAAATATAAATGAACGCCATTCTGTTACAACCTTGACCAACTTTCCCCAGTTCCTTTTCCAATGATTATGTAGTTTTTCTTTTGGCCTACCTCACTTTCCCTTACACGTGGTACTCAAGAATAAATGAACTTTAAATTAATTTAGTAAATGCATCTTTCAGTTATTTGACATGCAGCTAACTTTGCTGGAAAGTGAGTTTCGTTCAACAGCTGTTTATGCAATTTGGAATTTTTATAATTCAAAGTACTATGTAAAATAGAACTGTAAACTGGAAAATAGAATAACATATCAATTTTTTATACCAGGAAGGAAAAGGAAAGATAACTTTATCAAATCTGCACAATGTTTGTGTCAAGTATCGTCTACCTGTGGACTTTGACATGATAGAAAAAGTCTTAGATTACTGCGATGCAGACAAAGATGGCATGATAAACTACCTTGAGTTTTGCAACTTTCTGAACTGGAAAGAGAAACTACCTACTGGCTTAGATGACCTAGGGCGTAAGTTTTAGAACAGTTTCAACTAGCACAGCCAAATTGAATAATTTTTAAAAGCCTTGTAATTAATTTTTTCCATCATTTTTTGTTTGTTTGATGATTTGCCGATTCGTCTTTTTTTTGTTTTATTTTAATGATTTATTAATTCATCTTTAGTTTAAAACGCATATCACATTTTATCCTTTGTAGTCATAAAGGGCTTGTAAAATTAAATACAAATTTATATGCTTTGAACAAATTTGTAGAAACCTATTATTATATTATCTATCTTGTTATTTGTATTAGTTGGTGCATAAAGCTTCCTTAAACAGTTACAAAATTTATATTTAAAAAACAAATTTGTCAAAAAAAAACAACAACAACAAAAAGCTAAATAAAAATGTAAAATTTTAATAGTTATATTTTTTTTGTTGAACATTTTTCTATCAGGCTGTACGAGTTATACTCTCATTTTCACATTTATATTTTGTATCTGAATAACCAATTTTAGGCATATTTAATTATTTAAGTTATTACTTTTTTTTGTTTCAGCACCACCTCTGATGATTGGTACAGATTATCTGTTTTCTAAAAATCCCCCTGAGAAACTGATCAATGAGGCCTATCTAGTCCCAAAAGATCCACAGACTTCTGATCTGACTACCAGCACTATAGTCAAGCAGATCGATTTCAACGTTGGAAACCACAGCACCAGTAATGCCATGTACAACTCTGTAATAGGTCCTGGAGGTATCAGCTCAAAAAGTGAGTCTCTAGTCCAGTTTAATTTTACATGTGGTTTTATTTAATATTGGAATGAATCCTAGGCAAGCACTTAACAAAAGGAATGAAGAATTACACAAGTTAAATTATTAACTAAGAGAATAAGGGAAATAGTCACCACCATCATGCAGGACACAAAAATCTGTCCCTCCCTTCTGCCTTCAACACACACTATGGGCAGGATATCTCCTTGCTGTCTAAGCAACTGTCTCATTAGTGTTGAACAGTGCGCTGTAAACAGCACAGGAGAAGAGTTATTACAATATATTTGTATAAAGTTCATGGAAAACAAAAAAGTTAAGTTTCCCTTTCAGACCTTGTAAGCTATAGGGCAATTGACATTATCTGTTTCTTTGGCCAACAGTTAACAGCAATGTGTCATGTGGCTAGCACAATGACCAACTGCCTTTACTTTTTCTCAACTAATTTTAGAAACCCATTAGAGTTGGGCGGATTAGAGGTTCCCAAAGATCCCGAAATTAAAATCCCAGTCTTCACCAGGATTTGAACCCAGACCCCTGGTTCAGAAGCCAAGTGCTTAACTGCTTAAATAAATAATTTAATTCATCTTAAATAACTCATATTGGCTAGATATATTTTTGAAGTTTAATTTTGCCCCATCAGTTTTGTTGAAGTGATTAGGAGATTCTAGCCGAATGAGCTTAATTCACCAATTCTTAGTTATTATCTTTTCTTGAATTCTTTTCTTCTATAAATCAGTAAGATTCATTGATCTATTTCTTCCATTTATAGGTTTTCGTACATATGGTATACCATCAGTTCGCTCTGATCTCTCTGCGCCAAGAGTAAGGAGGCTGAGCGACAGAACAAATTATGGTGACCAAGCTTTTCTGTATGGATTAATGTGCCCTTCCTTATACAGCCAGCACAACGTTTATGAGAGAGACTTGCTACAGCCCAGAACATTTGAAGAGGTAAGCTCAGTTTGTGCGTTCTGATGGTAACATTATTCTTCAAGGCCTAGCTGATTCATATCAGCTGG
The DNA here is from genome assembly GCA_030265305.1 of Biomphalaria pfeifferi. Classification (NCBI taxonomy): domain Eukaryota; kingdom Metazoa; phylum Mollusca; class Gastropoda; family Planorbidae; genus Biomphalaria; species Biomphalaria pfeifferi. The sequence goes on along the minus strand of JASAOG010000175.1, from coordinate 605,152 downwards.
AACACTAAATGTAACAAGTTTTATTATTCATGTTCTTCTCTACTTTGTTTCTCCTATTCCTGTCTGTTTTTAGAGTATTAAATGTATTCTTTTCTGACAATCATTGTGGATTGAAACCCTACATTTTGGTCAGATGGACTTTTCCATCATCAATACTTTAAAACTCTTTTTTTCCCCCTTTTCTAAATGTTTTTAATTGCTTAAAACTTAATCTTGAATAGTTTCTCTATGTTAAACTATCCAGATTTTTTCTTTTCAACTTGCTTTTACCAAACGTGCTTAGAACAGCTGCTTAAATTTTCTTCTGTTTTTATTTATCATGCTTCTTCAGATGGTAATGACATGGGATAACAATTGTCATTTCTTTCACATGTGCTCATATTGTAATTCACATATTAGACTATTGTACCAATTCCATTATGGTCAGTGTTATATCAATAAGGTCAGTGTGGGCATCATGTTCATTTATTGTCTTCTAAATTAATGCTCATGGACTGTATAGGACAGAGTCTAAATTACATGATGATGATACAGCAAGATGTAAAGGAACATGTTCACTGGGTTGGTTCATTAGTGCCGCATTAGTATCATCATTGTCAATCAATAGAGATTTCTTATTCATTGAAGCGCACATTGATTAGATATATTTATAATAATATTTATAATAACTAACAATCAGTAACAGAAATATTGGTTTCTAAAAGTAGTTAGGCAAAAAATAATTATAGCACAAATGTAATAATTAAAATGAACATAATTGTAATAAAATAATTGACCCATAGCCCTATCCCACATACTGTCTACCTTCTTTTAGTCATCCTGTACATACCATAACATTACTTACGTAGCATTATTCATTTATCAAGTTTATTTCATTTATAAAACAAATGTTACATCTCTCCCCCATTCAAAATATATTAATAGTCCAATTGTGGTACTAGTGTCATTGCTCGCCGCTAGTATTATCAGTGTTGTGTCTCCTTTATATAGATAGAATTTTTTTTGTTTTAATTTTGGTATCAAGTAAAATATGTTTTTAGCAGCTTTAAAAAATTCATACAAGGATTATCTCTCTTGGTATTGGTTATCTCCTCTTAATGCAACCCACATTTCCTAATTTGCTTATTTGTAATATAAACTTGCTGTGTCTAACAGATCAAGTCTATATTCACCAACATTGGCATCAGGATGTGTGGAGAGGACATGGAGAGAGCCTACAAGCAAGCAGCCATGAACCACCCCAAAGGCCATGTCAGTGTTGAATCCTTCAGGGGACTGCTTGATGACATTCAGGAGCAGCAAATACGTGCAGGTGTACACCCCATGGCTTTAGGAGAGTCTCAGTAATTTGTCTCTGGCTACAGATCATAGACTAAAAATATTGAAATTTGGATATAATTTTTATATCCAGAATTTCGTACTAAAATCAATGACTGTGATAATGGGATATAGTGTATGTTTGCTTGCTTATTTAATTTTAAAAGTTTAATACAATCAAATGTATTCATCACATCAAAAATATTTTAAAAAATTCTCGCCTTTCTAAAATCAAGCTCATTGTTGTAATGCAAAATTGTGAAATTATTATTCTTTGTCCTATTATTTATATTTTAAGGAAAATGGGAAATATTAATATTCATTTTGAATCTTTAAGCATTTTCAATTTAAATGCACAATTAACTATTGTTCTATCTCACATTTTTTGAATGTTTTAAAATTTACAATTATCTTCCACTGCTTTTTAGCTGTCAAGTTTAATTCTTATACCTTATAAAAAGATTTTCTGTCTCAACTGCATTCATCTCAACCTTTTTTTTTACAAATTTGAAGGATGAATTTGAGCCTGTAATTTTTGTTAAGAACTTAAAAGTAATTTTTTTTCAATTTGTGGTAATTTATTTTTACATGATAATGCTCACAACTTTAAATAATTTACAACAGTATTTCAGATTGTGATTCTGCAGTATTATTTTTTATACACCATTTTTTTTTTACCAATTAATTGTTTGGAAATGTAATTAAACACTTGATAATTACTATGCACTCTGATGATTTCAGTATTATTTCAATTAAACAGAAATGATATTATTCATGAGGTAAACTGTTTCAGCCCCCCACGCCTCTGTTTTCACTGCACTCTTACCTTCTGTAAATATTCAATATCGAAGTTTTACACATTAATGTTATAAACACATTTTTATGAAACATTTTTCTCTTGTGGTAAATGTGATATATTTACATTATTTTTACACCTATTCCATACCACTTAACGATAATTACTCAAAGTATTAATTGTGTTAAATTTTGTTGTATTAAAAATTTTACAGTATTATTAGTATTAACATTAATTTGAGTTGCAGCTCACGACAGCATTATTATGGCTTAGTTGATCAGCATTATTTATGTTAGAAATTAGCTTGTTAATCAATGAAAGTCCAATGTTTAATCATTTATAAAATATAAATATAATTGTAAGGGGCCTTGCAATCTATGAGGGCAGATAATGTAAAGCTCATTTGTTTCTATGATTTATGGTTTCTGAGGGTGTTATGTGATCAACACAACAACCACCTGCTTGTATTTCACCTACATATGTTAGGTACCGTTTAGAGTTGGGTAGACTAGAAGTTGTCCTAAAAAATTTCAAGGTTCAAAATCCCAGTCTTCATCTAGATTTGAACTTGACACCCCTCAGTTTGGAAGTCAAGCACTTAACTACTCAGCCACCATGCCCCATATCTATATTTGTTTTCAACATTTATTATGTTTACTAAGTTATGAAGGTATCCTACATTTATTATGCTTACTAAGTTATGAAGGTATCCTACATTTTTCTACTTTGAAATTGGTTAGGGCTGAATTCGCTGTTTTAATTTGAAGGATGAGCAATAATTCATACTTTTTCTACTTCATTTCCTATGATGGCACCAAATTTGCTTCTCTTAATTTTTGTTAGCTGCCTGGTCATGGGGTATGCGCGCTGGACTGTCGTTCAGACTTGTCGATGGTCCTGAGTTCATACCCTACCTGCTGCTATCCCCCTTCGTCCTACGGGAGGTCTGGGCTAGGAAGTAAACTATCTTCAACTCTGAAGTAACATCCGAAACATGGAAAAAATTTTACAAACAAAAAGTTAATTTCCCAAGCCTCCATCTGAGCAGGGAAAGGGACTGTGGCAGTCTAATAGCATCACTAACAATGTAACTAAACTAAAGCCTTCTAATATGTCTTTTTTTTTGTCCAATCTTTGTTTAACTCTGATCACATCACTATCTCCATATTTGTTTGGTTAAATTACATTGACAATAAGCATAAGCTGTCTCACTTATCTAAATGAAAATCATATCTTGTCTTGTTTTTATACAAGCTTTATACAAGCAATGCACAATATGTTGTTGTTAATCACAGTAGCACTTGCGCTTTGCATGATTATTTCACATCATGGTTTAGGATTCAACAGGTTCACTGTTTCTTAGCACTATTCAAAGTTTTTTTATCTTTTCAAATTACACAGTATGGTCCTCAATGAGAGTATTTGAATTATTACTTACACTAAATCTATGTATGTCTACCTAGAGTGTCCTTTTTATTTACATTGCTAAGGATTTTTAACACAGCCTATTGCTATGCAACTGTTTTGATCTGTATACACAGTCTAATAAAGTATTCTATATTCACAATGAACCTAATGGTTTGACAATAAAAAGTTTATAAGGTATAAAACCTTCACTTTTTTATATGTTTTTGATAAATATTGTTGCTATTTTCTTTTCATATAAAAGAAACGATTTACATTTATACTCCATACATAATTTTCAATAGGTACTAATGAGTATTGCTATTTTCTAAATCCATCTACATTTCTAAATATTTGTAAAACAAATATCTTACAACTAAACTTGAATTATATATATATATATATATATTCATTAAGCTTTTGTGTCTCACTAAACTCTGTCTCTTGTTTAGCACATACAAAAAAAATTGAAACACAGTAATCAATGTTTTTTTTTTTTATTTCTGTTTATAATGTGTTATAATCATAGAACTGTCTGAACCCTCCAATATGGAGATTGACTATTATGTTTATGATTTACTAAGTATAAACACAGCTAACTCTCTGACTAATAGAGATTAGCAGTTTAAGAGAACATTCTGCTATTTTTCCATAGTGCAGACCCTAAAAGAGACAGTTTAACCGTAAAAAACTGACAAGATGAAGTTCTATAATTATAACATTAGCTAATGTTTTTGAAGTATAAACTTTATATGAACTTAATATTGTTTTATATCAGATAAATTTAGAATTTTTTTATACCGTATTTCTGAAATTCAGAAATCTTTTTCTTCATATAACAACTAAACTTTATTTTGTTCACATTTTAGTATCACATTTTTAAAATTGTCTCACATAGTTTTTACATATTTATTTCAATAGGCCTATTTACACAATATTTTCTGTTTTTATTTGACACATTATAATTGAGTAAATATCATTGTACATCTGCTTCTGAGATTTAAATATTTACATTTTTTTATGGTTAGCAAAAGTCAGCCATTTTTTTATCAAAATGATACATTGTGACTGTATGTTGATTTGTCATTTCTTTTACCCCTTTTTGATAATGTATATCTTATTTATATCTATTTAAACCATGTCTCTGCACTAAAGTTTGTCAGTAATGTTGTGATGAGGTGATTCAATTAAAAAGATTGATTTGTTGCTTTACAATATTGTTTCTATTTTTTCTTTGTTCAGTGAATTTGTTAATTGTGAATATAGTTTTGTTTAAGTAATTAACTAATCAAAATAAATAGGTTTTTTTTTAGTATATTTTGTGTACAGAGTATATGGCTCCTTCTGTCTAGGAAAACAATGGATGCACCCAGATGAGTCACTGGCTTTGGTCCTCCCGTGTTGCTTTAGTCGCTTTGCAGCAGCACCAGAGTTTCCTCTCCGGGTGCATTCCTGGGCCTTAGATAAAGATGTGATCCAAAGGAACACATTTCGTTACATTTGGCACCAACTCAGTTGCAGGAGCTGCCAGAGGGAATTTCATATTTGATACTCCCAAACCCTAAGGGGCTTCACTCCTGATTTTTCCTCGAGGTTGTCTCCTGAAGCAAAGCAGCAGGGATTTGAAGTCAGAGTACCCCTCTACTAGATGAATTGCCTTACTAGGCTGACGAGCTCCATCTGAAGTATTTATAAGTATTACTTCTTTGTTCATCAAAATTTCTAATCTTGATCACATGTAGCTCAAAGGAGTTTTCTTTATTTGGTAACTGTGATCTATCAATATGGCTTCCTTGACATTATTTCTTGTGCCTAAATATTGGAAAATCTCTCCCAATCTTCCGCTTTTCATTCTCTTAAGGTTCCATTATATCATCACCACATTGCCTCATATCCCTTTTTTTCTATTTTTTTCTCTCTTTATTGTTATTGCTCAAAGAATGTTAACATGATTTTAAGATCCTGTGTAAACTAAGAGCTTATTACTGTGATTGACTTTTGTATGAAAATTCCAAAGTCTGCTAACCTTAACCCAAATTTGCAGTTAAAGTTTAGGCTGAAAAAAAAAAAAAGAAAATAAGTTCCTTTTACTTAAAAATTTGAAGAAATATTTTATCAAATGGATATTGCTAGTTTTTTTTTTTAACCATTTATTCTTGTTTAGAATAAGTGGTGTATGTTAACCTAATGTGTGGTATATTCAGTTTAAACAACAAGCATCTAATTGAACTAGCACACTATAGAGGCCGTTACAGAAAAGGGTTTATATTTTCTTTGCTATTTGATTGATTCTTGTCAGGTACTAGAAATAATTTATATAAGAAACATTTTGGGAGAAACATGTTACCATGATCACTTTTTAAATGCATACAAATTGAATTCAGGGATCAATCCTCAAGGAGACTAATTCAACATATGCCACATCTGTCAAGTATGATTTCTTTCTCTTGTTACATACCAAATAAACATAAATGAACAGTTAATTAACTAATTGGTTAATTTGGCTTGGCCTGCATCAGCTGTCACAAAATAGGCAGGTCACATTATGGTCTATATAGTCACCTGAAATTCTGCACTCATCTATAATCTTCAGAATCAAAGACAATGCATAATAATTGTTATTTTGACCATATTATAACTTGCAAGAAAATTTAGAAAATTAAAATAATAAAGACTGTTTAAAAACTAATTTTTTTATTAAAATAAAAAAACAGTCAACAAATTGTACTATGACTTAATGAGACTGCGGTCACTGGTATTAATAGACTTTGAGCTTACAGCATTTCATCATTCTTTCCTATAAAGAAATTAATTTTGTGTAGCTATTATGCTACATTGGCTTTTATAATATATAGCCTGGTATTGTATAATGCATAACCTGGAAATGATTCCTATAGATCATACAAATAATGAGAATTAATGCAACATGAAAGTCCAAACTGATAGAGAATGTGACACAAAATAAGTTTAAACTTTAAACAGAGTATAATAGCTTAAGCTACAAAATATAGAAAATAATGCGTTTGAAAGCTCATGTTTTAAAAACAATCAGAAATTGCTTAAAATGATATATGTATATATATTTACATATATGTATTTACAACCAAACAAGTGGCTCATATATATTATTGATGTGTAATTTGATAGAGCAATTACATTAAAAAGGGAAGGACAGAGTCGTAACAATGTTAGGAATGTTGAATATTATATTTGTTACATTTTTAACAAAAAATCAAAATGTTTGCACAGCTTTAAATACTCACTATTTCATACAGTGCTCAGCTTGGGGAGGGAGTCAGACCCAAAGGCTGCCCAAGACTAACTTATAGAGATGTCTGTAAGTGAGACATGAGAACCACTAGCATCAACAAAAGTTTGTGAGAGGAGACCAGAGTGCATGGAGACAGACTGTGCATGCTGGTATGAACCTCACAGAGAGCAAAAGAAACTATGCTGCCTTAGTCAAGAGAAAAAGAAAGATGCCCTAAAACAGATGCATATACATACATGAACTGTGGCAAACTCCGCCGTTCAAGAATTGTCTTGATCAGTCACACCAGATTCTGCCTGGTCTCAAGACATAACCAAAACCAGTGATTCATCTGGGGGCATCCATTGTCTTCAGAGACATATATTTTATACAGTAATTAATGTTTAAATTTAATTTTACTTTTATTTTACGAAATCATTTGGCAAATTTTAAAATAGCTTTCATATTACACTTTATTTAAAATCACAATTTTAAATTGGGGCCTGCCACTATATTTTATATCATTAACTTTTTAAAAAAAATATAAAAATGTGTAAACAGGAGTAAAATGCATGACATTGCTATGCAAATAATGAATCTAAGACCATCAATAAAAAAAAAAAGTTCTTAAGTAATACAAATAACACATCTTGTTAACAAACATTACAGGATGGCTGCCTGATGCTGTGGTATGCAATCTGAACTGTCGTCATTATGGTCCCAAGTTCAAACCCACCCCTCTTCCATTACCTGTTGTCCTGAAGGTGGTTCGAGCTAGGATATAATAATCTTCCTTTCTGTCCAAAAAGTACAAAACAGATAAACACTCATTGGCAAACAAAAGAAAAATGTACATTTATCTCTTTTGATTTAACCATTCAGACAGTCTCGCAAGCTGAACAGCAGAAATCTGAATTTAAAGTTCTAAATAAATATTAAAATATTACTGTCCTCTTCTTGGAAAGTGATATATATATAGAATAATGTAGTGAGGACAGACTATATAGTTATGATATAAACAAGTATACACTTTAATTTACATAAACAATGTCACCCTGTGTTATTTCCCTGTACATGTTATAGGAAATTTGGAACAATAACTTCTAAAAACAATACATTGGATGGCATATCTCGTTCTTATCAATTTCATAGACTGTATATATTAAGCTTAAGAAAATCAATATTGAAGAATAACCATTTTTCTCTCTTTATTCTACCTTAGTACTTGCGAAAACTGGAACATCACCTCACTTTAGCCAGGATAGTTTAGTCACTGCCCATCTTTAAAAAAAGATTTAATGTTCAGAACAAGACATAATTCTTGTATTCTTCTACTATGTGCGTTGTTCAATCTTATCTTCATCTTTCAGCAGTCATCAGTAATCTGGAGGAATAACGTCAAATTGATATGGTGACTGAATCTCCTGTTTATGCTGGTCACTGTCAGATGTCATGTTGGTGCTTGCGATGCTGTCACTGCTCTTACATTTCACCTGTTTGGTGTTGGTCATGGCTTCTGTGGCTGGAGATTCAGAGTTCACACCTACATTGTTTATAAAGAAATGGTAAGTTACTAAGTGACGAAGAGAGAAATAGTATCAGGTATGAAAACAAAACAAACAAGTTGAATAAAGAATTTAAATCATTGTAAATAAAATTACTGTAAAGTAATAATGTAGATAAATGACTGGTCATTGTTTTCCAACTTTAATTTATAGCTCATGTGCATCAAATAGACCATGCCATGCATTTAAAAAAAACAATAAGATTTAATTTATTTATCTTATAAATTACAGATGTTCTTTGATAACAAAATAATTGCATCCTATGTGAATTAATGTGTCAATCTTATCATGCAAACTAACTAAAGACTTATGTTCTGCTAAGTCATTGGTTTTTCTGGCTAATACACGCAACCCATTACATGCTCTAAGAAGTTATTTATTTAAAATGATAATAAAAATATTTAATAAAAAAACAACACTTTTGTTCTTAAATCATTATTAGTATATAGATAGCTCATCCATCTTGGTTTGATGATGACCACTTTTGTCATCCAGGGAGCTGAGCACTTTACACTGGGGTTTTGTGTCTCCTCATGTGGCTGGTGAGTCCTATGTTAGCCTGGAATGTTTGGTTGCACACTATACAGGTTATTCCAGCAGGAGATTGTGTCATTGGCCTTGCTTTTTTTATCTGATGCTTTTCTTCTGCCAGTGCTGTTCTTGTGTCCTCTCAGTTTTCACAGCACGTTGCCTGATTCTCTATCATGTGCTTCCATCTTCTAGGTGGCAGGGTCAATGCTGAAGGATTTTAGAGAAGCTTTGAGGGTGTCCCTGAAGCATTTTCTTTGTCCACATTGTGAACACTTCCATTCCCTTAAATGGCCATATTTTAATAATAAAATGCAGGCATGCAAACAGATTTATGTTTATTATGAAATAGGAACATGCATTCTTATCAAATAGAATGTGAAACAGCAAGCAATTAGAAAGGGATTTCATTTAAGAGTGATAAAATTGTAAGCAGTAAAAAAACAAAACAAATGTAATGGAATGAGACAAACTCATTGTTATTTTTTAAATTTAAATCAGCTTTCAATAATAAAAGTGAACAATTAAAGTCCACAGTTGATAGTCTTAAACTAATTTATCATTAAATTAGAAAAAATGTTTATGTTGATAATTGTAGATATTTTAGTTTTACTGTCTTGCCTAGTATTATATATTAATTACATAAAAGTTCTTTTTATCATGATACTTAAGTAACAAGCTATATGTTTTAAAAAGTAATGAGAGACTGAATCTGTTACATCTTCATAAAAGAAAATAATAGGTATTTATGAATGCTTTCTGAATAATAATGAAATTAAGTAAAAAGCATACTTACACTTCAAGAGTCAGTTTTTCATTTTATATTTTTAAAGATTTCAATACATATTTAAACTTGAGTTAACAATAATGTTAAATTTGTATTTCATTCTTTTTTTATATTGGGTGAAATATACAAGCTAACAGAAAGAAATGAACTTTCTTTAATTTCTTTTTAACAATTATTTAAAAATTTGAAAAGAAAATAAATGTAACTTACTTTTCATGTTTCGTCCAAATTATTCAAGATTGTAAATATTCAAAATTATATATTTATATAGTATACTTTATTAATTTAAATGTTCCGAAATTGTACATTTGCATACTTAAAAAAAATCTAATATAAAATTTCAACTAACCATAAAAACCTGGGGGTTTTTTTTAGGTTAAAAAAGGGTAATTAGAAAATTGAGTAAATACTCCAAATGAGAAAAAAGCCTCCAAATATTAGAGAAAGAGAGAGAGAGATGGCAACCTTACCCTTAACACTGTATCTACCTCTTTTGTTTAGACTTGGGCAACAGAATGACAGTTTGGACTTCCAGTATGCTCTTACATTTCTGTCACGTATGGTCATCATCATAAAAATGATAAAACCTTGAAGGGAATTGAAGATGCAAAACAAAAACTGAAAAGCAATCCTGGCATCACTGATTGTCAAGAATCCAAAAATCCAGGTCAATCCTATTAAAGAGAATAAAAAGAGGAATGCATTCTAAATACAGATTACTGGTAAAAATCACAAAATAAAAAAAAAACATTTAAAAATTAAACAGATGATCTTTCTAGAAATAAATTATACTGCCAGGTTGTGTAGTATGTGCTCCAGGCTGTCATTATGATGGTACCGAGTTCAAAACTCCCTGCTGCCTTCTCCCAACAACATGGGTGCCAGGATGTAATAATTTTCATTTCTGAATGAACATTGGATATATTTTTTTTAAAATCTGTTGCATGGTGAAAATGAAAGAAGATAAGAAAATGGAGTAATGTAAATGAGGTAATTATTGACATATTATTTTTGTGACTAAGTGGTTAAGCACTTGGCTTCCAAACCTGGGGTCCTGGGTTCCAATCTTGGTGAAGATTGGGATTTTGAATTTTGGGATTCTTAGGGTACCCTTGAGTTAACCCAACTCTAATGGGTACCTGACTTTAGTTGGGGAAAGTAAAGGCGGTTGCTCATTGTGCTGGCATCATGAAGCCCTGCTTTTTAACCATTGACCAAAGAAACAGATGACCTTGACATCATCTGCCCTATAGATTACAAGGTCTGAAAGGGAAACTTTACTTTGCTTTTCTTTAATTATTTGTTGAGCTAAGATTAAAGTTCTAAAAATTTACTACTGCTGAGTCAGTTTTGGTGCATGATTAAGTTTCATCTGATTGTGGTCGTAACACTGTAACTCTTAAGAAGGTTTCAAAGACAGTTAATGATTAACTGTTGATATTTATATTTCATCAACAAGAGCATAAAGTTTGTAGTCACTTACCAAGAACACAGAAACAAATGAAGGAAGCTCTAATGTTGACCAGCATCTGATTTTTTTTCACTGAAGAATATTTGCTCATGTCTCTTCTTCGGCATAGACTTATGACCACAATTATGAACAAGATGATGTTGGTGAATATAATTAGACCCACTGGAATGATGAATCCATAGTAAAAAGCAGGAAGAGATAGCCAACAGCTGCAAACAAAAAAAATAAAAAAATATTGCATTTTAGAAATGTCTAAGCATTTTGCAAAGCTTGAAACTTTAATATGTTGAGAACTATTAAAAGGAACACATTGGATTATGGTACATTACTTGTAACAATTAGAATGAGTTATTGGGACCAACCTCACCCCTAAGGGCCCATATGTTTAGCTCTTTCAGGCCCCTCAAGGTTTGCCCCATACTGGCCCCATAAGGGTTACATTTGGACTTTATCTTATCTGGGCCCCCTAACAAAATCACCCTTAAGACTCCCATTTTTGGCTTTTATTAATCTGCCCCACAAAGGTTTCACAAGGGGTTTGTCTGGGGCCCCTAACTGAGCCCAATCTCAGCTCCAAGGGATCCCATTTGTTTATCCCCAAATTGGTGCCCATGTGTTAGTATGGGTTGTCCCAGATGGGGGCCCTTACCGATCCCAAAATCCTAGCTAGCAGGGTAGGTTCTTAATATTTCTTCTTCTTATATTCAAGTTCATAATTGATAAATGTAGGCCTACATTCAATTACTATTAGCCTTTCTTACTATAAAAAAAAATAACTCTATTATTAATATCTTTTTCAGCACAGTAAATGAGCATGCATGACTTACTATTCATCTCCTCCCTTGTAAAGTTCCCTATCTATTATCAGTAAGATTATCACAGGAATGAGAGGTAAGCCTGATAAGAAAATAATTGTGAGGATTTAGTTGACAATATGAAATGATTTTTAATATTCTACACAAATATTGTCATTGTTGTCTATGCAAAATGTAAACTAGAGTTTGAGTGGTATTACAAAATGTTTACAAAAGTTAATAGATTATACAGTTTCATATTTTAAGCTTCCATATTAGACTATCTTGATGGTATAAAATGGCTTCCTTAATTAGTTATTAACAAGCATCCTGTTGATAGTAAAAAAAATTGAGGACCTGAACAAATGTACCAATAGCACTAGGTTAACTAAAAAGAATCTTTATCTCAGAAGTAAAAAAAACAACAACAAATGAATGAAAAAAAAACAAACAAGAACAATATGAGATTTCTAAGTATATTCTTTTTTTTTCTAGACTAAGAACAAAGTTGTTAATGTTAGGCTTCAGAAAGGCTACACAAATGTATGTGCTCATTTTATTCTCTGGTAATTCCAACAATTAGTTAAAATGTGTAAATGCTGTCATGTTTATTATGCCACTGATGAATGCTACAGTTTGAGCCATAAATATAATTTATAGATAAAGTAGATATGTTTATCTCATACTAGTTGAACTTTTGTACCATGAAGTTAAATATGTAATGATTCTTATCACATATATATGTGGTGGGTTTGGCACAGAACAAACTAAATGACATGACGAAGGCAACTCTTAGGGCGGTTCCAAACTGTTTATTATATATTAAAGACCTTCCAAAGGCAAACATAAAACATAATTACAAATGAACATAAACTAAACATAATTAATAGGCCTAAATACTAGATCTAACGAAAAACAAAAAGAAAATCTTATGGTGTGAACCAATCATCTCTTTTACAAACACAAGAGAGATATGGAACACCAACAAACATTATAAAAATAAATGACAACATAGTTCTCTAAAAATAAATCAACTAGTTGTTCTACATAACACTAACATATATACATTGTTTGAAGAGTTCGCTCTTTCCTTTCCTTACAAAAACTATAACAATTCTATATACTCACAAATATACTGTTTCTTAAAAGCCAGTATCTAAACACTTGATGTAAAAATACATTTACAAGATGGACAGTGAACATTCTATATAGAATACTAAATAAAATTACAATCTAATATAAATAAATAAAATGTAATTACCTGCAGCCATCCATAAACACATGGTGTAGAACCAGGCACAAACAGGGAGTGAAGACGACGTAGGTCCAGTAACGTACGGACACTACAGCGACAAGAGATGCCGGTCGAATGGACAGTGCCCACGTTGGTCTGTCTTGTTATGCGCGGACACAAGGTGCCATCTAGGGGAAAGGGTCACGTGGATATCGGGGTGGCCGGTGTTTTCTGAAAGGTATCCACTCCACTACAGAGCCCCTAGCTTGAAACGACCCGTCCCGGGGCGTTCAGCCTAGTAGGTTTCTGAAAACTGAAACAACTGTTTCTTGTCAGTGTCTTCTGGAACGACAAACATCTTTTCAGTTTGTAACGTGCTGGTTCCATCGGTCATACAGAGTGGTCTGTCTGGTTTCTCTTTGACACTAAAATCTTTCTCGATCCATGTCTGGGAAGCTGTAGAAAGTGTGACAGAGAGTAGTGAGCGAAATCGTCTTTGTGGCTGGTTCAAATGCTTGTAGTTTCTTTTTTGTCTATGTGTCCTCCGGACTCTGTTATGCCTGTTCTTGCTTGGCTGCCCAGAGATAAAGTTCCCATTTCTCGATGCGGGGTATTTTTGAATGGAGTGACTTGCATCTGTAGTGGAAATTGCATCAACTTGTTGCTCACTGGTTCGTTGTTCTACTTGGTGGGTTGGCTGTGAAACAATGGGTTCACTATTGCACACAGATTGAACCTCAGCAGTGAGTTGTGGCGATTGCTGACAGTGACGCCTTACATGTCCAGCTTCCCAGCACTGGGTGCAGACTGGTGATCCATCATCAATGTATGGGAAAAATCCTCTCTTCGTCCTTGACCACACAAGACCCGGCGGTTCTGTTGGTCGAATTCTGTTTTGGTTGCTATGTTTCGTGTGTCTTTGTGTTGGTCCGCGTTGACTATGTGGTTGACTAGAAAGTGAGTTAGCGTTAGTTGAACTTAGCAGAATGTTATAGCCTGACCCCTTTATCTCTTCAAGTTGCTTCTCTAACTTGGCCAATTTTGCTAAGAAAACCTCAGACCACTGCTCTTGGGCTCGAGCTGCATCTTTGTTCTGGTTCTCCAACTTGAATGCATAGTTTCGTAGACTTTGAAAACTTATATGGGGATGTTGCGCAATGAACCTAAACAGCTCTCTGCGAAGTTCTGGATTTCTGACTCCATAGGCATATTGGTCCCTCAATCTTTCCTCCTTGAAGCAATCTATTCCTTCTCTTTGTTCTTGCCTGTTGGCCGTTGTGAACTCCTTAAATAGTCGGTGAGAGAATTCGAGTAGTGACTCACTTCTTCTTTGCTGCGACATCAGAAATGTAATCTCTGCCTCTCGCACCGGTATAATTACTTCAAACGCAGAGGTAAGTGCATCGAGCAGAGCTTCTGGATCACTTCTGATATGAGGTGGCTGAAGATCTATCTCTAGTCTAGCTGGACCACTTATGTTCTCAAGGATGGTTGCTGTCTTCTCTTGAGGCGAGAGGTAAGGCCGGAGCTCCCATAGATCTCTTATTTCTCTGACGAAATCTTCAATTGAAACCTCAACATTTCTGCCATCCCCACTAAACTGTCTCATTTTTCTAGTAGGTTCTATGATGTAGTGAGGGCGCTGACAGGCCAGCTTCAATGCCTCAAGTTCAGCTTGTAGTCGAGTCAACATCCCCTTAGTGACACGTTCCATTCCCTCCGGCTCTCCTCCACTGCACGTGGGACCCACGTCTCTCCCCTTCACTAAACTAGGTTCCACCACATTTCTCTCCATCTGGCTGCAGGTCTTAAGAAACTCAAACAATAATAGTAACCTAATAACTAAATCTATCTCAACAGAAACAATTTTCAAGCTAAGTAAAATCACAATTAAGAAAATATTAGCAAATTATCTTAAAAACTAAATCTAACTACCCTGAAACAAAAAGAAGAAAACAAAAATAGAAAATATTTGAAAGTACAGAAACGGGAAAAAACTGTTACTTGTAGACATCTACGTCTGGTTGTCACTTTCTTAGTTTCGGTTGTCAGGAAGCAGATTCTGAGACGTCTTCTGATCCCACAGTGTAGTCTCTCTTCCTGACCCCACTCGTGTTACCAAGTTTCTGTGGTGGGTTTGGCACAGAACAAACTAAATGACATGACGAAGGCAACTCTTAGGGCGGTTCCAAACTGTTTATTATATATTAAAGACCTTCCAAAGGCAAACATAAAACATAATTACAAATGAACATAAACTAAACATAATTAATAGGCCTAAATACTAGATCTAACGAAAAACAAAAAGAAAATCTTATGGTGTGAACCAATCATCTCTTTTACAAACACAAGAGAGATATGGAACACCAACAAACATTATAAAAATAAATGACAACATAGTTCTCTAAAAATAAATCAACTAGTTGTTCTACATAACACTAACATATATACATTGTTTGAAGAGTTCGCTCTTTCCTTTCCTTACAAAAACTATAACAATTCTATATACTCACAAATATACTGTTTCTTAAAAGCCAGTATCTAAACACTTGATGTAAAAATACATTTACAAGATGGACAGTGAACATTCTATATAGAATACTAAATAAAATTACAATCTAATATAAATAAATAAAATGTAATTACCTGCAGCCATCCATAAACACATGGTGTAGAACCAGGCACAAACAGGGAGTGAAGACGACGTAGGTCCAGTAACGTACGGACACTACAGCGACAAGAGATGCCGGTCGAATGGACAGTGCCCACGTTGGTCTGTCTTGTTATGCGCGGACACAAGGTGCCATCTAGGGGAAAGGGTCACGTGGATATCGGGGTGGCCGGTGTTTTCTGAAAGGTATCCACTCCACTACATATATGTATGTCTACTTCTGTCTCAAAAGACAATGGATGAGCCCAGATGAGTTTATTAAAATTGCATAATGCAATATACAAAACCTCTCCCCCCTCCAACTTTTTGGATGAATTATGTTCCCCTCTCATGAATCCCGAAAATTAGGGAATTATTGATAGTTTTAAAACACATTGTATATTATATCTTCTTCTTATCATATAGATTACAGACGTTACTTTAAAAAAAAAAAAATAATTATGTCCTTCACATTTCATATGTCTATCTAGTCATGCATGTTAATCAATGACTTAAACTCTGCTATCATGGATAATAAAGTTTTTTTATTACTGTTATTACAGTGCAGATCTCACTAGTTTGTTATAATCATTTATATAAAAATGAGGTTCTGTCCCTTATCCTAATGGCCCACTTCAGAATTTTCCTACTCCAAAAAGGCTATATAACAAAATAAGCACATGAGATTCAAATAAAGTGTTACTATTTGAACAAAAATGTTTTTTACCCCAGGCTGGAAGTGAAGTTTTTAAGATATACTTTGAGAAGTAAGTGTTGAGGACTTTGACAAACAGCAAATATTGTAAGATGCCTTCCATCAACATCCACATGAAAGAAGCCAAGATGAAGTAATGGAGAAGGACAGCCACCACAATACAGCCACCATAAGATGTGGTCTGTTTTATCCCAGAAAGGAAGATGATCCAGGAGCACAGGAGTGCAAGGGATAACTGAAATAATGTCTGCTGGGGCCGACTGTGATGAAGGCTCCTGAAATGTAAACCTTGTAATTAGTCATGGATAATACACTAAGAGTACGAGACTGAATGTTGGCCTTAAGTTCAGTTAGCAAATATTGAAAACATTGAAAGCTAAAACATGGTGTTACAATATATTACAATATATATTTTTTTGTGGGGAAGCTTGTAAGGTCTCTAAAATCATGTGAAATATGTGGATTTGGAGGGGCCTTTAAATTTCTATAACTCACATCTAGGATTCACTGGAGAAACACAGCACTGAATAGGCATATAATTTTCCTGAGTTAAATCCCTTCAAAACTCAATCAGCCAAATAGATAATCCAAGTATAAATCACAAAGATAACTTGGATGACATAAAATATGTTTGTGAAATATAAGAGTAGAGATACCTCTGATTAATAATTCATTAAAGTAACTAAAGGATTGACAAATAGAATAGTAATAATAATCCAATACTGAATACTTGTAACAATGGCTACTTGAAACAATAATTAATGAGCGTGAATTATGACCAATGACAAAACATGAACAATGACCAGTGACCAGCTCTATGGTAGTTAGCTGTATGCTTCTTAAATATTACTGTACCAAGATTTTTTAAAATCATTCAAATTACCAAGCGTCTACCTTGACCCCACATCCTTTTTATGCAAGTCAAGGCTATTTGGAAGGGCATTATGTGAGTAAAATAATACAGATAGGGACTTCCTGCTGGTCAGCTCTCTTCTTCCCCTTGCATACTGATGCATGACCAGCCCACTCTTTCTCCTCAAGTTTACCTACTAAAGTGTGACACATGAGGCCAAAAACATTTGTATGTATGAATGTAATTTAATGCCATCTGAATGCAGAGGGATAAGAAAGTAGATGAGTGTACTTATTAAATCTAGACTAGAGCATAAAAAGTTGCTACCTAAATGGCTAAAAATAAGTTATTTTTTAAAAGAAAGCAACATGCTCATTCCATACATCTTAGGTTATAAAGTAACGATATTCTTTCCAAACAAAAATTTCAACATCTCATGCTTTCCCCTTTGATAACAAAAATTAATATTAACATTTTTTGTTACCCAGGTAACACATTAAAGCATGTTTTATGCATTGTAAATATGTTTTTTAAATTATTTTTTTTCCAAATAGTCCTTGTATTTACTTTCTATGTCAAGGTATATTCTCTCCCTCAGTATGAAGCATACTTTTCTTCTTGAGAAGTTTGTCTGCCATTATAAAAACTTTGTAACCATAGGAGTATGATTACATGCAAGTTAAAAATGCTCCTGTATAAGCTATATAAATTTATCTTACTTGATAAATATGAAGGACAAAATGGTTAAGGAAAGCCCTGCAATAGACAGGCTGAGTCCAATGATGGATATAATACTCAGTGCCAACTGATGCTCATTCACTAAAACGTCCTGGTCATAGAAGTTCTGGCGACAAAAAAGATAAACATACATTAGAACAGTTTTTGTTACCATCAAGGCTATCACGTGTCTATGTATGCAATAGTTCACTGTAAGAGTGCATTTATTAAGAGAAAAGCTGTGAGATAGAAGCACTTTATTTTCACTAATGCTTAGAGAAACCTATTGTCAAAAAGAGTTAACAATTTTTAAAAGTCTCATTCTTCAGTTTTAATATTAATGGTGAGTTTGTTTTTGAAAGATTGGATTTTATTTAAAGAGTGTGTTAATGAAAGAATCAATAAATCAATGGATTGGCACCAATGTTCCAAAGTCAAATGTCAACAGCTTTAGCAGTTTTAAAAATATTTTTTATTGAAAAACATATTAAGTTTATCAACTGTAACTATAACTATAATGCTATGACTTTCTAAATTTACCATTAAGATTGCAAAATTGGTCAAGTGATCACATGTACAGATATCCCTTCCTTCAATAGTGGCCTCAAACTCACACCCATCACTACTCCAGTTTCCTTTTCCAGCATTAGCCTTGTAGTCCCAGTAACTGCAAGCAGTCAGGTTAGAACGTAACTCTGGTTTCAGTTGTCTTGTAGGCAAGAAATAGGTTTTTACACGATGGTGATGAAGATCTGATATTTCTTTACCATCAACTAGTAACTAAAGGAGTGTCAAAGAAAGATCAAACAAAACATAAATATATTTTCCATTCATACTGATTAACACTAAATAAGTTAATAATGTGAATGTTTTGAGCTTAAAATGTCATTGTTTATGAGTTTTAAAATTCACTCATTCACCTCTGATTGAGGATGAAATGCCATACAAAATAACAATAACAATAAAATACCCAATGGAGATAACAATCCAATGTGTTGTGACAACTGACCTCTCAGACATCTTTAAGGCCCCAATCATGCCTAAGAAGATTCTTGTATTTCAAACTTTCAAAATTGTTATAGTCATACAAAAACAAAATCCATTAAAATACTCAGAAAGACACAAAGATAATGGCACATTCCTTGTTCCATATGCTAGGACAAATGTGTACAAATGCTCCTTCTTCCCTAGTACTATTAGAGCACGGAATGGATTGCCAGCCAGGAAAACCAGTGACTTGGCAGAATTAAAGTCATTGGTTAACATGCATGACATGATGCATGACGCATAGGACATATCATTTTTTTTGAAGTAATGTCTGTATTTTATAAGACAAGAAAATAACTAACTTTAGCAGCTATGACTCTGCTGTTTAGTGTTCTGTTGTTAACTTGACTTGTTTCACTGGCTTCATATAAAGTTAAATCTTGGTATGCATGCATTGCCAGCCTCACTGTTGAAGCATTGTAAGACTAAAACAAAAAAGAAAAGGTACGTTTGGATTTCATTTCATATAGAAGATGGCATGAAAAAAGAATGATCAACATAGACAATTTTAAAAAAGAGCAATGGTATAATGGTGTAATTATAAAAGTAGCCCCCTGGATGACAAAAGTGGTCATCATCAAACCATGATGGATGAAATATATGTATATATATATATATATATATATATATATATATACATATATATATTTATGTATGTGTATGTGTATATATGTATGTATAGAACAAAGTCTTGAGTACCAACAACGGCTAACGATCAGTTTCGTGGACTTCAAAAAAGCGTTTGATAGTGTTCACCGAGAATCACTATGGAAAATAGAGAATACGGTATCCCAGAAAAATTCATCCAGATCCTACGACACCTTTACAGTCAATCTAGTTGCTGCATTAAAACAGAAGAGGGAACAACAGAGTTTTTTACAATCAAGACAGGTGTGAGACAGGGGTGCATCTTATCTCCCTTCCTTTTCCTCCTAACCATCGACTACATAATGAGGAGAGCAATGAACCAGACTGTCTTTGGTATTCCATGGCATGAACAGCTCTGATTGACGGACTTGGACTTTGCTGTTGATGTCGCACTACTCAGGGCTACAAATAAATGCATTCAAGAAATGACGAAGAGCCTAGACAGAGAGGCACCCGAAATTGGCCTCCGCATAAACTTGTATAAGACTAAAATTATGCGAGTGGGATATAAGGCAAAGGGTGTCCCCGTCAGACTTGGCGAGTCAAAGCTTGAAGAGCTGGACAAGTTCACGTACCTTGGCAGCATCATAATAAATGATGGAGATGCTTACCATGATGTAGAGTGCCAAATAGGAAAGGCAGGGAGCATTTTCCAAAGGCTGCAGCCTATTTGGACTAACCAAGCCATTGGACTCGAGACAAAAATACACCTTCTTAACACAATCGTCATTCCAACTGCTACATATGCATGTGAGACGTGGAAGTCATCTGTCAAAATTAAGAAAAGACTAAATGTGGCTCAACAGAGATGGCTGAGATGGATTTTGGGAGTCAGTTACACAGATCCAGTCTCAAACAAGGAAATCCTATGCCGAACTGGGAGTCGAACACTTGGTGAGGTTGTGACTGAGCGTCGCATGAGGTTTGCGGGACATGTTCTACGTCAAAATGAATTACGCACACCAAGAGTTGCGATAACATGGAAGCCAAAACAAGGAAAGCGCTAACACGGACACCCTCGTATTACTTGGTGACACACCTTCATGGAGGACCTCAGAACAGTGGACACCAGGTGGGAGGAGGCTTCAGACATTGCCAGTGACAGATCTTTATGGAGACAGCTTGCCGCCCAATGCGCCGAACGGCGCGGGAGGACCTAAGTAAGTAAGTATATATGTATGTACCACTTTCAGACGTAATGATAATGCATAGATCATCTGTTTCTGTGGCCCTTGGGTAAATCAGGGCATCATGTGGCTTGCACAATGACCAACCACCTTAGGTTTTCCCCAACTAATGTCAGATACCATTTGATCTGTGTAGACTCAGTGGGGCCCAATGATCAATAAATTAGAAATCCCAGTCTTCATCAGGATTTGAACCCAGGACCTCCAATTCAGAAGCCAAAACTAAGCCATCATGTAGTTATGGTAGTATTAATTCATACTATAGTACAGTCATCCACTTTTAGGTGTTCTTTTATCATACTGAAATAGGACAACTACTTACTATTAAAAAAATTCAATGTCCCTTATTTTCTAGTGAACAGCTTCTGTTTTATGGAGGAACTAAACTTTGTTAATCTTTTTCACTCCCTCATTATTTTTATCATTCCAATAGTATTATTAATTTTGCTTATTTGTATTTCACTATCCTGTTCTGAATAAACTCTAATAACTTTTGTGTTTGTTATCAGAAAAAGTTATATTTGGTATAGAATTATAGGAGAATGCATGCTCTTTTTACACAACACAAATTAAAGTTTATAAATCCAAAAGTCCATTTAGTTTAAAGGGTTCAATCAATGTTGGCATCATCAATTAGGAGAGATAGAGTTAAACCTACCTCAATTAATGCTCTTGGTAATATGATTGCAGCTAACAGTTTATTATAGTTCATGCTGTCATCACTGAATAATGAGACAAGATTTTCTTCAGCAAGCATTTGTGTTGAGCCATCAGCCATTAACTGAAAACAATAAGAACATTTTTTTTTTCTTAACTAGTTTATATGGGTTACAAGACAGCCTGAGTTTGTGTTATGAGAAGAGTTTTATTATCATCTTTGTTCTGAAAACAAATTATAATGTGGTGAATTAGACAATAGGCAGGTTGTTGCGTTTGATATTTACATTAAATTAATCTCTTAACGTATAGGAGATAAACAAGAAATTATCTTCCCATATTTTTGAAAAATTCTAAAAGCATTCGATATGATATTAGATAGCTATGATACTAATGTATAAATGCATTGATGTTTACAATTTTAAGATGCTTCAACTTCTGTAAGATTTGAATCTGAACATAATAAAATTGCTAACTAAAATCTCATTTGTTTCACATATATATGTTTTTCATTAATCCATTAACAAAATACTTTTTATTATACCTTTTTGAAAGGTCCTAAGCATGACCATTTCCTTCACTTAAAAAAAATTATAAGTAAATCGTTTTAATTTACATAGTCTGTTACAAATCAAAATTCTTTGATCAGCTTTATACTAAAGAGTTCAGGATATGTAGGTTTTTGTGGCCAATGGTTAATGATCTAGAAGTCAGATGGCCAGCACAATGACCAATGGCCTTTTCTTCCCCAACAGGCAATCATTAAGATTGGGTAAATTCAGCATGGTCCTTAAAAATTCCAAAGTTCAAAATCTCAGTCTTCCCCAGGATTTGAACTCAAGAACCCTTGGTTTAGAAACCAATTACCACTCAGCAACCACACCCAAGTTCAGCATATAGACATATATTAGCCACATGCACTACCACTGTCAGCATCAGAAAACTGAGCATCAGACATTGTCTTTCAATATATTTGATTAAAACTCAGGAACTGAGTGTAATTAGACAGTAATATCTACACAATCTTGTCTGTTGGCTAAAAAATGTTTATTTACCAACCATCATTAGATTGGGTCAAATTGTTTTATAGCTTTGTCATAGTAAAAAGAAAAATGACCACAATGACCTTCCAAGCATGGGTGGAAACATAAAAAGGGAATAGAAATAAAGAAGTCAATAATTTTAAATAATTTGAAAGATTGAGATAATAAGATTTCTATATTTACTAATTAGTCATCACTAATTTAAAAGAATAATTGTAAGTTTAAAAGATGCATACTTCAAACACACATTCTCAATACATAATCTTTCATGTTTTAAGCAAAAGGTTATATGTTATTAAGAAGTTTTGTATATTTTTTTAATTAGAAAGAAATAGATTCATTATGTCAACTAAACACTTTGGACATTCTTAGTATTTAGAGGAAACCTTTAATTCACCTGCTGGCCTACAAGCTAATTATTCCAGCTGTTTGGGAACCATTATTCAGGCCTTGTGGAACACCAGGGTTCCACAGAATACAGTTTGGGGAAACACTGGTATAAATTATACAGAATTTCCAACTATTTCTAGCTGTAAATTGTATGCATTTTCTTAATTATCAGTATACAGTACCTTCAAACCAACAATGAGGTCTTTTGTACTCCTCATAGTTCTTGATATATCAGAAACTACAAAGCCCAAACCTCCAGAGATAACAAGTTGTGGATTCGTACCAGACTCAGATGATTCTATAAGACTGCCTGCTTGGTCAATACTTTTTAACACTCTGCAGCAAAGAGACAAATACACACACAATTTTATATTTTACATGTTTTCTTTTAAAAATGAAATAAAATAAACATATAAGTCAGTGAAGATGGCTGACTGGTCATGCTAGACTAGTGTTTGGTTGTCTTATATAATACAGACGTTACTTCAAAAAAGAAGATTACATCGTACGCATCATGCATTCAGTCATGCATACTAACCAATGACTTAAATTCTGCCAAGTCACTGGTTTTCCTGGCTAGCTCGGGCAACCCATTCCATGCTCTAATAGCACTAGGGAAGAAGGAGCATTTGTACAAATTTGTCCTAGCATATGCACACTGCCATCCCCTGTTATGGGAGGTTTTGACTTTAGCTTTGAAGGAACACCCAGAGCATGTAAAACAATGTACAAAACAAAACAAAATACACTATCACAAATCTTTACTTTGTTTTGTTCTTTTCTATTAAAGACCTATCATCAACCATTTTTTCTACAGCATTCATTCATAAACCATAAATCATGCTTACAAAAACCAATACACAAAAAACTTATTTATGAAGGGGAAATTTTTTTTTATATTAATCAGCATTGTATATACAAAAACAACCTTGAGGAATTTGTTAGTTTTATCGTCACTTTATAATCCAACAAATTTCATTGAATACTCCTATATTATAACATTTTAAATTATCCATAAAAGAACGCAAGATCACACATATAAGACTTTCAGCTGACCTGTTGGTAGCATTGGCTATCTCCTGCGACTCTTTTAAAACTGAAGTAGGGAAATTTCGTAATTTTGCAGCACTGTCCATAATATTTTCTACATCTACTTTTGACAGTCTATCCACATCTGTAGTACTCTTCTGCAATATATCTGCTAAGTATGCCAGATCCTCTCCTATAACTGTCTGGCTACTGAGATTGGCTATTAGAGTTTTAGTAGTCTTCAGAACCCACCCAACGTTGTCATTGGTAATATTCTCCTGTTAATGCAAGGACACACAAAAATTAAAATAGACCAATATATTATTAAAATATTTATAATAAATAGATCTAGATTAAAATCAATTGATAAACAATAATTGTATTGAATACAAAACAAAATAAACTTAATATAGATTTACAACAAAATTAAAAAGTGGCATTTATGATTCACTAAAGATATAAATTTATACATCTATATTACTTTCTTTAAAATTTTATACTTTTTTAAAAAGTTATTTCTTCTTTTGATTTCCAGTATTGTTGGATTACCTCACCTTATCTTCTTATCTTATATAATGCAAAAGAGAAGATGATTACATCCTACGCGTCATGCATCTAGTCATGCATGTTAACCAATGACTTTAATTCTGCCAAGTCACTGGTTTTCCTGGCTGGCTCAGGCAATCCATTCCATGCTCTAATAGTACTAGGGAAGAAAGAGCATTTGTACAAATTTGTCCTCATATGGAACAAAGAATGTGCCTTTATCTTTGTGTTTTTCTGAGCATTTTATTATATTTTGTCATTGTTTTTGAAGATTATGGTCCAGTTTGTTTGTTTGTTTTACATGTTTCGGATGTTCCTTCAGAGTTGAAGATAGTTTACTTCCTAGTCCAAACCTCCCCCAGGACGACGGGGGATGGGAGCGGGCAGGGTTTGAACCCTCGACCGTCGATAAATTCTGAACGACAGTCCAGCGCGCAAACCGCACGACCAGGCAGCTAGTGTTTTAAATATAATTGCTACTTTACTTTTGAGTCTTCTCTCCTGAAAGCTTTCTAAATTTAGTGATTTTACTAAAATTAACCTTGTTAAATAAGTTAGGAAATATCTGTTTATTGTCATAATGTTGTCAATGGCGTTGCAGCTAGGGACAAGTAAGAAGCTAATGTCAATACTCTAATTAAAAAGGATATACAATTGATACAGGAAACTACAGATCAGTATCACTCACTAGTAACATGTATGTAAAATACTAGAACACATACTATGGGTAGAAATCTTAAATAGCTTACATGGCTTAAAATGTAAAGTAAAAATAATACATTAAGCACTGAACCATAATTTACAAATACATAAACAAAACCTAATAAAATACTCAGAAAGTCAATAAGAGATAAATATTTATTTGTTGTTTCATATGTTAGAAATACTTATAAGTGCTCTTTCTTCTTAGTGCCATATTTTTAAGCATGAAACAGGTTGCCTGAATCAGCCCAGAAAAACAATGATAAGTAGAGTTTAACTGTTAAACTAACGTATGACTAGACTGACACATGAATATACATAGGACATAATTATCTTCCGCTTTGAAGGAACGTCTGTAAGGTATAAGAAGATATAAGATAAGATAATAAAGAAAATGTAATACCTGGGAGAGATTTTTCAATACTGCTGTCACATTGCTTCTTACACCAGCAGAAGCTGAGTAATTGCAGAGAGGATTAACTTGAATTCTACCCCAATATAAACCCAGTATTTTATCTCCCTCGCATTTTACCACTGCTAAGGGTTTTCTATCTGTGAACAAAAAATCTTCGTATAAAATAGCATGAAAAAAACTTATTTAAAAAGTTTATATTCCTAGCTATGATAAGTTAACAAGAAGCTTTCAAGATGCATTGAGCATTATAGGCTAGATCACTATTCTGAGTAGATCTAGATCTAGTATATTCACTATATGACCATGTAGGCCTACTCATGTACTGCATTAGATTTATAAAGTCTTTCATGTTTAAAATTCTATTTTCTGTGACTTTCAACCTTTCATTCCTATAACAATAAAGTTCCCCTTTCAGACCTTGTGGTCTATAGGGCAGTTGATGTAATGGTCATCTGTTTTTGTGGCCTACAGTTAATGAGAGTGTCATGTGGCCAACACAACGACCAACTGCCTTTTCCCCAACTAACGTCCTGTACCCATTAGAGCTGTGTGGACACAGAGGCACCCGAAGATCCAAAATTAAAAATCCCAGTCTTTACCAGGATTCAAACCCATGTCCCCAGTTTGGAAGCCATTGCAAGTGCTTTACTGCTCAGCTACTGCGCCTCCCCTATAACAATGCAAATGCTCTAAATGAATTTGAAAAAAACAAATTTTAAAGGCCATTAGTCGTACACAGTAAGATTAAAGATACTTAAATAAATGTTAAAATACATCTACCTTGTGCACATATCTGCGGGCTTGTCCAGATAAATCCCACCGGTGACTGCGGCAAAATGAATTTTAAATTGGTAACTGGGTCGTCTGTTATCTGAGACCAACACCAGTCGATACTAAGTACTTGAACAGTGTCTGTATCAAACTGTGGTAATCTGGTCTGCAACTGCAGTAAATATACACACAGAATATTTAATGTAAGGTATATAACAGCCTAATAGATGTACATATAAAAATAGCAGGATACAATGAGCATCTCTTATGATGATGATAAGCTTTTTAATTTAATTTTAAACAAATGATGTGTAATATTCTTATTCACATTTTTCGGATGCTCCATCAGATTGAAAGATTATTACATACATTCCTGGCTGTTGTTTGGTGATGTCTTGTGTCCCAGGTTAAAACCCTGCCTGATGCCATCCCCAGTTGTCCTGGGATAGGTTTGGGGTAGGATGCAATTATCCTCAAATATGAAGGAACATCCGAAACATGTAAAACATTTTACAAAATAATACATCGTGTCAACTCTTACTGTTTTTTTACCTTTACCTATCCCTTAGTCTGTTGGACCATTGGGCACCAAGCAAGATTTGTCGACCGTCTTTCTCCATTCCTCCCTGTCTTTTGCGTTGTTTAAAACATCTATCAATGGTAGGCCCGTCTCTTACAGTTATCTTATTTTATCTTATTTTATCTTATACATTACAGGCATTACTTCAAAAAAAAGAAGATAATTAAGTCCTACGCATTGCATGTGTTACAAGAGTTTTGAATCAAAAGACCTGATTTTTTTTGAAAAGAATAAGAAGACAAGGCTTTTCTTAGAGTCCGAAAATTAATTAGAATTGCAGTATTTCGCGTGGCTAAGCCATCTACGTTTATCCTCAGCAGAGGATTTTCTTGTGGTCTCAATATGTATCTTCCGGACTTTGTTAGTGATCTTCAGCTGTCTCGTTCTGAACTTGCCTGCATCCATGTGCTCTCTTCTATGTCAGTTAAAGCCAGCTGGCACCTAAGCTGGTCTTTAAAGCGTTTCCGAGCAGAACTTTTCTAACACCGACCACCTTTCAGGTCACCAAAGAAGGTTGCCTTTAGCATATGCTCGTCCACCTTATGGGCTACTTGCTCTGCCCCTGTAGACCTGAAAGCAGTCCCTCTTTACTGTCCATACTGGCATTTGCGAGAGCATTGCTATTTGAAGAGCGGTCTTGCCATCGTATGTCCATTTTGGAATGCAGACATCTTTTGTGAAAGCGTTCAAGAATTCTCAAATTCATATAGCAGAGTTGAGAGAGCCACTACCTGGAGGACACTGATTTTTGTAGGTAGGCGGAGCGAATTATTCCACCACACTCTCACTTGGAGGCGTCCAAAAACACTTCTGTCTTTAACAAGACGGTTATAAACTTCCCTTATAAGTGGTAATTCATTTGATACTGTGCTTTCCAGATATGTGAAATGGTCCACCAATTCTATTCGTACAATGAAAGTACAAGTGTAACAATGGAATAGAGTATATAGTTTATAGATTGAAACATTGCATTTTCTAAAACTATTTCTTGTGATTGATTGTGAATGTCAAAAGTATGCCGGAGACATTTGTTGTTGTAAGAAATGTTTTACTTGTTTCGGATGTTCCTTCAGAGTTAAACCCAGGATCATCGTTAAATCCGAACGACAGTCCAGTCTCTTTCCAAATAAAACATTTAAAAACTTCAAATGGAAATCATTAATTAAGATTCATCACATAGGTCTACTATTTATGCACTATATAACTTTATTCACAAAAGATTTTTAGAAGAGTTTGAACCCACCCACCCCCACCCACCCCCATCCCCCCGTGGCTATGCCCATGGACCAAACCCTTTATCTTTCCCTTTTTTTTTTGTAAAACAAATTTCCTCATGGATAATATAATACAATAATACGAAATAATTCAAAATTAGATTTTACATCTCTATTTTCTTTACTTCTTTTTTTTTTTAAGTTTATTTTTATTTTAAATTCCCCATTGCTTCTCGAAACTAGTATGAAAGTAAACACCTTGTTTACACTCACAATCTCTAGAGACCTTGACACGTACCTATTATGATAATCAGAAATAAAGAGGAAAGTTCATCATCATCACTCCTTTGAGTTCCTCATGGAACATAGGCCTGACAAAAACAAGCCACTCTCCACGGTCTCTTGCTAGCTTTTTTATGGTTTTCCAGCTCTTCCAGGTCTTCTCTGCTTCTTCAAGTAGACTGCGCCGCCATGTTCTTTTTGGTCTTCCTCTGCGTCTTGTTCCCTGGGGGTTCCTCTCTAAGGCCTGCCTAGCTCTGTTGCTGATATCTTTTCTAAGGGTGTGACCAATCCATCTCCACTTCCTCTCTAAGATCTGCACCTCTATATTTCTCTGTCCACTCATCTCCCACAGTTTGGTGTTTTCTACTTTGTCGTACCAGTGTATTTTTAGGATATTTCTCAGGCATCTGTTGATGAAGGTCTGTATTTTTTTTTTGTTGTGGCTTCAGTTGTTCTCCATGTTTCAGAACCATACAGTAGGACAGCCTTGACAGAGTTAAAGATTCTTAGTTTAGTCTTGTTTGAGATGTGAGGAGATTTCCAGGTTGGTTTTAGCTGTGTAAATGTCTGACGCGGTAGATTTATACGGCGTTTAATGTTTTTATCTGTTCCACCTGATATACTGACTACACTCCCAAGGTATATAAAATGTTCTACTTGGTCTATTGTCTGAGAATTTAGTACTATGTCTCCAATTTGTTTATTGTTTACTTTAAGTACTTTAGTTTTTTGGTGGTTTATTTTGAGGCCTACTCTTTTTCCTACTTCGCTTAAAGCTGTGACCTTTTCTTGCATATCCTGTAGTCTGTGTGATAATAGGGCTATGTCATCAGCGAATTCCAGATCTTCCAGCTTTTGTGTGAGAGTCCATTGGATTCCTTTCTCTGGGTTAGAGTATGCTTCTTTTGTGACCCAACCCAATACTAGAAGGAACAGGAGTGGTGAAAGAAGACATCCCTGTTTGACTCCTGTTGTGACTGGAAATTCCTCTGACAGCTTGCCACAGTGGGTTACTTGGCAGGTGAAACCATCATAAAGGTTCTTGATTATGGTTATTGTTTTATTGGGGATCCCATAATGTCTCATTACAGTCCAGATAGATTCTCTGTCAACACTATCAAAAGCTTTTTCAAAGTCGACAAAAGTTGCATAGAGAGGAGATTGCCATTCGACACATTGTTCTACAATTATCCTGAGTGTAGCTACTTGGTCAGTACAAGATCTCCCTTTTCTGAATCCGGTCTGTTCTTCCCTTAGGTGTTCATCACATGCTCCCTTTATTCTGTTTAGTAGGATTCTGCTGAAAATCTTGCTTGGTACTGACAGCAAAGTGATGCCTCGCCATTTCTCACATTGTGATAGATCTCCATTCTTTGGTATTTTTATTAGCAAGCCGTTTTTCCACTCACCGGGAGGTGTTTCTGTTAACCAAATTTTGTTGCATAGTTTGTGCATTTGGTCAACTATTTCACTTCCTCCTTCTTATAGGATTTCGGTTATATTTTGTCAATTCCAGCAGCTTTACCTGTCTTCATTTGTTTGGGTGGTATGTTGTTACTTCCAGCAGCTTTACCTGTCTTCATTTGTTTGAGTGCATTCCTTATTTCTTCTTTTGTTATTTCTCCCATCTTTATGTCTAGTGTTGGTCCTGCATTTAGATCTGGTGGATTTCGTGGTTTAGGTCTATTGAGCACTTCTTGAAAATATTCTTTCCATCTTTCAAGTTGTTCCTTTATTGAAGAAGGTAGTTTTCCGTATTTGTCTCGGACTGGAATATTGCAATTAGCCTTTTTGGTACTGAGAAGTTTGGTGATTTTGTACAGTTGTTTTATATCTCCTATACCTGCTGCTTCTTTGCCTGTTCTGCCAGATCGTTTATCTTGTCTAAGCATTTTGGTGACTTTTTGTGAAACTGCTTGGTAGTCTTGTTTTGATTGTTGCTTGTGGTTTCTTGTTTTTGCTAGGTTAACTGCCTGTTTAACGCATTTCCTCTCTTCAATTAATTTCCATGTCTCATCACTAATCCACTGTTTTTTCTTCTTAGGGTTAAGGCTTAAGGGGAGTTCATAATAATTATTAAAATTTAAAAAATGAATAAAGGTCAAGACAGAAAATAGAAATTCGCTGACATTAATTTAGGCATATACAGTTACCCGTTTGAATCGAGTTGTTATATCCTTCGTTGCATTTACCAGCAAGGATTCTGTCTGGTTTGTAATGTTAAAACCAAGATCGAAGGACTTGTAGAAATACATGACTAGCTTTCTTTCTTCCCTCCTGAAATATACATATAGTGAACATGATATTATAGGCTACCATAAGATTTTGAATTGCACTCTTAACACAAAATAGATTAACACAATATAGATCTATAGGTACAGACAATCTAACTCTAAGTATAGCATTACTTTTTTTTCCTATTGATATAAGAATTAATACATTGGATTCGCGTCTGATCAAAGAGAATTTTTCACACATTTCATACACTGAACATGTAGTATAGTGTAGAATCTAACTTATGAAGAACAATGCAAAAAAAAAAAAATGAATCGAAGTAATTGACTTTCTGAAGACATGCTTTATGCAAGCCAAATATGCATTGTCTAGAGTCTAAATGTATAGGCCACATAAGATCTATGCATACAAATTATCCTAAAAAAACAGGAGACCAATTAGTTTCAAAGTGTACATGGCACAAAAGATTGGACATGATAATCTTCATAGATTTGCTGAAAATAATAAATGATCAACATGGATAGTCATAGTATGAATATGAATTAGCAAACACAGACCACATCCAGAGCTTTACTCAATACTTACGTCATACAGTGAGTGTTTGAATGACAGGGTTATAGTTGAGAGTTGTGTGTCTCTCAAAGTAACGTAACATCTGCAGATTAGAAGATGCCTCTAGATAACACTAGACCCCAGCCTGAAATTACCTATGAGCAGGGGCGGACTGGCTATATGGGCAACGGGCAAATGCCCGGTGGGCCGGTACCAAATGGGCCAATCTGGTCGAGACCAAAGAAAAAAAAAATTCAACGCAGACAACTTTAAAAAAAAGTGACAGCAGCAAGACACAGAGGCCCGAACATGTTTCTTTTTTTTTTTTTAAATTATTACTACAATTAATTTTGTTTGAAATTCAACAAGAATATCAAGAAAAATTCACTATACACTGTACGTATTATCATTTTGCAAAACTGTTTCTGCTATGCACGAGCGGCATAGACTGCTTTGATGTCTTCGAGGCTGTGTTTGGCCTAATCATTTTGCTGGTCGGCATGGGCCTTTGATGGCACTCCCATTGTTTTTGTTCCTTCCCACCCCCGTCTTTTCATGGTTCCATTGTGAGTTAACGAAAAAGAAGAGAGAGGTCAAGTTAGAAAACATTGATATAACGCAGCAAAAAACAAAAATAGGCGCTACAATTGGCTCTTTAACAATACTTAATAGAAATTAACTTAAACACTTACACACAGCCGCGAAATTGCAAACCGCACAGCTTATTCACAGCTCAATATGTGTATAAAGTTATACTTTTTGCGATTTGAAAAGAATAGTAAGTTTCTTTTTGTTTATTTTTAAAAACATAGATCTAAAAATACTACAAATAAATAGAATTTTATACTATTATAATTAATGGCAAACTTATGCTTAGTATGAAGTCATTAATGATGAAAATTATTACAATAATTACAATAATTTATATAGCGCTGTCACATCCGATATTTAATTAAAGGAGATTTAATTTATATTTTAAATAATGGGTCATGGTATATTCATATATATACAAATCGCGTTTTTGAGAATGTACTAGGACGAAGCAAGAGCTTTTCACATTAAGTAAGTACTTCTTTAACCGTTCTGCTTTCTCTTATCTTTTAAATGAGTTGCCTGAGTCAGTCAGGAAACAAAGGATTTAGCATATTTTAAGTCACAGATCAACATGCATGACTAGATTGACAAATGAAATGCGTAGGACGTAACTATCTTTTTTTTTTTAAGAAACGTCCGTAATCTATAAGTAATACCAAAAAGCTTTAAACTCATTAGTCTGCTATAGTATTGTTTATAGTTTCCAGACTTCATACATGTATAAATAGAAAAGATTATGTAATCCTACGAAAGCATCCATGCAGTTTTAAATGCGTTATCAAACTTCATATATTTTGTAGAGAATTAGGCTTACACCTATAATAGGCCTATAACACATGGGCGTAGTCGGGAGGGGAGGGGTTCAAACCATCACTTGCCTCAGACCTCATTGTCTGAAAGGGAAACTTTACTTACAGTGCAGCCAACTTAAACAAACTACAGCCACCAAATTTCATGAGCGTAGCCAAAAGGGTTTTGTGGTTACCCTCCCCCCCCCCCCCCACCTCCAATACAAAAACTAAAGCATTTTACCTTTTTCTACCAGTCGCTGGACTCCAGTGAACAGCAAATTTAGTTTTTGAATTTTTTTTTAGCGGAAGAGTAGCAGGCTAATTGCACTGTATATACCTCAGAATATGCATTTTTCAAAGCTTAAAATAACGGAAATGATGCTTAGTTCCGGGCCTTTGCCCCGGACCCCACTGGGGGAGCTCTCATCGCTCCCCCGGACTCCCTACCTGTCCCTTGGCGGTGTGTACTGTCTATCCACTAGTTATAGGAAGAGAGTATTCTAGGCTAGAAAAAACGTTTTAAAGAATGAAGATTAATTACAAATACACACACACTCTCTCTCTCTATATATATATATGTCACGTACGCTTTGTTTATATTTAGCCCGCCCAAGGTCTGCTGGCTAGATCAGCTAAGTCGGGATTTTCCATCATGCAACAAACTTATGTTTTGGAGTGAATGTGATTGGGTAAAAATATTAATTATTGTACGTTGAGCTGAAAGACAGCGAGTCTTGTGTTGTAACTCAAAGGAAGATGACATGATCATATTATTGTGTAGATCATTTAAACTAGTAGAACTAGTTTATGTTTTATTCTATCACAGTATATCATTGTAATTATTTGTGAATAGCTTTTCCAAGTTCTGAATTAAAGTAATTGTATTTGTCGAAGAGAAGTTTCTTCATTGAATTTAATAATAACATACTTAGATCGTCTCGTCGACTATCAACTTCTAGATGATCCTCTTATCAACTAGCAACTTCTAAATGATCATCTTATCAACTGACGATTTCTAAATCCTCGGCAACCACGATCATTGATTGTGCTACATAGATCAAGATAATCTTCAACGTGACATTTAGCACCATAAAAGATCGTGACAATATATATATATATTGCGGAGTGGGGTAAAAGTTCCCCCCACACCGAAAATATATGACATGCCGTTTGTGGACGGGTTTATATGGTAATGCCCGGGCCGATTTTGATACCCAGTCCGCCCCTGCCTAGGTCAGTTGTCAGTTACTATAACAATGGGGTATATTGCTTTTTTAGACCACTTCGTTAACCCTTAATCTCCAAGTTTAGGTTCCCATATTTTCTGTGTTTTTCCATTTTGGTTTTCCTAATATTATGGCATAGTGGTACGGCGATGTCAAAGACGGTAGCGGCTACTTTAGTTATGAGTCTTCTAGACATATCCCTTGACACAGTATTCATGTAGGCACTATATGTAGACCTACCAGATTATTGGAAGACTGACGCAATGTAAAAAAAAAGTTCCCGTTGTGCTACTAATTACTTATTAGTAGAACTATCATTAAAACAATACTCACAGAAACAGTTGAGGTTTAATAGAAAACTTAAGAGTGGAGTTCATGTTGGAAAGCTGATATAAAAGACTGAACAGAAAATATAGATCACTTCCCACGAGCACAGGTCCATTCACTGCCCTGGCCGCCCTCTGAACAGGCGACCTTAAAAGTCGTCCATATTGAGCAGGCCCAGACTGCCAGGTCCATCTGTTCGGTACAGAGGCGTTGAACAGGGCAATCTCTAATCCTTTAGTTATCGTTGTATTTAGTGCAAGATTTATGTGCACTGAATAAATTTCATAATCTGGAAAATAAAAAAAAACACTATGAGAGAGACAGAGAGCAAGAGAGAGAGAGAGAGAGAGAGAGAGAGATAGAAACTGACAGAGAGAAATAGAGAGAGGGAGAGAGAGAAAGAGAGAGAGAGAGGGAGAGAGAGAGGGAGACAGAAAGAGAGAGAGAAAGAGAGAGAGAAAGAGAGAGAGAAAGAGAGAGAGAGAAAGAGAGAGAGAGAAAGAGAGAGAGAAAGAGAGAGAGAAAGAGAGAGAGAGAGAAAGAGATGTAGAGAGAGAGAGAGAGAAAGAGATGTAGAGAGAGAAAGAGAGAGAGAAAGAGAGAGAGAAAGAGAGAGAGAAAGAGAGAGAAAGAGATGTAGAGAGAGAAAGAGAGAGAGAGAAAGAAAGAGAGAGAGAAAGAGAGAGAGAGAGAAAGAGAGAGAGATAAAGAGTGAGAGAGAAAGACAGAGAGAGAAAGAGAAAGAGAGAGAGAGAAAGAGAGAGAGAAAGAGAGAGAGACAAAAAGAGAGAGAGAGAAAGAAAGAGAGAGATAAAGAGTGAGAGAGAAAGAGAGAGAGAGATAGAGAGGGTAAATGGTTCTTACCCGAGAAACGAAGATAAACACTATCTGACTTAAGAGGTGTATTAGACTGAAGATCATTCACCTCACAATGGTAATATTGATTCATGTTGATCTGGTTATCTAGGTATCCGATCTCCTGGTTCTGTTGAATCAAATGTAATACTTGAATTATAAGCCATCAATTTCCCCATATTACTTTATGAATAGATGTGTATGAAGTACCGATGTTTGTAGGATTGCCAATTAAACATAAGGTGATAAAGATATTTAAATTTTTTAATGCTACCATATTCTTGGAATCTGCTCTTTTGATCAGTAGCGTAGGGTGGGGTGGGGGAGGTCCAAATTTCAAAATTTCCCCTGGGCTTCCACATAACGGGGTCCCCCAAAACGAGTGTCCAAAATTTGTTTTTACATTAAATATTACGCCATTTTCTCAAGCCATAATGTCGAAAATCAAAATGCAAGGGCAAATAAAAGGCCAAGGGCCCCTAACTCACTCCATTCTTAATGGTGTTACCACTATGCCCTCCCTTTCATGAAAATGTACAAGACCACTAAGTTTTGGCGACATGATGAGGAGAACATTAAGTATAAAATATTCGAAGAAAAAAAAAAGAAACATTTTCGCATACATACAAACAGAGGAGAAAATGTGACGGCTGTTTTGCAGGAATGTCAGTTAAACGTAAGATAAAGATAATGCTGCTATGTTCTTAGAATCTTTAGATTAAGATTTGGTGAAAATAGTAGGGGAAAAATATTCACGTCTGGCAAACTTTGTAATTTTCCTAAAAACAAAGATTGATTTCTACCACTAAAACAAAATGAGATCTAAGCCCTATATGATATATATACGTGATTCCATTTTAAAAAATGACGTTAAAAGTTAAGACATAGAAGGATGATATGACATGAACAAAATATATACCACTTAGACAAACAAAATGTCCTCACACCATACCAACATGGCTTTAGGAAATATAGATCATGTGAAACACAACTAATAGGACTAATTGATGATTTTTCTAAAGGTTTAGATAATAGTGAACAAATAGATGCTATCTTACTAGATTTTTCCAAGGCTTTTGACAAAGTTCACCACCATAGTTTGCTTAAAAAATTAAAATATTTTGGCATTAATGGTCCACGGCATCAGTGGATTAAAGATTTTCTGATAGGGAGAGAACAAACTGTAATAATAAATGGCTCTAAATCAACACCAATAACAGTAAACTCAGGTGTACCTCAAGGAACAGTCTTGGGTCCACTACTATTTTTAATTTACATAAATGATTTACCAAATTGCATTAGTTCAGGAACAAAAGTCAGATTATTTGCAGATGATTGCATAATATATAGAACAATAAAAACAACACAAGACACAGATATTTTACAAATAGAATTAGATGAATTACAGAAATGGGAATCAAATTGGAGCATGTCTTTCCAACCAGAAAAATGTCAGTTGTTAAGAGTAACAAAAAAACTAAAACAAATTAATTCCACTTATCTTATTCATGGCAAACCAGTGACACAGACTAAAAACGCAAAATACTTAGGTGTTATAATAAATGAAAAACTGTCATGGAATCCACATATTGATGAAACTACAAAAAAATCCAACAAAGCATTAGGGTTTATTAAAAGAAATTTCTATAAATCAAAAAAGGACATAAAACTAAAATGTTATTTAACCTTGGTTAGGCCAATAATAGAATATGCATCCACCGTTTGGGACCCCTCAACTCAAGAAAACATTAAGAAACTGGAACAAACACAAAATAGAGCAGTGAGATTCATAACAAATGAATATTCACATTTGACTAGAGTAACACCTTTAGTAAAATCTCTAAATTTAGAAAGCCTTCAGACTCAAAAGTAAAGTAGCAATTATACATAAAACACTGAACCATAATCTTCAAATACAAAAACAAAATTTAATAAAATACTCTGAAAGACACAAAGATAAAGGCACATTCCTCGTCCCAAATGCTAGGACAAATTTGTACAAATACTCCTTCTTCCTTAGTGCTATTAGAGCATGGAATGGGTTGCCTGAGCTAGCCAGGAAAACCAGTGACTTGGCAGAATTTAAGTCATTGGTTAATATGCATGACTAAATGCATGACGCGTAGGACGTAATCATCTTCTTTTTTGAAGTAACGTCTGAATTATAACAGATAATATAAGAACAATGTGTCATCCAATGTGAAAGATAGTGTAGACTGTAGATGATATAATTAAACAAGCAAAATCTAAAAAAAAAAAAATACTTTGAAAAAAAAAAAAGCTCATACGAAGTGTGATTGTATCAATTTGTTTGGATCAGTCATGTATTTAAATTTATAATAGATCTAGTCTAACAACAACAAAAAACATGTTTGCGATTATTAATATTGATTAGTTTTGCGCTATTTTATGATTTTAACTTTCTCACTACGCTTTGATCCTATATCACTTATCTGGAACAGTTGGGAAAATGAGAGGGGGAGGGGAGAGAACGAAATGGATATCTGGGTGTTTTTTTTTTTAACGTAATTGGTTTTTAAAAGCATTTACAAAAAAAGAAAAAAAAAGAAAAGGTGGGGGTATGACCTGAATTCGAACTCGTGACTCATGCCTTCTCGAGCCGATGTGCTAACCACTCTGCTAGTGAGGCACTTATCACTAGAAAGATTGTATAGTTATATACTGTTTGTTTCAATTTAGAATTGCGAGCTATAAAGGGGACTAGTTCAGCTTATACCACCACGTCAGTCAATTACTATTTTTTTCTGTTGTTTGAAATGCTAAACAAAATAATTAATAGTTTAAGCGTTTTATTTTATTGATTCCTGTGTTGTTAGATAAAAGAAATAATTGTGCGACATTTCAGCTTGTTCCGAGATTGGGTGTCGGAGAAATAACGAAATAACGTGTACAAGCTTTTCGCCAGATAGACAGACAGACAGAAAGGCAGACGAAGTGAGTTGAAATAGGCTTTGAAATGAACGTATATAAAATGACTAACATATGAACCCTAATATCTCATGATAATGTAGACTATCAATCTATACTTACATTTATAAGAAACATGACAGGCCTGTAAATAAATGAAATTCTACCTAAGGCAAAGAACAGAGAGGAATGGAGAAAGACGGATGACAGATCTTGTGTGGTGCCCCAAAGGTCCAAAAGACTAAGGGATAGGGGAAGTGGAATTAGAAACCATTGAAAACATCCAACATCTGGATTAGTCAGGAAGGATTTAACTCATTGAAATTACTGACTAACTGACATTTGAGTGACAATGGCTGACTTGCTAACATCTACTGGTAAAGCTAAAATTCTTGAAATGAGAAGAGATTATCATTAATATGGACAATGTTGTAAGATTGGTAGATGTCAGGACCAGACGGAAGACAACTAAAATGTTTGAACTCATAGTACAACACCAAAAACACAAACACAATCTATCAATCTATACTTACATTAATAAGAAACCATTCAAATATTCCAACATCTTGATTAGTGAGGAAGGGTACAAAGTTCTTGTATAGAGCCATTTTCTGAAGCTACAAACAGAAAAAAGAAGAAAACTAATATAAAAACACTTGTACAAACAATACTTTTGTAAATCGAGTTTTGAAATTAAATCTCAAAATTGTATTGTTATAATCATTTTAATGTTAACATGTTAAGTGGTCCCCCAAAAAGATTTTGTTTTGAAATTAGGACTGAATATTGTCTACATAAAGCTTTCAAACTCATAACTTAATTTCAAAAGAAGGTGAAGAATTAAATAAAACATCACACTTCATCATTGCTAGGGAACACTTAATTTCAGATCTTAGCGTCAGCATTTACACACTTTAGTTATCTCCCCGAAATTAATTGGACAAAAGTAATATCAGTGATAGGTGTCCACCAAACAAAACGGTTTTAGGCCTGATTTATTGAAATATTTTTTTTATAGTTATGAAACAAAGAAAAAGAAACAAAATAGCGTACCTTTTCTTGCACAATGCCAGGGTTGCAGGTCATAGTAAAATTCTCTATATTTTGATTATTAATGGCCATCTCACGGACTACTTGTGAAGGCGCCTGAATTTCATTAGATACCACAGTAATCCGCGATCCATATATCTGAATATCTATAGTAGGTGCTCTGGATGCTAAGAGAAAAAAGGAACCATAAGTGTTAAAGAGTATGTGTGTGTTTCTACGGTGATTTGAGAAGAAGTTCGGGATTGGTTGGTGGCTATGCAGTGTAAATGATGCAAGATAAGTGGCACTGTTGTAAGCATTCTTGGATACACCAGATGTTTTTGTAGTCAGTTGTTAAGATATCATTTTATGTTATTACAAAAGTCTACTACATTTATGTCATTTTAGCTCAAGCTTTTTTTTATGTTGTAATAAAATGTATATTTAGTTTTGTTCACAAAAAAAGTTATTCCAGTTATTTTAAGTTTTTAAAGTTAAGATATAATACACCTACAGCGGTTTAGTTGTCTACCAGCAGTTAGGTGATACAAGTCAACGTCCGTCAAGGAGTCAACAACCGTCTACAACAATAAGTCAAAGTGTAACAATGCTAAAACAATAATACCTAAGTTGCTGCTTAGGATGATCTTATCTTATCTCATAAAAATAGACACATTACTTCAAAAAAGAAGATGATTACATTGACACACATGTTTCAAAAATCAGACGTTTAGTAGCACTCAGTTTTAGAGTTGTTATCTACGGGGATCGCTAATACCTTCCTACAAGGAACTGTAGGCTACCAGGAAAAAAAAAGGAAAGGCAAAAAAAAAAAAAGATTGGAAGACGATGTTAAAAATGGATGGATAGACTTGTCAATGTAAGAGACGGCAACCCTGACATAAGACAGAGGGGAAAGGACAGAGGCGGTGAACAGATCATGTGTGGTACCCTAAAGGTCCAAAAGACTAAGGGACAACGAAGGTGAAATTTGGCCTCAATTTAATTTGTTAGAGAAATTAAAGCTGACTCTCTAGATGCCTTGAAAAGGCGGAGCGACCTCCCTAAGACTTTGGCCATGATAGGGCTCCCGAGCTAACCAAAGCCTTTCAACGATTCTCAATGAGGCAGTTCCGTATCTCTTCTCAGTCACGTGGGTGCGTTGTTTACATTAATGACCTCATTGATTACCTTGTAATTTAAACATGAAAATAGTCTAGATCTAGACATCTTTATGTAATAAAAAGTATGTTACAATAATTCACTTTTTTTTATATTATTTAGTTGGACTACTAGATCTAGGCTAGCACTAAGTCTAGATCTACATCTTATTATAGGAAGATATTGCCATATATAAGACCACAGTCACGTGACTTTTTTATAAAGTTAGGTCAGAGATTCGGAACTACCTCATTTGCTAAGTACCCCACGCTCCGATTGTGTGGGCTTTAATAAAACGATTAGATACACATTGAAGAAATAGTTGCACAAAGAAAACATTTACATTGAGCTTTTTTTGTGTGTGTAAAACTTAAATTATCATGGTTATCTGAAAAGTCTTATCTTATCTTATATAATACAGACGTTACTTCAAAAAAGAAGATGATTACGTCCTACGCGTCATGCATTCAGTCATGCATATTAACCAATGACTTAAATTCTGCCAAGTCACTGGTTTTCCTGGCTAGCTCAGGCAACCCATTCCATGCTCTAATAGCACTAGGAAAGAAGGAGTATTTGTACAAATTTATTCAAATAAAAATGTTATTCATAATAATAAATGATAATATTTCACTCTTTCTCTCCATAATTATTTACCACATTCTGGTGGACTCAACGTTGGTATCGTCAGTTAGGAGAGAAAGAGTGAATATAATATTTTCTGCAGGGGAGAGTACCAGGGTAAAAAGGAGAGACAAAAGTCGCGTTGGGAAGACAACATCAAGGAATGGACTGAACTGGCAATATCATTTTGAACAAAACATAAAAGTTTTAATAAATGTCAGTTACAAATGGTCTCAGGATTAAAGTAAAGAATTTTAAAATCAGTTTGTTCTGTTAATGTGTATATGACAATATATTAAATCAAATTAACATCGTGAGGACATTTTTTTTTTACAGGAGCCTAAATCATTTTTTTTTTATCATCAATGAAAAAAAAAGAAGATGATTTTATTGGCCTGAGATCTGATACAAATTGTGATAATATTATCCTTGGAGCTAGAGAAATGGCTTGTTAATACAGAGCATGGGCGTAGCCAGGATTTTTTTCGGTATTGAATGCCAACAAAATGCATATCTGAGGTATCTACAGTGCATTTTCCTGCTATTAATAAGTCTTATTTCAAAAACCTAGTGTGCTATTCTTACTGACTTAGACCCTCCATCGCCGTTCGGCGCATTTGCCGTCAAGCTGTTTCTACTAAAATCTGTCACTGGTAATGTCTGAAGCCTCTTCGCACCTGCTCTGAGGACCTCCATGAATGTGTGGCGCCAAGTTGTACTAGGATATCATCCCATTTCTTATTATGAGTAATTCATTTTGTCGGAGAACATGTCCCGCAAACTTCATGCGACGCTCTGTCACAATCTTACTAAGGTATCGGCTTCTAGTTCGGCATAGGATTTCCTTGATTTAGATTTTAGACCCCATCTCTATAACTGACTCCTAAAATCTGTCTTTGCTATCTTTGTTGAGCCACATTTAGTGTTTTTCAATTTCGGCAGATGACTATTCACTGCACTTTATTTATGGAGCCCAGCCATTGGCAGAAATGTGTAACCTCTCTTGAATACACTTTTGGAATTAGGTGACTGTAGTTTGCTTTAGATTTTATATCGAAAAGTTTTATCGTCAAAATCATCTGTTGGGGGTTTTAAGCTAAAAAATCTCAGGACTTATTTTTTTTTTTTAAATTCAAAACCCCATTTAGCTACGATCATAACATTTGGTAACTGTAGTTTGCTTTCGAATAATATTGAAGATAGAGGTTTTCCACCTCAAAACACTCTGTAGGGGGATTTTAAACTCAAAACCATCTGGAGGAGAGGAGTTTAAGCTCAAAACTACCAGTTGGCTTGGCTACGCTCAAGTAATTTTAGTGTGTAATTTACTTTCTTATATTGCTCATAGTATTTTGAGTGCGTAATTTTTTTTAAATTTTTTTTTTACATTGAAGATGTATTTTTTAGATTCAAATCCCGCTGGTGTCTCCCCCCCCCCCCCCCCCGTAAGGGAATTTATATCGGGGGGAGGGGGTTGATACATGATACAGAGTTTACACTAGTGGAAATATCTAGAATAAAAAATGAAAACGTATTATATTTCTAGCATTACAATGACAGAAAATCATGTCCGAATTAGGACATGTACCTCCTAACAGCTAGTAAAACTGAACTAATATAGTGTATTAACAGCTAGTAAAACTGAACCAATATAGGTGTATTAACAGCTAGTAAAACTGAACCAATATAGGTGTATTAACAGCTAGTAAAACTGAACCACTATAGGTGTATAATACTTTTCAATAAATAAACGTAGATAACTTGAGCATACTTCTCTTGTGTACAAAAATTCAAAAATAGCTCCTTTTTTTTTTTTTTTTTACAATATTCACAGAGTTAACTTGAAATGAGATATAAATCTAATAGTAATGAAATTAACTGATATTTAAAAAAAAAATCAATCTAAAAAAAAAAAAACAATTTCATGTTTCTAGATCTTCTGCTGTTCTTATCAAACATTAAAACAGAGCAGCTCATATTTCATGTTGAACTTACCATTGTAAACTTTGTCCACTTCACAGAGAACAAGCTGAGAATTATTGCAAGGCCACGTAAACACTTGGACCCCTGGACCTCGCCATGTTACCTGCGTAGAAAGCAAAAATACGTATTCATTTATGCAACATGTAAATATATGATTTTTTTTTTTATCCCAAGCGGATAACTATAAATACTAAATTAAGCTTTTAGTGTATTAGGTGTAGAGACTATATCAAGTGTTGATCATTTATTGGGGATTTTCACAATGAACTAGACAAGGTCAAGGGCGCTCGATAGAACGTCAATGCTGCCAACTACATAGAACAAATTGAACTTCAGACCAAAGAGCTATGAACATTGGATTCTTCAGGGATTAAAAGTGCTCACCTATTATCCTATAACTTTAAAAAAACATAGCTCATCAGCACTTGTCCAGCTAAATTCTGGTACCCAACTTATGTCAGGTATCCAACTAATGTAAGGAGCCGGCGATCCTTTGGCAGTTTAAAGCACCCATTGCTACACCCTGGCAGAGCCTGTGACGCCGCTGATCCCAAAGTGTATCTGCACGTTGCTTTTCTTTGGATACATAAGACGAGTAGAGAGAGGGGGGTGGAGAACTGCTTTTGGGCCACGTCG
This sequence comes from Biomphalaria pfeifferi, assembly GCA_030265305.1. Taxonomy (NCBI): domain Eukaryota; kingdom Metazoa; phylum Mollusca; class Gastropoda; family Planorbidae; genus Biomphalaria; species Biomphalaria pfeifferi. The sequence continues at coordinate 561,619 of JASAOG010000175.1, read as the reverse complement.
TCTCGAATATAGTTAATGCCCAGGAATTTCTAAGAGATGACCCATAGGTGTTTCGCGACTGAAGGAGGCCATATAGTATAGTCAGGTACCCATTTGAGTTGAGTGGACTCAAAGATGCCTTGAAAATCCCGAAATTAAAATTCTTAGTCTTCATCAAGAACCAGAGATCCCTCAGTTCGGAAGCCAAGCGCTTTACCACTCAGCCACCAATGAGTTAATTTTTTTTGTTGAAAATCTCCAATGTATGTTCATTCAATTTGTATGACTTAACGTCTAATTGACTGATGATCTGCCATTGATAAGGTTAACCTAGGATGTAAGAACGTTTAGCGACTAACCCCTTGAATGTCAGGAGGTGCTTCTGGCCAGACAATAGATGTGCACCGGGCATCTTCAGAGTGCACCCAAAGCGTTTTGGAGGCAATCTGGTCGTTGAAGGAGTACACGAAGTCGATATTAGCATTGGAGAAGAACATGGTTAGAGTCTGTTTGTCTTTAAACCTGTTAGGAAATCAGACAATACATTGCAGAGTATAGTAATAAATATAAAAGGTTTTCTTTTCAAATCAATTTCTAGTATATGGAACTGGTGGTGCTCTTTGATTTCCCATTCAGTTTATTTCTTGCACTCTTCATGATTGCAAGGGAGCTTTCCAAGTTCTCCAAATAATAAAGTAAACCATGTCAAGGACTCTTAAGACGAAGTTCAATGTTGTCCACTAAAGCAAAACTACACTCACGAAATAGCTTAGAAAATGTGATGCTGCAGTGCTAAAAAGTGCACAGAAATAATTCCTGACCTACATATATTATATATGGGTCTGTGATTAAACCATTGAACACAATAGTTATTGTTTTTTTTTTTAAAATTCCTCCTTTATGACGCTTACAACTTTCTGTAAAATCGATAACTTCGATCGTAATAACTCACGAATGATAAATAAAAAAAAAAAAGTAAATATTTTCCCTGCCCCAAACCCCTCTCCCCTCCCTAATAAGAAAAATTGGGGTTACGCCCATGTATAAAGCTACTTCTATTTTTCTATATTTGCAGGTTTTAATCAATACCCTGACGGCCATTTGTTTATTTAGTTCTGTACTATAAACATGCGCTAGTTTCCACTAACGCGTACTTACAATAGAACAAGGAAAATCATATATGGGCATAACGCCAATTTTTCATGTGTGACCAATTAGGTAGTTGTTTTTTTTTTCCAAAAGTACATAAACTGTTAAACGTCTAGAAAATCGTAAGAGGCGTTTTTGAAATCCGTGCTTTCCAACCTAACCCCCCTTCCCACATGAGAAATATATTTCTAACAAACAATATATATATTAATATTCGCTGTGTTGTACACTCTGTGGAAAAAAAACAACAAAGACAAAAGGACATCGATAAAATCAAACCATCTGTAACTTAAGTGTTCCTTCTTTTGCTTTCCATTTATCAAGTTGAAGGGCTCAGATAAGCTTAAAGTATGGCTTTCTGTAATTGTATATGTGCATAATTGTTTGAAGTTTCAACTTGAGAAATAACGTGTTCAATTATCTAAAGGGACAAAACCCTATATATTCAGTATCTGTGAATACTGAAGGAAAAATTTCCCTTATTGGTATCAAACAAAATAATTAATTCCCAGCAATTCATTGACTAATTGTTTTTTTTTTTTTTATTTATTCAGATTTGTCTATATTGTTAAAAATAAACAGTGACAAGTAAAGGTCAACGTGTGACCCCAGCGAGATGACGCAGCAGCCAGTGTTCTCTGGAATCTACGCGTATAAACAAAGACAGGATGTGACGTGTCCTCACGTGTTGTTCCAGGGGACAAACAGATCTAAGAAGGGGGCAGTTACTAATGAACAGTGACAGATAGAGGTCAGTACGTGTGACCCCGGCTTGATGACACTGCAGCAGGTGTTCTCTGGAATCTAAATGTAAAAACAAAGACAGGATGTGACGTTTTCTCACGTGTTGTTCCAGATGATACTAGCTTTGTTTGTGCAACTTTGGAGGAGCGATTAGGGACTCTATATAAGCCAGAGAGTTAATGTGAAAGTCAGTCGTAAGTGAGCCGTTACAGTCGTTACAGACGATGTAAGACGTGTGCGGCTCTAGTGGAAGAGAAATGTGTACGACTCGATGCAAGTTAGAGCGCTAGGGTAGAGTTAACTGGAGTGGACTACTGTCGTTAAAGTCTATACAGCGAACTTCAGTGGACTTGAGCCGTTACAGTTGATACAGTCGATGTAAGACGTGTGCGGCTCTGATTCGGTAGACTTGAGTACGACTTGGTTTAGCTTTGGGAGACCTGGAGCGACACTGGGAAATGTGTCGTTGGTCTGTTCTGTGGAATACGGCTCGATGCAAGTTGAGAAGAGATGAATTGCAACGAAGTGAAGAGATGAATTGCAACGAAGTATAGCTAACTGTAAACTGACAGATATTGTATTGTCTTCTACGCTACATGTTACAGTGACGAATTGTTAGAGTTAATAATCATTAAAGTTATATGAAACTGAAAGTTGAGTCGTCAAGTTCTTTGCAGTGTTTTTATTTGTGTGCCTACTAATACATTTAGCCAGAAGATTCAGAAATACGTAACAATATAATAACACGCATACATAAATAACGTGTGCAAACTTTTTACCAGACTGACAGATATAGAGTCAGTTGATATAAGCTTTGTAAAAATGATCCTAATAGCCACCTTCTATAATAGTAACAATTAGAGCGATCAATGGATAGATGGTAGGAAGTCAAAATTGGGTGAATATACAGAGGATGATGGGTTAATAATGTTTCATAGAGCAAGACTGATATAGGCTACAAACATATTCCTCATCTTATCTTATGTAATACAGACGTTAATTAAAAAAAAAAGATAATTACGTCCTACGCGTCAGCCATCTAGTCATGCAAGTTAACCAATGACTTAAATTCGTTTTCCTGGCTGGCTCAGGCAACCCATTCCATACCCAATACCACTAAAGAAGAAGGAGCATTTGCACAAATTTGTCCAAACATATGAAACGAGGAATGTGCCTTTATCTTTGTGTCTTTCTGAGTATTTTATTAGGTTTTGTTTTTGTTTTTAAAGATTATGGTTCAGATTTTACCTGTACGCTCTACCATTCTGCAATGTGTCCTCACAAACTTGATCAGCTCCAGCAGAGTTTGAAGTCTCATTAGCGAGGTACAGATCTACTGGAAATATGTCCTGTCGCATTAATTGAACGCCTCCACTGTCTGTGTAGAATAAAACATACAAGAAAAACATTACAATTTTTTTTAATGCAACTTGAATTGTTTTTCTCTTAAACTTTCATAAATGTTTAGATTTAAAAAACAATGGAACATTTCTTTACCCCGCTCCACGCCTCCCTCCCATCCTTCCAAGAAAGTAATAGTAAACTATCCAGCAATCCATTTCATATAATCTGATTCAGTCACACATTCACTCATAAATGATGTATTGTCATGCATTTGTTTGACCACTAGTGCTACTGAAGTCCTTCGCGGGGTAGAAAGATGATACAATTTTAATGAATGAACAGTGGTGTTCATTTTTCATTAGGCTACTTTTTAAAAACAAATTCGCTTTGTCTTGTGTTTTACCAATTCCTACTTTTAACTCACACTTTTGTTATAGTAAAAACAAAATTGAATGATCTATTTTTTGTACATAAACTGTGTAACAAAACATTTATTAAAATTTCTTATCTTATCTTATATAATACAGACGTTACTTCAAAAAAAGAAGATGATTACGTCCTACGCGTCATGCATTCAGAAAGATCACTTCATTAATTATTGAATTAATTTGAAAACAAAAAATTAACAGTCAAAGAGTAATAACTCCCATCTACGGATCTCTTGGAAACTAAAAATTATTTTGTATTTTTTTCTTATTATCATCACATAGTCGCGGAATTGTTACAAAATAATGAAAAAAATAAAGTTTATTTTACTATACTTTTTAACATATAAATTAGGAATTGATTAAAAGAAACATTTAATACTTTTTTTAAAAAAAGTTTTTATAATTTTCCCCTCCATTTAATGACTTTCTTCAGGTGTCTAGTAAGCCTAAATCTCTCCAACTCTCTAAGTAAACGTTACTTACTGAGGATATTTAGACTAAGGGCGGACTGAGCTTCGAATCTGCATAAAAAGGTGTGCCTCTCGTCACAAGATACAAAGTCCTCAACAAATGGAGAGCACAAAAGCGAAGCATTTGCTCTGAAAGAATCAGATGAAAACAAGATAAAGCAAGCATTTAAAAAATGCATTGCCAAGAGAGGAATGATATCTAATATATAAAGTAGACTGTAAGGACTATGTATGTATGTATGCATGTATGTATGTATGTATGTATGTATGTATGCATGATTGAATGTATGCATGCATGCATGCATGGATGTCCCACATAGAAATCCAAACCGTTTGACCAATTCTTGATGATACTGGTACAAATATTTCTTCGATCATGGCGGGGACCGTAGTGTATGCTTGACATGCTTGATGTTCCACCCACAACCGGAGGTGTCAGGAAATTAAACAATAATAGCTTATTAAAGAATAAAGCTTTTAAACAAATCAGGTAAACCCGTTTTCACACTATTTTACATAAGAAAATGTATGTAAGTCAAATATTTTATGTAGAACTTGTCTAACCTAAAAAAAAAATGTGGATTTAACTAAAGCATAAAGAATTTTTAAACTTAGGTCCAAGAGATACAAGAAAATGTGTAAAGACTAATGACCTAAAACAATAAAATAATTACTAATACAAAAACACAATCTAATAAACAATGCACAACATACTACATTTCTTATTCCATATTATAGGGAAAACTCGTATAAAGGGCCGTTCATGTGATTAATTTACCGATTGCTCCAAATCGGGTCCCATGTCTGACAGGGGCCCGCAATTTACATTTACCAAATCACTATCATTCATGGCACTTGTCACAGGCTTATAAAGATGTAGTACTTGAAGACTTAACATATTTAATGTATCGTATAATTGACGTAATTAACCCACTGGCGCTTTCTTTATTTAAGTTGCTTCTTATGCCTGTTGTATAATAAATGTTGATACGTGATCTACAAAAATTATGAAGAGCGGCCTCGCAAGCATCTATTTATTTGGGCCCCGCAATTTCTAAGGCGGGCCGCGCTCATATAAGCAACCTTTTTTATTAGTTCTAATTGCCATTAGACTTAAAACATTGAACGAATTGTTTGAACCAGCCAGAAAAACTAATGACTTATTAGAACCTCTGATTAATATAGACATCTGACCTGGTCTTAAACTTAAATATCATGGATGTCAATTGAAAGGAGCGTGATTGGTGTATCCTTGGAAGTTATAAAACATATAGTACACACACAAACATAAATCTATACTAATAAAACAAGATAAAGCATGCATTAAAAAAAATGCATTGCCAAGAGAGGAATGATATCTAATATATAAAGTAGACTGTAAGGACTATGCATATATGTATGCATGTATGTATGTATGTCCCACGCTGTAAAAACTCACGTGGTAACACACTGCTCCCTATAAACTAACACCAAACAGTTTGATCCAGCTACAGTAGAAGAGTTGAAATTAATATTCGCTGTGTTGTACACTCTGTTGAAAAAACAAAGACAAAAGGACATCGATAAATCAAACCATCTGTAACTTAAGCGTTCCTTCTTTTGCTTTCCATTTATCAAGTTTATTCTGCTCAAAGTATGGCTTTCTGTAATTTTAAATGTTCACCCGCTCTATACACAGCAATTAAACGAAGAAACTTATTGTTAAGTAACTAACAACTAATTGTATTAATTCATAAAGTATAAGCGTATATATACTGATATATCGTAAGTTACATGTTCCTAACACATTACTTAGTTAAATATTAACACTCATTAAAGCAACTCCAACAACTATATTATAAACAACTCTATATTAGTCCAACAAGTCAGTCAGTCATGAAAGGTTATTAAGGTTAGACAGTATACACACACCTGTACATCTGTCGTTTTAACTGTTGCTATAACCAGTCCTATATCTGGGTTTAACTGCGCAGAGGTTTCTAAATCAGGTATTCTCCATTAAGTTTGTCTTCTAATGGGGCCAGTATTTTGTTCGGGGCTCTTGACAAAGTATGCAGCTTTGAAGGACGTGGTCAGCATTTTTCCTTAGTTAATTACAATGCTTCATTTTTAATTCTTAGATCGAAAAAAACAAAAACAGTAATATTAATAAGTAAGGGAAGTCATTATAGCTGTCACACTGAGTGGGGCTAAACGGAATCCATGCCATCACACTACACAGGCTTTCACCGCAGCGTCATAAGATGTATGAATTATAGCATGCCCAAATTTCTATGATCATTTGAATTGCTTTTTGTATAGCAAAATTTTCATGCTTATAGCATGCTCAGAGCGCTTTGGTCCAATTTCTTAGTAGACCATTGTGGAGAGGGTGTATCTAAGGTTTTCATATTCCCAAGAACGCTTTTTTTCTGCCTCAACAGGGCACTCAAGTGGAAACGATCACTAGAGGAAGTGATTAGGCTAAATGAATAGCAAAACAAATTTCCTGTGGGAGTGTCTAGGGGAATGCGAGAGTTTTCCCATTGTAGAGTGTGGAGTTGAAAGAGATTCCACGTCCCTGTCGATAACCCATGCGCCGTTCCTCAAGGGACCGTTACATTAATGGCGTCCTGCACGGTTAGCTTGGTAAAACATAGAAAAATGGCGGGTGTTCCCGTGGTGCGCGGTTTTCGGCCATGTATTCTAGTCCATGCGCCCGAAGTGCCAGATACATCGGAAACAGCAATGTTTTTGATAGACATTAACTTGGACCTCTTCCAGACAGAACGGTTTGTTCAAACGCCTAGAGTTCGAAGAGACTTCGGCTCAACTCTTTTGACAATCACACGGTTTTCGTATTGCATTTAGGAGTTCAACAAACACAATTCAGCTCAACTTGGGATTTAACTTCGAGCCTTCTTGATAGGTAGCCAAGAGTTTTATGCCACTCAGCCATACATCGCATATTGTTCATTTCTACTTCCCCTTCTTCTCCCAGTGCCATGAACGGAGAACGATCAGAATGTTCATTTACTAGAATATGGAGTATGTCCCACATCTCAACCTGTGGCGCCCTCTGGTGCATGGGCCACCAACCAGCTTCCTTAAGGCGTCTCAATTTTGAGCGAGTCTCTCCAAATGTCCTTGCGTCTTGCCTATATATGTTTGGCAAGTGCCTCCGCATATCTTCTTTCTTTGGGTGCTCCAGGTATCAGCTTGTCTTATAAGGAGGGGTGTGGCCTATCCATCTTCAACGTCTCTAAAGGATATCTACTTCAATGGGCTGCTGCTTTCTTCTTTGCCACATTTCTTCATTTCAGATCTTTTCTTTCCAGCGAATCATAAGAATCTTCCTGAGGTAGATATTGATGAAAAAACTGGATTTTTATTTTTAAGGTGAGCAAGGAGGTTCTCCAAATCTCTGCTCTGTAAAGTAATTTTAACTAAACAATGGTGTTGAAGAGCCTAACGTTGGACGTAGTGCTTTTCCCCCTGAAATATACTATTGACATATTTCAAATATTTCGAATGTCCTGAAGTCCAAAGATCAAGGGAGAGTGCAGTATTTTAAGTAGCTAAACAGACCGTTTTGTGACCTTTATATTTTTATATTTTGTCATTAGTAATGCAGACAAAAAATTATTTATTTTTTTTGGGGGGGGGGGGGTAGGTTCAGTCGAATACAGTCTATTATGAGTGTAACAATTGTATAGCATACTGCTCCACAGTAGGTAAATGGTCTTCCAGTAGTCTGTTGTCCTTGATGTGGTGACCTGACCAAATCTGGAGGATACCTGCAACGAAGAGGAAAGAACAAAAATTCCTAAAATATTCTGTTTTGTGAATTTCAGTTTAATAGTAATTCCTTCCTGCCATATCTTATTCTGCAAGAGTGGAAACATGTCGCATACCCTTATTTTAATTACAGGTTTTTGAAAACTGCTAATGACAAAAAGAGATGTCAGTTGAAAATAGTGAGTGGGTCGGAGTGGGGGGAAGATCTTTCCCAGGGTATTTAAAAAAATTACATTTTAAAAAAGCTTAGCTCGTTAACTAAGTGTGAAACAATTAATTGTATGGAATTACGTCAAGATCTCATTGTGTAATGTTATGTAAAAAAAAAAAAAAAAAAAGTACAGAGAAAGCGTAACTCTACTTAGACTCTCAGAACACTGAAAGAAAAGTGCAGTGATCTCAGATCCATTTGCCTATCTGATTATCTTCTGCTTTCTAGTGCTATAACCAAGTCTTCTCATCAAGGCTTCCTAACCATCCTGATTTACATATATATATATATTTATATATAATCTCTATAAAATAAAAACTTCGCATTAATAATGTAGGGAAAAGTCTTTTCAAAGAAAAGACCTAATATTGTAAAATAATAAAGTAGTTTGTTTTAAATTTAGTTTTATGTAATGTAATAAAACAATTTTTCCCTAGAAAGAAGTTCATCTCATGGCACATAAGAGGAGGTTCGACTTCTTTCAATTTTCAATCCTTCTAATTTCGTTTTAGGTTAGTTATAAGGACGCGGTCGAGCGTAGCGCAGGGAAAGTGACGTTTGACACGGTTCGATGAACGCTGGTTATTGTCAATTATTACATCAACATTATTTACAGACGACTTGAGCAGTAGGATTATGCAATGCTGAGAATGTGTTGAGTGTGCAGGTGAAATCTGACCATCTGCAGTGTCACCAGAGAATGGTGACAATGTCTTTCAAAACTGCAATCTTTACAAGAGGTCCGAACAAAACACTGGCCCTAAAACACCCCTTTAGAAAGAAAACTTTACTGAGAGCTCCCTGATTTGGAAACCAATATATATTGGTCTAGTCATCTGAAGGCTCCAACATGATTATGAAAATGAGGAAAAAGTGTGCAGGAAGGTTAATTTTTTTAGGTTTAAAAAAATTCTGTGTTATGTGTGTTGTATGTGCCCAATTTAGCCAGATTATTCTGTGCAATAAAAAAGACACACCTTAAATTATGTAAAAATTGATCCCAAAGAAAATAACAAGAAATAGGAAGCAAAAAAGAAAAAAGCTCAAATTGGGTTCCCATAAAAATCTATTCAATTTAAACTAGCCGAAGTTCCCTGAAATGCACCTGTGTAGATCTTGATTTAATTAGCATCCCTCTATAACAGCGATTCTCAACCTTTGGAAATCGCCTACCCTTTTTACAATTTTCCCCTCCTTTTCGGGAGTTCTAGCAAATCGTGTTGTTCTACGTGAATGTTTTAAACAGTAAAAATAACCACTTCAATATTTGCATTATTTGAAGGACTGAAACTTATTACTAATAAGCTCACTTACTCGGGTTCCTTTAGGTTGTTGTTATAAACACAATGATAACAGAGTCGAAAACATGTCCGCTTAGTATGGCTTTAATACACTGAATGAATACACAACCCACATTTCGTGAACACATTCTTACGGATGAGTTACAAGCACAAGTAAAAATAAGTACGGCAACCGATGCAGCATATAATTTTCATAACAGTTGTCATTCCTGGAACGAGATCTAACTCGGGACGGACGGACGGAAGAACAAACGGACAGACGGACGGACAGACATTCCACACAAATTAATAGTAGCTATTCCCCTTTCGGGGGCCGTTAAATTCGTTTTATGAAAAACCAAACAATGATTGGCTACCTGGTCGTGCGGTTTGCGCGCTGGACTGTCGTTTGGATTTATCGATGGTCCCGGGTTCAAACCCTGCCCGCTACCATCCCCCGTCGTCCTGCGGGAGGTTTGGACTAGGAAGTAAACTATCTTCAACTCTGAAGGAACATCCGATACATGTAAAACAAAACAAACAAACAAACAAAACATTTACAACTATAGTCACTATATTTCTTTAATGTGGAATTCATTTCCACTTTTCGATATGAAACAAAATAATTATGTATCAATAATTAATTGACGAATTGGTTAAATTTAATTGATTTATGTTTTGTTAAGTACAAGAAAAAATTGTGCAAAATTTCTGCTTGATCCGAGATAGGGTGTAGGAGAAATAACGTGTACAAGCTTTTTTGGTAGACAGAGTTGATATAAGCTTTGTAAAAAAAAAAAAAGGGCTTAAATTTAATTCCTTCTTAAAAATGTTTAGTTTACTATATTTAATTATAATTTTATTTGTCACTGAAAAAAAAAAGAAAAAAATATGGGCCAATAAGGGGATAGAACCCACGACATTTACGTTATTAGCACGAAGCTATAACAACTTAGCTAACTAATCTTACTTGTTTGTGTGGAATTTCAGCTTGAAAAAAAGTTAGTGTGAGTCTCCAATTCAGTCGATGAGTTTATGTATATGGATGTTGTGAGTTTTTGAGCTTTAACTAAAATTAAAGTATGGGCTGATATAAGAATTTATAAACGCAAGAGCAGCATTTTTTTAAAATTGTGTATTTATTTAACTCACCAATCACCAGATTTAATAGAAAGTAAAGTTTTCCTTTCAGCCCTTGCGATCTGTAGGGCAGATGATGTAAAGGTCATCTGTTTCTGTGGCCCACGGTTAACGAGTGTGTCATCTGACCAGCACAACGACCAACCGCCTTTACTTTTCCCCAACTAATGTCAGGTACCCATTAGAAATAGGTGGACTGAGAAACGCCTTAAATATCCCTAAATTAAAAATCCCAGTCTTCACCAGTATTCGAATCAGGGACCCCCTATTCAGAAGCCTTACCATTCAGCCACCCCGCCTACAATAACCAGATGATGTTAAGAAACAAGAGCTCCCTTTCACCGGCCTGAAAGAGAACAGTGTACACTGTTCTGTCTGGATGGGTGTCAGACTCGCGGCCAGAGATCGCGTGCACAGGGACCCCTGCCATTTTCCTTTTTCTATACCAGGCTAACAGTGCAGGACACGCCATTTATGTAACGGCCCCTTGAGGAACGGCGCCTGGATTGTGACAAGGTTGTGGGAGCTTTTTTACAACTCCGCACAGTGCAATGAGGATGCTCTCGCACCCACTTAGGCACCCCAACGGGAGTCTTGTTTTGCTACCCTTTAGCCTAATCGTTTCCACCTACGATCGTTTCCACCTGGGCGCCACTATGAGGCAGGGTAGCATGACCAAGGTATTAGACATACAAATACATGGCCTTAAATACATGGCTGTATAGATCGCATATAAATAAGCTCCATCCTGGATAAGTGCCCTTAGTCATACAAATACATGACCTTTACAATACCTGCCAGATGGCAAAATCTAAAAGGGGCCCTAACAAACTCACCGTTGCCAAAGAAGACCTTTGGAGGCAGGGATGTAAGATCGTCCACTCTGTTGGCGAGCCAGCCTCTTCGCTGGTGACAAAAGTCGTAGGCTTCTTTCCACGTGACTTCATCCTGACCAACGTGAAAGCAGGTGGTTCTGTCATCTTGGGCACGATCATAACATACTGTTAACCAAGTAAAATAAATAAAAAAAATACTTTCAAAAGAAATCAAACATTGAGTGAAACAGCGTTGATTTTTATTAAATTTTAAAAGATCAAAAGTTATGTATTTATTCTGTGTTTTAAAGATTTAGCGGCAAAGTAATTTAAAATTTATAATTCCCAAACACAAATATTAATATTGTGTTAAAATATTTTTGATATACCGATAACATAAAAAAACAACATATTTTTTTAAATAATTAGTAAAAATTAAAACAAAAAAAAAATATTCTCTGGAATGATTTTTTTTTCAAAAATATTACAAAAGTTTCATTGCTTTGCTGTGCTTTGGAGGGCTGAAGACCCGAGTTCATTTCCCGATGACACCAAACATTTTTTAAAATCTGAATCAACTTGAGATGAGTTGTACTTGATGAACTCCAAAAGGCAACACGATAACACTCTCCCATATACCCTCAATTCTTCTTGAAAAGTCAACAAAAGAGACTGGGCCGGAGTACTGTAATTACGTTGTTTTTTTTTGGCATGAATACAATATATAAAAAGTATAACAATAAAATATTCTTAAAAGAATTTCTCTCTTTCACCCTTTCTTATTCATTCCTACATTTCCATAGAGTATAATGGTGTCCAGCAAGACACCTTACTGCCCCCACTTCAAGGGATTGTTTTCAAAACAAAAATATGTCAGATAGTTAAAAACAAGAAAAATGAAGAAAAAAAAAGACTAATTCTATCAATTACTTTAGATCAGTCATTTAATTAACTTTGTAATAAATATAGACTAACAATAATAAATATATGCGATTAGAAATATTTTTAGTAATTATTTTTGTTTGGTGCAATTTCATGCTTTTAGCTTTCTCAATGCATATGGTCCTGTCACTTGTCTGGAACAGTTGGGAAAAGTTGGGGGAGGAGAAAGAACGCGGTATCTGTTTTAAGTAAAATGTACGACTCAAATTCGAACTGGAGAGCTCAAGCCTCCTCAAAGCAATACACTAACCACTGTGTCAGTGAAGTGCTTATGAAAATATAAGGTTTCGTAGGAATTTATTTTTAGTTACAAACTTTTAAGCGACGAACTTATTCTGTACACCAAATATGAAAGGGGACTAATGCAACGTATACCGCCACATCTCTCAAGTACAACTTAATTTCTCGTGTTTGATACCAAACAAAGAAATTAATACCAATAATTTATTAACTAATAGGTTAATTGTTTTCATTGATTCTTGTTCTGTCTGGTACAAGAAATAATTGAGGGAAATTATCCCGGAAATTTCAACCTGATCCGAGATTGGGTGTGGGAGAAATAGGGTGGACAAAAATGTACCAGACAGACAGACAGACAGAGTTCATATAAGCTTTATAAAAATAAAGATGAGACCTGACGTGGCCTTCATCACGTTGCAAAAGTTAAGTGTACTTACAAATATTTTGAGTCGTAATTTGAGCCCGGGTCAAAGTTATCGCCACGATTTCAGCAATTAGTATTTTAATGAAGGGGAATTCCATTCTGGAGTCTCAATCAAACGATTCTCATGCTTTTGACATTGACAAAGAAATATCTGACCAGCTCTATTTCTAGATATATTCTATGGGTTCATTGATGTTTTAGAAGCTGTCTAATCTACACCTAGAAAACGAAAGCTACTCTTTGTATGTGTTCATGGTTTACGTATGTTCTACATTAATGTAGTTTTTTTATTTTCAAGATGTCTGTTGCTATTTCTGTTAATATTGCCGTCTTATGTTATATTGCTGTTTCTTGAAGTTTACTTTAGCTGTTCCTTGAAGTTTACTTTTGCGTTTTCTTGGAGATCACTTTTGCTGTTTCTTAAAACACTGAAACATAATGATAGTTATTTTAATATAATTGAAACAGATCACTACATTGTGAAAGACTAAATGTTGCAGAAAAAAAAATTCAATCATTCTATACAATGTTCTTATATGCCAGTCGTCTTTGCAATTAAAGTTAGGCAACAACAAGGATAGTTTGTAGACTTACTTCTTTTATTCTCTAGTTTTGAGATGTAAATGTGACAGACAGACGGACAGAAAGACCACACAAAACTAATAGCGGCTTTTTTTTTATCGAAGGGTTTAAAGTTGAGGGGAGTGTAGTGGAAAGCTATTGATAGGCTCAAAAACTATCTAGTGGAAAGGAATTTCATTTTCTAAAGACCAGGAATTTCTTCAGCAGTCAATGATTGTATTTATATTTTGCCTGTGCTCTTGTTGTCGTACATATACCACTTAATGTCTTTTATTTATGTCATTTGCGTGTAAAAAAACAGACCCGCTAGGCCGCTAATAGACTCCTATGTTAACACGAGCAGGTCCATTTCAAACTGTGTTTTCAGTTATGAATTTTTTGTTTTGTTTTATTTTGTTCGGTTATGTTGTTTTTTTTTTAAAGTTTTGAACGTTTCTTCAGAGTATTTTAAAACTAATCCAGACCTTAGGCTGGACAGCAGGGGAAGGTAGCGGGCTAGGCGTGAACCTGGGACCATCGTTACCGCAGTCAGAAGCGCACACTACTCGACCAGGCAACAATTATAATTACTTAACATTTTCTGTCTTGGAGTGTTCTTAGTTTGATTTCCCTAGTAGTCTCACTATTTTTAACTTTGAATATTCACTAGTGATATCTGTATTCATGTATTGAATGTTTCCTTATTTCTTCTGCTCACTGAATGTTTCTTAGAGTAAAGGGTTATAACGGTTGAGATGCAGCTATAGAAGGTCTAGAATCTCTGTTAGGATTCGGGTTTAACTCTTTCTTTCCGTAATTATTTACCACATTCTGGTGGAATCAACGCTGGTATCGTCCGTTAGGAGAGAAAGAGTTAAGCTTGACTCGTTTATTAACGAAGGCAGAGACAATAAGTGACCCCTTTAACCTTGACCTTTCTTACCCCACATCTTCTGACCCAATATCTGTGAAGAGGACAGTTACTTATGACTGTGTCAGCTTATATAGTAGTGTCTTTTTATATTAGTGACTAAACCGCACTGTCACACTGTTACCCTAACATATAACAATACATTTTATATCATTGTTGTTAGCAATAAGAGTAATTTTTGTCAGAGCCTGGAACAACAGAGATTGAAATGAAATAGAATTATGTATGTATTGTTACCAGAACACTATAATTATATAAAGCTCACCTGCCTTCAGTTGTGAACTAATACTATCCTTGACCTAGGGCTAGGCCATACTATCCATTATAGTCCCATACCAAACCTAATTGCATGAGAAATCTAATATGTAGTATCTACACACACACCTTCGAAGTCTTGCGGTGACACATTGTTTTGTTCATTTTTCTAAAATCCGGCTGTAAACTTTTTTTTATTACACTTTAGAGAAGGGGTTCTCAACATGTGGACCGCGACCCCATTTGGGGTCGATTGACGATATTCCAGGGTTCTCCTAAGACCACCGAAAATTTTTTTTTCTCTATTTTAACTTGTATTACTTGATCATGTACAGTGTATTGCCAGTGAAAGTTTTTTTTTTCTATCATCATTTGAGGATAAATATTGCAAACAAATGAATCAGAATGATTTCAAACATTTTAATAAATATTTTTAAACGGTTTAAATTAAAGTAAATTAATACATAACAAGGTTTCACCACTGTGGAATCATAGATAGTATCTCTCTAGTAACGTCGTGACGGAGGAGCTATTTCTTTTATTGTTAAAAATACACCATCGTTCGATATTCTATGTAGTCAATGTTATTGAAAGAAATATTTGCATTATGAAAATGGATCTCGCACAATAGAAAGTTAAGAAAATATAATGTCTATTTATTCACGTAGTCGTCTTACTTCAGAAGATAAAGCAGGAACTGAAAAACCCAAGTGCGTTTATTTGTAACGAATTTCTTTGGGCTGAATTTATGTAAATTAAAGTTCCCCTTTCAGACCTTGTGGTCTATAGGGCAGATGATGTAACGGTCAACGAGGGTGTTATGTGACCAGCACAACGACCAACCGCCTTTACTTTTCCCCAACTAATGTCAGGTACCCATTAGAGCTAGGTGGACACAGAGGTGCCCAAAGATCCCGAAATAAAAAAAAATAAGTCTTCACTAGGATTTGAACTCGGAACCCCCGGGTTCGAAAGTCAAGCTCTTTATCGCTCAGCCACCGCGCCTCGCTCAATCTATGTAGCCATCTGAGAATCGTTAAAAGGTATCACCGAGTTAAAACGGTTGGGAACCGTTTCTGTAGAGCCTCTTTTTCTCTCTCTCTCTCTCTCTCACACACACACACTCGTATTTGCAATAATTCAAGAGGTCATAAAATCAGCCACTTTGATTGACTTTTTTCAAGTAATAGTACCTTACTTAAGACGAAAATTTGTGGGGGGAGTGGGGTTATTCAGTAGTGCCCAGTACTATACATATATCAACCAGGATGTTGTATCACTCGCTTCCAAGGCTTTTGACAAAGTTCACCACCATAGTTTGCTTAAAAAATTAAAATATTTCGGCATTAATGGTCCACTGCATCAGTGGATTAAAGATTTTCTGATAGGGAGAGAACAAACTGTAATAATAAATGGCTCTAAATCAACACCAATAACAGTAAACTCATGTGTACCTCAAGGAACAGTCTTGGGTCCACTACTATTTTTAATTTACATAAATGATTTACCAAATTGCATTAGTTCAGGAACAAAAGTCAGATTATTTGCAGATGATTGCATAATATATAGAACAATAAAAACAACACAAGACACAGATATTTTACAAAGAGAATTAGATGAATTACAGAAATGAGAATCAAATTGGAGCATGTCTTTCCACCCAGAAAAATGTCAGTTGTTAAGAGTAACAAAAAAACTAAAACAAATTAATTCCACTTATCTTATTCATGGCAAACCAGTAACACAGACTAAAAACGCAAAATACCTAGGTGTTATAATAAATGAAAAACTGTCATGGAATCCACATATTGATGAAACTACAAAAAAAGAAATTTCTATAAATCAAATAAGAACATAAAACTAAAATGTTATTTAACCTTGGTTAGGCCAATAATAGAATATGCATCCACAGTTTGGGACCCCTCAACTCAAGAAAACATTAAGAAACTGGAACAAACACAAAATAGAGCCGTGAGATTCATAACAAACGAATATTCACATTTGACTAGAGTAACACCATTAGTAAAATCACTAAATTTAGAAAGCCTTTAAGATAGAAGACTCAAAAGTAAAGTAGCAATTATACATAAAACACTGAACCATAATCTTCAAATACAAAAACAAAACTTAATAAAATACTCTGAAAGACACAAAAATAAAGGCACTTTCCTCGTCCCCTATGCTAGGACAAATTTGTACAAATACTCCTTCTTCCCTAGTGCTATTAGAGCATGGAATGGGTTGCCTGAGCTAGCCACAAAAACCAGTGACGGCAGAATTTAAGTCATTGGTTAATATGCATGACTAAATGCATGACGCGTAGGACGTAATCATCTTCTTTTTTGAAGTAACGTCTGTATAATCTAAGATATAAGATATCACTGACATTTTAAAAATCTGTTTTAAAAATAGATAGAAAGAAAGAAGACATTCAAGTAATGATAATAGTACAATTAAAAAGAATATAGCAGAAGATTTAAAAACACTATGCCAAAACTAGCATTACCCACCGGCTACGCCCGTTGAATTTGTCTCAAGCTAAATATTGATTATTTTGCCATGAACCCTCAACTTTTTTTTTTAAATATTTAAAACTTGGACAGGCCCGTAAATTGGAGTATCACTTTTCTCTTCCCCCCCCCTCCCCCAACTCCTCGGCTAACAAAAAGTCCTGTTTACACTATCTGACTATTCTTTTGATTTTCAATTATTTCGAAATATTTTATAAATCTGTATGATATTTTTTGGCCTTGGTCTTTTTTTTAATTCACATCCTGCAAATCGTAATGCTCACATAATACTTTGGTCCTACCACCCCCCCCCCGCCTTTTCACATAATACTTTGGTCCTACCGCCCCACCCCCTTGCACACAATACTTTGGTCCAATTGCCCCCCCTTCACATAATACTTTGGTTCTACCGCCCCATCCCCCTTTCACATAATACTTTGGTTCTACCCCCCCTTTCACATAATACTTTGGTCCTACCGCCCCACCCCCTTTCACATAATACTTTGGTCCTACCGCCCCACCCCCTTTCATATAATACTTTGGTTCTACCGCCCCATCCCCCTTTACATAATACTTTGGTCCTACCGCCCCACCTCCTTTCATATAATACTTTGGTCCTACCCCCCCCCTTCACATAATACTTTGGTCCTACCCCCCTTCACATAATACTTTGGTCCTACCCCCCCCTTTCACATAATAATTTGGTCCTAGCCCCACCATTTCCTTATTCTTTTACACTTTCAATAAAACATTTTCGCATTTTTAGCAATATCCTTTTTGTCCAGAATATTCTAGTACGTGATACGTTTAATTGAAGCGGCCCGCTTTAAAACGCCCTCCCAAACACACTCACCTGTCAATTCGATATCACATTTGTCTACCCCACTCTTAGCCCCCCTTCCCCCCCACACACACAGTTGTAGCTCTCCCCCTAACATAATTATGGCCCATGGTTTAGAGTTATGTAATTAACTATCTCATAAGCTAAATGTTACTTTTGGTGGGACACTTTTAATTTTTATCGCTCTCTACCCCACGATAGTCTAATATCTTTTATTTTTACCATCACCCACAGCACACAAAATCATCTAGTTATATCTATATTTCATTTTGTTTTTTTAAGACATTTTTACACACAAAATCGCGTATTCAGTTAATGTCGGCTTCATATGACCAAGAATTTATTTTATACAATGTTTATATAGATCGCAAGGTCTGAAAGGGGAACTTTACCTACTACCAAAGCAAGTTTCGCGCAAAGGAGAAATGTACGCACGCAAAAATAAGTTTAAATAGTGCTTAGAAACGGTAAAATGATTAATCTTATTCTTTTTTATAAGTCGGCCTTAAAAAAACACATTGGGTCAAAATTGCGAATAAAGAATCGTTTATAGTAAATATAATAGCTGCGGTTTCGATCCTGAAGGATGTTTAGTTCTCCTAGGCACACGGAAAATAATAACAAGTAAAATTTTCGTATTTTTGTATTTTGTCAACGGGAAGCGGGTAAATCGGTGATATGTCAATGTAATGGGTTACCCGAGTCAGCCAGGAAAACTAATGACTTGGCAGAATTTACGTCAGTGATTAACATGCATGACTAGATTGACCTAGGAACACGCGTAAGACGTAATCATCTTCTTTTTTTGAAGTAACGTCTGTATTTCAGAAGAAGAAGAATCAGTCAGGGCCCTTACGTTTAAAAATTACGTGCTGTATTTATACGTTTTTTTTTTCCTCTTGTAAAAGTGTTTGTAATAATACTAGTGCTAGTACTAATACTAATACTAATACTAATGAATATAATAATAATAATAATAAAAATAATAATAATAAAATGAAACCTGCATAAATACTTAATTGGATGGCTGCCTGGTCGTGCAGTTTGCACGCTGGACTGTCGTTCAGATTTATCGATGGTCCCGGGTTCAAACCCTGCCCGCTCCCATCCCCCGTCGTCCTGCGGGAGGTTTGGACTAGAAAGTAATTATCTTCAACTCTGAAGGAACATCCGAAATATGTAAAACATTTTACAAACATACTTATCGTATAGAATCTCAAATGTTTTCACCAACGAAGCCTAAACAAAGCGGTCGCTAATAAATAAACTGAATAAACACGTAACATTCTATAATCTATACAGAAACAAATATTTGTGTAACTGTTTACACTTCCTATATCCTGAAGTCGTAAAGTCAAGGGTGCGAGTGAAATAAAGACAGGAGTTACTGAGCAGGTCAAGTGTGACGGAGAATTGGGGCTCTAAATGGTGAAAACACGTTTAACAAGAAGAGGAGAAAGAGAGAGAGAAAGAGAGAGAGAGAAAGAGAGGGTGAAAATAGAGGCATGGGTGCCCGCAGGATTTTTTGCAGGGGGGTGCAAGTTGCCACCTATGGCTCAAAGTCGTAGCTTCAACTTATTTATTACAGAGAATATTTAAAAAAAAAACTAACGTGAACAAACTATTTACTGTTTATCCGTGCGTCCCGTGCATCCCCACGGTTGATCAAACAAAAAATGCAAACGCTGCCAAAACTGTCAACAAATTTATTACTGAATTGCTTCTCGTCACGATGGACAAGCCGGCAATGAACGCTTTGTCGGGCAGTTCTGATATTGTTCTGTACGTTGCACTTCTTGAATCGTTTTAGGATGTAGATTAAACAGGTTGAACTGAGCATTATTATTGCTTGAAATGCGAGACGTTAATGAAGTAACTAACGAATCAAAATATGGAATGTAAAGTTGTGTTCTATATCCCAAAATGCAAACATGTGGTTTTTGCTTGGTGTATCTGTCGACTGCAAAGTCTCGGCAGCACCAACTCATAACCAAGTTAGTCTGCCAGCAGTGCCACATTACCCCTGAAGTGTTCCTCAGCATGGTCAAGTTGGTTTTTCATTATGTTATTAGTGTAACTGCTGATGTGCGGCCGCTTGTGCTCATATGGACAGACTGCAACATCGCGGAAACTGGTTCAAGAGCGGGTGAATAATTGACGACAATTAAAAGACAAATCAGAAACACGCGAGAAGCAGGCACTGATTACAAACATGCAGATTGTCTGGTTTCACTTACAAACGTTATTTTAAAAAAGTCAAAGATCTTCTCAAAGTTGTGACTTAAATCACGAATTAATTCGTCTTTCTCTGTCCATCGTGTCTCACAAAAAAGAGATATATTTAGCACCAACGCTCTCGCTTGGAACTGTTACGGAAGAAATAGATAATCTTCTTGACACCAACAATATTATATATAACTGAAACGTCATTCACGTCAATGATAACACGTTGAAGTCTGTGGGACGCGCATCTGAAAAGGTCTACTTTTGGATATTTTTCACGAATCCTAGCCTGAACACAGTTCTTTCATTACCGAAATACCAAGAAAAACACAGTTAATTCCTACAGTGCTCCGTCGAGACACATCAACGTTTTGACTCGGCAAGGGAAGAACTTTTTATATCTTTTCTATCGTAAATTTATAGATGTCCCGAAACTCACAAACTTCTTTCATGCCCTGGCACCGGAAACCATTTATCTCCCATTATATCATTTACTGTTCTGTGTAGAGTAGAAACTCAAAGCTTCTGAAAGCCAGAAACTAAAACAGCAGAGAGCTTATTCGTAATTTTGTTCGCCGTAGATGAACATCTCTCATAATTCATCTTATACCACCACATGTGCCAAATACCAACTTTTTACCAGACAGGCTGACAGACGAACGGAGTGATTTTATAAAAGCTTTGCAAAAAAGATGAAATGCTGCAAGGATGATCCGCTTAAAGAAAAACATAAGCGTTTAAGGCCTTCAACAGATACAATCCATTTAATTCATATGTTTCCAGCTCTAACCTTAAACAAAGAAAAAAAAAGGATCCTGATTGTATATTATACGTTGTACAATTCATGTATAGTACACCGCTGCCAGTATCGTGGTCATTTCCAGATTTATTCAAGTGAAAAAAAAATATACAGTCAGTTCCTGATGCGGTGAAAGGCTAGAGAAAAGACAACAAATGTACAAAATACATTTTGTTGAGTGGTGTTTCGAAATCCCAACCAGAAATAGCTTCTTTGTCAGAAACAGGACAAGGTATGTGAAACAGGACAAGGTATGTGAAATAAGCCAAACGTTTAAATTCTGCAGATAGTTCCAGTAAACTATCTTCCGTCTTTTACAAATTAAAATTTCAAGGCTGAAACGGAGCAGCGGTTATCAAACGCAAATTTAAAGGGACATAAAAAAAAAACACCCTAAACTCAAAAAGAAGCCAACGAGTACGTACGTATTGTTATGACACGATAAGGAATTATTTATTTGTTTCGGTAATATGTGCAAAGTTTTACCTAGCGACGATGACGTAATATAATTTTTAAAAAGTAAGAACACTCTAGGAGACGCTACAAGGAGGACGCTTTTCGTATCACAGTAGAAATAAGAAGAATTCTATAGCCGGCTAGTAATAGAGGACATTCGACGGTTCCCTTCTTGAGTAGTAAAAGTGTTTGTTGTTTCAACACTAGCGTCGACTACCTATATTGATTGTTTCGGCCTTTCGCCGGTGTTACTGAATTAGTTACCTCCTGTTTATTTCATTGGTTGTATTCGGCACCGCCGAAGAGCCTTAACAGTATGTACATATCAACGAAACAAGAAATTAAATTTGTGAACAATAAATATCTATTAACAACTAATCTCCAGGTGTATTGACGTGACTTTTGTTGTTGAGTTGTGAAATACAACTTGGAAGCGATTTAAAATTCGTTTCCACCAAGCTCCGGGGCATCAAAGGTGACTAGTACAGCGGAAGGGTGGTCTTTGTGTTACGAAACCGTTGATATGTAGGTAGTAAGTAGGTCTAGTGGGATCAGTGCCGCACTTTAATAAGTGGAAGCCTTGGGAATGGATTTTGTTTAGGCCACTTCTTTCTTTTTTTATTTTCGTTCATAAGAATTTTTTTTATCAATATGTAAAAAAACCTATATGAAGACATTAATCAAATAGACGGTATTACAACTCAGTGATTGGAACTGTTGGACAATACTTCTATTTTTAATCAGAAAAAAAATAAATCTTTATCTTTATGGTAAGCTACATTTGTAACTAGAAATATAAAAAAAAAATACTTTAAAAAAAAAAAGAAAATTCCTCCTTGATACAACTTCTACATCAATTATTTTGCTCTTAATTACTAATGAACGTTAAATGAAATAAAAGGATAATTTTGTACCCACCATACCCACCCCCCGAAAACCGCGCCCACCCACTCACACGCCCACCTGCTACATAATACATTGTATAATTCGTGTATATTAAATGACTACCTACAACAGGTATTTTTTTCTTACAGAAATGCGTGGGTTGTTTTGGGAGCCGGAATTTTTAAATGCGGTGAAAGAAACGAGACCAAAAATATAAAATCCTTTAATTTACAAAATACATTTTGATGAGTGTTAAATCAAAAGCGAAAAAAACAACTTTTTTTTTGGTCAGAACCAGGACACAATATGTGTAACGGGTCAAACGTATAAATTCTTATTATCTGTTGGAGTAAATTACCTTCTAATTTTAACCAACTGTCACACATCAAAATGTCAAGGTTGAATTGGAACAGCGGTTCGCAAACGAAATCTAAGGGGACACAGAAAATGAACTACATTCGAAATTAAGCCACGAGTGCATGTAGGTAACAACGAAACAAATAATTAAATTCGTTATCATTAAAAATTCATAAACAACTAATATGTCTTGTTGTGACATCTCTTGTTGAGTTGTGAAATACAGAACTTGGGAACTGTGAAAAGAAACAATTTAAAATTCATTTGTACCAAGCCCCAGGGCATCAAAGGTGACTAGTACAACGGAACGGTGGTCTCTGTGTTACGAAACCGTTGATATGTAGCTAGTAAGTAGGTCTAGTGGGATCAGTGCCGGATTTTAGTAAGTGGATGTCACAAGACGCTAGCAGTGTGCTGGCGCCTGCTTCAACTGGTCGTTGTCTAAGGCGATTCTGGAGGCCCGACTGTTGACGCTGGAACTGTATAATTCGTCGCTTTAGCCCTGTCGCGATTTAACTGGTATTGGTGTTTGTGTATACAACTCACATATAACACTGAACACCAGAATTATAGTTAAATACAAGGTAACGTAGAAATGTATTAATAGATAAAATCATCCACGAATACATGGTGACATCAATGAAAACTGATCAACAAACTAAAAAAAAAACTAAATGACTGTAAAGGTAGAGTCTAAAGATAGTATTCCTAAAAATCGAAGTGTAGTTGAAAATGTTAAAAACAACCAGAAGCGGGATATGCGACCCTCCGCTCTCAAGAAACCCACGCTAACTGCCTCTTTGTCCCCACAGTACCCAGGTCACCCTGCCTAGTTCAAAACCAGGGCATCTGGTCACGTGACAGTAAAATAAAAGGGAAAAATATACAGGTGCTTATTTCCTTTCCCAATAATAAACTAAGTATAATGTAATTAAATAAAATAGATTAGAAAAAAATAATTAAATTAGAATAGAAATAGAAATAACAATAAAAAAAAATTAAAACATTCCACAATAACTAAGGCCATGATGGCGGGTAAAGGGTCAGTTGGGTCAACACTACATAGCCAGACCCGAAGTGGACTATCCTTGTTCTGCTACGCACACACAAACGGGTGTTGGCACACAGTGGTTTGTGACAGTGGAAGCCATGGGCAAAACATTTGTGCATGCCTCTACCCTCATCAAATACATGCCCTTAATAATATGAATGAATATAAAAGCATATCACATTTGCTCTGCTAACTACTATTAAAAAAAAAAGAAGCAAACTAAGTCTATATCACAGGGTCCTCAGGGCTTGCAGACATAGAAAGAGATGGGCAGACAAAATAAACGAATGGACGAGCATGTCTTTGAAAGAGATTATTTTTAAGGCCAAAGACAGAGAGGAATGGAGAAAGATGGTCAACAGATCCTGTGCGGTGCCCCAACGCTGCAGCAGAATAAGGAATAGGTGATGGGGAAGGTTATGATTTGTTAAATATTTCCATAATTTATTTTAAAAAATGGAGCCCCTTTAAGTCTTGCACTGTGGTAAATCCGGCCCTGGAGGCGCGGTGGCCGATTGTAAAGCGCTTGGCTTCCAAAACGAGGGTCCCCGGTTCGAATCCTGGTACAGACTGGGATTTTTAAATTTTGGGATCTTTAGGGCGCCTCTGAGTCCACCAAGCTCAAATGGGTACCTGAAATTAGTTTGGGAAAAGTGAAGGCTGTTGGTCGTTGTTCTCGTCCCACGACCTGTACATTAACCGTGGGCCATCATCTGCCCTATAGATCACATGCTCTGAAAGGGAAACTTAACTTAAATCCGGCACTGAGTGAGATGGCTGGCGAGGCGTAACGGCCTCCATTACATTGCAATAAATAAAGCGATATGCTTAGGAGAATGACTCAAAAGTTAATTTTCGAGTTCTTTGTGTGTGTGTGTTTTGTTTCTATTTCTATTTAAGACTACTTTTCTCTTCTTTGTTTGTTTATATACTTTTTCTTTACAAACATTTTTTTTTCTTTCTTTTATCATATACTGGCCCGGGGGGGGGGGGGGGGGGGGGGGGAGTGGTAGCTGAATAATAAAGCGCTTGACTTCCAAACAGAGGATTGAATCCTGGTAAAAACTGGGATTTTGAATTTCGCGAATTTCAGCCTCCCCTGCCCTGAGTCAAACCCTATTCTATTGGGCACCAGACATTTAGTTGAGGAAAGTAAAGGCGGTTGGTCGTTGTGCTGGCCACATGAAACCCTCGTTAACCGTGGGCCAGAGAAACACATAACCTTTTCATCATCCGCCCCATTAATCGCAAGGCATTTTTAACCATTTACTGACATTAAAATTTCCTCTGTAATCTTAATATACTTTATACAATTTATTATCCTCTTTGCCTTTCACATACTCCCCCCTCTTTATAAGTATTTTTCTCTCTTTTTTATCTACTCTTTCTTTTTAACTATTTGTTCTCTTTTTAACAAAGTTTATCTCAACTCTGTCTGGACAAAATGTACACGTTATTTCTCCAACACCCAAATCTCGGATCAAGCTGAAATTGTGCACAATTATTTCTTTTACCTGACAACACAAGAATCAGTAAAAGTAATTAATTAACTGTTGGTAATCAATTATTTTTTTTTGGTATCTCGAACAAGGAAAAGAAATTGTACTTGACTGATGTGGCGTTATAAGTATACTTTGTAGGTCTGCGCTGTAAATTTTGAAGCTAACAATAGATTACTATAAAAACTTTTATTTTCATAAGCGATTCGCGGGCAGAGTGGTTTGTCTATTGGCTTCAGGAGGCCTAGGAGTTCGAATTCAGGTTGTTAAGAAAGTGATCACGCAGATACCCCTTTCGTTCTTCCCCCAACCCCTTTCCAACTAATCGTCCATATAAGTGATAAGATCACAGCGTATTAAGAAAGATAAAGGCAGGAAATAGTGCTAAATAAAAACTATCGATACAAATATTTGTATACGCAAAGATTCTTTTTAGTAAATCTAGAACTATTACAAATTTAATTACATGACTGATCCATACTAATTGATAGAACTACTAATATTAGCTTTGTTTTTTTTTAGAAGTATTTTTACAATGTTTTTCTTGTACCTATTTTCTCTTTGGAACTATTTTTGTTTCATTTTCATTACATCAATAATTCGACCCGTTAATTGACTGCTTTTATCTTGAAAATAGTTTACAGCGATATATAAACAAAATTGTGTTTACCCTAGAACAAGAGAAGACACAGGACAACATATCAACAGACAGACAACAGACTATTCAGTCTTACATATTGTTTGTTTTTTTACACAATTTTTACATTGTGCAGAAATGATAGCAATTTAAGTACCCCAGACGGAAATAACCCCAAACGGAAATACAGTACGTCACCTCTCTTGAGAGACGTGACAAAGATTTATGACGACACCGTGCTGTCCTTGTGAGATTGCAACATTGGGAATTCCCCACTCTTACACACGCGACCAAACACTTGAAATATCAGTTTTAAGTTATAAAATCCATTGTTAACGTTCAGTTCTCATTGGAATTCATGTTGAAAACCTTTTTTTTTTTTTTGCAGCGCGGCATTTCATTACACTGACAGACAGACATTATAACTATATATGATATTTTATTCTTTTTTTTTTTTCTTATAATTTACTAACTTGATCTCGTCCTGGACTCGTACTGCTTCACTCGAGGACTCACTCCACCCAGACTGACTTCACGGCCAATTAACATTCACTGTCTCCTCGCTGTCCTGTACACATGTCTCTGGCTCACGAAGGCTTTGGGTCACATGACCATAACACGGGTTATATTTGCGTGTACTAGTACTGCCCTTTGTCCATTGACACAGTTGACTGTCGTGGAGCACGTGGCTTGCTTGTGCTACGTGTGTCAGTTAGTGATAAACAAAATTAACTCCATCGCTCCGCCAATACGGCTACAATCTTTCTATCTATTTATATAATTCTCTTCTTCCCTCAAAAGTTTGGGAGAGAAGTAAAGAAAAGAGCACTCTCTTATTTCTGCGGATAGTCACCCCACGAAATAACAAGAGGGGGAGAACATTCACACGTCGCTACGGATGGCTGCGCGCTGGACTGTCAAACCCTGCCCGCTCCCATCCCCCTTCGTCATGCGGGAGGTTTGGACTAAAAAGTAAACTATCTTCAACTCTGAAGGAACATCCGAAACATGTAAAACATTTTACAAACACTAAATAGCAATGCCGGACTTAAGCGTTGTGGGGCCCTATTCGAAACGGATTTCGCGGCGCCAAGTTTGGGTAGGGAAGCGGACAATAAGTGAAATTTAATAGTTTGAATAAGAAAATAAATTCGTCTATACATTTTATTCATTCTTTACTACGTACAGAATTACTTAACGAGCCTTGCGTGTAGCGAAGTCATACAGTGTATCATGAAAATTTTATTTTCAACATAGATCACCCTCAATAGCAAAAATTAACAAAAGTTTCAATCTATATACGTGAATTGTTGAACTTAAGTAATTCTTCATTAGTTTGAGGCGCGAGAAGCTTCTTTCACCAGATTCCAAAATTACGGGATAATGCAGTTTTTTTTTTTGTCTCGCGTAGGATTGGCATTTTCCTTATTGAATGACACCCCAAAATGACATTTTTTTCTCTATATTTAAAGAGATTCGTATGAGTTTTCTAAAGATTTTAATAATTTCCGGATATTTCGAGTACTTTTACGATAATTTTGCAATTTCAGGAGATTTCCAGGAGCTCCTGGTAAATCGACAGGAGGCCGCGGAAAATCTGTTATAATGGTTTAATTTAATAATTTATACACCAACAATTAGCGCGGGTCCTATAAAAGTGTGCGGCCCACTGCGGTCGCATAGGTTGCGGTGGCCTAAGGTCGGCCCTGCAAAATAGCGGCGTATAATACGCCGCCGGTCGACTATACTATTATAAAAGCATTAAACTGCTGATAACTGTAAATCGCAGTCTTAATATCGGCTAACTTTATTTTCTGTCTGTCAGTCGGACTAGAAATGTCGCACTCTTTTCTGAACATAGTTATTACCATTGTTAAGTACTCCACATGGGGAAGAGGAATGAATGGAGTGTGATTCAGGTGTTGACAAAAGGTTTACAGATACATTTTTGGTATAATATTGTTGTAACTAGTCTGGACTCCCCCCCCCCCCCCCCCCCCCCCCCCAAGTTTTTCTGTAGTGCTGCAAAATATTTTGTGTTTTTATGTTTTCATCTTTTTTCATTTCTCTGTCTCTGCATATTTGTTTCACGTGGTTTTTTTTTTTTTTTTTTTTGTATAGCGTATCTTGGTTGCTATAGAATGATCAGAGCGCTCGAGTCATCTTTTGAGGACATGTGTGGGAACTTAGGAAGGAGGTATTACGGAGGTTTCCGAGTCCCCTTTGGTCGTTCAGCCGTGACCTCGCGACCCTCTTTCTTAAGTACAACCGAAACCCAACTCATCACTAGTCAAATCTCAATTAAAAATTTCTAGTCTGTGTAGGGATTCGTTAGCCAATGTCCCAATCTTTTTCAAGATCTATAATTAGCCTTTATTGTTATATAAAACATCATACTAAACATATAGTATAATAAACGAATCACTTACCCACATTCTGTACAGAGACGCCATGACCTACTAGAACTTACTTAACACACACTAATAAACAATACAGTTTTTTTTCCCACGCAAACAGGATACACGGCCAAAGGGCCGCGGGGCAGCGGTATGGTTATGTCCCCTTGTTATGTAGCTCTCTAGTAGAGAGATATTGCTGCAGTTGTAAAGAGAAACCACTTTCCAGTTTACGGTATAATATAGTTATTAGGCGACAGGAGCGTATCGTCTTGTATATGTGCTTGAGGGTGGGAGAGGGAGGGAGAGAGAACGAGAGAAAGTAAGTGGGAATAGAAAGAATCTTAGAGAGGTCGAAAGAGTATGAGATTCAATCAAAACGAATGAGAAGAGAGAGAGAGAGACAGAGAGAGAGAGAGACATAGACAGACAGAGAGAGATAGACAGAGAGAGAGAGAGAGAGGCAGAGAGAGATAGACATAGAGAGAGAGAACGAGTGTGAGAGACAGAAAGAGAAAGAAAATAACAAAAATGGGAAAAGAGAGAGACTGGTACTTAACAAAGGGCAAACGAGAGCGAGAAATATGTGCTCTAGGTCTTAAATTGTTCTAAAACGCTTTTATTTTTAACGAATTTCTTTCGAAGGAAAAGCTTCTATCTCCTTATCTTATATAATACAGATGTTACTTCAAAAAAGAAGATGATTACGTCCTACGCGTCATGCATTCAGTCATGCATATTAACCAATGACTTAAATTCTGCCAAGTCACTGGTTTTCCTGGCTAGCTCAGGCAAACCGTTCCATGCTCTAATAGCACAAGTGAAGAAGGAGCATTTGTACAAATTTGTCCTAGCATATGGGACGAGGAATGTGCCTTTATCTTTGTGTCTTTCTGAGTATTTTATTAAATTTTGTTTTTGTATTTGAAGATTATGGTTCAGTGTTTTATGTATAATTGCTACTTTACTTTCAAGTCTTCTATCCTGAAAGCTTTCTAAATTTTGTGATTTAACTAAAGGTGTTGCTCTAGTCAAATGTGAATATTTGTTTGTTATGAATCTCACTGCTCTATTTTGTGTATGTCCCAATTTCTTAATGTTCTTAATGAGTCCATAATATAGTCTATATCTATATCATTTTAGTTTTGGCAAAGGAGATATACATAATCAGGTATTAAAGGTTAAGGCGACATTTCAGGAAAATGAAACAAGAACAACTATTGTCACTTGAGAAAGTAATTCACCATTCTGTCGTCCATTTTCTGTTGTATAAGTTAAAATAATCGTTCCATTTTTGTTTACAACGCTTATAGAAACTAATCTTTCTAGTATGTTTCGTAAATGCTTTCTTTAGGTTTCTTGTATGTTCAGATTTTTCGCCATCTAATTATCGACGACTTCTACTCATTCAATTATCAAATTTTGCATACAAGCTCAAGATCGATGACAACACATAAATCAATAAAACAAAAAAAAAATCAGCCTATTAGTTAATCATTTAGTCGTAATTAATTAATTAATCAATTTTGTTTATGTATGGAATATGTAGAAAGCCAAGGGAAGATAATCCCTATGTCGAGAATAAAAGTGATTGCAATTGAAAGGTAGCAAGAGAAAAAAATAAATGCTAATGTAAAGGTTATATCATAGACAGTGTGTATATTATTCAATTATAAAGAAAACCTTGTAAAGAATTCGGTCATTAATTGCTTAATGGACCTCATTCACCAATCGTAAACGAACAACATTTAGTCACGTGATCTTATTGATAAAACAATGGGGAAAAAACTGTCACGTGACAGCCATCAAGAATTAAACGAGATCGTAAATTATATAGAAGAGATAGAGCATAACGTGGCTAAATGTTGTTTGTTTACGCTTGGTGAATGAGGTCCATTGTCATCCTCACTAATGATTTTTCGGCCCAGTCATTTCTATTTCATCCGGCACATAAATTGTATATTATATGATGGACATCCAATTCTAGGTCCACCTGTCCACAAAATATCTTATATGTTTGGTAATGTATCGATAACTGTAAACATGCAAACAGTGAATACAAATACATCGCTCAGAGAGGGACCTTTTTGTAAGAGAATACTAGAAAACCTTTAACAATTTATTACGTGCCTTAGTGACGCCCATGTGGCCCTTATCTTATAAAATACAGACGTGATTTTTTTTAAAAAAAGAAAATGATTACTGTGATCTTACATGCCCTTTTTGGATACGGCCCACCGGCCATTTGCCCGAATGCCCATATAGCCAGTCCGTCCTGGCCCTAACTTTCTAGTTATTCATTACATATGTCTTCGTAATCAGACGAAATGCTCCGCTTACCCTAAATCTTCAGACTTAAATTCAATGACAATTTTTTTTATAATGTACTTGGCAACAAATGATATTTTTAAATGGCGTCCTTGACATTGTTGAATTTGTCTGTCTATTTGTGGAATATCTTAAAATCTTCCTCATTTTCTTACGATTTTCTTTAGGATTTCTTAGATCGACTCCATATTTTGCAAATTGTTTGCCATTTTCTTTTTTTTTTTTTTAATGTTACTTGATTTTATTGCTTAAATAACTTCAACGGGATTTGATAAATCGAAATGCAAACAAAGGGAGGATAAATGTGCCTAAAATAGATCGTGAGAATCACTTATTCAGAACAGGAGTAAAACTATCAAATAGGTCTTATCTTGTAAGACAGTGATGCCCAACCAAATTGAACCTGAGGGCTATTTTAATTTCCGACTCTCGTGCTGCGGGCCACATGGCCAAAAATGTACACAACAAAACGAAATTGACCCTAAACAAGTTAATTAGAAACTTGTGGATCTGGTACTTTCATTAATTAATAGGATATCAGAAGTGTATCTTTTTCTTTTACGCGCCGGAAACTGGCTTCATTTCTCTACTTAAAAAATTAATCAACATTGTAGATAGCTTTACCAACGACTCATTTTCTGGTCTCATGTTGGTAAATATTCCCATCGATCCTTCAGGCGTAGTTAAATAATCTTTAATTTGTAGCTCAAACTAAGAATGTTTTGTTATGCGTTTATATGTTGTGCTCTAAAACAGCCACACTTTGCAAAACAAATATGTTGGTTTATTAGCATGTTCCATAAAAAAGTTAAGATCAATTCATTTTTCCTGGTAGATTCTAAAATCAGAGTCCACATTTACTTTCTCTCCCATTTCATAATTCTACAAATTTTAAATGTCATGGTACCAATCCGTTAGAGATAAAGTAAGTGCTGTAAGACCCGTAACTTAGATTAAGATACATTTTCATTTTTTTTTTTGTAAAAAAGGAGGGATTTTCTACACTTTGTACCGACGTTTCGGCGGGCCGGATGAAACCACATCGCGTGCCGGACGTGGCCCTCGGGCTGTATTTTGGGCATCACTATTGTAAGGGATTCATAAAGACAAAGTGGATAATTGCCGGCACTATAACAAATTTAAAAAAAAAATTTTTGAAACATTTTATTTTGCTTATCATAAGAAACAAATTATTAACAAAAGAACAAAGGCACTTTGAATGTTCGTAGCGCTATTCTTGGAAAGGTTGCGGCGCAAATGTGCTGGAATACCCGATTTTTCTTTATGGCTGTGCTTCTTGGTGCTGGTAATTGAGCGCTGGGTGGTTGATTTAGTCGTCGCTGACGTCGATGTAGATTTCGATGTGGTTGGGTGATGTGTTGAGGAAGTGGTTGCCCCTGGCTGGACGGTTGCATCTGCTTTGAATGCGATGTAGTAATAGTAGTTGTTGAAGTCATTAGTGTGGTTCAGATCTTCATTGCCCACAGAATCCACATCGGCAAAGTAATCCAAATCTTTTGAAGTTTTTTCGTTTCCGGGAATATCACTGGAATCCATGTCCTTGTTCCTGGTGTTCCCGTTGCTGCTTTTTCGACGATGGTGAGACCCATTACCATCGGGAGGCTGTCGTTTTGTTCCAGGCTGTACCACTGTACTTGCGAGACCTTTGTTATGACTGTCTGGTCCCAGGGTGGTGTTAGCTCTGTGAGTCGGGCTAGCTTCATGATGTAATGTGGAGTTGGGTCTTAGCTTGTCGAGAAGGATGCTGCCTGTGCTCGATCCGCCATGATGCGTTGTATTTCCTTTGCGAGGTCTGGACTGGGAAGCTGAGGAGACGTTTTTCAGTTCGCTGTTCACCTGGTTGTCTTTAGACTGCGCCATGAGGTGCTGGTAAAGGGTCATGGTGTGGCTAGAATTTTTTCTCTCTGCCCAATAGTGTCCAGAGCAGTTGTCGTGAGATCCGCTGGAGGTTGTGTTGCTTTCGATACTGTCCGTTAAGCAGGTCACTGTATCATGGATCGCCGTTAGTAACGGGTAACGGCTTTCACCGCAGTACTCACCAGTGAAGTCATCGAGGTCAAGAGACCAGAACATGATCCCGCCTAGCCTGTGACGGACTGCCCACTTGACCTAGTTGGAATAATGTATAAGTTATTTTCTCATTACACAAAGATCCTGGACATGTGTGTCAAATTTCAGAAAACAATAAATAGCCATTACATTCGTGTATACAATTTAGCTGATTACATAAATAGTTGGGAGGCTAGTGGCTGAGCTATAAAAATTGGGAGGCACAGTGGCTGAGCGATAAAGCGCTTGGCTTTCGAACCGAGTTTCCTGGTTCGAATCTTCGTGAAGACTGGGAGTTTTAATTCCTGGACCTTTGAGCGCCTCTAAGTCCACTCAGCTCTAATGGATACCTGACATTAGTTGGAGAAAGGAAGTCCCGGTTTGAATTTTGGTGAAGACTGAGATTTTTACTTGCCAGCTCTAATGGGAACCTGTTTTTTTTTTTTTTTTTTTGTGATGACTGAGATTCTTACTTTCGGGATTTTTATGGCGCCTCTGACTCCAACCAGCTCTAATGGGTTTTTCTAATATTAGTTGATGAAAGTAAAGGCTGTTGGTCGTTGTGTTAGCCGCATGACACACTGGTTAACAGTGGGACACAGAAACAGGTGACCTTTACATCATTTGTCCTATAGATCGCAAGGTCTGATAGGGGGAACTTTTCTTTACTATTACATAAATAGTTATGAGATGTAAAATAAATAAAAAAAAACAACAACCAGTAATTTCTACATTATAATACTTTTAAAAAATGTAGTCAAACTTTGTTTTCAAGATATGAACTTAAAAAATTTTGCGATGTTGACTATTTAGGTCTACTTTTTAACAGTGCAAGAAAAAAACTAAGCCGGTTTTGATATCAGTCTCTGGTGTGATAAATGAATGTGTTATTATACCGTACCTTGACAGCCACGCTTCTGACGTCATCAAAGCCTATCCATTGGTCATCGTACGTGACGTAAGGGACCTGCTGCTCATCATCCCAGAACATCCGACCGTTGTGAAACAGCGAGTTCTCACAAATCTGTGAACAAAGAATAACATTTAACATGTATCTTTCCGAGAAAGGTTTTCTCCCCTTTTTTTATAAAATAATACGTGAAATACAAAGACATGCTTGAAGACTAGATTGAAACCTAAATGCACCCAATAGTTAAAGATCTAAAGACTATTTCGCTATGCAGTAAGAAACGACTTTCCCACGTGGCCAGTACCAGCAATGACCATAGAGGGCACTAGCTAGTGAACACAATGTGTAGTGATACCCAAACGTAACATTGTAAAACTTACTTCCCATAGATAGTAAACGAGAACATATCCTTGTCTATTATTGTGTAACATTTAACCCTTCAATTGCTGAGCTGTTTTACTGTGAAAGCATCCACAATGGAATTACATTTCTAATGTTTAGAGACTGTAGTACCGTGTGTGCCGTTGACGTTAAGCTATTATTAAATTTGACGCTGGAAAAAGATATAATCTTGAAAATGGTAAAGTATGTTTTGCATATATAGTTTTCTTGTTGAATGTATGTATTAAGAATGATGCCTTTTAAAAGCCCTATCTCCTACAATATTTACCTATATTTCTAGCCTGATTCATCCAATACTCTAGAGAGGGGGGTTATTTTCACACCACTGTGTCCTGTAGGAGTTTTTGAGAGGATGCTACATCGTATAATGTTTTTAAAGCTGTTTGACTTGAAAGCCTTTCAAGTAAAAACGTTCTGTGATCTACATCATCGCTTTGATAAACCTCCATTTTAATTATTCATAAAAATAAAATGAAATATCGAGAGTTTTTGTAAAAAAAAAATACGAATAAGAATATTTTCAATCTCTTAGTTGGTAAGTCTCAGAGTTCTTCCAGAAAGAGAAAGATTATTAGGTCGGAGCCCAAACCTCCATAAGCTGGGCAGGAAATGACATCAACGAACGTCGGTATATGGGAACCTCGTGACAACGAACAGTAGTATATACCACACGACCAGGCAGCCATAGAAACACATGTTTAGTTGTCTTATTACAAATCTTTTTTAAATATTTCAAATGTGCCTAAAGTTACGTGCTTAAACAGTGCTTGCCTCAGGGTATGAAAGTTGTCCATTGAAATGCCGCAAACGCCCAGATCTCCCTGGACCAGTTGATTTAGCACCGACCCCAAACACCTGACGTGTGTCCGGGCCGACCTTGGTGATGTGGGCAGAAAGAGGCTCGGAGTTGTTATTCTTTAACGCAGAGTTCCCTTCCGTGGTGTTTGTCTCGAGCACAGGGAGGTAATTCTTCTCAGCCGTGGCTGAAATGTTTGACCTCGTTACTTCCCCTCGCTTTGTCTCCAGCGTAAATGATTGTCCGTACGCTGCTATCCCAAGGTTGATTTTGTGAGCAGGAGCACCAAGGTGAAGCCATAGATTAACTGACCATTCCTGTAAAATAAATATAAGACATTCTAGTGCACCATTATTACATGTTTTTTTAAAAATAATTAATGATACAAGCATACTGTAGATATTAAGACAGCAATAGACCTGCAAAACAGTGAACCATAATCTTCAAATACAAAAACAAAGCCTAATAAAATAATCAGAAAAACACAAAGATATGTAATATTCCTAATGCTAGGAAAAATTTTTACAAATGCTTTTCTTCCCTAGTGCTATTACAGCATGGAGTGGATTGCATGAATCAGCCAGGAAAACCAACGACTTGTTAGAGTTTAAATCACTGATTACCACGCATGACTAGATCACCTTGACATACCCACAGGACGTAATCATCTTCTTTTTTGAAGTAACGTCTGTATTTTACAAGATAAGATACGCACAAAATTTCTACTAACAGAAAGTGGTGAATTTAATATAGAGAAATAAGAGACCTTCCTGACCAGGATACGAACTATTGCCCTTCGATTCGACAACTCCATCTAACTGCTACATAATATCAGGCGAGCAAGCCACTCGACCATCAAGATTCCAAATTCTCTTATTTCATTATATTCAAACTTGTGCACAAAGAGGCATATCTGGAAAGCTCAGTTGCGTTAATAACGTGAAAATTGTGGGTTCGATCCCAGGCATCTTTTTTTTTTCATCTTTTTTTTAATAATGACAAATACAAATGCTATTTCACAAAGTTATTTGAACAAAAGGTAGGAATTGATTTCTTTTAAATTTGTGATTATTTGTTTATTTTCTCAGAAGATTTGGCTTTCATAGGTACCAAACAACGATTCAGATACAGATGAATTAATATTTTAATGATATCAGAAAAATACATTTACAAAAATCAAGGATGACCTTACCACACAATGCTTGTGAGATATCCTTGTATCTGACGCCCTCGGGTACAATGGACTGTTGAAGCCTGTTATACGCCCCCACGCGCCATAGAAATCATACGCCATGAGATTGATCATATCAAGATGTCTGAAAAATATAAAATATACATTAATTTAACAAACCAGCAAAAGAAAAAAAAATGTATTTCTTTGTTTTAAACTTCCCGGAGGTTCAGAAATAAAGATGATCGCATCCTAATTCAGGTCTCTTACACGACAACAGAGCTGGCAGGATTTGATGTCAGGACCATCGTTATCACGATCCAAAGCAATCATCTAGATGTCAATTATTATTATCATTTTATAAACTCCTGTTCGGAATAACGCAGAATGTCATCAGTATTGTTGATATTTATTGCCTTTAGGGTTAGTATGGTTTATATTGTACAAATATAGATAGATTTGTATTAATAATTGCATTTTAAAAATCAACTTTTTAAAATCTTTTGATTAGCGATATAAATAAATAAATAAATAAATATACTTTTTTTTACATTAGTTTTCTTTTTATTCTCGCTTTTTTTTTTCGTAACATAGGTGCTCACTTCAAATTAAAGTTTTGTATTTGAATCTCTAAGACGTATTTAGATCTAGAGATATATCTACAGAATCCCCGGCACGTCATAGGAACATCTTGAGACATTGACACCTCATCTAAAGAATCCAGTGACAGAATTGACCCATCAAAACACTGTGTTATCTGACACCTCAAGAAGTACCGCGACACTACCTTTTTTAAAACGTTAAAAAATAGATTTTTACATTATGGGCTGAAAAGAAATTGTTACTAGGAGTAGGGTATAGAGGAATTCCAAATCTGGAAATGCTACGCATTTCTGTTTAAAATATAACTGGTTATCATAACTTTGATAATCAATACGACGGCGTAACATAGGTGCCCCCCGAAAGGGCCATGAATTACAACTCAGGCGCCCCTTCGCCCTCACAGCGGGTTGCGTCTGAAAGAGACAGTTGGCTAGCTCTCATAAAGTACCTGATTTGAGACCCAAAGAAAAGCCCGTATTGAAGACATGCGCAGAGGATGAAAACTTATATAGACCGCCGTCGAACAACGGCTTAGGCTGCACGAGATTAGGAAAAGAATGCAGATCGCAACTGGGTTTGGTAGTCATGTGAAACTCTGCACTCATTCTAAATTTTCAGAATCGAAGACATTGCAATTAATATTATAACTTTCAAACTTGATCATGAGAACGAAGAAAAAGATAAGGAAACTAAGGACAAACATCTATACCACTAAGTACATAGGTAGAGAATACATCTATGCCACTAAGTACTTAGGTAGAGAATACATCTATACCACTAAGTACTTAGGTAGAGAATACATCTATACCACTAAGTATTTAGGTAGAGAATACATCTATGCCACTAAGTACTTAGGTAGAGAATACATCTATGCCACTAAGTACTTAGGTAGAGAATACATCTATGCCACTAAGTACTTAGGTAGAGAATACATCTATACCACTAAGTACTTAGGTAGAGAATACATCTATGCCACTAAGTACTTAGGTAGAGAATAGATCTATGCCACTAAGTACTTAGGTAGAGAATAGATCTATGCCACTAAGTACTTAGGTAGAGAATACATCTATGCCACTAAGTACTTAGGTAGAGAATACATCTATGCCACTAAGTACTTAGGTAGAGAATACATCTATGCCACTAAGTACTTAGGTAGAGAATACATCTATGCCACTAAGTACTTAGGTAGAGATTACATCTATGCCCCTAAGTATTTAAGTAGAGAATACATCTATGCCACTAAGTATTTAAGTAGAGAATACATCTATGCCACTAAGTATGTAGGTAGAGAATACATCTATGCCACTAAGGATTTAGGTAGAGATTACATCTATACCACTAAGTATTTAGGTAGAGAATACATCTTTACTATTAAGTATTTAGGTAGAGGATACATCTTTACTATTAAGTATTTAGGTAGAGAATACATCTATACTATTAAGTATTTAGGTAGAGAATACATCTGTACCACTAAGTATCTAGGTAGGGATACATCTATACATCACTATAGATCTTGGTATGCGTTATTATTGTGTGATAAATTTCGTATTTAAATGAAATGAAACTGTTGCAATAAATGGATTTACAGTGAGTATTATACACATGCAAGTAAGCTTAATAGCACTTTCTTAAAATCATGCCAAATTTGGGCTTGTGCCACGACGCTTTTTAACATGCCATTGCAACTACTCACTGACTGATTTGATTCACTTGGTATCCAGCCTTCACCTTCTCGTCACTTGCAGGCGCGGCCAATGAGAGCAAGAGTTCGGGACTTCCGGTGAGTTCTGCTTCCTCTAAGAACGCTAACCTCAAGTCCTAAGAGGTAATCAAAGTAGAGAGATGACCACCAAATTTACACAATGAGTTTTAGGAAGGGCATAAAACAAAATTCGGGGGGGGGGGGGGGGGGGGGGTTGGGGGGGGGGAGATTAAATAACTGCAATGAATTATTGCAACATTTAAATTTTTTTTACTCACACACATGCTTTTTTTCTGATGTTTAATTTCAGGTAGTGGATTTTTTCCCCGAAGACTTAAGTTATTCATTGATTAACATGCATGGCTAGATTGACACATCAAATGCGTAGGACGTAATTATCTTCTTTTTAAAGTAACGTCTGAAATATATAAGATAAGAAATGTAACGGCAAAATTGTCTCAACTTATTATTGTTACTTTTGAATAGACATATGTCTGGCGCTAAAGCAGCAAAGCGTCATGCTTGGTGGAGGAGGGGGGTTAATCAGGGAATCTGCATTCGGAATTACGAGTCTGTAAAATAGGACGGTGATAAACTCTGGAGAATATTTTAATATGAAATTAGTAAAACAAAAAGACTGTAGGCCTACCTGAATAAGTGATGTTAAAGCTTCCTTGTGAGTCTCATGTGGGTATTCCCAATCTATATCCAGGCCATCGAATCCCCACTTTCTGACGTAGAAGGCACTGTTGTAGGCGAACTGGTTCCGGGCAGATTCTGAGGTGGCCACTTTTACAAACATCTCCGTCTGATAGGAGCCGCCCACGCTGAGTAAAGTTTTGAGGCGTTTGTTGCGCGTCTTCAGTTCATTAAACAAGACATATCGACCCTTGAAGAGAGAAATAGTTAGTTGTTGTTTTTTTTAATGAAAACCAAACATTATGTAGAGACTTTATTGACCTTGACCTTTCATGCTTTAAAAAATGGAAATAAAATGTAGAGCCTATTTGAGATTTGCGAACATGCAAATAATGAGCTTTTTGGTGTATTCGATGTACATAGGTTTACCAGACGGTGCCCTCCGTCCGGTAGGCATTAGCCTTAAATGCGAAAATTGCCCAGGTTTCTCTCATATATACCAATTTTATTATTAATTATCTATCAAAGAACAACAGAAAATCTAATTTGTCAAATCTAGTAGTTGGCCCTTCTTCGTTAACGCAAAGGGACACAGACCTATATATTCGCAATAATATAATATATAATATATATATATATAGGTCTTTGGAAAGGACTGTTTCGTTTTCGCACATGTTATTCTAAAGAGTGCTTACCATTCTTGTAGAACGAAAAAAACATTTATTAGTATGAAAATAGAACCCTTATAAAAGCTGAGGTGCGTTTTTGTTATAAATTAATTATTGTTATAGTCGGGTGCGAACTGGTTGTCAATGTCGGCCCTGGCATAACACTCCGGCCCCAAAATGGATTGCCATACGGCCTACATTCATAGTCACCTGCCCTTAAAATAATTCAAAGTTTCGATAATGTAGCGAAAACTCAACGCTGGCTGCAAAAGTGGATTTAGATTGGTCTAATTAAAAGTATTGTATTTCTACATCTAGATAGACTTGGAGGCTATAAGAAATCTCAAATTGTACAAACATTTCTACAATTGCAACATTAATTAGTTTCAATAGAAAAGTTTTTTTAAAAATTCATTGTAGTCCCCTCAACAGTGTCCACTGACAAATTTTGTTATGATGTGGCAGGTCTGCATTATTATTATGATCATGTTAGAGTAGTCATTCTCTGGCGCTGCCAGGGTCGAGTTTCGTTAAAGGGAAGCAAAATTCATCATAATCTCTTTACCAGTTTCCACTGAGGAATTTTCTGGTGATGTGGCAGGTCTGCAGCCTGCGTTGAGTTTTCGCTACATTATCGAAACTTTAAATTATTTTAGTTAGATCAGGGGTTCTCAACCTGTGTATCGCGACCCCTTTGGGGGTCGATTGACGATTTGACGGGGATCGCCTAAGACCCTCGAAAAAATGGATTGTTATTGTCTACTCTTCTATTGCTGTGTGTGAGTGCGGGGGGGGGGGAGGTCGCGGCAGAGTGGGGGATTGTAAAAAGGGGTCGCCGAGACTAAAAGGTTGAGAACCGCTGCGTTATATGCACAAATCAAGAATAACCTTGATCTCTCCCCTTGTTTCGTCATCTATCCGAGTCGGGAACAGAGAAAGTGACGTCACGTTGATCCCAGCAAAGGCGTACACGATGTGTGTGCAGAGGCGGGTGTCGATGTGACGCAGGCAGAAGTGAGCCTCCTTGACCAGCAGGTCACATGACCAGTTTGTAAAGTAACACACTCGCCTGAAAGATTGGAGGCTGCTTACTGGCTGTTGGATTTGTCCTGTGGATATGGTTGAACGTGGTTGTAATGGACAAAGTCATTGGTATTAAAATCCATCACATGGCTAAAGATTAAGCATTATACCAAGACGGAAAAACAAAGACTGTGGAATTATCTCTATTCTTGAAACTTAATGCTCTAGTGTATTTAGTTATATGCAATATGACCCCTGAACACAAACAGCATAACTCGAGCTGAAAATGAAGGCTCAATCTCATGTGGTTAAATTTGGAGGGTCTGTAGGAATCCTCTAATTATTTTTCGAATAAAAAAAAAGCTTTTTAATAGGTCAAGTCATTCAAACATGTATTTCCAATGAATAAAATTATGTCAACAAAGAATGAAGTAACTGGTTACAATCAAATACAATTTATTAAAAACTAAATTATTGCGTTAACGACTTGAAATTTGCGATCTTTTTGTATTTCTTTCTCTTGTGGGGGCCCATCTCTGTGAATTCAGAGAGGCAGTAGCCCCGCCTACCCTCCCCTAAATCCGGCCTTGTTTGCATGTCTCTGGTAACTGATGGCGGCCCACAAAACGATGCTAACGTTAATCCTAATTATTTCAAAGACCAACCCCTTAAGTTATTTGACCTTACGAACAAAAAGTAATGTAGGTCCTAATTTAAAATAATAATGTTTCTGAAATTTGTACAAAGCTTATATCAACTCACTTTGTCTGCCTGGCCCAAAATTTTGTACGCGTTATTTCTCCCACACCCAATCTCGAAATTTTGCACAATTATTTTTTTTACCTGACAACACAAGAATTAATTTTGGAATAGTTAATTATATATTGGAAATAAATTATTTTGTTTAGTTTCTCAAACAAGGGAAACAATTTGTACTCGACTTAAGTGGTGTAAGCAGTATTAGTCCCCATAATAGATTGTCATCTGAGGCTTAGTGAACACAAACATGAAATAGAAACAATACATAACTATACAATCTTCAATCTTTGTAGTCTCTTCGTTAGTAGAGTGGTTACCGCGTTGGCTTGAGAAGCCTGAGAAGGCTTTAGCCCACAAGTTCGAATTCATGTGGTTCCCTTTTTTTCTTAATACATGTAAAAAGCGATCACCTAAATACCCTGCGCTCTTTCCTCCTACCCCTTTCCAACTGGTCCAGACAAAGAGATAGGATCATAGCGTATTGAGAACGCTGAAAGCATGAATTTGAGCTTAACAAAAAAGTTGGTAAAAAAATAGTCAAGATCTATTAAAAATTTAATTACACGACTGATACAAACTAATTGATACAGTTAATATTTGATTTAAAAAAATTAAGTATTTATTTATTTTGTTTATTTATCAAATGTGAAATAATAGTAGGGATCGAAAAACATTACTTAAAATAGATTTTGAATTTCGGTTAGTACCTTATTGCGTTGTGCGTTGCACATCTATATGTTATGATAGACAGAATTTTAGAGTATGATTTAGTTTTGGTTATAAAAATTTAGCATAAAATAAATTTATATTTTGAATCAAATCTTACCTTGTATAAGTCTTACCAATATTGATACTTTTAAAAGAACACAAAAGTAGAATTTTATATATCCAGACATCATGTCACACGGTAACAGAATTTTACTACCAAAACAAGTAATTGACGATTAACTCTTATCACTATTTACGATAGCCCCTGTGTTACGTTGATGCACAAACTCGGTTGAGAATAGTTTCACTCCAAGTGGGAAAAGCTTCACAAACAATTCATAGCCGGAAATATGCTACTGTAATCGTCTTGGAAGATTTGACAAGCTGTAGTAATCCTAAAATGGGCAAACACTTCACACACTTTTGTAATTCTAACACTCATAGCTGTACTAACTATTTGGATTGGTTCAAATTAAGAAATCATATTTTCAAGCCCGATTAAATTTAATTAAAAAAAAATTATTTTGGCCTAAAATTGATTTTTTTTTTTTTAAATTGAGTTTAGTTTATTAGATGAATAGACCAGGAAGTGATAAAACAAAGGGAGAACATTCAGTGGTAGATCTGAATCTGTACGTTGTCCTACAGGCTTGGTTTGCGTCAGGAGTCCAGCAATCCGCTTGTCCCCGTGTGTAAACAGCCCAGTGTCTCAAAGACATGATCGGTCAACAAGTTAGGGATGGACTCAATGCAGTTTTAGTGGAGGTGACTGGGTGGGGGGGGGGGGGGGGAAGATGGTTAAAGCAAATCCTGAGGCGAGGATCAAGAGGGAGGGGGCGCTGGATAAATGCAAATTGGACCTTTTCCATGCTTCGAGTATCTAACTGTGAAGAAAAATAACAGCAAGTATTAATGATCTTTTTTTTCTTAATCAAGCGTTTTAATGTTGAAAACTAT
The DNA here is from genome assembly GCA_030265305.1 of Biomphalaria pfeifferi. NCBI lineage: Eukaryota > Metazoa > Mollusca > Gastropoda > Planorbidae > Biomphalaria > Biomphalaria pfeifferi. The sequence continues at coordinate 518,539 of JASAOG010000175.1, read as the reverse complement.
AATAATTAATAATAATAACCTGGGTCTGAAACAAAATGGTTGTTAATATTGATTTAAAGGACGAAGAGAATAAGATTTGCCATTGGAAATGAAAAGCAATCCACAGAAAAGTCTCAGCTCTATTACACAGTCACAAGATTGACAAAGCTTTTTCCTTGGCATGGCTCATCTCAACCATGAAACAGAAGAATTTGTCACATCAATACAGGGCCTAGTTATAGCACTAAAATTAATAAAAAGCAGATAATACAAATGCCAAAAGTGCTCCAACACAGGTTAGTCACATTCATTTAAACAATGCTCTTCGTAAACACCACTATTCCCCCTTTGTTTTCTTGCTGGATTTTACTACTAGTACCGGTAGCCAAAATCGAAGGATCAGAATGTGTGACTAATGTGATTCCATCTTCTTATCTTATCTTATATAATACAGACGTTACTTCAAAAAAGATGATTACGTCCTACGCGTCTTGCATTCATTCATGCATATTAACCAATGAGTTAAATTCTGCCAAGTCACTGGTTTTTCTGGCTAGCTCAGGCAACCCATTCCATGCTCTAATAGCACTAGAGAAGAGTAAGGTATTTGTACAACAGCTACATTATGATTAATTAACTCTCTATATCTCTTTACTTATCTTTGGTTTTGATTGCCCCTTTCTTTTCTCTCTCTCTCTCTTCTCTATTTCTTCCACAATGCATGAGTGTGTGCGCATGTTTTTGTGTGATGAAGTCCCTTTCAAAAAGATATTATGTCGTTAACAATTTTAAATTACGTGAATGTGTGTGTGTGTGTGTGAGAGAGAGAGAGAGAGAGAGAGAGAGAGAGAAAGAGACGGTCAGTTGAAAAAAGGAGGAGAGAAAATAATGTCGGGATCTCTGGGCGCTTCTGCTTCACCAAGATCGATGGGGAATAGTAAAGGCGGTTGCTCGTTGTGCTGGCCACATGACACCCTCGTTAGAGTCGTTCTGTACATCTGTAAAATAAAGTTTGTATCTGTAGTCAGCATTTTTGTGTATAGTCGCAGCCACTCTCAGTACATATGTGTAAAATAAACAAGAACAAGTGTGTCTGTTGTCAATGTTTCACTAACGGTTATCAATTTGAAACATCTACCGCCAAGTTTTGAACCTCTTTCTAAAAAGTTCTTACCTTTATATCAAGTTATTCGGTTTTACAACTCTTTGACTTCAGAAAGAAAGATAACTCAGTGTTAATTTTTAATACACAGAGTTATGCAATTATTGGCTTTTAACAGCAGAGCTAATCAAGTAAGCTTAAAACAAAGATATAGCTAATATTCATAATATACATCTTGATATTTAGATCTGTCAAGTAGATGGTGCTGATGTATGCTCCGTTAGAAAATATTTTTATGTTATAACGCAGTTGCGTTACGTCTAGTGTCTCTTATAAGATAGGCCTATCTTATAAGTTATAAACGTTTCTTCTCAGCATAAGATATCTGCGTCATACGCATATCCATGTGTCAGTGATGTTATGCATGTTAATTAGAGACATACAATCGGCTGAGACCTGCCGGAACAGGAAACCCATTCCTCTAAGGTTCTAGGACAGGGGTTCTCAACCTGTGGGTCGCGACCCCCTTGGGGGTCGATTGACGATTAGCCAGGGGTCGCCTTAGACCATCGAAAATATGGATTGTTATTGTCTATTCTCCTATTGCTGTATGTGTGTGGGGGGGGGATTGTAAAAAGGGGTCGCCGAGCATAAAAGGTTGTTCTAGGGATACGAACCACTGGTAGGTCGATGAAAGGGAGCTTTTAAGATCTTTAGAGTTTCAAGATTCTTCGACTTCAACTATTAGGCAATTACAATAAGGCTTGTCTTTGAGTCCGTCATTTGACCTACATATTTTGCCACATCCAGTGCAAGCATAACAGTTACTAAGACACCAGGAAATATACGTTTGCCTTTTCACTGTCGATTTCATAGATACCATAGTTATAGTAAAATTAACCCTCAGGTAACTATTAAAAGTTGGAACTGTTTTAGAATTTTGGTAAGCCAGGATGCGAAAGTTTAAATTACTATTTGCAGTCTTCTTGTGTGAAAGTTTTATCCCGTTTTTGAATGGGAGCATACCCATGTTATGTCAGTGTATATTCATACTGTTTGAAAGTCAATTGATTGTGACTTTTTGTCTGGATAATTTCATTTGACTTTCGATGTTTTGATTAGATGACCTCTGTGAAATTGGAATAGAGGCAAGTCAACCTGTAACTTGTAATTGACGGCCATGTTGTTGACTGAAGCACTGTTTGATAGTGGGTAAGTAAATTCAATTTTTGTTAGTTTAGAATTAGACTGTATTGAACTGTTACAACAGTTTTATGGCCAGTGTCCGTGTGGCTTGAAACCATGTATGCTAACAGATGCAATCAAGATGACACACTAGGAACTCATGCATGAAGCAAATGATATGTTTGGATTTGAGATTTGGGTAGAGAATCTTTGTGGTTTTTGAATATGTAAATAAATAATTTCTGTTTTGTTCATAGAAACCATTAGTTTTTTATGTTCCTGACAGTTTCACTTTATATCTTTCAAACAAAATCACGTTAAATAAAGAAAAAAAAAGAGTGGTTGAATGATACTTTTATTTTAAGAACTTTTGCACATACAACAAAAATTACATACTTTATGGTTTGTACAACCATTTTAAGTAGTGTATCTACATAATGACAAAATGATGAATGTAACCTACTAAACAACTGATAACAAAATATATATCTCAGCTAGATTTCATATATCAAATGATACAATAATATCTTGGAGATCAAAGTATAAATGCTTTTCATGTCAATATGAATTACAATTTGTGTATACATGTAAAGTTAAAATTTTGATTTTCAAAAACTAGCTTGCTAAATAAGTCCAACACCCACTAACAATAGAAGGGTAGAAAAATTGTGCCCTGTTTAAGTAATGTCTTTTGGGATTATGAAATGAAAAATTTCTAAATACAAATCTGGATAAGTTATTTATCTGAACAAAAAATCTTTTGTATCTCTACTATTATGTACTGGACCTAGTTTAGGAAACAGTAATCGTACATTAGCAATATTATACAGTATGTAATAACACATTATCAAAAAAAAATTTTATAATAAAAACAATTTTAAACAATAGATAGCATTTGTACAGATTTCTAAAAATTCTTGTCCAAATAGACATGAAGTAAAGAGCTTTCCAATCAAAATTCCTCATTGCCAATGAAAAAAAATCTGAGGGTAAAAAAAATAAATACAATAATTAAAGGCATGTTTTTAATTATTTCTAATAGGTTCAAACCGGAATAACCATCTTCTGAGTAGAATACATTATTATTATTATAGCTTTTATATAGCGCTACTTTCATGCTAATAGCATGCTCAGAGCGCTTTGGTCCAATCTCATTTGTGGACCGGTTGGGGGGGGGGGGGTATCTAGGAGTTGGTTTTCCGTGTTGCCTTTAGGCACTCAGTAAACGCAACTCTGCCCGAGTCGAACTCGAGCCCCCTTCTAGGTAGCCAAGACAAGCCAAGTTCAAGCGCACTTAGCCTCTCGACCACGCAAAATGTAGAGCAAAAATAGGAATTACGAGAAATAATTTAATTTATTTAGTGCTGTTAAACATATTATCTCAAAGTGATAGTTTGCTAGCATCGAAGATTGCATGACCATGCTTGATACAGCACTCAAGCTTACTGATGCCTATTTTACTAACAAGAAAAATAGGCCCTAGATTTATTTTTAAAAATAAATGCAAGTGGAAAAAGTTTTTCCTTATGAAGGAATGGTGCACTGACTGATTCTCTTGCTTTTCTTTCCACTCTTGAAAATTAAAATCCTAGAAAAATTCAAAATTATCAAAGACAATAAAAAATTTGCAATGTCGTAATTTATAGAAAAAAAAATACAAAAATGTTAAGTTAAATATTGTAAAATACATACATCTTATATAATATCTTGTCATATCCTGTTTTTATTCTTGCAAAACATGGTGGACTGCCCTGTAAAATTTAGTAAGCTCATAAATTAATCACTCATGTACTTAGCCAGTCAGCCAAGACTGTTGCCCAGGATGTGGCATTCGAGGAACCATACATGAGCTAGGTAGTTGAGACATTTAGGTGAATGACTATTCTTAAGTAGAAAGAATATGGCTGTCATTCACCAATCTCACTACCCTACACCCCGGGTTAGTAGTTAGTAAAAACAAGGCCGTCCGCGTCGATCTATAGCGAAATTTCATTGCGCAACGGATTGCAACGGTAGATATCACATTCGGCGAGTCACATTTGCTTCTAAACTGACTTAAAGCTCACAACCAAACCTAACAGGCAGTCACACGTGCTTCTAATTTCTTTCAAAGCTCACAATCTAACCTAACATTCCATCCTTACCTCTGCCTTTCGGACAAAGCAAACAATGCATTTACTATTTCTCGTGGTCACTGTCATCGGCATTAGTAAGGTTAATATCATGCACACAAAAACAAACAAACAAAAAAAACAAAAAAAAAACATACACAAATAATAATTTCTGAAACAAAGACCAAAAGTACATTATTTTTTTATCTGGTATATGAGATAATTTAAAAATATTTTGTTAAATCTAGAAATCTGAAAAAAAAAAAGATTAAATAAAAAAAAAAGATTTGTCATAATTGTAATCATGTGAATCTACACATCATTATATCTTACAGTATTACAATATATATATATATATATATATATATATATATATATTACATTATATATATTTGTTATATCTGCACAAAATAAAAAAAATAGATAAATAAAAAAATTGAGTGATTGTATCCAAGTTCAAATACACAATTTTATAAACTATTATAAGGAACCACGTTAACATAAGCATGGGTTATTCATTTGTGGGTGTGTGGAGTTAAGCTTGAACATCTATAATGTTATAGCAACACAACAAAAAAAAACTTCCAATATAAGCAGACACGTGATTAAATGAGCCCAAAGAATAGAATCAAAAATAATAATATAAACCAGACATATGCCGCTGGCCATACAAATAGTGAACACTGAATATATCCATGAATGGACACTACGACATGTCTCAAAATACAATATGTCATATAGCCCTTTCTCTACTAATGTCAAAAAGTAGCTGCCAGAATCATTGAGTTAATGTAGGGAAAAAACTAACATTTAAAAACAAACTTGTAAATGAGCACATTCATATCTGGGGAAATAAACAAAGGGATACAACTCTTTCATACCAAGTAAACAAAATATTCACTCTGGCCATATCTTCCCCGGACAATAACCCTTTAGGAAGAACATTTGTAAGAAAAAAAAATATGCTGTAAATATGAACAAATGTATTAATGTATAAAGCTACATATTTTTTACCCATAGAATAAAGAGATCACTATAGTGACATATCTCTATAGTATTGAACAATGCAGAAGAGCAGACTATTTTCTGACAGGGAAACTCAAAGATGGTAAAGATATTACTTAGAATACCCCAACCCGAGGGCTTTAATTGCGTCATGTACCAAGATGATAAGGAGATGGTACATTACGAGGAAAAGTATTGTTTAAACTGTATAAAATTAGTGTATGATCAAAATGACCCAATGCTAGATGATGTAATTAACTACTAGCATTGTCACACAAGGGAAGGTCCAAAAGTTTGAGTCATGTTTTTAAAATCAGAGTTTAGTTTTGTTTACATGTTAATTGTTATGTAATCGTTGTGTTGTGTTACAACAGTATCTTAAAACATTTATTAAGAAGTGATAGAAAAAGCTTTAGAGTCAACCATGCATAGTTTCTAATAACACATGACCCAGTTGCCAACAAACCACATGACAACGGGGGAAAAAAAAAAAAAAGGAAAATATCGTCAGGTTTAGCCTTTCAAATTCAATCCCAAATCAATTGTATGTAAGACTATAAAATAGACTATAAATTACGTCAATCTAAATTATGATGATGCGACAAGAAAAATACTACACAAAACAGAAGTCACAAATGACGTCGTCATCGCCTATAAAAGAAAGATGCGCTTTTTCATTGTGTACATTTTTACACATATATATTCCACAACAAAACTAACGGCGGCATTCATATACATCCAACTTAAAGAAAACTATTATAAGACCCCAAATTGTGTAGTAAAAATAATACAGGTAAAAATATTACAGAATAGCAAACTATACATCAATCACAAGTCAATGTAGAAAGACTAGGCAGACAGCAAAATAATTTTGTATTAGACCGCAGACCAAATGCAAGTCACACTGAGTTTATTTTATCATTTTGTTTAAAAAGGGCACTGTATAAATGTATATAAGGTAAAAACAAAAAAAGCTTCCATCCAATTAAATACAAAGGATGTAATACAAGAGTTTCATATTTTTACATGTTCACAGCAATCAATCACTCGTCAAAAGAACAAAGAACCCAATCTCATATGACACAAGTTTGAACTATAAACTATGTTTTAATCAAAGTAAATAGTCATGTGTATATTACTTTTAATTATAATCCTGTATAGATGCAACATGTACTCCAGTTAAAAAGTTACAAACAAAAAGGTATTCTATTGAGTTCTGATAAAGTGTTTCAATAATGCTGGGGTTCCGACAAATGGAGGTAACAAGAACTACTGCATTTTCAATATAATGAGCTGCGCTGGTGTAAAACCAACCTAACGGGATCAACAACCAGCACACTTTTATTTAATAAGCGATGGGCACTAACACTACGGTACCCCCTTTTCCCATTCATCTTTGCCTGACATCTCCGCCCCCTTCCGTTTTCCCGCGCTTTTACCAGCGCAGCTCATTTCTTTTCTGCCTCGATAGAGAACAACATCGGACAGATAAGTTAACTTAAGACTATTTTGTGTTAATTGTTTTATATTTTTTGTTTGTTTTGTAGCTGAAGAAGGCCTCGTGGCCCAAACGTCCTTTGTTTTACTTGGTCCGGCAGGGTTACATATATGCATGTTTTTCGTATTTTCTATACAGTCGTTTACCCCTGCAGCAGTAAATCTTTGTTTTTTTGAAAGTTGAAATAACAATGACATATTGTGTGTCTGTGTGTGTGTTTGTCCATGTAGAAGAGTGACGATGAGACATAGAAGAGAAGAGAAAACCCAGAATATAGATGAGAAAACCCAGCATATAGATAACGGTCCTTGTTTTTTTTCATCTTTTTTTGTTTGCCTAGTTGATCTAGAAATGATTATTTTGAAATATAATGAAGGGATAGTGAAAAGAAAAAAAAGACAAAGTCCACATCTGGCAGTAATACAACACACACTGGTGCACATCTTCTTCAGCCTAGTTAAGTTTAGACAGCTAGAAGAATAAAAATAAAAAGTCTTTCCCAAAAACAATTTTGTACCATGTCAAGACAAATAAAATAATGTTATGATTGCTGTGCTTGTGTGGTAAGTACAATGTAAGTTATTTAGAAAGTACACAAAAATGTATTACTCTGAAACCATTTTGAAACAAGAATCATAACTCCATCTGTGATAAGTAGAGTGATAATTAGAATGAAAAACAAAAAAGCCTAAAACATCAGGGTGCACACAGATCCTAGTGGTCAACATGTTTTAAAACAAATATGTCAAGGAAGATTATGGAAACATTGAGTTCCCAAAGTAAAGTAAAAGCAGACTTTCATATTACTTTCTTTGAAGTAATGTCTATACTATATGACATACCTAGTGACTATGATAAATAGTAATCAAGAAGAAATCCATTTTCTTCTGCATACAAGAAGTAATTTGCAAATACAAGTTCACCAATACAAGATACAAGATCACAAGTTTAGGCATAACTAAAATCAAAGCAGTAAATCAACGTTTAGACTTTTCTAGAAAGGAAATGTAAAAGAGTTAAAGTAATAGAAGTAGAGTGTTGTGACATTATATGGAATGTGTGGCCAACCGTGACATGGTAAAAAGAGAGTACCTGGCCAGTTAGTTGACTGGAGAGTAGTCGTGTGTGTGTGTTGTACACAACGAAAAGGAAACATCTAGTGGATTTGTTTTTGTTTTTTTGTGTAAATGTTAGCCTCATGTACATTATATTACAATTAACTTCTTTGCAATTAAAGACTTAAAGGAACTTGTATCACCCACCACATAGAGATACAGACTTTGTGCAATGTATTTTGATTTCGTTTCATTATGATTTGTGTGAGAAATATCATAATGGTGTGGTACAAATATCTTAAAGCAATATTAAAACTTACAATGTAGGCCTAATATTACTAAGAAGTAAATAGGCATTTTTTTAGCATTACTGTTGACTTAGTCATGCGCAAAGTGAAGTTGGTACAAGAAACAATAAGTAAGACAAATTAGTTTTGGAAAATTGCTGTATAAAGCAAGACAGACTTAATTACAGTGTGTGGGTGTATTTAAAAAAAATACTTTTCATTTTACTTGATAAATCTACTAGTCCAGAAGTTCAAAGTAACAGACAGACCAAATAGACTCAGTTGTACATCAAACTAATATTGTGTGTATGATGATTTAAAATAGAATATGAATTGAATGCAATGATATTTATACAATGATGTAGAGTTGATTGATATGAATGAGAAGTAATGAGAAATACAGAAATAAGTATGAAAATAATAAGAGCTAAATTCATGAGACTGACAAAGTCATAATTTCATTCTAAGTAATTACCTACTTAAATAGCATTAATAAAGTAATCACCTTATGTTATGTTGCTTGATAACATTGACTTCAATGAAATCACAATTTCTTCACTTTATAAAAATATGCTAAGGCTGTCCAGTAGTATAAATAATTCAAGACCACAGAAAGTCTAGCTCACTATAAAAGCACCACAAAATAAAAGCTTATAAATTATGTCACTCTAAATTATGATGATTCAACAAGGAAAAAACTAAAAATAAAATTTCACAAATGAAGTCATCGCCTATAGAGAAAACTTGTGCTATTTGATGTGTACATTTTTACAAATATACTCCACAACAAAACTAAGTGTGACATCACTATACATCCAACTTGAAGAAAATTATTAGGAGACCCCAATTGTGTAGTAAAAATACACAAGTCAATTTAGAAAGACTGCAGACAGCAAAAGCAATGTATTTCATAACTGTATGCATTTCAATGTAAAGGGAGGCAACGAGAACTACAGCATTTTCGATACAAAGGGAACGTAACAAAAACTATGTTTCTATGCAAGGGACAGTACCAAATTACTGTATGTGTTTCAATGCTAAGGGGGTAACAAATACTGATGGCGGTAAAAACTTCTATTACAAAGGAAAATAAACACTGCTGTATGTTTCAATACAAAGGAAGGTATCTAACTGTTTTAATGCAAAGGCTGGTAACGAAAACTGTATGTTTCAACGCGAAGGTAGATTAAAAAAAACTGTCAATGCAAAGAGAGGTTCGAAAATTACTGTATGCTACTACGTACAGGGAGGTAACAAAGGCTATTGTATGTGTTTCAATGCAAAGTAAAGTAAGCAACTAATGTTGTTTGAATAACATTGAATAACATTGACTTGAACGAAATCACAATTTCGTAACTTCAGCCAAAGATTCGACTCTGTAACAGGTACTTTATAAACTGTCAACAAAGTCAATCTTGATAATAGCGTACAAGAACTGTCATAACCTCCGACCAACAATAATGACAATATTCAGGGAAATACCAGAACCAACAGTATAAATACTGGTATGTAAACCCAACACTGAAACCTTATAAAATAAATAACAGATTTAAAATGCCAATACAAACGGAGATAAAAACTATGTTTCAATACAAAGAAAGGTAGCAAACTGAATGGAAAGAGTGGTAACAAAAATTACTGAATGTTTCAACGCAAAGGGTAGTAACATAGAAACCGTATTCTATTTAATGCAAAGGGCGGTAACAAATACTAATGGTTGTAAAAACTGTTCCATTTTAAAGGGAAATAAAAGCTACTGTATGTTTCAAAACAAAGGAAGGAATCAAACTGTTTTAATGCTAAGGGTGGTAAAAATTACTGTATGTTTCAATGTAAAGGGAGGTCAACTATTTCAATGCAAAGGGAAGTTAGAAAACCTACAGTTTGTTACTATGCACAGGGAGGTAACAAAGGCTACTGTATGAGTTTCAATGCAGACTACAGTAACAAAAACTACTGTTTCAATGTAAAGGAAGGTAAAAAAAAATTTTTAGAGGTAGTAGCAACGGTCAAGATACAAAGGAAGATATACAAACTTTCAATGCAAAGGAAGGAAAAAAAGAAAGAATAATGGTATGTGTTTCAATTCAAATGGAGGTACTAATACTACAGTATGTGTTTCAATGACAAGGGGGGTATAATAAAAAAAACTGCAATGCAAAGGGAAGTTACACGACTGACCTCCAGTGCTAAGGGAGGTAACAAAAACAACTATGTTTGATCACAAAGGAAGGTATATACTTCTGATTAAAGAAACAAAACCTGTACAAGTCAATACAAAGGAAAGGTAACAAACCTACTGTTTGTGTTTCAGTGCAAAGGGAGATATAAAACTTTCAATGCCAAGAGAGGTAAAAAAGTTTAACTTTAATGCAAAGGACAGTAACAAATATGAAAGATTTTGTTTCAATGCAAAGGGCCAAGGCAAGTGAAATAAGGGATGCCACTTTCCTGTATAAATGTGTATATTAGTGACGTATAATAAAATTAAAGGTAACATAATACAGAAGCACAGTCAAACTAGATAGAAACACTAGACAAAGCCCAAATTTTTCCCTATTTAAATAATAAAATAGACAGGAAGTAATTTTGTGTGTTTAGGTGTGTGTGTGTAGGTAGAAGAATGTGAGAAAGAGTGGGATAGAGAACAGTGAACAACCCACAGGTTATAGATAATATTACGTCCTATGTTTTGCACTGTTCATTGCCCTAGTTGATAGAATGAAACATTTTGAAAAATAATGAAGGGATATTGAAAATAAAAAAATAGTCAACATACAAAAGGAATATAGGCACTGTTGCACATCTTTATTTGCTTAGTCAAGTTTAGAAAGCGAGAAGAAAAAAAAAGGTCAGTGATTCTCAAAAACAAGACAGTGAGCCAGACAGTTTACCCATTCAGTATTTATCACAACTTTGTACCAGGTAAAGGCAAATAAAATAAAAATGACTGCTGTGCATGTGCCATGTTGTGTGGTTTGCGCGCTGGACTGTCGTTCAGATTTATAGATGGTCCAGGGCTCAAACCCTGCCCGCTCCCATCCCTCGACGTCCTGCAGGAGGTTTGGACTAGGAAGTAATTATCTTCAACTTTGAAGGAACATCCGAAACATGTAAAACAAACAAAATAACTAGTTATTTAGAAAGTTCACAAAATGCATTACTCTGAAACCATTTTAAAACAAGAATTATAAAGCCATCACAGATAAGTTCCAGTAAGTGAAAATTAGACAGTTACAAAAAGCCTAAAAATATTAACAGAGCACACACATGTCCAAGTGGTCAACAATGATTTTTAAAAAATATGTCAAGGAAGATTATGGAAACAGAGATCCTAAAATGAAGTAAAAGCGGATTTTCATGTTTTTTTAAAATAATGTCTGTAATATATATAATAAGATAAGAAGTGATGATTATGAATAGTATAAAAGAGGAAATCCATTTTCTTTTGCATACAAAAAATTTAGAAATACAAGTTCACCAATACAAGGTCACAAATTCAGGCATAAGTAAAATCAAAGTTTATACTGTAAAGCCAACATGTGACAAAAACAATTGAGGTGAAATTTATAGAAGGGATATGATAAAAAGGCGATAGAGATCCCACAGCAGTAGTGACATTCGTACAATCATAAAAGTATCTTCTTGGTGCACATGTGGAACTTTCAACAGGTTGTTAACAGGTTGTTAACGTGACACAATATACCCCACAAGTTAACCAGATAACACAAGCAGTCTAATAGATTTAAGATAAACTTGCAAAAAAAAATATCCTGCCAAATGCTTAATTTTTTTTTAGCATCTCAGCTTATGCCCTTCAGTGATTCTGCAGATAATACGAACATCAACTTAAAAAAAAAAGCCAAATGGGAAATACACCAAAAGCAAAGTAACAAATGTTAAAAAAAGCTAGTTTTAAAGTATCTAATAATAATTTAGATTTCAAAAACTACTTGCCAAAAATATTTCTACCCCTATGGATTCACTATTTCACAGAGTAGAGTATATATAAGAAGAAAAAAAGGTCAAGTATGCAAAGTAACAGTTCCAAATAATATACTAAACTTTAGAAAATCTTTTTTAAAAGTCAATGAGTAAAAATTACTATGTGTATTCTGTATTCTTTTAACTTATCTAATAAAAAAAATAAAAAAAAAAATAACTTGCCAAAATAACTCTAAAGGGATTTGCAGCAAGGGGTTTCTAGCAAGGCTTTCCCAGAAGGATTTCTTTGTCTATTTTAGGTGCTTTATTCCACAGAAAATTGCATCAGCTGAAAACATAAAAAGGGACACTATGCAGAGAAACAGAAGCAAAATAATATTCTGGATATTTAATATCAATTAAATAAAATATTAAAAACTACTTGCCATATTATCATTACCAGGGATTTGAAACAAAAATTTTCTAGCAGGCACCTGCTGCAAGGGATTTCTAGCAGGCACCTCCAGCATAAGATTTCTGTATGTCTATTTTAGGTGCTTTATTCCACAGACAAATGCATCAGCTGAAAACATAAAAAGGGACTCAATGCAGAGAAACAGAAGCAAAATAATGTTCAAGATATTTAATATCTATTAAATTAAATAAGAAAAACTACTTGCCAAAATATCATTGCCAGGAATTTGAAGCAAAAGATTTCTAGCAGACACCTCCAGCAAGAGATTTCTAGCAGGCATCTCCAGCAAGAGATTTCAAGCAAGTACCTCCAGCATGGGATTCTGTTTGTCTATTTTAGGTTCATTATTCAACAGACAAATGCATCAGCTGAAAACATAAAAAGGGACAATATGCAGAGAAACACAAGTAAAATAATGTTCCAGATATTTAAAATCTTTAAATTAAATTTGAAAATCTACTTGCCAAAATATCATTGCCAGGGATATGAAGTAAGGGTTTTCTAGCAGGCACCTCCAGCAAGGGATTTCTAGCAGGCACCTCCAGCAAGGGATTTCTAGCAGGCACCTCCAGCAAGGGATTTCCAGCAGGCACCTCCAGCAAGGGATTTCTAGCAGGCACCTTCAGGAAGGGATTTCTAGCAGGAACCTCCAGGAAGGGCTTTCTAGCAGGCACCTCCAGCATGGGATTTCTGTTCACAGACAAATGCATCAGCTGAAAAAAAAGGGACACTAAGCAGAGAAAAAAAAGATATTTAATATCTATGAAATACAATTTGAAAATGTACTTGCCAAAATATCATTGCCAGGGATTTGAAGTAAGGGTTTTCTAGCAGATACCTCCAGCTAGGGATTTCTAGCAGGCACTTCCAGCAATGGCTTTCTAGCAGGCACCTCCAGCAAAGGATTTCTAGCAGGCACCTCCAGCAAGGGCTTTCTAGCACGCACCTTCAGCATGGGATTTCTGTCTGTCTACTTTAGGTGCTTTATTCCACAGACAAATGCATCAGCTGAAAGCATAAAAAGGGACACTATGCAGAGAAACAGAAGCAAAAAAATGTTCAAGGTATTTAATATCTATTAAATAAAATTTGAAAACAACTTGCCAAGATTTCATTGCCAGGGATTTGAAGCAAGGGTTTTCTAGCAGGCACCTCCAGTAAGGGCTTTCTAGCAGGCACCTCCAGCAAGGGCTTTCTAGCAGGCACCTCCAGCATGGAATTTCTGTTTGTCTACTTTTGGTGCTTTATTCCACAGACAAATGCATCAGCTGAAAGCATAAAAAGGGACACTATGCAGAGAAACAGAAGCAAAAAAATGTTCAAGGTATTTAATATCTATTAAATAAAATTTGAAAACAACTTGCCAAGATTTCATTGCCAGGGATTTGAAGCAAGGGTTTTCTAGCAGGCACCTCCAGTAAGGGCTTTCTAGCAGGCACCTCCAGCAAGGGCTTTCTAGCAGGCACCTCCAGCATGGAATTTCTGTTTGTCTACTTTTGGTGCTTTATTCCACAGACAAATGCATCAGCTGAAAACATAGTAAGGGACACTATACAGAGAAATAGAAGCAAAATAATGTTCAAGATATTTATTATCTATTAAGTTAAATTTAAAAAACTTCTTGCCAAAATATAATTGCTAGGTATTTTAAGCAAAGGATTTCTAGCAGGCACCTCCAGCACGTGATTTCTAGCAGGCACCTCTAGCGAAAAATTATTTCTGGCAAGGCATTTTTAGAAAGGGATTTCTGTATGTCTACTTGAGTACTTTATTCCACAGATAAAAGAATCAGGTGAAAAAAGAAACTATGCTGAAAAAATAAAAAAAGAAAATTATTGTTCATGGTATTTAATATGTAATTAATTTGAAAAACTACTTGCCAAAATATCTCATATTCCTAATAAGTGATTTCTAGCAAGGCATTGTCAGCAGGGCTTTCAGTCTATTTGGGTGCTTTTTCCAATCAAATGCATCAGATGAAAAAAAGGCGAACTATGCAGAGAAACAGCAGAAAATTTTGTTGAAAATATTTTTTATCTTTTAAACATTATTAGAAAAACTACTTGCCAAAATATCTCGCAAAGGATTTCTAGCAAGGCTTTTCCAGAATGTCAATTCCTTACATCTATTTTAGCTGCTTCTTAGGAGTTTATTGTGCCTTTGCTAAAGATGAAATAAAAAATTTTATGATTTACATATGCATCTCCTAATTCAAGAATAATTCATGTTTCCTGTAAATCTGTTTAAATGAATTAAAAGTATTTAATTACAACTGCAAAATGCTTGAAAAACGAGTTTTAAATCTATATGAGTAGACTGGCTTTATTACAACTAAAGATAATGTATATGTAATATGTCCAAGTATTGCAAGCATCTAAAATAATCTTCAACATTGCATTTCATTATAAAAGAAACATGCAATAAATTTCATGAAGGAGACAATGCAATAAGTAAGAGAAAAGAGTTGATTGTGGAATCTTTAAAACTAGAACATTTTTATACATATATTTTTAAGTCATCAATAATGTATGACAATGAGCTGAAAAGACTAAAAATAGCATTTAATTACATAACTAATGCAATACTGGATTAGGTCAAAAGGTAAATAAAACAATGAATTGATACTGGTACTGTTAATGATCAGTGTTTAAATTTGTATGTACATCCTGTATGCATTATGTTTCAACCATGTAATATTTGATACGTGTTTCAACCATCTAATATTTGATACATGTTTCAACCATCTAATATTTGATAAGTGTTTCAACCATCTAATATTTGATAAGTGTTTCAACCATCTAATATTTGATACGTGTTTCAACCATCTAATATTTGATACA
This sequence comes from Biomphalaria pfeifferi, assembly GCA_030265305.1. NCBI lineage: Eukaryota > Metazoa > Mollusca > Gastropoda > Planorbidae > Biomphalaria > Biomphalaria pfeifferi. The sequence goes on along the minus strand of JASAOG010000175.1, from coordinate 503,078 downwards.
TGTTTCAACCATGTAATATTTGATACGTGTTTCAACCATGTAATATTTGAATACATTTTTAGAGGCATAAAAATAGCATTCAATCACAAATAAAACAAGGCAAAAATAGGAGAAAAGATCAAAGTTGAAAGTTGCATTACTATTAATTGTAAGAAGATTTCTTATTAGCATTTAGCATAAAGATAACATTTGATTACTAAGAAGTTGAGATGCTTAAAATCTTTTGCATTGCAGTTCATTATAAAAGAAACATCATGCAATAAATTTGATGGAAAAGGAAACAATGCAACCAGTAAAAGATTAGAGTTGATTGCGGATTTCTAAAAACTAATAAATTTCTATACATATATACAAGTCAAATAGCGTTTGATCTAAAAACAACTAATGCAATACTGGATTAGGTCAAAAAGTAAATAAAATAATATGAATAGTTTGTGGCTTTGTTAAAGTTCAGGTGTTTAAATCTGTAAGAACATCTATTTAATCCCATTTGTTGCAAGCATCTAAATGATTAAGATGCTTAACATATTTAGTATTGCAGTGTTCATTATAAAAGAAACATTCAATAAATTTGATAGAAATGGAGACATTGCAATAATTAAGAGATTCAGATTAGAGTTGATTATGGCTTCTTTAAGACAAATTTCTTTACATATATTTAAGTTATCAATTACCGGTATGTTTGATAATGTGCTGAAAAGACTAGAAATAGCATTTGATTAGAAAACAACTAAGGCAATACTAGATTAGGTCAAAAAGTAAAAATAGTATGAATTGATAATGGCTTTGTTAAACATATAGTGGTGTTTAAATTTGTATAAACTTCTTGTATGCATCATGTTTCAACCATCTAATATGTGATACCTGTTGCAAACATCTAATATTTGAATATATGCTTAGTGGCATTAAAATGGCATTCAATTACTAATGAAACAATGCAATAAATAGGAGATAAGATCAAAGTAGAATCTGATAGTGACATTCCAATTATAAGAGTATTTCTAATTAGCATTTAGCATATATTAAAATGTATAAAGATAGCATTTCATTACTAAGAAGATAATGGAAGTTATAAATTAAACAAGATTATGTATATAAAAGGCTTTGCAAACAATTGTAATACATATAATACATATCATGAATCCATCAAGTCTTTCAAGCATGAAAACTAAAAGTTCCAGTATTTTGTAACAAATTAATCAAGCAATAAATAAGAGAAGAACCAAGAATGTGGCTTTGCAAAACATCGTCAATGTCTAGAGACTTCATCCAAGCAAGAAATATCAATGTCAATACTGGATTAGTTCAAAAAGTAATTAAAAAAAAAAAGTTTATTGTAGCTTCCTTAAAACTAATAAATTTCTATACATCTATTTAAGTTATCTATATTTGATAATGTGCTGAAAAGACTAAAAATATAATTTAATTACAACCATTCAATATTTGATACATGTTTCAACCATCTAATATTTGATATGCTTTGTGACCTGAAAATATTCAATTAGGGACTACAAATGAAACAAGGCAATAAATAGATAAGATTAAAGTAGAAATTGATATTAATATTCCTATTAGTTGTAAAAATAACATTTCTAATTAGCATTTAGTATATATTAAAAACTATAAAGATATTTGATTACTAAGAAGATAATGCAATTTATAAATAGAAAAAGTGAAGATGATAAAGGCTTTGTACACAATTGTAATAAATATAAATATCAGGAATCCAAGTTTTTGAAGCACCAAATGTTTGTTAAATATGCAAAACATTAAATATGAATATTCTGAAGTAACAACCACAACATGTAAAATAAAACAAAATATAGGTCTTATGTTGTTTGTTAATCTCTTAGTGTTATAGAGGCGCGGCACAGGGATATACGAGAATCCATTATTTCAAAATGTGTATCAAGATTTAGACAATAAAGTCGGTTAAGATTTTTTATAAAAGTTAAGGCGAGGCCAATCACGTTACGTAATAATAGTTAAAGTGGTCCAACAACACCGGCCCACCCCCGCCCACCGGACAATTGCCCGGTTACCCATATAGCCAGTCCGTCCCTGCCACAATCTTCAATAATTTTCAAATCCACGAGATTTAAGATTCAAGTTGATGGAAACATTGTAAACTATGTCACACGCAAACACACACACACACACGCACAGATACACGAGTTGATGGAATTGTAAAATATGTCACACGCAAACACACACGCACACACAGATACACGAGTTGATGGAAACATTGTAAAATATGTCACATGCAAACACACACACACGCACACACACACAAACACACACTTTCTTATTATTTAACACACACACTTTCTTATTATTTAACACACACACACAGATACACCATGCTGCACTTGAATCACATTAATCGTATAGAGCGGTTCGCGTTGTGTCTCGGACTTAAGGACTTCGAACAATCGCCCCCTTCCCTCTACCCTTTTGTTTTAAAGTTCTGGATTGTCACAGTTGTTACCGTTGGAGTGTAATTTTTTTTAAGGGGGCGGGGTGCGTAGGAGATTATAGACAGTTAAAATTTCAGTCTCTACTTGCGTGGGCGGGGGGGGGGGGTGCAGGGACTTAAGAAGACAAGACAAACTTTTAATTGCATTAATGCTTCTTATTGGAAGCGGCAGAGCGGTAAAGCGCTTGGCTTCCGAATCAGAGACCGGGGTTCGAATACTGTTGAAGACTGGGATTTTTTTTATTTCGAGATCTTCGGGCGATCTGAGTCCAGCCAGCTCTAATGGGTACCTGACATTAGTTGGGGCAAAGTAAAGGCGGTTGGTCGTTGTACTGGCCACATGACACCCTCGTTAACCGTAGGACACAGTAAGAGATGGCCTTAAAATCATCTGCCCTATATAGACCACAAGGTCTGAAAAGGGGAACTTTACTTTACTTTAATGCTTCATATTTTTTTTTTTTGCCTAAGACATGCAATTTGAGGCGGACTTGACGAAAAGAGAACCAGATCTAGATTTGAGATTAGAATCAGGATTATTACATCGACTGGACATCACGATGACCTCTAACTACTAACAAAAAATGCAAACTAAATTTCTATGTCCAAATTACAAGCTCCTCATGGCTCGTAAAGACTTTCCTCCAGGGAACAGTACCAGGAAAACTATTTACACTGTCACCTTTATAATTTAGTGGCTGACGTTATTTGGAAGGTTGTTCTATCAAAGTTACTTTTAGTTACGCTCAGTTTATACACTGGTTATACTAGTATACAGAATTCTCTATCATATTCTTTATAATTCTATTTTCTAGAATATTCTTTTTCATTAAAATAGCTTAGCCGTTGGGATTTGTCTGTAAATGTGGAAAGATTTTCTTTTAAAATTATAATTTGGAAAAAAATTTTTTTCCAACTTTCCAGAATCACGAGACATTTTGTTTAAATTAACGAATTAGTAAAGCATTTAGTGATAATTATTTAATTTTGTTTCATGCATTAAAAGGGGAGCCTATCCCTCAGTAGTGAAATATATGGCAGTGATTTCTTAGTTCTTTCCCTTCGTTTTTTTTTTTTAAAGTGACCTGTTGGATAGTTCACGGTCGGAGAGTTGGTAAGATAGTGAGAGAAAGTTAAAGAGAATTCGTCAAAGTCAGTCAGTTGCGGACAGTCAGTTGAATCAAATGAAGTTGAAGTGATTGGAATATTAAAGAAAATATTTAACAAGATACAATAAAATGAGTCGATAAAAGGCAAGCTAAAAAGTTTGTCACATTTTAAGCCAACAAATGAAGCTGTCCCTACGTGTATTTTCTGTTGGGTGACATTGGGTTCAAGTTTATTACTAGACGACGAATGGTTCAATTGGAGGATGATAAAAGTAATATTTCCTCAACAGAAGATCCAGACTTAAGTCGTCAGCCTTTCTCCCAGTACAATTAAAAGGAGAGGGAAAAAAATGTAGATAAACTGTTCAGTCAAAAGTATTTGTCAAATCAGTACATTTCCAAATATTTTCAATTGCCATTAACCTTTAAAACGCGTGTTGTAGTTTAGCCTCTAAACATCTGAATTGTAATTCCATTTTGTATGCACTCATTGTAAAACAGTTCAGCACTTTAAGGGTTAAGTACAACGACATAATGAAACCGACCAACTCATGGAATTTATTTGCGTTGCAAACAAAGTTGTGAAATCCTAAACGAAGTAGCAGCTAAAAAAAAACATTATGCGACCACCATTCTCGAAGTATAAACTCATAAATAAGCTTTCTATTGTAAAGTAGTCAAGTTTATCTTTCAGACCTAGCGATAATGTAAAGGTAACTATGTTTTTGTGGCCCACCATTAACTCTTTACCTCCGTAATTATTTTCCTTGTTCTGACAGAATTCTTCTTTTTGTCACATTTGTATGTTATGATCAAACTTCAATAACATCTTTGTTTGATAAGAAAACGTTACTTTTGGTTTAGAATTATTGGAGAACGCATGATCTTTTTATAAAACACAAAATTAAAGTTTATAAAATAAAAAAACTAATTGAATTTAATGGGGTATCGTTGGTATCGTTCATTAGGAGAGAAAGAGTTAAAGAAGGTGTAATGTGGCCAGCACAACGAACAACGTTTCCCTCAATTAGTGTCAGGTACACATTAGAGCTGGGTGGACTCAGGGGACTGGCAACAAGAGCATTCAGAAAAGTTGTCGAGACAAATGAACCGAACTTGTACCAACTATAACTCATTACACTGGGCAACAGCCAAAAAATCGTCGGGGGTTTCTCAGCTGATTTAGACTAATTTTGGTGTCCTGAGTCCGAATATCACATTGGTTTTGCTCAATCAGGTCAAATTTTTGAGCTATCTGACAATCTACACAATGGTAATAAACGCACAACAAAACACCATCGATATCCACCATCGATATCTTACCAACATAGAAATTAATTTAGATCAATAGAACCGATATTAAAATAACATAAAATGATACAAAGACTACTGATTTACAAAAATGTATTTATAGGGCTTACTCTGCTGCTATTTCATTTACTAAAAAATAACTATCTAACTAATATCTAAAATGGCTTCAGCACGACGTTCATGCACGAATAACCCTGACGTTTTCTGCTACATTTGCGGAGAGTACACACTGTCAGCTGATAGGATGAACATCACAAAATTTGTGAAACATGCCTACCAGGCTTACTTTGAAATCAAGCTGGGTGACCAAGACAAGTCTTGGGCACCGCACACGGTGTGCAAAACATGCGTGGAATACCTCCGGCGGTGGACTAAAGGCGAGAAAACATCACTAAAGTTTGGAATTCCGATGGTATGGAGGGAGCCATTTGACCGCGCATCGGATTGTTATTTCTGTGCCATCAATACTGCAGGCATCAACCGAAAAAATCGGCGCAGCCTCCAGTACCCCGACCTTCCATCTGCTCGTCGTCCAGTTCCTCATTGCGAAGAAATACCCGTGCCAACGTTCCGAGAGATTCCAGGCAGCGACGACGAGGCCACCACTTCAGACGAGAAATGTGGTACAGAAGAGGAGTATGAAGCACAATATGGTCCGCAGCCCTTCACACAATGTGAGCTCAATGATCTAGTTCGGGACCTAAGCCTGTCGAAGAATTCCTCCGAGCTGTTGGCTTCCAGGCTCAAAGAGAAAAACCTGCTTCACAAGGACGCGCGTATTACCTTCTTTCGTAGAAGGCAAGAGGAGTACATGGACTACTTCTGCCAGGAGGAAAACCTTGTGTACTGCCGAGATGTCGCCGGTCTTCTTGATAAACTGGGCGGTCCTCAATACGATGCGAGAAATTGGCGACTCTTTATTGACAGTTGCAAGCGTTCTTTGAAGTGTGTGCTCCTCCACAATGGGAACCAGTTTGCCTCAATCCCGCTTGCGCACTCCACGACTCTCAAAGAGAAATATGAAGCAGTGAAGTATGTGCTCGAAAAAATCCAATATCAGCAACACCAATGGATCATCTGCGTCGACTTGAAAATGGTGAACTTTTTACTTGGTCAGCAGTCTGGGTTCACGAAGTACCCATGCTATATGTGTATGTGGGACAGTCGAGACAGAGCCCAGCACTATGTAAAGAAAGAGTGGCCGGCGCGAGAGCAGTTAGTACCTGGGGCGAGAAACATCATAAACGAACCTCTTGTTGACCGGGAGAAGATATTGATCCCACCACTACACTTGAAGTTGGGTCTAATGAAACAGTTCACGCGCGCTCTGGACAAGGATGGGAGGTGCTTCAACTACATGTGCCGAGCATTTCCTCAACTGACTATTGAGAAGCTGAAGGCCGGCATTTTCGACGGCCCACAGATACGGCAGCTCATAAACGATGCAGAGTTCTGTAGCTCCATGAACTCACTTGAGTGCGCCGCCTGGGAATCCTTTGTGCAGGTGATGAACAACTTCCTGGGGAACACTAAGGCAGCAAACCACGCAAGGCTCATCAGCACCATGATTGAGGATTTTCAAGAACTCGGGTGTTTGATGAGCAAAGATGCATTTCTTGTTTTCGCACATGGATAAGTTTCCGGAAAACCTTGGGGCGATGAGCGATGAGCAGGGAGAAAGATTCCATCAGGACATGCACTAAATGGAGGAAAGGTACCAGGGGAGGTGGGATGCAGTCATGCTGGCGGACTACTGCTGGTCGCTGAAGAGAGACAACCCAGCAGCTGCTCACACACGGGAATCTAAGAAACGCAGATTTATGCCCTGAACTTTTTCTTCATATTATGTCAATTATGCTAATAAAATTTGATAAACTAAACAAAAACTGAATTAATTGAATTGTGTTGACTTTAATTATTGAGGAATACCGAAAAAATCGGCAGGGGTTTATCGACTGGTGAGCCGCAAAAATTTTGTTTTTTACAACAAACGATTTTTTATAAGTTTCTGTAGCAAAACATGCTGACCTGATTGAGCGAAACCAAGCTCATTTTCGGACTCAGGGCATCAACATTAGTCTAATTCAGCTGAAAAACCCTGGACGATTTTCCAAAAAATTTTTTTTGTTGCCCAGTGTTATCAACCAAGAAAATCTTTGTGTCAAAGTGTTGAACCCGGGCCTCGTGAAGTTAAGAGTTTAAAACTTTAAATGTCATCCAATGAACCACCACACCTCACCTATCACTTAGTCTTTTAAACTGTTGTGGCACCACACACGATCTGTTGACTTTCTTGCTCCATTCTTCTCTTATTTTTCCCTTTGATAGAATTTCATTCAATTACAGTACAGGCCTGTCCATTCTTTAATGTTATTTCCCATATATATATATATATATATATATTGCTAGATAGATAGTTAGATAGATAGATAGATAGATAGATTGGGCCTATGTGTGTGTGTGTTTATATATATATATATATTACGGGGGAGGGGGAATCCCATTCACACACCCCAAAAAAAATCTTGTCTAAGGCCATGAATTAGGTAGGTCATTAATTTTAATTAGAAACAGTAATGGGCCTAAGACTGTTCTCTATTTCAATCTTGAATTATTTCAGTTCGTTCTCTTCCTGTGTCAGAAAAGCCTGAACACCTCATCCTCAATGTAACTGACGTCTCAAGGCTGGTCTCAAACTTACATTTGTATGTCCTATTGTCACGGTAGATGACGTTGCAAGACTTCGAACGAACCGCTGGAATTGGGAACGGTAATTGTTTAGTATGGAGGTGTATGTAACAAGTAAAAGATTAAGAAACACAAAAGTAAACTAAAAAGTGTAAGGTTGAAAAGAAAGAAAACAAATTATTTTCGATTCAAAACATTCAAAGATATTCACACTTTTTTTGTTTTTCATGTATCGGACTCTCCGTTAGAATTGAAGACTATTACATCCTAGACCAGGGGTTCTCAACCTGTGGATCGCGACCCCCTTGGGGGCCGATTGACGATTTGCTAGGTTTCGCCAGAGACCATTGAAAAAATGAATAGTTTTGTCTATTCTTCAATTGCTGTATGTCTGAGCGGGGAGGGGGAAGGGTCGCGGCAGAGTGTGGGATTGTAAAGAGTGGTTCGCAGAGCTTAAAAGGTTGAGAACCGCTGTCCTAGACCAAACGTCCCGCTGAACGGCGGGGGTAGCTGCGGACAAGGGAAGAGTACAGGACCATCGAAACGGAAGTCTAGAGCGCTTACCACACCATTTGGGATAGAATAACAGATTGTTCAATAACTACATCGTTAAACTCGACATACTCAAAGGTGGGGTGCGATCAGTGTTTTCTTGAGTCAGATGCGAGTAACTTGTAGAGAATGATTTTTGGGATGCGATTGTCTTCGATCCGAACATGTCCAAACCAACGCAAGCGACTCTGTCTGAGGACTGTAAAGATGCTGGAAATACCTGTAGGCGCAAGGGCCTCAGTATTGCACACTCTTTCTTTCCATCTGATTTTCAATATCCTTTGGAGACATTGCAAATAGAATGAGTTAAGTTTTATAATCAGCATAATTTAAAAGTTTGCAATGTTTGAATGCATGTTTGCGTTCAGATTTTGTTTTAGTGACTTTCTTTGTGAGAATGTTTTTAGTTCATTCTTATAGAAAGCAAAAAAAAAAAAAAATCCCCTTTCAGACCTAGTGGCCTGCAGGGCAGATGATGTAAAAGTCATCTATTTCTGTGGCCTACGGTTAACGGAGATATCATGTGGCCAGCACAAAAACCAACCACCTTTACTTTACCAAAATTAATGCCAAGTACCCATTAGAGGTGGGTGGACTCAGAGGCGCCCAGAGATCCCGAAATCACAAATACCAATCTTCACCTGGATTCGATCCCGGTATCCCCGTTTTGGAAGCCAAGCGATTTACCGTTCAGCTACCGAGCCTCCTGAAAGCATACAGTATGTAATACAAAGCTTTTTATGACGCTGTGTTTAAGATTACAAACCACAATGAGTCAAGGGCATATATTGTTTCTTAGTTATTTAGAAATGAAAGAGCTACATCCCTTTGTTTCTATAGTCTCAGGTATGACATAAGGGGAATTATCTATTTTATTTTAGTAATTTTTATTATAGGAAGGCCTTCCTAGCCGTGACATTCTGCTGAATGCACCACACACAGGTAATAGTACTCTGACTTGATATCTCGACTCTAATGAATGCTGCTGGTGTGATTGACCGCATTTTGCATCTGATTTCCTTGTTGCTTTATAGCGCTAGATAGATGGCCTTCCCATCGGCCCACACCACGCCATGAGCAGGATGTACAACATGGACTGGTCACAGGTCCAGCGGTCAAGCTGATAACTCAAGACCAAGTGGCAACTAAATACACGTTGCAAAGCCTTGTGTAAACTTCTTAAAGGGGAATCACTCCTAAAATCAAAATTACTAAAAAAAAATAATTAATTAGCCAACTCCCCATTATGTCAGGGTATGAATGTCAAAAGTATGCATGTGTGTGTAAAAAGGTAGGGGGGGAGTTATTGACTGGTTGGAGTTGTTTTCTAAGCGTGGTGTAGAACTTGTGTCTTGTTGCTGCTACTGAATGTTTACGATAATAAAGAACTTATTTTCATGGATTGCTTTTTGCCAGTTTTGCGCAGTCTATTTAGCAGTAACGTTTGTACATGATCGATCTGCAGTGAAAGAATGAAGTCATAGTTGGCCTATTCTAAAGTGCACCTTTGAGCCCAGTAAAGAATCTGACACTTGGTAAGGGGGAGGGGTATCGGGAGTGTGTTTGAATCTTTATTTTGAGATGAGTTGTGTTTGCTGAGCACGGTAAAACTGAAATATTGGAAAGTAAACTTGATGAAATTAATTGACAAATTTACGATTTAGAAACATAGCGAAAATGAAAAATAATTTTTCTATAACTTTTTTTTTGTGTTTGATTTATTATTTTTAAAACGTTAAGGTCTTTATCCTCTAATACCGAACTTCTATTTCAATTCTCCGATCAAGTTGAAACTTTAAATCATTGTTTATTGTACCTAACAAAACACGAATCAATTTTAATAAATTAACCAATTAGTTAATAAATTAGTGGTAATTAATTATTTGGTTTGATAAGGAATAAGAGAAAAAATTTCTACATTTTTAAAGATATAATGTTAAGTGTAGAGCTCTCCTTTTCTAAGGTTTTTTTTTATTAGATATAAAATTTTGTACTTGTTAAAAGCTGGCGTACATGTCATTTGACTTTCAGAAACGTTTCCAAGCCCTGTTTGACTGATACAAATATTCACGAATCACATAAAGTTCTTAAAAGCTGCCAGCATCTTTGTAGCCACCTCCCTGTACTTGCTACTCATCTTATAGTAAATAATACAACTTACACTACAATTAATGGTCTCCAGGAGAAACGTCAAAGAATAAGTCACAGGGACTAGATCCCCGTCTATTATTTCCAGAACGCTGAAAACTGTTAGCACAACGCAGTGGGGCAGCAAGCAGGCGACAAACACAACCGACAAGGTCACCAGCATGACCATGACTCGTTTCTCTTTTCTTGCAGAATGTTCTTTATAATCCTTCTTAAAAGATCGAGTCACAGATTTCCTCCATTTAGCTTGGGTTTTAAGGTGTCTTATAATAAAGGATGTACATAATATGTTAAATAGAAAAATAAGATAAGAACTAACTATATCTATGAGAATAAAGAAGCTATGCATCATCTGTAGGAGATTTTCAGCGTTACTTCTGACAGAGGCAAAGAAAATAGATTTCTTGAATTGAGGAGAAAAATGATATTCCACTTGAAACACATAAAAAGGTGGCAATAGATACAGTAGAAGTACAATATAGATGATTAAGTTGACACTCGCAGCCATATTTCTAGTAAAAATAAGTTTTGCCTTGAATGGCCAAAACACTAATACGCATCGTTCAAATGTGGCGCAAACTGTTATAAGTCCACTCACTCGAATAAAATAGCCGTTGAGATAGAAGAAAATAAAGAATAAGGCCGAAGGGTCTATATCTCCACCACCTACAGAAATCCAGGGCATGGAGACCATGTTGTAGCCCTGTAGGGTGACCAGCGCGCCGAGCTCGATTAGTGCAAGCGAAACCAGCGTGACGGTGACACTGTTGTCTATCCCCTGATTAGAGAAGTTGCAGATGTTGAATATGTCTCCAATTATACCAAAGGTCCCAGCACAGATTAATATAAACATCAAGAAAAAGTTTGTTATGAACGGGTCTATTGTTAATCTTTCATAAGAAGGCATCCTGGAGGTTTCAGTTAAGAACGAATGTGTACCAACGTCTTTAAAATCAAGTTTTTACATTTATGGCTCCTTTTGTCTCGAAAGACACTTGATGTGCCCAGATGAGTCACTGGCTATGGTTTTGTCTTGAGACGGGGGCAGAATCTGGAGTGACTGATGAAGCCTATTCTGGAGCGGCAGAATTTGCCCTAGTTCGTGCATGAATATATGCGTCTGTCCTAGGACTAGTTGACAGGGAGGCAGCTTTCTTTTTTCTTTCTCTTGGCTGATGCAGCCTTCGTTTCTTTTGCACTCAGGGAGGTTCGTACCAGCCTTGCAGTGTATTCTCATGTAGTAACACAGATGTGTATAGTCTCAGCATACACGTGAATATTTTCAGCACAGATGTGTAATATAAACACCAAGAACAAGTGTGTCTATTTCCAAATATGTCATTGGTGGTTACCGTGTCAATTTGAAACAACCACCGCCCAGTTTTACAAAAAGTTCTTACCTTTATAATTTGGTTTTATAAATTAGTGCTTAATTATTTAATAATGAAATACTGCAAACAAGTTTCCTCGAGTCTATTTCTCAGAAAGCATTGGTCATATTCTTTCTACACATATTTTCCATAAGAGCTAATCTAAATATATGTATATATATTAGAGCAACCCTGAAAAACTACTCTATTAGAAATAATAATCCCACAAAGGAATTATTTTATTGAATTCATACAGAAAGAGAAGACAGTGTTAATTTTTAATAAGTTATGCAGTTATTGGCCTTTGACGACAGAGGCAGTCAAATAGATACAAACATTATAAGCCAATACCCTAATAGCAGATATCCATAAATATATCCAAAACAGTCCTCTATTCTCTATAATTTTAGCTATGTCTTTTTCTGAGGTGGGGAAAAGTGTGGTATCGTCGGCGTAAGCTTAAATTTTGACTACGGGGGTTGAGAAAAATAAATTTGTGGATTTATCTTTTGAAAAGAAAATTTAATTAAAAGTATGTTTATATAACCTCAATTTGTAATATTTACATCGATTCTGTGGTATTATACGTTGAATGATTGAATATAATGCCAAAGGTACCTGGTTCAAAACCTGATGGACGCATTTTTTAAAATAACCTTTTTTTTATTTCCTTTTATTAGTGTTTAAAAATGAGAATCTGTACTACGATAACCTGAAAAATAATAATTTTGTCTGATAAAATATATATTCATAGCTAAAAATGAAGATAAAGGCAGACGTATTTCTACAAGATGTTCATCTATCTTTCATTGTAAATTTATACTTCTGTATCTTGAATGATGATTTCGACAGCTAGTCTTGTCTAACAATATGATCAAACAGTTCTTTAAAAAATAAGATGAACAAATAGACGACATTTTTGCCTATAACAAATATAACGGCATTTTTTTTTATTTGAACATTGAAAAAAAAAAGTTAAACTTACGCCTAAAGATTGGAGGATCGATGGGACTATTTACCAAAAATGAAATAGCTAGCTACAAAGTTGTTCGTTTTTAAAGTTGAGAAATGAATCCATTTTCTGGCGCGTTTAAAAAAAAAAAAGATGAACGTAAAATACCCCATTAATTAATTTAAATATTAGATCCACGGGCTTCCAATCAAATAGTTTCAGGTCAATTTCATTTCAGTTCTATAACCTCTCGTTCATATGACCCGCGACACGATATGCTCACAAAATGTCAGAATGGACGCTTCTACAATTTATTAGGGTGGGGTTAATTTTTAAAAAATCTTCAACTGCCTTGTTCGTAAGCTGCCTGCATATATGTTTCTCTCTTCTATGTGAGTTCAAACAAGATGGCGCCTAAGCTGTTCTTGAAGCATTTTCGGGAGTCACCTTTGTTACGCTATCAACTTTCATTTTAAATAAGTTATTACCCTTGCGCAAGGTCGTTCCTAATGCAGGATATATGCTCTGCCTAGAGAAACTGTCTAACCATAAGCATCTTTCTACGCCACTGACTAGGAAGGAATGCATTTTTGCAATACTTCTATGGATATCTTCTCTAAAAGAAGGTTAAGCTTAGATGAAGCTAATCGTTGGCAAAGCTACATCATTTCTTTTCTTATTAGCCAAAAATGTTACAATACATATGGAGAGGACACTCTGAACAACGAATCGCCTTTCAACAGTTATCTTATAAAGGATACCTTTTTATAGATTTTGGAGTTTGCTTTGTAATCTAGTATTATTTTCCACGTGAGCTAATTGATGAAGTACAGTGCATGTCCTCAGAAATTTTGCAATTTCTTTAAAGTTTTATAAAAAAAATATACATTTAGAAATTGGTTTTTATCCAAAAAAAAGTACAAGTTTAAACATTTTATTTGAGTGTTTTAAATAGATAAACATTATATAATTTGTTTTAAAAGTTTTTTTATAATATGTAATCTTAAAAAAAGAATTTATATATACTACGATAATTTGTCTACTTACTTTAAATAAAATTTTTTTGGACAAAAATGCAAAATTTTGCTATTAAGCTGTCCATAGAGTTCTCTATATCATTGTACTACGAAAATAATGTATCGAAATGTTATCTGCAAAGGCATATAACTGTTGGAACAGATGTCATATATTTTTAAATTATATACAAATTACTAGTTTTTCAATTTTAAAAGTCAACTATATAAACATTAACTTTTCTTTTACTAAACTGTTTTAAATCAAATCTAATGTTTTAATTTTTATAAATTTCAGCATTTTGAAGAAATATTGAAGTAATATTTTGTAAAAAAGTAAAGAAAACATTTCTAGATTTATCTTTTAAAAAGAAAATTCAATTAAAAGTATGTTTATATAACCTCAATTAGTAATTTTTGCAATGTTCCTGTGGTATTTACGTTGATTGTTTGCTAGTTGAGCCAAAGGTACATGGTTCAAAGTCTCAAAGGCGCATTTTTAAAAATAACTTTTTTCTTTTTTGTCTGTAAAAAATGAGAATCTGCACTACGATAACCTAAAAAAAATAATAATTTTGTCTGAATAAATAAATAAATTCTTAGCTTAATAAGAAGAAAAAGGCAGACTTATTACATCAAGATGTTCATCTAGCTTTCTTTGTAATTTTATTACTTCTGTATCTACAATGATGATTTTAACAGCGAGTCTTGTCGAACAATATAATCAAACCTTTTCTTTAAAAAAAAAAAGATCAACATTTTCAACGGCATTATACAACAAATATGACGGCATTTTTTATTTGTTAAACTACGCCTAGTGATTGCAGGATCGATGGGAATATTTACCAAAAAGAGACAAGAAAATGAGTCGGTGGTATTGCTAGTTTTAATGCTGTTCATTTTTTAAGTAGAGAAATGAAGCCATTTTCTCGCGAGTAATAAAAAGTTGAATGTAAAATATCCCATTCATTAATGTAAGTACTAGATCCACGCGCTTGTAATCAATTATTTTAGGTCAATTTCATTTCGTTTCTGTAACTTTTTGTTTATATGGCCCATGACACGAGTGTCGGAAAAAAAATGGCCCGCAGGTTGAATTAGGGCCGGCTTCACTGTTCAAGAACACTGACTTAAATGGAGTGTACAGAAAGGCACGTTGTGACATGCGATAACATCACATACCAAAGATGCGATAAATTCTAAACTGATATTTGATGTTAAATTGAATTGAAATCACTAAGTATGACTCGATGTATCGTGTAATAAAAAAAAACAACACACCAACACCAACCTCTATTTCATGCATTAACTTGATTTATTCCTTTAGAGTTCTATAGAAGTTAAGGGCACATCAGTACTTCGCCCTCGTACACTGTTCACTGGCAATGTCTCTTGGGTCCATGTCCAACTTGCTTTCTTTTCTTTATGTTGCTCTCTTCTCTGTTTACTCTGGTCTTACAACCATTATCTTCCCATGTGGGTTCCGAGCCTGCTTTGAAACATTTTTCCTTATCCTCCAACAGGGTCTGCCCAATACATTTCCATTTGCATCACATGATTTCCTGCTCTATTGGTGTTTGCTGGTCTACTGCCAACAGATTGCAGTTAGACAATTTTTTTGGCCATTTAGCACCCATTATATGTCTTTAGATTTTGTTGGTTAATGCCTGAAGCTTGTCTGCATTGCTATTTGGTACTGTCCATGTCTCTGCGCTAGGCCCCACAAACCGCGTGGAGGTGGGTGGTTTTTCTCGTCGCCTACGCGTTGTTCCGTCCCTGCACTTGCGAATATTTCTATAAGTTATAGATATCTAGGATTTAATTCAAAATTTGTAAGTGTGATATGCTTACAAAATGTCTGGATTGGCGCTTTTACTATTTGATAGGGCAATTTTAATTTTTTAAAAACTCCAACTGCCTTGTTCGTAAGCTGCCTGCATCTATGTTTCTCTCTTCTATGTAAGTTCAAGCAAGATGGCGCCTAAGCTAATCTTTAAAAGTTTTCGGGAGTAACCTTTGTTACCACCTATCAAATTTCCATAGAGTTCTCTGTAACATTAATCTATTAAACTCTAATCATCTCTAATATCAATAATGCCTTATTTTCGGAAATTCCCGAATACGATAGTCCTTTCCTTGGCTCTAGATTGAGACCTAGTTATATTTATCTTATCTTATCTTATATAATACAGACGTTACTTCAAAAAAAAAAAAGATGATAACGTCCTACGCGTCATGCATTCAGTCATGCATATTAACCAACGACTTAAATTCTGCCAAGTCACTGGTTTTCCTAGCTAGCTCAGGCAACCCATTCCATGCTCTAATAGCACTAGGGAAGAAGGAGTATTTGTACAAATTTCTCCTAGCATATGGGATGAGGAATGTACCTTTATCTTTGTGTCTTTCTGAGTATTTTATTAAATTTTGTTTTTGTATTCGAAGATTATGGTTCAGTGTTTTATGTATAATTACTACTTTACTTGTAAGTCTTCTATCCTGAAGGCTTTCTAAATTTAGTGATTTTACTAAAGGTATTACTCTAGTCAAATGTAAATATTCGTTTGTTATGAATCTCACTGCTCTATTTTGTGTCTGTCCCAGTTTCTTAATGTTTTCTTGAGTTGGGGGGTCCCAAACGGAGGATGCATATTCTATTATTGGCCTAACCAAGGTTAAATAACATTTTAGTTATATGTTCATATTTGATTTATAGAAATTTCTTTTAATAAACCCTAATGCTTTGTTTGATTTTTTATAGTTAGGCAAATTTAAATTTATTTCTTTTTATTTAAAATGATAACGGTCAAACTAGAGATTTCCAAGTGTGGTCAACGAGCTAGTCATTCTTTTCTCGGCGATATACGTCAAGTGTTAAGTGTCTAGGAAAACCGTTAGAGCCGATTTTGAGATCCGTGTCCAGGTTCTAAATTCCTCTATGAAGTTGTGACTTGAACAGAGGTATTGTAAAAAGACATAATTTAAACTTCTCTTTTTCGATTTCTCTTGTGAGTGATTTAAAAGATTTGTGCAGCCCATGATATGCTTACTATATTAAATGATTGTGATTTGATTTATAAATACATGTAATAATGTTTACAAAACCTATCCACTTCAGTTTCGGTTTTTTGATAAGACAAATTTAGATTTGTTTTATTTATCTAAGTGATAACTATGTTAAAGGGTCAAAGGGGCACCAATGTTGACTCTTCAGCAACTTCACGATATTCGTCTGGTCCTCTATTGCTAAATCTACCTGTAAGCTTGGTGGGATTTCTTTGATATAAGAATGAACCATAATTCTTTAACAAGCAAACTCGGACAAACATTTCAACTTTAGACAATACTCGATGGTCTTGATTCTTTCTTCTCTTTATATGTTACGGTGTCACACTGATCTGCTATCTCATCCTAATCTGGCATCTTTTCACTGTAGTGTACAGTGAGCTTGAGTTCGAATCCCGTTTCGAGCAGAGTTGTGTGGGCTGAGCGCCTACAGGAAGCACGGAAACTTTGTCCCCGAACACACACCCCCATCCCTACACAAAAGAGATTGGCCCAGAACGCACTGAGGATGCTTACAACATGAAAGTTTCGCTATACAAAAGCAATTCAACAAAAGTTTAGATCAGTACATTGAACTTAAGAATACATACAAATATAAATATATCAAAAAGAAAATCAATGTATTTGAATAATCAGTATATTCGAGTTGTTTGTTAAGCATGACAGTTGTATGTTGTCTTTCAGTGGTATAACTAAACAAGAAATTCTATAAAAACGTACTATAAACTAAAAAACAACAACACAATGTTGTTGTTTTTGAATGTCTAATTGCGATGAGTCAACAAGGGCTATAGGAATTATTTTTTAACTGCTTGACATGCTTTGCAGGAAAAAAAGTTTATAATTAATTGTAACAGATTTGCATCCAAAACTGCGTGAATACCAAAAGAAATAGGACAATGTATTGTGCCTTTGTGCTTTTCTTTTTCCCTGTCAGGATTTTGCTTTGTTTTTTTAGCGAGAGTTTCTTCACGTGTAAAGAGAGTCTGAAGCGCGACAATCGTTTTCTTAAAGGCGCTCGCTTAGGGGACGAACACCGACTGTCAGCCGAACATTCGTCCACGAAGGCGACTCTCGGCGTCGGCTGCCTGGAGTCGTTCTTCTGCAGGAATCCGTTCCCGTATATGCAAGGGGCGTGGCTGCAGACGTGCTGCGGGACATCCCTCCGATTGCGCTCAATGTGTTCGCAGTGAAGCAGCTCTCTCTCCAGCCAGCTCAACGCTTTGGTGGAACTCGATCCCATGTCTGTGTCGAGAGCATCCTGGTGGTCAAAACCGTCGGTGTAGCCATTGTTGATTCCCGGAGTCGTGTTTAACATGTAATCATCACTCAACTTTGGATTGGGGGGTAAGTTAAGACCTGTTTTTGTCGAATGTGGACATTCACAACTATTTTGAGAAGAAGAGGCATTGTTTTCGGTAAAAGTCTGCATTTCCTTAGCCAGCCGCCAAATTTTTGTGGCGTTTGAGAATTGCTTTTCCAACAAGCTGTCGAATTTGTGTTTAAAAGTTTCCAGTTTTAATTTCAACCTTTCATCCCTCAACAGCTTCCTGTTCTTTTTCGCCTGTATGTCTGCCAGTGTTTGCGTCTCCACCTCTCTTACCGGTAGTGGCTGAGAGTGCATGGCGTCATCCTTAGACTTGAGACTCTCCAACGGTAGTGGAACGAGATGACCATGAGATGACACGCTTGGAATGGGATCGCCTTTCTCCTCAGAATGTTTACTGGCCATCACGTTCAGATTTGAGATCCACTTCTTTAAGCGATCTGATGTATCGACATAGTCTTCCGTATTTTTCGTGCTATGCATTTTTTTCTCCGCGACATACGAGTTCTCCGAGGATGACTCTAGCTTTCTTGATGCTGCCAAGTTGGTTCTCTGAGCTTTTGTTTTCGCTTTCACTGACGTTTTGGACGAGAGTAAATTTCTGCTTTTAATTGGGACCTTGGTCTTGTTCTTTGTAGATTTAGAAGGTAGATATGCTTTCTGTTTGGCACCTACAAAACACACACACACACATATATATATATATATATATACATATATATATATATATATATATATATATATATATA
The DNA here is from genome assembly GCA_030265305.1 of Biomphalaria pfeifferi. Lineage (NCBI taxonomy): Eukaryota > Metazoa > Mollusca > Gastropoda > Planorbidae > Biomphalaria > Biomphalaria pfeifferi. The sequence goes on along the minus strand of JASAOG010000175.1, from coordinate 484,317 downwards.
TATATATATATATATATATATTTTATCACCTATTCAGATAAGTAAATGATTTTGTATACTAATAGTGTGATTTCTCTACAACAATTTCACTGCTCCCTCCTCACCTGTTGGGGAGGTATTTTTACAATCAACATGTATAACAGTTTGAGAGCATGTGTTTAGAGAATTTAATGATTTATGTCTGTTGCTATCTCGAAAGAGAATAATAAATATAATGTTTCAAAAACTGTGACTTGATCATTTCAACCTTTGCCACCTATTATTACCCCTTGGCTTCTCAAGCCAACACTGTAACTACTCTACTAGTATAGAGATTATGAACATGGAAGATTGTATAGTTATCTACTGTTTCTATAGTCTTGTCCTATTTTTCAGGTTTGTGTTCATACTATGACCTATAAAGCTTATACCACCACTTCAGTCAAGTACAACTTCTTTCCCTTTTTCGAGATACCAAACAAAGTAATTAATTAATTTTTTTATTCATTCTTGCGTTGTCCAGGTAAAAGAAATAATTGTGCAAAGTTTCAGCTTGATCCGAGTTTGGGTGTGAGAGAAATAACGTGTACACACGTTAGACCAGAAAGACAGAGTGAGCTTTGTAAAAAGGTAGTGCGGATAAGTGACGTTCTGAATAATTGACGTCCGGATAAAGGACGTTCTACTGTATTGGTATTTGACCACTTTTCCCAATGGTTTAGTAATGACGTGCCTTACTTGTTTTAGAAAAAGTTTTTAAGAAAATGTATATGAATAATTAAGACACGAAAATGTAAAAAGAGTTGCAAGTGAAAGAACGTGAAACGAAAAATGTAAGAAGGATTTGGTTGGTTCTTAGGGCTGAATCTCTTGTCTAAATCTCGAAAGGCCAAACCAGAGTGTTTTAGAACCACGATTAAGAAATTTGATTTACGTAGACAAAAGTTGGGTCAATGATGATGCCCCAACGACGCTAGCATCCTGGGATCTGAGGTATAAATTATTTTTTTTACACTTTTAGAGAAGTTCGAGATATAGATCTCTTCGTTAAAAAACCTTTTTGGCCAGATTCAGCGGAGACTTCGGTGAAGTCTGACAACTCTAACAGTTCAGGGGTCGGCTGATCGAAAATGTTCTCCTCAGCATTGATTATGACCTCTTGCTTTTGGTCTTGTTTGCTTGAACCAGACACTTTGCCATCTGCAGATACAACATCATCTTTAAATGATTAGTCTTTGAACAACAAAGCTTGCTATTAAATGACAGCCTATAAGAGTTGAAGGTTTAGCCTCTATTTAAACGGTCTGTATACATATATTTTGAATATTTGGAAAAGATATTTTGAATTTAATCAAAAGGCAGTAACTCATTTATAACTTAGGCTTGAGGATATATTTGTTCGCCTGAACATTTGAAATAGATTTAACTTGCGCTGTTGTTGCTAGACAAAAAAAACGAAACAAAAAACAACAAATAAAAAAAAACCAAGAAAAAAACACACAAAAAAAAACCCAGGAGAACAAAAACTGTAAATTGAGTGAGTGACATGTAGTACCAGTTTATCATTTATGCACCCTAAGACAACCGCCATAGTCCTCGAAACTAAAATCAAACTGTGGGCTCCTTGGTCAGAGCAACATTTTTGTATGCTAGCGAATCTTGGGTAACGAATCTGAGAAGGCTCCTTCGAAGAACATACCGAGATCATGTTACCCAGGGGCAGTGCTTTTTTTTAAAAAAAATAGGTGCCGGTACCCAGTGATTAGGTGCCAGTACTCAGTAGTTGAATGCCTAACTTTTAACTACTAAAAATTAATAATATACGTTAAAATACAAGAAAAATAATAACTTTTTCAAAAAGGTGCCGGTACGCAGTACCGGTACGTACCGTCACAAAAAAAGCCCTGCCCAGGGGCGTAGCTACGAATTCGCCATCATTTGGGGGGCTTGACCACTTTTTCGTAATATTTAATATTTAATGTAAAAAAAACACTCATTTGGGGGCCCCGTCAAATGGAGGCCCGGATTCGCGGAAGATATCCTTCGACAAAACGAAACACATGACCAAAGTAAAACATGGAAGCTAAAAAAAAACAAAATTAAAAGAAAGCGAATAAAATGGCCGTCTAAGATGGCGTCGCATCTTGTAAAAAGGCCTAACATCTACGGGCACCAGCTAGGAAGATGCTGTGGAAGTCGCTTATTACCGAACTTTGTGGGGAAAGCTTATCACCCTTTGTATCACACGGCGCGAAGGGACTCAGGACTAAGTCTCATAATAATATCAAAGTGGAAAAATAGGTCACCTACATTATTAACGCCAATGGTGTCAGTAACAAACATACACATCAGTAAGGCCACTTCTTATGCACTGTGGGAAAATGTTTCAAGAAGCAGTATAGCACGGACAGGATACGTAGTTTGGGCATCACTGATTTATTTTGGTATCTATATATCTAATATTAAGAAAACAGCTGATGATAAGTTTACCAGCTTTTGGTATCTCCGATTTAGTGCTTCTCTTGACGCTTTGCTTTGTAGAAAAACGCTGAGACTCGCTTGGCTGTTTCTGTTTGTAAGATACAGTCTTCAGTTTGTCTTTGCTCTCACGTGCAGCTGTTGACTTCATGTCGTTCGTTAGTTCCTGGCACTCAGGATGTCCTAAATATTTGAATAATAAGCCAGACTTATGATACGGTAGACCTGCGTCTACTTGAATAATAGAATGGACTTTTTAAAAAGCGCCCTAAAGATCCCGAAAAGTAAAAAAAATCTTAGACTTCAACAAAATTCAAACCCGGAATTCAGTTCGAAAGCCAAACGCTATACCAATCAGCCACTGCGTCTCCAATTAACAATAGTGGGAAGCGTGGTCTAGAGGCTAAGAACCCTTGTCTTGGCCCCTATGAAGGGGGCCCGAGGTTCGACACCCGACTCGGGCAGAGTTGTGTTTACTGAGCGCCTAAAGGGAGCAAGGAAAACCTACTCCTAGATACCCCCTCCCCCCACAGGTCCTCAAATGAACACTTTGAGCATGCTATAAGCATGAAAGTAGCGCTATATAAAAGCGATAATTATAAAAGCGATAATTATTATTTACAAACTGTTGTTTTTTTTTTTCTTTATAATTAATTCTTCATTCTTGTGTTGTCAGGTAAAAAAAACAACAATTAGGCAAAAGTTCAACTTGATCCGAGATTAAGTGTCGGAGAAATTACGTAAACAAACTTTTTAACGCACAGACAAACAGAGTAAGTTGTTATAAGCTCTGTAAAAAGCAGGTCAAATATAGTTACAGTAAGAATGGCTGCCTGGTCGTGCGGTTTGCACGCTGGACTGTCGTTCGGATTTATCGATGGTCCCGGGTTCAAACCCTGCCCGCTCCCATCCCCCGTCGTCCTGCGGGAGGTTTGGACTAGGAAGTAAACTATCTTCAACTCTGAAGGAACATCCGAAACATGTAAAACATTTTACAAACATTTTTACAATGGGATCGGATGGGTTGATACCGAAGTGACATTTGATGGACATCTATGTTAATACTTCACGTATGGGGCTGTTGTGGACGGTCTTTGACTTGTAGCACCGAACTGTTGGTAGACAACTAAACTTCTGTTTTAACTTGTAAAAATTGGCATAATTTGAATGACGTCTTTTTGAACACTACTAAAGATAAATGTTATTACAATGGAGATAAAATCATCTTGAGATGAAATTAAATAAATGTAGTAGACTTTAGTAATAATATCTTGCATCATTCACACTACATAGCAAACCTTTTCCCACAGTCACCCTAGAAACAATAAAATTCCCAATAAGAAACAAATATAAAGGCACACTTTATATGCTAGGACAATTTCGTAAAAGTGCTTCTTTTTTCCTAGTGCCTTTATAGCATGGAATAAGTTGCATGAACCAGCCAGGAAAACCAACGATTTAGCAGAGTTTACGTGACTTAAATAAACATGCATGATGCATGGCAAGACAGAAATATGAAATGAGTAGGACATAATTATCTTCTCTTTCGTCTGTCATTTATAAGATACTATCTCAATTCTACTCACGGCACGGCCAATAGGATTGATTAAGATTATCAATCTAGAGTCTACTATTCTGTGGCTCAGATCTAGATCTTTTCCTTTGACTTCCCACAATCTATGTAGCTATTGGTTACATAAATCATAACATACAGATCTACGTGTTCTAAAAAAAAACAATTAGTATACAATAAAATATTTCCATTACAAAACCGTGAACATTTCCGGTTAATGCGAAACAAAACTTTTTAGATTTTAATTGGTGCTTCATCGGAAATGGCAAATCTATGAAATGAAGATTGTTCTGAAAGTCCAAGGCATTTTACGTTTTGTGAGAAGATCTTTCCCCTCTGCCAATCCTTAATACACAGCTTCGGTCACAGCTGGGGGCATCTGTAATCACCAGGCGCCCCATAATTTTCAACCTTTTTTCTACTTTTGTTGTGTACGCCATTTGCAATCAAGAACCTTTCCCCTAATGCTTTGCTCTCCATATGGATCTATCCAGTGCTTCTTTCGCCCAACTGATGGTGCCGATTTTGTAAGAGCTTCATATAGAAAAGTATGATTTTTCTTTGTATTTTTTTTTTTTTGAAGCTGTTAGGTATGACTTCCTTTTTATTTTCTTCATCTTCTACTCATCTCCTCGTGAATATCAGGCATCAGTGTCTGACTTTCATGATTTACTGCCTACATTTCTCTGTTCTTTAATATCTGCATAGGATCAGTGTATATATATATCTCTTATCTTATATATTACAGACGCATGGGCGCTTGCAGGATTTTTTGCATGGGGGGTTGTGCAAGTTGCCTCCTATGGTTCAAAGTCGTAGCTTCAACTTTTTTGTTGCAGAGAAAATTAAAGAAAAGATCCCCCCTCACCCCCCCCCCCCATACCTAAGCGATATTAAGTGCACTTTAAATACTTGCTTCATGAAATTAAAAAAAAAAAAAAAATTAACATGAGAACACAGTATTTACTGTACACCTTGTTAGGTTAATCCGTGCGTTTCGTGCTTCCCGACGATCGATCAAACAAAAACTGCAGACTTTGACAGTTGCTGCGAAACTGTCAATAATTTTACTAATGAATTGCTTCTCGTCGCTATGGAAAATCTTATCGTGGACAGTTCTGATATTCTTCTTCACGTTGAAACTCTTGCATTGAATTAGGAAGAAGACAAAAAAAAAATTAACTGAGCATTATTATTTCTTGAGGCGCGGTGGCTGAGCTGTAAAGCGCTTGGCTTCTGAACCGGGGGTCCCGTATTCGGATCTTGGTGAAGACTGGGATTTTTAATTTCGGGATCTTTGGGCGCCTCTGAGCTCACCCAGCTCTAATGGGTACCTGACATTAGTTATGGAGAAGAAAAGGCGGTTGGTCGTTGTGCTGGCCACATTACACCCTCGTTAACCGTAGGCCACAGAATCAGATGACCTTTACATCATCTGCCCTATAGACCACAAGGTCTGAAAGGGGAACTTTACTTTGTTTTTAACTTTTATTATTATTGTTTGAAAAGCGAGACGTAATGAAGAAACTAACGAACCAAGTAACGTAATGTAAAACCCGTGTTCTGTAGTAACTCCCGAAATCCAAATATGTGGTTTATGCTCGGTGTGTCTATCGACTGCAAATTCTCGGCAGCACCAACTCAATACCCGGTACTAAGTCTGTCTGTCAGCAGTCTCGCCTTCCTCAAGATGCCAACCCATCAGCATGGTCAAGTTGGGTTTCGATTATGTCATTTATCTGACTGCTGATGTGCTGTTGTTAAGGGACGGACAACACAACAACAGGGAAACTGGTTTAAGAATAGGTGAATAATTGACGACAATGAAAAGACAAATGAGTAACACATGAGGAACAGGCAATGATTACACATGTGCAGTTCGTCTGGTTTCATTTGCAGCCGTTATTTTAAGATCTACTAAAAGTTCAAAGATCTCCTTAAAATTGTGACGAAAAACGCGAATGGACTCGTATTTCTAAGAGGTAAATTTAGCACCAACGATCTCGCTTGGGACTGTTACGAAGAAATAGATAATGTTCTAGATGACACTAACAGCATTATGTATATCTGAAACGTCATTCAGGTCATTGATAAAAACATTATATCTGTGTGACGCGCAATGGACAAAGGCTGCTTTTGGATATTGTTCATGATTCGTTGCCTGAGCATAGTTCTGAATGCTAGCCATCAAGGGAAAGCCATCGTAGCTTTGGCCGAGTAGTTTGTCCATGTCTAGACTGTACATAATGTATTCGACGACAACGACGACAGACGAAGACAGTGCGTCTCTTTGAACAACAGCTACAAAACCATTGAAGTCTTCTCGAATACAATCGCAATGAAAAACCAAATGCTCAATGCCATATCAGGAGTTAATTCACCAATAGATCCAGCAATGCAGTTAATTCACCAATAAATCCAGCAATGCAGTTAATTCACCAATAGATCCAGCAATGCAGTTAATTCACCAATAGATCCAGCAATGCAGTTAACTCACCAATAGATCCAGCAATGCAGTTAATTCACCAATAGATCCAGCAATGCAGTTAACTCACCAATAGATCCAGCAATGCAGTTAATTCGCCAATAGATCCAGCAATGCAGTTAATTCACCAATAGATCCAGCAATGCAGTTAATTCACCAATAGATCCAGCAATGCAGTTAATTCACCAATAGATCCAGCAATGCAGTTAATTCACCAATAGATCCAGCAATGCAGTTAATTCACCAATAGATCCAGCAATGCAGTTAATTCACCAATAGATCCAGCAATGCATGTCGCAGTTATCTATGTAACTGTATAGTAGAATTATTTCTCTAATTGATAGTGCGGCGTTGATCACTATATTGATGACGTCATTACACTATTTCTTGTGTAGACTGGGGGAATGAACTTTTGTTGCTTGTCACAACTTCTAGTGACGTAAAGTTACTGTGTGTGTGTGATTTGCGTCATTTATCGTCAAGTACAGTCTCTCCATCTTGTGCTGTATAGAGGCAAGACATGTTTTGAGAGCTCTTGAATTTCTCCTTGGTTATTGTTACTGGATAGCCTTAACGTTTGCCTTGGACATTTTCTTGTTGGATTATCTTGACCCCTGTTTAGGGTGAGTTTTTTTTTTTTTATGGTATAGTTTTTCTATTTGAATCCGTTTGTATTTGTAAGTCTATATTTAGACTAGATCTAGATGATTAGAAGAATCCTTTCTTTTATCTTCTATAGGGTTTTAGCGACAAGTCTAGGTTTTGGTCGTAGTCTCAGTCAAGACTCTATTTCAAGTTTTGGCGTCAAGTCTAAGTAGTGATCTTAGCTTGGTGTCAAGTCTATGTGTAAGACTCAGTGTCAAGTCTTGGTGTCAGGACTTGTTTATCCAGTCTCAATTTTCTATACTGAGAGTACAACTTTAGGTCTACAGTCTACAGGACTGAGGTCTTCACCTCACTAATGTCAATTAGTCGTTTGGTGTTCAAGTTGACTTTTTCATGAGTCTGAGGTTCAAGATTCCAGATTGCTGGTTGTCTTGATCAGACCTGATGTTACAGTAGGAACTATAAATTTTTAGAATTGTCGTCAGTGAACAGTATTAGATCTAGAGGCCAAACCTATGTGGATTACCAGTTGTTGTGTTGGAAGTCTATTTGAACAACTTATGATGAATATATCAAGGTAATGATCTTGTTTAAATAATGATCATTTATATGTCACAAAGAAAATAACTGGATTATGTTGGAGTACATATATTACACATATATCTATTGATATTGATACTATTATTATCATTCATCATACATCAGATCATTTGTAAATATATATCACTAGAATAAATGTTTATTGTTATTTAACATCATACACTTGGTTTATTAATTTATTATATGACTGTATGTGTATGGCGTGCTTGTCAGGCTGAACTTGGGCCAAAATATTATAAGTTCAGAAAAGAATAACAATAACTAAAATTGAGGTAATAGTATGATAGGTACAATAAAACACAAGAACATGACAATGCAGTTAACTCACCAATAGATCCAGCAATGCAGTTAATTCACCAATAGATCCAGCAATGCAGTTAATTCACCAATAGATCCAGCAATGCAGTTAATTCACCAATAGATCCAGCAATGCAGTTAATTCACCAATAGATCCAGCAATGCAGTTAATTCACCAATAGATCCAGCAATGCAGTTAATTCACCAATAGATCCAGCAATGCAGTTAATTCACCAATAGATCCAGCAATGCAGTTAATTCACCAATAGATCCAGCAATGCAGTTAATTCACCAATAGATCCAGCAATGCAGTTAATTCACCAATAGATCCAGCAATGCAGTTAATTCGTGATGATGCTGCTGCTCGTATTTTTTTTTTTTTTTTTGTTTCTTGCTGCTGCCAGACGTAAATGACTGCACACGTCACTCTTGTTCAACGAAACTTTTGCATTTATAACATCGAAAGAGAGTTGGCAAGGATTTCCTCAATAAAGCAACATTAGTCACATCCTAGGCCTCAGCTAAATATAACAATAACTATAATTATGTGCAAATGAAAACAAATCACTACTAACGTACTATAAAATATTTGACACCCTTTATAGTGCAAAGAATTGTAAGCCTATAAGAAAGCGTACATGGTCGGACATTAAATCCAACTTAATCTGTTGATTACAATAATAACTTATTCTTACAGCTGTACTTCAGTAGAAGCACTACTTGTTAAGTTACTACTTAGAAGAAGCTAATTGATTTGAAGGTGTAAAAAAAATGGTTACAATATTGCTTCTCAAAATTCAGAGGGGTGCACGTACATGGGTGGCCATCAATTTCTGATAATCCTAGGGTAGCCTACTAAAACATTAACTTATTTATACATCTATACTTCAGTCACGACTTGTTCAGTTGCTAGTTAGATTTTAATTCAGCTGATGGTTTTTAAAAAATGGCTAGATATTGGGTAGCAAACCACCTTGCACCCCCCTGCGGGCGCCCATGTACAGACGTTATGTAAAATACTGCTCTCATCCTTGGATACCGCCTGACTTACGAGTAGCCGGATACCGCCTGAGTTCTAGACAATAAGATTTCACGACCGCTTGACGCTTGCAAGAATCGTGCAGGGTCGGATTAGGGGGGGGGGGGGGGGAAGGCCTCCGCAAGAGAGGGTTGCCACAAAAGAAATATTAAAAAATACAACTCTCTTCTTTTTGTTCGCCATGCCTGTTGTAAAGACTTGCGCAAACGTATGACGACTTACTGGAAGGGAAATTACTGTTTTAGTAGGTGGGGATAATTGACATTAACATTCGAAGCGAAGAGATTTAAATTTGAAAGTAATTAAAAAGCAAAATCACTTTAGATCGTTTACAGCTTGAACTATCTTTATATATAAATTTGCTTTACTGTAGTTATTGACTTTTATAAAAACTTAAATTTAACAAGGTTACAAAGACAGGTTGTGTGGAAACACAAAATCAAAATCGGCCCCCGAAGTGATCCACCCAGGCAGGAAAAAGGCAGGTTTCAATATTTTCAGAAGAATATCGGTAATAAATTCTATCAGAAGTGGTCCACCCAGGCAGGAAAAAGGCAGGTTTCAATATTTTCAGAAAGAATATCATAATGAAATTCTATCAAAAGCAAATGACAGAGAAGAATGGAGAAAGAAGGTTGACAGATCATGTGTGGTGCCCCAAAGGTCCAGCAGACCAAGGGATAGGTGAAAGTGAATGTGAAGTTAGATGTGATCCTGGTCTAACTAATGTCTTATGATAAGTATCTAATTGATCTAATTGTTTTGTAAAGGGTCAGTCTCTTAATCAAAGCCTCAAGAAAAAAACATTTCAGTAAAAAATAAAAATCCTTTAGTTTTGTGTTCCATTGTAGAAGTAGTACTCGGCAGTTCAAGCGATAATATAAAAAAACTACTTTCTGCCTTAGTTTCTTTAAATTTTCTATATAGGTTTTCCTTCTGCACATGTTGTGTCTTTAATCTATTATTAAACCAGCGTTTATCTATTTTGTTTGATGTGTATTTAGTTGGTATATGATTTCCTATAATGTTTTTAAGATAGTTTTAATGAAATTTCAGAGGTCATCGACTAAATCTACTTTCTTTGTTGAAATAATGTAGTGACAATAATTTTTTAAAAAACTTCTCGAAATTATTTTTTTCTTTTATTTGTAAAATAATTAATAGTAAATGTGTTTGTTTCGAGTAGTAATGTATTGTGTTTAACTGGGTATGGAAAGACCAGTTGACCTTCATTGTAGATGGATGAGTGAACAGCGATTAAAGTGTGTAAGTCAGGACTGTGTGGAAATGGGTCAGATATACAACATGAAGCTGGAGTGAACGAGAAGAATGTAAAACTCATAAGGCGATGTGCTAATTGAGGTTATAGTTGTTTTTAGCGTGCCTATTAAGCCTCTCTTCGAAGGGCCTCCAGACCTCCCAATCTGGCCCTGTAATCGGGGAATCTCACGATGCCCTTTTATCGTGATATGGATGATTAGGGAAATAAACTATATAACTCCTTATTATGATAAAAGATGTTAAAATAAGAGACAACAATAATAGAATCACTTTTAGTTTATTTTTTTCTTTACCAAACATTTCAATGACAAAAAAAAAAATGCTAAGACATAAGGTAACAGCTTTAAAAGTCTAAACTTTAAGTAAATGAGCTCATTGGAACATGTACAAGTGGCGTACTCAAAATGTGTGTACTCAGTAAGCGTATAAAGTCCCTGCAGTAAAGCGTGCTAAGTGCGTTGTGTTAACAAACCAATGTCGAACATATAAAAACCCGTGACACACATTATTATGTTAACTCTTTCTCTCTAATTGACGATGCCAATGTTGATTTGACCCGATTAAATTAAATTAAATTTTGGATTTATAAACTTTAATTTGCATTGTGTAAAATGAGCATGCATTTCCCTATAATTCGATACCAAATTTAACATTTTCAGATATCAAACAAAAAAGTTATTGAAGTTTAATCATAACAGGAGAGTGAAAAACAAATGAGCAAAATGAATAAATCTTTCTGAACGAGGAAAATAATTACAGAGAGAAAGAGTTAATTTATTTTCCTAAGCTGATCTTTCTGCTTTTCGTGACATACAATGTACAGGAAATAACTTGTTAGTGTGTGTGTGTTTGTTTGAAACTATTAACTTCTCCGTAGTCAATTTTTATGAGCTCTTTAGAGTTTGACTTGCTCACACTGTTGTTACTGTCGAGATTCTTGTTACAATGCATGCGATGTTACGGTTGAGTAACATTTGCACCCACGTAGGGTCTCCAGTCGTAGGTCACAATAGGGCTATTGCCACTGAAACACAGAATACATAGACACATCAATTAAAAGAATGTAACAAATTGACATAAGCATTTACGAAGACAGGCGCAGACATCGGGAAAAAATTTAATCAGAGCCCCAGGGAACAACGGCGATAAAGGTTTAGTCTATGTTTGTTCACTCAGACGTCAGTCAAGTTAGTTCAAGTTTTATAAGTTGAAACATAATAGCTGTTTAATTGTGTACCAGCAGTTTGTGGCTATAAGTCAAAGTCCGTCATCAATATTCGGTAGCCAGCATTCTCCGACTATATCGCTTCTCCACAAATATCAGGAATAGCCAAATACTGACATTTGAACAATGTAGTGTATTACAAAGGGACGTAATGGGCATATATTTTATTTTTAATACTGAAACCCAGTACTGTTGTATTTTTTATAGATTATGGAATAGATTGTACATTATTATTTTGTTTATTTTTGTTTCAAAAATTTTAACACATAAATGTCATTAATTTATTAAAATATTATTGTTAACAGTTGATAAAAGAAAAAATATAGACATCTGATGATTAAGTATTAAAACCGATTTTAATTCCAGTAAACATATGTACTGTCTATTGTTTGTCTCAATTAGTTATAACGTAAAATCCAGAGACTAATATATCTTGTTGCTGTACCAATTCTTCATCTTACAAAAGGAATCCAATCTTGTCGGCTGGTGAACGCATCAACGACGACATAACTAGTGTTTGGAACCTTTTGGCTTCCGTAGTAAATTAAGACAGATCCTTCCGAAAGAATCAAGAACTGCGTCCGTGTACGTACATGTGTCTACAATAGAGGACAATCACGTGATGGTCAAGTTTGGACAGTTTCTGACCAATGTTAACGTGAAGTGTTGTGTAAACCGGGAACTTGCGTTAGTGTCTTGTGAATAAAAAAAAAAAATTTTCTTCAACTTAATCTTAACATTCAAAAAAGGAAGAAAAAAGGGAAAGAAGTTGAACACTACTGCAGTTAAACCTAGAAGTATTTGTCTACCCTTTATTACAAAATTACTATAATTAAACGTACGAATTAAATAGATAATTCGTTACGTTGATTGATTATCATGAACACCTTGTATTTTATCCTCCAATAAACATTAGAATTTTTCCACCACACATACACACGCATATGGCAAGTGAATTCAAGCAGCCCTTTGTCTTGTATTTTCCCTGCAATATCCTGATAGGGACATGAACTCAATGTGCATCCCTTGCGTGCACACTTAATGTTATATTTACCCGTTATTTGTAGCTGATACCCGTTCTTCCAACTTTGGAATAGTTGGCAAATGATAATAATAATAATAATCTTTATTATCCATAAGGATATTTGTCATACAATTTGTGTATTACACCAAACAAAACATTATAACTGTAGAAAACCAAAATATACAATTATACCAGACCCACTCATAATTTACATGCGAAAGTTTATATCAGATAGTTTCTATTTAATAACCGAACTACCAGGGGTACAATAAATGTGTTTTTTAGGTCTGTTTGTCTTTGCTATCGGTGTCTTGAATCTCTTTTGTGATGGTAAAATTACAAAATCCTGACCCAAAGGTTATTTTTTTTATTTCTAGAAACTATTTATATTTTTTAAAATGATTTTTTTATCTATAGCAGTTTCTTTCCAATTTATCTCGTTTAGCCCCGCCAGTAAAACTAACACGCGAGTGCATACAGCTTTTTTTTTAGGGGGGGGGGGAAGGGAACGAATATTTGTCTTTTAAAGTGTTGTTCTGTTTTCGACCGTGTTTACTCCGCAATGTATTTAAAAACAATCAAAATATTTATTAAAAAATACTTTAACACTACAAAGCTTATATAATGGAAAGAACACATTTTCAGACATTATTTCAATTCGGTAAGATTTATTTCCCTGTACTAAATCAAACAATTACCAGTAATTAATAGGTTAATTTTGCTTGGTTCATGTGTTGTTATGGACAGTGAATAATTGTGCAAGATCTCAACTTGGTCCGAAAATGGGAAGTGGGAGAAAAAAATGTACAAATTTTGTAGCAGACAGACAGACAGACAGATGGAGTGTGTCCAAAGTATGTCAAAAGTTTGTAAAAAAAAAAATAAAAGGAAATAATAATCCATTCACTTGTATAATTGTGTATACACGTCTACTATTCAAGACAAAGTGGAGGCTACTTACGATGGTGTGTAATAGCATGCTAAGAATGCGATGTCCGTCAGTTGGTTAGTGCCGTACTCAAGATTAGCACAAACTGTATAACCACATCCTACATCTGTCGTTCTGTCCCATATGACCTGAAAAGAAATAACAACTACGTTGTACTGTAACTCTTGCTATTTTAATAAGGGTTATTTAATAAGGGTCACTTTACAAGGGTCATTTAATAAGGGTCATTTAATAAGGGTCACTTAATAAGGGTCATTTAATAAGGGTCATTTAATAAGAGTCACTTAATAAGGGTCACTTAATAAGTAAGGGTCATTTAATAAGGGTCATTTAATAAGGGTCATTTAAAAAGGGTCATTTAATAAGGGTCACTTAATAAGGGTCATTTAATAAGGGTCATTTAATAAGGGTCACGTAAAAAGGGCCACTTAATAAGAGTCATTTTACATGCGCCTGTAAAGATAGAATAGATTTTTTTGTTGAAAATCAAGGATACAAAACTGGTATAATAGTTTTCTTCAAGATTAATGATTGTGTAACACATTTAACTCATGAAACTAGCCATATTAAATACAGTGTACTCCCGTCATAATAATTATAAAACTATCACAATTTATTCAAATAATGACAACGAAATTTGAAAACCATTTACGCACAAGATAATAATAATAATAATAAAAATAAAGCATGTCTATGAGTCCGAAGATCAATGAGGATTGCAGTATTTCATGTGGCTACGCAGCCCCGGCTGTGACCTACATATATTTGGCCACGCACAACATAACAAAAAACAAAAATCAGTCAAAATAAGCAGCATACTGATTACGTATGCTGAAGACAGTAGGTGTAACAAGTTCTGTAACATTTACTCAAGTCAATAGTAACGAAATCAGACATCATTTAGATATGTTTGAATACAGAAAGTAAACACCATGCACCTTGTTGATGATATGGCTATCCATATGAATCAACATTAAGCTTAACGATGTTATAATTAGCAACAGCAAATGATATCTACCTAGATGATGTTATATCTATCATATACTAGTGAATTCCTCATTAATCTTCGGACTCGAAGACAAGCTTTATTATTATTATTAGGTAATTTTATCATTATCAAATATTAACCTTTAAGATGTAATTAAAAAAAGTTCCCCTTTCAGGCCTTCTGGTCTATAGGGCAGATGATCATCTATTTCTGTGGCCTACGGTTAAAGAGGGTTTCATGTAGCCAGCACAACGACCAATGATCACCTTTACTTTTCCCCAACCTTTAGAGCTCGATGAACTCAGAGGCGCCCAAAGATGCCAAAATTAAAAAAAAACAGTCTTCATCAATATTCGAACCCGGGACCCCCGGTTAGAAAGCTAAAATCTTTACCACTCAGCCACCGCGCCTCAGATATTATTTACTAAGGCAGGGGCGGACTGGCTATAAGGGCACTAGGACAAAAGCCCTGTAGGGCCACCGAAAGGGTCGCATGGATGCCACTATGTAGTAATTGTTGCAGGTTTTATAATATTCTCTTATAAAAGCGGCCTTTTGAGCATTGTGTTTAAAAGAAATCTCTCTAGAGTGTAATACTTATTTGATCTAACAAATTTTCATAAATAATGTAATAGCCTACATTCATAGACAGTGTTGCCAGTAGGCTTCACCCTTTTAGGGGCTACACACTGAGCGATTAAAAAGCAACATAAGGCCTATATTTCTTATAAAGACATATAGAGCCCAATGTGTACAGTTATAGTTACTCAAATTTAATGATTTTGAGGATAGGCCCTTCATATGATATTCAATTTATGGGCCTAATTGTATAGAAATGCACTCGCCGATTTTGACAGCCAGCCCGCCCCTGTACTTAGATAATTTCATCAATACCAACCGACATTTACCTAGATTATGTTATGGCTATCTTCAGTGAAGTCCAGTAGGGCGTCGGTGCCGTAGGCGCCATGATCCCTTTGGTGGTTAGAAAGGCTTTTATCCAACAACCAGGCCTGGACATGGGGCTCTTCACCCCTGTCCTGTCTGAGGGCTCTCAGCGGTAGACGGTATATCGGTTGACTGGGCCAGACCGGCCCGTGCCGTGTACACAGCGCTCCGTCCCCGTTCTTGGGCCCCACTCCCTACAAGTGGCCGAGAACAGAGCTGACTGCGGGGAGCTTGTCTCATATTCCTATACTGTGACCGCCACTGTTCCGTGCAAGGACCGCCACTCCAACTACGGGTCACTGATGATGGCCCCCTTGTGGAACGGCGTGGCGGACTTTTTGGACTGGTGTGCGGGCTACTTGTTCCATGCCTACCCCGAGTTAGATAAAAAAAAAACAAAAGCTCACCCAGGGGGGCCCGCAACGGCCAGATTCGCTACTCGTTCTTAGCCTATCTAGGTCCACCCCTAGACGTTTCCACCGGAGGCGCCACGCTGAGGCGACGGGTAGCTGGAATCCTCGGGTTATGGCTATCAGATATTATTTACTTAGGTAACCCCATCAATAGCATACAAACGATCTTATAACTATCAAAACCTTCTTATCTAGGTGATCGTATAAATATGAAACAAAATGTACCCATTGAATACCGGTCTCAAACCCCAGACTCTCACCTGTGTATAGTGACAGCAGTCACTGGCTCTAAAGCTGCAACATTCCTCAAACGTTCCGTTCACATTGAACTTTTTCTCCTCAACCCATTCCGCGATCATCGCTGTCAGCTGATTGCTTATGGGCCTTGTGTTCCCCACCGCTGCTATATTCTCACCTGGGTTTCGATAGTCACATTCAAAACTTATTATGAAATAAGACTAACATTGCTATATTGATCCTATTGGAAATTTGTCGTGATTACAAGGACTCTTTTTATTTGTAAATTAATAAATAAATAAAAACAAGATACACACACACACACACACACAAAGCTTATCTAAGGGAAAGAACACCGCACTTACAACTATATATCTCAATAATGTAGAAACTATTTCCCTTACTTGATATGAAACAAAATAATTAATAAGCGTAATTCATTAACGTTTTGTTAAATACAACAAATAATTGACAACAATTTCCACTTGATCCGAGATGGGTTTGGGAGAACAATTATATAAGGGGACCAAACCCTACATATTTAGCCGTATCTTTGAGTACTGAAGGATTAATTTTCCTTGTCGGTATCAACAAAAGGTATCAGCTGGGACTGCGCAGCCAAGAGAAATACTGCATTCCTCACCAATCTTCGGACTCGAAGACTAGCCTCATTATTATTATTATTATTATTATTATTATTATTATTATTATTATTATTGACTAATCGTTTCTTTGTGTTGTTTTTTTAATACTTCAGGTGAATTATGAATATTTGTGCAAAGTTTCAATTTGATCCGAGAACGGGTTTGGGTTAAATAACGTGTTCAAGCTTATTATCAGACAGACAGAGGGAGTAGATATAAGCTCTGTAATAACAACTTTCACGAAGGAAAACAGGCACAACACACGCAGTTCATTGAGTGACTACACACAGACGTCACAATCCCTAGTCAACGGAGTAGCGCTGATACAGCCTGATAGAATGACAACTTGACGTAGTTATCATGGAACAGGTGGCAGTTATCTTCTTAGATTTTTCCAACTTTGCTGAGGCATTTTCGTTCAGCAAGTTCAATTAAATATGGTAGTGTTGTGTGTGTGTGTGTGCGTGCGCGCGCGCGTGTGTGTGTGATTATGACGCTGAAATATGACCAACTATGGCATTGTAATCAGATAAATTTTAGTACATTTATCTTAGTCATGGAAACTTGAGTTGATGATCTGGTGTTGTTGACTTTAACTAATTGGGGACGTTGTGTTAGGAACTATAGAACCCTTGCTTGTATTTAGTTTGTTGATCATTAGATGGGGGGCTGTATGGTGTTGAATGCCGAGGAGAAATCTACGATAAACACTAGTGCATACGATTAGGGTGTATAAAGATGCTTCTAAAAAAGTCAACATCAAAGAATGGACAGGTCTGTCAGTGACTGAAATTCTATCCAAGGCAAAGGGCAGAGAGGAATGGAGAAAGACGGTTGACAGATCTTGTTCCCCATCGGACCAACAGATTAAGGGACAGGTAAAGATGAAGGTGAAGGTTGCAAGGTCTGAAGGGTACTTTAACATTTTACTACGTTGAGACGTAAGAAGGAAGGCAGAGAGATGCAAAGAGAGAGAGAGAGTGAGAGATAGAGAGGGAGAGAGAGATGGAGATAGAGAGAGATAGAGAGAGAGATAGAGAGAGGGAGAGATAGAGAGAGATAGAGGGAGAGATAGAGAGAGAGAGAGGGAGAGATAGAGGGAGAGATAGAGAGAGGGAGAGATAGAGAGAGGGAGAGATAGAGAGAGAGGGAGAGAGATAGATAGAGAGGGAGAGAGAGGTAGAGATAGATAGAGAGAGAGAGAGAGGTAGAGATAGATAGAGAGAGGTGGAGAGAGAGAGGGAGAGATAGAGAGAGAGGGAGAGATAGGGAGAGATAGAGAGAGAGAGGGGGGAGATAGAGAGAGAGAGAGGGAGAGATAGATAGAGAGAGAGAGAGAGAGAGAGAGGGAGAGAAAGAGTGAAATAGACATTTATGAAAAGACCTTCTAAAGGTCTGCTATAAATAAATCAACCGATGGTTATTATGGTCGTTCTTTAAAAGGAGTCTTACAGAGAGAGAAACTTTAATCCCTTCAAGAACTCTTCAATAATAACAATACTTGATGAAGTTAGGCATTTCATTATGCTCTACAAGACTCCACTCTAACATGTGAGACTGGATAGCTTTGAATTCCATTATTAATACAATCATAAAAGAAAAGAAAGGGGTGTAAAACGATCATTAATAATCAGATAAATAGATCACTTGAGTTTAAGATAATGGAACCGTTTGATTGTCTTCTGAGCTGAGCCGAAGGCTCTTCGAGCTCAAAGTTTGAAAAGAAAAAACCTGTTAGGTCGTCCAGCCGTAACAGTAAAAAAGAAAAACAAACCTGTGGAACACAGTTCTGTTTGAGAGCGACCCTAGTCAATGCCTATATAAAGCATTGCTGTATCCAATGTCTTCAGCCTCCGACAAATGGCCGAAGGCCTAGGAGCACTGGGAGCCTCCGTCATCTTCCTTCTTTGTACCAAGCTAACCGTGGGGGAACCGCCATTTATGGAACGGTCCTTTGAGGAACGGCGCATGGATGTGTGACAGTTTTTGTGAGGACTTTTTTACAACCCCGCCCGTGCAAGGGGTGGACTCTCGTCTACCCATGGGCATCCCCACGGGAGTTATGTTTTGCCATTCGTTTTGCCTAGCTATCTCCTCAAATAGCCGTTTCCACCCGGATGCCACGATGAGGCAGAACAGCGAACCCGGGAGATAATGGAACCTAAGATTGGTCAAGCGCCCTGCGTTATTCTCCCCCCGTTTCCCCCCTTTCTTGTAAATCTTTCATTCAAGAGTTATTAAGAGCAAAGTAATCGATCTTACAAAAGGTCATCAGCTTTACAAAGGAGGAACTGCCTTTAAAAGAAAACAACTCTCTTTTTTTTTGTTGTTACTTATTTAGACTATTTCCAGCGAGAGAGCTTGGACCTTTGATTTAACAAAGCTGAATAGTGCACACAAGTTATGAAATGGTTTAGTTAACACTTTCCTTTTCAATAGGCTTACTTCCGAATTCTTTACACCGGATACACCAAAAAAAAATCAACAAAAAGCTTGCTATATATGTAAATCTCCAGATCACCAATACAGTAAACCTATACGGAAGGTGTTGCTGCTTACCCCATCTTCTGACCCTTGGTGGCTGGTGTGCAAACTTGCATTTGTCTGTCCAGTTCTGGGCTTTCGTTGCAAGATCATTATTCCATTTCTGCATTTAAAAAAAAAAGGACAATTTAAGAATCATGTTAGAACAATCAAAACAGACTGTGTTGAGCTAAGTCGACGGAAAAGAACGGCTTGGTCTGCATTTAAATGTGACAAAATAAGCAGGTCGCCATTGGGTCTACGCGGTTATGTAAAATATATATTACACTCATCCTTACTCTTCGGAATCGAAAACAATGCCTTATTACAATAAATTTCGCTTCCTTTATGAACATGCGGTCTAAAGGGCAGAGGATGTAGAGGTCATGTTATATTATCACCGACGGTTAACGACGATGTCATGTGGGCAGCACAACGACCAACCGCCTTTAATTTTTCCAACGTAAGTCAGGTATCCAGTAGAACTGGGTGGACTCAGAGGTACCCTAAGGATCCCCAAATTAAACATCTTTTTCTTCATCAAGATTCGAACCCGGAATCCCCCACCCTGCCACCACTCGGCCACCACCTTATTTTCATCTCTATAAATATATCTCTACGTCGCTTAAACATGCGAGACATCACCTACGCACGTCGACTCTCTAACCGTCGATGAAAAAGTCATGGAAAGATAACTCTTTTATTTCTGCAAGTTGGACTAGAGTTATCCCACGTAACTTTCGCGGCGACAGAGAGCGGGGCTCAGAAAAAAAAAAAGGAAGAGGGGGAGAACAAGTAATCTTCTCACTAAATAGTCGGCTTGTGCTAAATAATTCCGTTCAACATATTGGTCAAACCATTGTCTGTAATTGCCTGTTTGGATTGTTTTAAAATGTAATTTTAAATTTGATGTATTGAATTTGGCAATAGAATTTTAAAAACAAAATAATCTTACCAGATTCGGCATGTTCCTGGCATTCTCCATCCGCCTAGCTTCGTTGTGGGCATCTAGAACAGTTCTGATTTGGTCGGCTGTAAACACGGTAGACGGCGCTGTTGCTAGGCTAGCGGCTGGTGGCGCTGAAGCGACGAACACAACAAACTGAATGAGGACCACTGATGAAAGGACACAATAGCAGCAATGTTCCATTGTGGGTGCTGACCCTAGAAATAAATCGAAATGTAGCCTAATCACTGTGCAGATCTAGAAAGTCAAATGGGGGGGGGGATTTATTATTACATAGACCAGGGGATATTTTAGGAATTTGGGGGCCGCATTTATATATAAATATGTACATACATGCACCATCAATTCCTAAAATTTCGGTTATATATATATATATATATATATATATATATATATATATATATATATATATATATATATATATATATATATATAATGATGTGTTTACAGCTTAGATAAATATGCTAGCTAACTGCATATCATGTCTTTTAATTGGCATGTATGCTGTATTATACATTTAGATTTTTTTTTACACTCCTAATTGAAGAATTATAACAAAAGTTAGCAGTTTCTGAAACTAATTTGACGAATTCTGTTTAAATTTCATAATTGTCTTTTTTACATCACATTTCAGCTGTGTAGCCGTTCCTAATGCGAAGTATTAAGATCTGATTACAATCGTGCATAATGTTCCGGAACTGTTGTACTAGCTTACTTGTTGTTATCCTTGTGACTGATGTCAAGTTACAGTCAGTCAGTATCGACTTTTACTTAAAAAAATATATAAATATTCGTTCAAAGACGTATGTGGACCCAAATAATGTGAAAGTTTGGCATCAAAGTTGTTGTTTTCTAAAGTGTGAAATTACAGTTTCTAGTACCCATAAAATTCCCGTGTAAGAACGGACTAGAAATTTTCAGATTATAATTTGATTGGAGGTATGTCCCCTGGCGCTGAATCAGCTTCGGAACTAAATTATTTAACTGAGGGTATTGAAAACTTGTTCTAAATTCTTGATGTCTTAAAATTTGCTTTCAAATTCCACATTCAAGGAATCCGAATAAATTTTGTACTTTTCAACCATTTTACTAGAAATAGTTTCACCTTTAAAGCAAAGGAAAATGACAAAACCTGTTTTCACTTGCTGGCGTGGAGAAACTGAAAGCTTTCATTTGCAAAAAAGGCAATGAGATACTGATGATGGTAAAGTTAAACCGTCTCCACTTTTCATTAAAAAGATTAGTAACAAAGTCACAGTCACACCCTAACCCTGTCCTTCAATGAAAATAAAAATTTCTTCCTCGACATTCCATTTCTTTTCAATACCTTCCTTGCCCATGATAAACCAGTGGATACTACTACTGTGGTACGTTTAAGACATGGTACTCTTATAACTTTGATCACTGGATAATTGCTTTGCGTAAACTTTCCCGTTTAGAGTTTATGGTTGAGACTTGAGATATTGTTGTTTAATTTATTTTTAAAAACCTGTTGTTTTTTTTTCCTTAGTCAAAGCACCGGCTCTATCAGTTGTTACACTAGCTCTCTGGTTCCAACCCAGCACTTTCACAAAGTTCTTTATAGCATTGAATAAATACTTGCTTCAGTTTGTGACTTTGACTGATTGTTTCAAAATATAGCCAATAAGAATGATCTTCGTTTACTTAAAACTTTTTAGAATGACCTGACATTTAGCCTCTGCATCATAAAACATAAGAATAGGAAGGTTCAATAATTTATATACATATTCAAACGTATTTATTTTTATTAAATTTGCATTTTTATATGAATAATGTTTGAGCTTACCTGATTTCTGTAGGTGTCTGCGGGCCACATAAAACCCTCTGGCGGGCCGCATGTGGCCCGCTGTCCGTAATTTGCTCACCCCTGGCATAGACAGTTAAACCAGTAACTTATTAGAGTCCCTAATTAACCCAGTGACTTAGAGACTTTATTTAATTAACATGCATGACTAGATTGATACATGATACGCGTAGGAACGTAATTATGCTCTGAAGGAACATGTGTAATTTATAAAGCAAGAAAAACATTTGTAAACAATATTTTTTTAAAAAAGCTTATATTAAGCGTAGTATCAATCAGTTTAGATCAATCATGTATTTAAATTAGATCTAGATTTAAAAAAAACAATAAATATGCGCGATTTTCATTATTTTTACCCATTGTTTTTTTTCGCAATTTCATGCTTTTCGCTTTTTCAGTGTGCTATAGTTCTGTTACTTATCTGGCCCAGTTGGAAAGAATTGAGTCCCAAAGCCTTTCCCATGTTTGGGTTTAGCTACAAGATAACAGAGATTTCGATTCTGAGTTTTCCTTCTTCTAGTGGATAGCCAGCCAAGACTAGCACGGCTCTATCCCGAAGTTTTCTGGTTTAGACACCGGTTGTTTGCCTTTGAAGCAATTCAACATTCGATTACATTCTCACAATGAATTACAAGCACATATAAACATTCAGAAAAAAAAGTAATTTGGTTATACTTCTTGCGAAAGTTGGTTTCATTATACATCCCATCATTTATAATTTCTGCTTTACATGTTTGGAATGTTCTTTCAGAATTGAAGATCATTATATCTTAGCCTATACCTCTTGCAGGACGGCGGCGGCTAGAATTCAAACTCGGGACCATCGAGACTACAGTCCAAAGCGCTTACCACACGATCAGGAAGCTACCTAGTCTCTAAAGTAAACAACTAGATTTAGTAGACATATCCAAAGTGTATGTAGTTGTTGGATCCATAAGGAACTGCAGAAAGGGATACAGTTTGAAACCATCGAGACCTGCCAGGGTGTATGTTTAGAGCGCCTACTCTTTGCTACTAACTAGCTTTAAGAGTCACTCCCAAAGATACAAATCTATAGAAACTGAACCTTAGGGTATTGTTTTAGCCTAAGCATCAACTTGTCAGATGAATCTCTTTCAAATGTATGGTTTTACACCTTCTAAACAAAATGTAAACAAGAAATGGGTTTTCTCTCGTGACTAAATGTGTTTGCGTTTTCCGTAATAAAATATTTCAAATTAAATGTTTCTTATTCAAATTAGTTGTGCCACTTTTCGTGTTTAGTTTCAACCCGTTGACAGCCAAAACCTTGCATGGTGGTAAACAGAATAGCGAAACGAGAAGGGACTATATTTATAACTTGCATAAAATGAGCAAGATAGAGCAACTTCCTCCTAACTGGGTGTTGTCGGGAAAAATGTATGCAAACCTTTGAATATTTTAATTATGCGAAGATAGAATATCGTGACAAGGACAACGCGTAAACCTGCATAAATTTGTCACACACTCTTTTTGTCAAAGGATCGCAGTTTAATTTGACATGAATCTCATACGAAAATCACAACTGAAAAAAATTAATGTAATTATGTTTGACTGAATGAAGATGCGTTGGAAACATTTTGGACCAAGTGTTGTAGTCTGATATTTTTTTTATGGGCTGTGTGTGCGTCTTTGTATTGGTTGATGATTTATCATGCAATCATGAGTAAGACAAGACTAGGGAAGACAGTTTATAAACAAGGAGGTGAAGGTCTGATGATTTTTTAAACATTATCTCAATGGAAACTAACATGAAAAGGCTTTGTTTCATATATTTTCATGAATATATAGTTCTGTGATTAATAGCCCATTCTAAAGAATATCCGAGAAATGATTTTGCATTATTTCTAAAATTTGAAAACTAAAGATCATTACTTTTCTAAGACAAAAAAGGTTAATTGGGCGACTTCCCTTACAGCTTGAAAAAGAGCTACGTACAAACAACCATTAGAAGGAGTGGTTAGGCTAAACGGGTAGCAAAACAAAACGAGAGTCCACCTCTTGCACGGGCGGAGTTGCAAATGAGTCCCCACAAACCTGTCACAAATAAATGCGCTGTTCCTCAAGGGACCGTTACATTAAATGGCGAGTCCCCCACGGTTAGCTTGGTACAACGAAGAAAAATGGCGGAGGCTCCCGGTCCAGCCAAGCATGCGTCCGGGGCCAAAGGCATTGGAAACAGCAATGTTTTACACAGGCATTGACTCGGGTCTCTCCCAAACAGAACTGTGTTCACACAGGGTTTTTTACTGTTTGGCGCTCAAACAGTTTTTTTTTTCAAACTTAGAGCTCAAAGAGCCTGCTCTTGGACGATCAACAAGATAAAGATGTTCTAGTTCTCTAGCCAAATTTAAATTAATTTCTTTTTATTAAAAAAATTATAACTGTCAAACTAGAGTATTCCCAGTGGGTCCAATAAGTTAGTAACTCTTTTCCCAACGATACATATCAACTGTCAGATTTGTACGAAAATCGTTAGAGCTGTTTTCGAGAACCTTGTTCACCCACCCTTTGACCATCCTGAAGATTTTGCCCACTCCGAAAGTGTAACCCGAAAGACGTTAATTCGTAGATAGACAGAAGGGTCTGTGTTTATTATAAGTTTGAAGTGTTAGTTATATTTTGTTAAAATTGTTCACT
Source organism: Biomphalaria pfeifferi (assembly GCA_030265305.1). Lineage (NCBI taxonomy): Eukaryota > Metazoa > Mollusca > Gastropoda > Planorbidae > Biomphalaria > Biomphalaria pfeifferi. The sequence continues at coordinate 459,578 of JASAOG010000175.1, read as the reverse complement.
GGCCTAAACAAGTAGTGTAGCTTGGGTAGGGGGAGGTCCAAATTCGAGTCCCCCCAGGCCCCCACTTGAAGGGGTCCCCTCAAATGAGTGCCCTAATTTTTTTTTACATTAAATATTACGCCAGTGCCATGTAATATAGCTATTCACGTGGAGTCAAAAATACTAGACAGCATTTATTTAGAATCTAGATGATGTTATGGATGCTTTTGCTGCACAGAAAGCATGACGTAAATGAGATTTGTCATTAGTGCATTATTTCGCCAATAAACAACGGTATTATTCAATAAGTCTTTATCATTATATTTGTTACTTTTACTTGTATACGGTTCCAATTGAAATTTAGACATATATTTATTAAGTACATTATCTCATGTCATGATGGTCAATGACAAATTGCAGGGGCCCCTAAAAAAGGTCACGCTCACCGTGCCCCCAAATCCCTAGCTACGCCACTGGGCCTAAAGCAGCTGTCTAACAAATTGAAGAAATCACGGAAGACGATGACTCAACTGGCGTGTTTCATCTGCTTTCACTTTTCTAACAGCACTATAACACCGGATTGTTGTTTGTTTGTTTGTCGAGCAAGTGACTTCTCCCACTTTCCATTCTCGAATGAAGTTGAAACTTTGCACAATTATTCATTGTTCCTAGCAAATCATGAATCGATAAAAAAAACACACAATCTTATCTTATCTTATATAATACAGACGTTACTTCAAAAAAGAAGATGATTACGTCCTATGCGTCATGCATATTAACCAATGACTTAAATTCTGCCAAGTCACTGTTTTTTCTGGCTAGCTCAGGCAACCCATTCCATGCTCTAATAGCACTAGGGAAGAAGGAGTATTTGTACAAATTTGTCCTAGCATAGGGGACGAGGAATGTGCCTTTATTTTTGTATCTTACAGAGTATTTTATTAAGTTTTGTTTTTGCATTTGAAGTTTATGGTTCAGTGTTTTATGTATGATTGCTACTTTACTTTTGAGTCTTCTGTCCTGAAGGCTTTCTAAATTTAGTGATTTTACTAATGGTGTTACTCTAGTCAAATGTGAATATTCGTTTGTTATGAATCTCACTGCTCTATTTTGTGTTTGTTCCAGTTTCTTAATGTTTTCTTGAGTTGAGGGGTCCCAAATGGTGGATGCATATTCTATTATTGGCCTAACCAAGGTTAAATAACATTTTAGTTTTATGTCCTTTTTTGATTTATAGAAATTTCTTTTAATAAACCCTAATGCTTTGTTGGATTTTTTTGTAGTTTCATCAATATGTGGATTCCATGACAGTTTTTCATTTATTATAACACCTAAGTATTTTGCATTTTTAGTCTGTGTTACTGGTTTGCCATGAATAAGATAAGTGGAATTAATTTGTTTTAGTTTTTTTGTCACTCTTAACAACTGATATTTTTCTGGGTGGAAAGACATGCTCCAATTTGATTCCCATTTCTGTAATTCATCTAATTCTCTTTGTAAAATATCTGTGTCTTGTGTTGTTTTTATTGTTCTACATATTATGCAATCATCTGCAAATAATCTGACTTTTGTTCCTGAACTAATGCAATTTGGTAAATCATTTATGTAAATTAAAAATAGTAGTGGACCCTAGACTGTTCCTAAGGTACACCTGAGTTTACTGTTATTGGTGTTGATTTAGAGCCATTTATTATTACAGTTTGTTCTCTCCCTATCAGAAAATCTTTAATCCACTGATGCAGTGGGCCATTAATGCCAAAATATTTTAATTTTTTAAGCAAACTATGGTGGTGAACTTTGTCAAAAGCCTTGGAAAAATCTAGTAAAATAGCATCTATTTGTTCACTATTATCTAAACCTTTTGAAAAATCATCAATTAGTCCTATTAGTTGTGTTTCACATGATCTATATTTCCTAAAGCCATGTTGGTATGGGGTGATAACATTATGTTTGTCTTAGTAGTTTATGATGTTGCTACGTATTATGTGTTCTAGGATTTTACATGTGATGCTGGTAAGTGATACTGGTCTGTAGTTTCCTGGATCAGATTTTTCTCCTTTTTTAAATAGGGGGGTGACATTAGCTTCTTTCCAATTAGTTAATTAAATAGTTGTAAGTAATTAATGTTACATAATAGCTAAGAAATGATAATAATAATTTTGCAATATTGAGACACGTGTTTGTATTTTTTGGCGTTTTTCCTCTTAGATAAGCTTTTTTAAAAACGTTTTTATTTTTCTATTATTTTAAACTGAATTCCTATTTTATGAAGCGGAAAGTTGTCTACAGTTTCTTAATATACTTATTTCATGTAATACTTCAATATTGCAAGGAGTCCAGTGAGATCTGCATAATCAAGTTCTTCTATTACATCCAGCTAACGAACAATCATACTAGTGGGACTATTTGGGTGTCTGCCTGGTCGTGCCGTATTCGCTCTGGACTATCGTTCAGTGGTTCGATGGTCCCTGGTTCCTTCCCTGCCCGCTGCCATCCCTGTCGTCCTTCTGGAGGTTTGGACTAGGAAGTAGATTATCTCGTCATAACAGGTATAAATTGTAGCTTCTTTTTTTTCTTCATAAAAGTAGAATGGCCCAACGTTATATATGTTAGGCTATTTGAAATATATAAATCCATATACTATATTCCAGTAGTAAAGTTCCACTTTCAGACTTTGCAATCTAAGGGGCAGAGAATGTAAAGGTCATCTGTCATATAGCCAGCACAGTACCCATTAGAGCTGAGTGGATTCAGATCCCGAAATTAAAAATCCCATTCTTTACACAGGATTCGTAATCGGGATCCCCGGTTTGGAAGGCAAGCTTTTTTATCCCTAAGCTGCCACGCCTTATATTTTCTTATTCCCTTAAGAATTAAAATGATTTAGGCCTACAATTAAAAAGTAAGTAGATGATGAAATAATAACCTACAAATTTAACTTAAAATCATTGTTATTCCTAAGAAAATAATTAAGATAGTATTATTTTCGGCCTTCTCTACACGTCACTATTGCACTGATCACTTCCTCAATTTGGTGTCAGCTTGTTATGAAGGGATTTTAGGAGTAAAAAAAAAAGAAGTACAAGCATTTATCGTGTGTTTATGGAAATCGCAATCACTACTAGATCTATCAGTAGCGTAGGCAAATTACAATCTACACTCACCAGTAATATTACCAATTAACCAGAAGCAAATAATCTGGCAAGATTCCAATCAGCGTGCACTGTTAAGTCTGAAAGTGTATAAACCGATTGATTTGTATTCTCTTTATTCGCATGCACAGAGTCACAGCGAATGTTTTCTGCATACAACTATTCCTTCAGCTTAGTTACTTTATTGCAAATATAATCAAAAGTTCCACTTTAAGTAGCCCCTCCATCCACGCAACCCCACCTTTTTTTTTTTAAATTGTATACTTTCCTCCTTCTTCTCCCCTTCACTATCTTCTCTACGACCTATCATTTTTCATTCTGCAAATCCTGTTGTCACAAAGGTGAAAGGGCACTACGATTAATGACGCTATCTGCCACCATCTCAAAGTCACTGGGCCTAAAACAGCTGTCTAACACATTGAAGAAATCACAGAAGACGACAAAGTTAACTGGCGTGTTTCTTCTGCTTCGACTCCTCCAGCTGTTCACTATAAAACCGGATTGTTTTGTTTTTTATTTATTTTTTTTTTGTTTTTTTTCGGTCACAGGGTCAGTGTTTGTAACAAGTTCGAAGCTACTGAGTTTAAATGAAAACAAGTAACATAATAAAAAATATTTTTTTTATTACATAGTTTCTACCAACTCACTCTGTCTGCCTGTCTGTCTGTCTGGTAGACATTTTAAACAGTTAGTTCTCCAACTTGCCATTCTCGGGATCAAGTTGAAACTTTTCAAAATTATTCATTATTCCTAACAAAAAATAAATCAATTAAAAAAAAATAAGCCAATTAATCCATTAAATAGTTTTATTTATTTATTTAATTAATCTATTGCCATATTACAAGATTTTCGAGTCTCGCAAAGACCTTCCTTCAGGGAACAGTACCAGGAAAAAGAAGAGGCAGAGAAAGCGAAGGGAGGACAACATAAAAGAATGGACGGGCCTGCCATTGCGGCTGAAATAATGGCTAATATAGGTCCACTAAACCTTAGGAGGGAAAGGTCAGTACTGACCTGCTATGAGCGGTATAAAAGGCTGGATGAATATCTCCCAGCTAGAAAACTAGTGGATGGTTGGAGATGCAGAAGACGTATCCAGGTGCAGTCTTTTATGCATCATGCCACTCGACTATCTGATGAAGCTGGCCTCTCCACCAACCGACAAAACATTCAACACTTTCATCTCCTTCCCCCTTGGTGTCGCCCAACGACCCCAGACATACGCTTGAAATCAGTAGACCCTAATGCCACTAAGCAAAGCCGTTCATCTAACGACCTTCAAATCCTAGCTCTGGAGACCATTAATACCTTCAAGCCCAGTGCTATTTTTGCATACACTGATGGGTCGGCATCAATAGATTCTGGAAGAGCAGGCTATGGAGCCTACATCGACTTTCTTGGCTCTTACACAGTCAAAGTCTTTGGACCATGTGGTAGTGTTTGTAGTTTTGATGCGGAGACAATGCCAGTCTGTGAAGTCTTAAAAGTAATTGACTCTCAACTCGGCGAGGGACATTTGAGGGCAACACAGATTGTTGTGGTCACTGACTCAAAATCTGTACTACAGGCTTTGCAAAGACCCGGACCACTGTCATCATGGCTTCACATAACATTAACGCTATGGCACCCCTGTAATAATGCAGTGGGTACCGAGTCACATAGGTGTGACTGGCAACACAATTGCAGACTCTTTGGCCCACCAGGGAGGGCTAATTCCACCCACTGATCAGGCTTTAAACTTTTATCAAGCCCTGGCTATAATACAAAAAACAGAAATGGAAAAGTGGTTTGAGTGCTGGGACAAGTCCCAGAAAGCCCGCACTTCCCCGTGGTGGAGGCTGTCCAGGCCTGAGCAAGCTATTATAGCACAGTGCAGGACAGGCCACTGTCCTGTTGGCTCATATTTCTCGCGGCTATGGCGAAATTTTGATTCACGGTGCCCCCGCTGCGGGGAGGAAGAGGAAACCGTGCCTCATATTCTGTTTGACTGCCCCAGACTTGCTGATCTCCGTCTCGACAGGTCTGGGAAACCCAAAATTCTCGACCTGTATGGCGACATTTATGCACTACGCAAGACAGCAGGGTTTCTGTCCAGGGCTTTTGCAAGAGAGGATTTGAGCCTCTCAAGCCCTCACTCTAATGGAGTTTGATGATGATGATGATGATTGAAAGAGGATCTAACTAAGGCGAAAGACAGAGAGGAACGGAGAAAGACGGTTGACGAATCTTGCATGGTATCCCAACTGTCCAACAGACTAAGGGATAGATAAGGTAAAAGATATTAATTAGTATTTCATCAAAAAGGGAAACAAATCTTACAACATTAAAATACATGTCTGTAAATGTGACGTTTTCCCCCTTATATAAGCTTTTGTTGTAAAAGTATGTCTTATATTTTGCTTGTTTTAAGCTAAATTTCTTTTTTATGAAGCGGATGATGGTCTATAATTTCTCATTATTCTTATTTCATGTAGTGCTTCACTATTGCTAAGAGTCTTTCCAGTGAGCTTACACATTCCAGTTCTTTGATCACAGACCAGCTCATTGCTACACAATGCAAAGAAAAATTTGAGTCGAGCGCGAATGCATGTTTAGTAAACATTTCAAACTGTTGTCATGACGGCTCTAAAGTAATCATCATTTCTGAAAGGAATATCTGAAACTTATAAAAACAAAACAAAATGAAAAGTCGTAGCTTGAAGATATTAAGCCTGTAACGTAAACTTTATCAAAATAGGCAAGGCAGATCTTAAAGAGTTTGTATTTACACGCAAAGCAAAAATAACATAATAATTCAGAAACGTGCAAACAATGGAAGGTTATATAGGTTATGTCTTTAACTGTATTATTATTATTTCTATTCTTATTTTTACAAACTTGACGGACTTAATATAATGCAGTTCTAACGTTAACTCTTGCATTTGGCTTAACTAAATATTATTTTCTTGGCATAACCCCCATCAATTCTCTCTGAGCTTTTGATATACATCTGCGAAACAGTGGCGTCACTAAGGTAGATGTCACCCGGTGCGGACCGCACCCCCCTGGTGACGCCACAGATACGAAACACTATTTATCAGCTTACAGCTGTTATTGTTGATGTAATTTTTTTCTGCCGAGCCCAAGGAAGTTTGCTACAATTCGCTAAATATCTTGTCCATTTTTTTCCACTCACAATCGTAGTCATTATGAAACTATTTTAGCTATTATTGGAAGATTTCGATCTAACAGCCTCAAACAAGAGAGACAGCTTAAATTTTTTTTTATATTGAAAATAAAATGTATGAAATTGAGACTTTTTAAAAATCAAAATGTCTTTGTTTCAAATTACTCTTTATAAATGTATGAGAAAAAATAGAACGTTTTACTCTCGGACCTTGTCCACTAAGCATGCCCATATACGATTGACGATTTGTCAGGGGTCGCCTAAGACCATCGAAAATATAAATTGTATTTTGTCTATTCCTCTAATGCTATATGTGTGTGTGTTAGTGTGAGGTCGCGGCAGAGTGGGGGATTGTAAAAAGGGATCGCCGAGCTTAAAAGGTTGAGAACCACTGACGTATACAGTCTTGACATATATAGAACGACAATTTGAGGCTAAATGATTTATCTTTTTACTTTCGAAGTTGTACAAAGTTATTCACGTATAAATAAACATCTTTTTCAAATAGTCTTTAATTTTTCGATGACATTTTTTTTTTGGCTGCGCTTTTCCAAGTCTTAATATAAATAACTTTATCAATCTGTGGGGTATATTTTCCTTTCAAGGAAAACATCAGTATGCCAACGTTGTCTTCTATGTTCATCTACTACTATTTTAGACCTAAGCATTCTCTGTAAAGTTTACTTTTTAAACCATACATTTTTATCTGCTTTTTTTAGGCCTGTTCTCCTAGTTCATGATAGAGTCAGGAGTTGGGCAAAAATGTATGTTATTAGTTAATATTTATTTGCATCTATCTAGATGAGAAATAGAAAGACCGGGGGATTGTGCTAGAAAATTAATTAATTATACTCAATGATCTATCAAACACAAAAGTTGTAGATCTATATTTAGATCTATTGTATCTACCGCCAAAAAGTTGAGGGACATTTATCATAAGCGGAAGCTCTCGTAACATTCACGAGAAAAAACGATCATTAGCGGAAGTTAAAAACCCAATATGGCGGCCTCCTGGAAATTGGAAGTTTATTAAACACAAATATTGTTAAATCCATCTAATTTCTTGTACAATCACTTCAACTTTGTGTTGATACTTATTAAAATAACATCAATGTGTATGACGCATCACGTTTAATCCTTTAAGGAAACTATATAATAAAGTTGGTAATTTTTAAATGTAACAAATTAGATAATAAATAATCGTATATTGTAGAGAAATACTCGAAACTAGTGTCAACATCACATGACACGCCCCCTTTTTTCATTCGTTACTCTAAAGTGGTCCAAACTATCAGTTCAATAGATCTATATTGTCATATACAGAGATTTGTGTAATATCAAAAACATAAAAGTTTGAGAAATAATTTTTACCCCAATAAAATCTAGATCTACATTCAACTTCTGTCTTGTCAAGTTGAAGTGACAAGTTTTTGATAAGACAAATTTGACAAAGTCAAGTATTTTCAGTTTCTATGACTAGTCTAGATCTACATTTTGACTAGATAGATTTAATCTATCATACTCTATGACTAGACAATCAGACTATCAAACTTATTAAACTAAATTTATAATCTAGATAGTAGATTATTGCTAGTGACATAGTCATACTTATAGTCTATCAGTATTAGAAAATGTAACTGTAAAAATAAAATGGAGTGATTCTATCTAGTCTAGTTCTAGGACTAGCAGAGTCTTGAAGTAACTAAAACAGTAAGTTCAGACTAAACCAGTCTAGTCTTTAACTTTTTGAATTGGTGATCTTTTGATTATCCTAGATTATAAATAATATAATATTTAGGGATAGACAGCTCGGCACTGCCACCTGTATAAAATTCTTCAAAAGGGGCCTTTGATGGGAAGTTTTACCATAAAATCTTCTTATAATCTCATTAGATCGTTCATAATATTATATATATGTTTTTTTTTCAAAGAGAAGACTTTTTTTTAATTGTTCTCCATTGTTATCCATACTACACAGTGACCGATTCTAGATTTAAAATTGTATTGGTTTTCCTCTGGAGCTGATTCAGGCAACATTTTCTGTGCTCAAGTTTAATCACACTAGGGAAAGGGCTTACTTATACACACATTTTTCCTAGCGTAATTGGAATAAGAAATGTGCATTATATATATGTGTTGGTGTTTTTCTGAGTAATTTCTAAAGTTTTATTTTCTATAGTTGTTACTAAAGGATTTAAATATTGTATCTAATAGACTTTTTGCCCTGAAGTGTTAAAGAAAGTGATTTTACTAATGGTGTTACTCTAGTTAAAAGTAATTATAATTCATTTCATAATTTCTATTTAGTGGATGTTTGAGAAAGAAGAGACTTTTAAACTTATTTTAACTTCTTTGCCAAAGCTAAAACATAATTATTATTATATCTTTCAGATCCAGCTAAGCACATTTTTATTAAAAACAATACTTGATAATGCTATGCTTACCAGTTTCTATTTATTTGTCTGATACATATACTAGAGTATAACTAGTTGCCTGGACATCGGACTGTCTTTTGGACTTATCAATGGTCCCGGGTTCAAATCCTACCCACTCCCATCCCCCGTTGTCCTGCGGGAGGTTTCAACTAGAAAGTAACTCTGGAGGAACATCTGAAACATGTAAAACAAACATAACTTCAAAAATATACACAATAACTTCAAGTAACAATAATTAAATCCATGAAAGTGGAGCAATGACAATCTAATTTTGTTTTTTTAATTTTACAAGTTTCTGATAATCCTTCACAAATAAAGATTATAAATTTTATACTAGTCCAGGTTAAGCAAGAGGGTAGGGTTTAAACTTGGAATATCGAGATTACAGTTGTAAGCACATACCACATACGTATACATGGCTTGGCAGATTTTTTGTTTATATATTAAATAAAGTTTTCTGCCTGTTTAAAGTGGACAAAATATATATGGTTTTGCTCAATTAATCTATTTGTTACTTTATTATTTTTTAATTTCACATGTTTGCTACGGCAAGAAAATGAGTGAAATTTTGTTTTTATTATGCAAAATATTTTAAGTAAAAACCTAAATAAGATGTGTTTTTTTTTTCAGGTATGATGGCCACTCTTAAAGACAACAAAGATGTGGCTTGTTATTTCATTACCAAACATTCATGGAAAGGGAAGTAAGGCATTCTTAATTACACATTATCTCTAAAGCAGGGCCAGCCTTAGATAATTGGAGGCCCTAGGGGGAATGAAATAGAAAATTAAAATTCTAAAAGCGAACAAATAAAATTATGCTGCAAGTAACTTAAAATCTATTTTTTTCCAACAATTATGTTGGGCTCAAGTTTTGCTATTTCATCTGTAAAAAAAATTTTTTTTAGTTCTGTGTGAGGTCCACACCATTCGGAGGCCCTAAGCAGCTGCTTAGTTTGTCTATGCCTAAGGCCGGCCCTGCCTGTAGGCCTACTATAAATAGCCATCAGCTAATAGACGTGACTGTTGATTAGTAGAGCGTTCAATCTTTCTCTTTCTGTCAATCTCTCTTACTCGCTGTCCTCCTCTGTTTTCCACTGCTCCCTCCCTCTCTCTCTGTTTGATATTAGTCCCAAGCTCAAGCATTTTTTTTCTCTTCAGATATAAAAGAATATTTTCAGTTGGAACTCATGGAATCACCACATATAATCCAGCCACATTTGCTGTGACTAATCAGGTAGTCATTTGTTTACTAAAATATAAAGAGTCTAATGTCTAATCTTCCTTGGTGTTCAAATAATTGTAGTGTTAATTTATTATCAAGAAAACTTTTAAGAAAGAACTGGATTAGACCAGCAGCATAACAAATTACCTGTCAGTCCAGTTAAAACATCAAATCAAGTTGCTTTGTATGTCATGTATTATTATATTTACAAAAAGGCATTTTACAAATAACAGTGTCACAACCTCTAATTCAGTTATGACTTCTCATAAGTATTAGTGTCATGAAACTCAGTGTTGGAATGTCTTCTTTAAAATAATAAACAATAGTCTTTCAATGGTCCCAGTGGACCCTTATAAGTCATAGGTCTGGGGGCAATGAACCCCTTTGTGCCATAGCTGCCACACCACTGGATTCTCAAAATTAATAAGCTACTATCTTTTAATGGTGCCTAAGGACCCATTTAATCATGTGTCAGAGTGCAATGAATCCCTTCGTACCATGGTTGCTATTCCACTATATTAGACAAGGGGTTCTCCTTGTAGGTACCACTCACTGCATGATAAAAGAAATCTGGTGAGAAGAACTGAATTCTTATTAATTGAAAGCCTTTAATAAATACAATAAGATAAGGCATGAAAACTTTGATGTTATGGACCCCTCAAAATCATCTCAAATTTAAGCACTAGATTTTTAATATTGATCTTGTAGATTTGTTTTTCTTAAAAGCATAATTGTTGTTCTGTTAATGAGGTTTGCTTGCTGAGGTTTGAATAGTTTGGCATGTGAACTAAAGTTCAAGCTTAATTTCCAGTGATTCAAAAAGAAAATTGGCTCTATAATACTTCAGAGCCCACCTAGCACTAAATTGGATAATTGTTAGGAAATGTGTATATATATACACTTTAAAAACTGTTAGCCAATGGAACACTTATATAAGCGTCATTATCAAAAGCTGTTTAATGGTTGTTATAAGAACTGTTTTTTTAATTGCATTGCATTTCAGTGGGCTTATAATGAGTTCATTAGCATTGTCCCCAACACTAAAGCAGTCAACAACCAAGAGTTCATCATTTCCATGAAGAAGGGAGCTAAGAAGACTGACTCCATGAAATTTTCCACAGACCACAGAGCAGATCTTTTAACTGAGGCTTTGGTAAGGTTATTGAGGCTGGACATCATTTTTTTTGCATAGTTTTTACTTTTCATCAAACTGTGTTCATTTTGTTCTTTGTTGTGCTTAGATATTATTTTTATGAATAAATATATTTTTTTAAAAAACAATTTCTGTTTAATGCCCTTTTTATAGCGATTCCGTGACCAGTTTGCAGATGCCTTCAGTTTTACACCTAGGAGGTTTAATTGCTTCAAGCACCATTGGTCAGAAAATCGGGTGCCTGTGATTCTGGAGGTTAATCAGGGCTCCCTGGATCAAGTTGAACCAGCCACAAACAAGAAATTATGTTCTTATGACTACAAAGATATCGAAGGCCTACAATTGGTATGAAGCCCACCTTATAAATAATTTTAAATTAAATTTAAATTGGAAGAAAAAAAATTTCTTTTAGTTCTGGAATATTTTTTGTGTGTGTGTCTGATTAGCTCAAATCTATTTTATAGATTCTGTTGTTTGCTCACAGTATAAATTTAAAGTTAAAACAATACAATATTGAGGTAAACTGATTTTAGTACTTTACAAATGATAAAAATCAAATTTCCAATCCAGTAATTTGTGAAAATTTAGCAAATTTTTTTTTAATTTAAAAATTCTAGGATTTAGTTCCTTTTTTATATATCTTTAATGTAAGGTTCATATTGTTAATGGTTATTTAGTAAAAAATGTTCTGTAGTTTAATTTAAAAAATATATAGTTTTACTTACATAATTTAGAATCATTTAGCATTGCTGTTTCTTGTCTCATATTGTAGGCCATCTTCAAAATTTCTATAAAAAAAATAACACCTGCACTTTTAATTTAGGTAAAATATCTTTCAAGAAAAAAAAGTCAGTAGTTTATCCAAAAGATTTCTTCAACATTCAACATCTCTTTGCATTTTGATTTGAAGACCAGATATGATATTTCTATGATACGATGCTTATTTTAACACTTTTGTTTAGATACATCTAGACTACATTTTGCAAATAGTTTTTTATTCCTTTATTATATTTATGTTTCATTCTTTCTAATCAAGATTTTCCTTTATGTTTTAATTATTTTCTAATTTTGTTCAATCTTTAATTTTGTTCACAGCTTTCTGATTACCCTGGGGGTGTGGCTGTAGTATATGGAGGCTTCAGCAGGATGGTAAGTCATGTTTTTACCTACAGGATGAATGGGACTTAAATGTACAATCTGGATTCTGAAAATGTGTATTTAAAATGTATATAGTAGTGGTTTCTTAATAGAAGTGCTGATTAGGCTTTGTATTGTTACATATTTCTACTCTTCTGGTTTACTGTATTTTGTTGAAACACAAATAAAATCATTTAAAAGAACTTGACAACTCTTATTTCATTTTCGGATAACTTGATTTACTATTGAAAATCTAGCTATTGGTCACTGTACAAAAGTAGCAAAGAAGACTGTACAATATCTGCACTTCATTTTACTTTTCTGAACTTCACTCTTCTCAACTGTATTGAGCCATATGCCACTCTATTCAACTGTTCCAGAGTCGTACTCAACTCTACAGACTCTCAACTGTACCAACTCTATAGTCTACTCCAGTTAACTCTACTCTAGTTACTCAAGTTGTACAAAATCTCTTCTACTGTCTCGCACTGCAATGACTAACAACTGGAGACAACTGTAACCACTGTCCTGGCACATTCCCACTCTAGTTTATATAAGGCCCAAACAAGCTTCTGGAATATGGCAGAATCATACAGCATTTGTCGCATTTCCATTTAGAAAGATCACGTGACCAACTACAACTATCTTCATCACTTCTTGTTTACACTTGCACATTCCAGAAAACATACACTGACCTATCAGCTGCCTGGGTCACCTGGTGACATCTACAAGTAGCTAGTTTGTTTGTAACGGTATTAAATGCTAATAATTTTTAGATTTTATTATTGACTTATACTGAGTTTTATCTTCTTATAACTATTTTGTTCTATTATTAATAATATAAAGTTATATAGCCCATACAACTGTTGAAAAATCTTTAATCTTTATTTATTTCAATCATTTACACATATGTGCTTACAAATCACTAAACACTTTCAAAAGACAAAAAGTAGTCCTTGAACATACTGCAGTCATGAATGAAAGTGATGGTGACATCAAGATTTCCTAATGTACTTTAAGGCATTTTACTACACCTGTCCTGTTGATATGTATTACAAGCGTTATATCCCTTTGCTTAGGCTAGTAATGTTCCCTGTGTTAAGTGTGTTGGCTTTAGCCAAGATTTTATAATAATGAACAACATTCATGAAACTGAGCTCTACAAGCCTAGTGTTTGTTCTTGTTTCTGTTAGCCTTTATTAACATGTCCACAAAAAATTTGATGCTTTAAAAAAAAATGTGCACTTCAAACTTTTGATCCTTTATTGCAGCACTTGTTTGCGCTAGAGCAAAGAGATGAGTTATGTAAAGCCATAGCGGAGGCGAGTGCAGCTTATGTCGGAGTCTTCATTCGAGCCAGGAAAGAGACTATTACGCTGGAACATTTTCAAACTCAGCGCCTGGGCAAGTACAGGTTAGTGGCATTGAAAAGACCATGTTCTAAAGAGGCTTTTAGTATCATTGATAAATGTGCACTTTAATCAAGACATTGTCCACCACAATAATATTGAATTTATCAAAGGAAAATAAAATTGTATTACTTTAACCTTTAATTATATATTGCAATTGTGTACACCTAAAAACAGAATTTTGGTTCCAAGTTCTAACACTTCCTAGTGTCATCCCCTGCTATTCTGAAGGAGGCTTTTGCTAGGATGTAACATTAGAAACTTGTAAAACAAACATGTATTACTTCTCTCTCTGTCTATTTTGTCTCCAAATGTTTTTATTTGTCAATCATTAATGGTCAAGAAATAAATGCAGTGGAATCTGAACTTCAATCTTTCCTATGCTAATGTTTATTATTTTGTTACCTGGTGTGACTTAGAAAAAAAAGTGCCAAACCCCTTTTAGACCTTGTGATCTATAGAACCAGAAAGCTCATCTGTTTCTATGACTGATGTTCGACGAGGTTGTCATGTGGCCAGTACAACAACCAACCACCTGTACTTCCCCAACGTATGTTAGGTACTCATTGTAGTTGGTTGACTTTAGGATGTCCTAAAAATACTGATGTTCAATATCACAGTCTTCACTGGAATTTGAATGCAAGATCTCCTTGGTTTGGAAGTCAAGTGCTTTATTGTTAGACAGTTATGTCCCATAGTTTGAAGATTATATTGAAATAATAAATCATTAAAAAAAAAAAATGTTTCATGTCTTGAGCTTTTAATATGAAGTTTTATGAAGCTGTTTCTTTGTATATGATTTTCCACGATTTCAAAATGAATGTTGTAAAATGAAGAAATTATTGTTTGTTGACAGCACTGATGAAGCAGTCACATCCTATGCAGAGTTCACAGTTCAGAAAGTCTCCATTCGGCACCCAGACAGTGTACGGAGGACACTTTGCTTAACAGAGACTTGTTTGGTAGAGCGTGACCCGGCCACTTACAACATATGCACGTGTAAACCTTTGTGCGATGTGAGTTTGTTAAAAGTCAGAATTTAGCATCGTCTTTGTTCTATGAAAGTATATCATAAAGAGGGGGAATTAATTTAAGATGTGATTTGTATGTTGTTTGTTGTTTTTTTTTTTTACAAAAATTGGAAAATGATTTAACTTTTCTAATATTTCATTTGATATTCTTTTGTTAAAAAAGAGAATAGGTTTATGAAATAAAAAATTGATTACATTTTTAAAAAAAATAATACAGTTAAAATAATGTTTGATTTTATGCCCTTTTGACAGATATATGTATTATTGTAGAATAGCTCCTTTTTTTCTCTTCAGATTTAATTTTTTTTTTTTTTTTTTTTTTTTTTTTTTTAACTTCATGTTTCTGTGTAGATTATCTTTATTAGACTGTTGAGATTTACTTCATGCTCAAATTAATGTTGAACCTTGTCATTCAATTTCATTAACAATCATTTGTCAGGTATTTGCAATCAACCGTGATGCTGAGAATCCACAGAAGTTCAGCGTAGAGTATGTGAAAGGGGCCATACGTACCTATCTATCAACTGACAGGTTATTGCTCAAGCTTAACAAAAATTTTTTTTTTTTTTTTCACTGCAAGTTAAAATCTAAGTTACTTAAAATAATATATGAATTTTTTTTATGACCATAATTAGAAAGAAATAATAGTAACATGATTACTAAGAAAGTAGCAATCTACCATTAACTGAAATAGATGTAGAAAAGATATATTTGTTTAAAATGAATCTGCATTTAGAAAATCTTATTCTCATAGAAGAAAGGTTCAGAATTCAATCTAAGTTGGAAATTATTTTGAAACTTAAAATATCAATACCTGGGGCAGCATTATACTTTTTTATTAAAAAAATGCTATTCTTGCTAGAAATTTAATGGATTAAAAATTTTATTTGTTCCTTAAAAAAAAATATGTCCATTCCAAACCTGCACTAGGCTTCAACCACAGGACCATCATTATCACAGTTTTATGTGCATAAGGACCAACAATTGTTGATTATGTAGATTAGTTGACATTCTCTTCATGCCTACTTATCTAACTTTATGTTCCAGAGATTCTCTGATAGCCTCAGTATTGGATGGTGTCAGGGCCTCAGGCAACAGAGATGTTTGTGTCAAGATGCATAAAACTCCCAGAGGATACAGGTTAGGTAAGTAGATATTTTGGAGGAATGGTGGCTGAGTTATTAAGCTCTTGGCTTCCTAAATGAGGGGTACTGGGCTCGAATCTTATAGAAGGATGGAATTTTTTTTATTCTATAATCTCTAATGGGCACCTGACATTAGTTAAGGAAAGTAAATGCAGTTGGTCATTGTGCTGGCCATATATAACCCTCATTGACTGTGTGCCCCATAGATAGTCAGAATTGTGGAACCAAAAACAAAAGTAGTATTAGAAAAAGAACCAGCTTTCTGGATACCAACAAATAAAAAGAATGTAGCGTAATTAAAATCGGGCGACAAGACTGACATTGAATGTGAAAGAAAGTATAACAAGATTAGTTTAGAATAGGCTGACATTTAGTGCAAGACTTTATACTGACAACATTGTTACCAAGAAGGCTTTGAGTACATCCCCTTGTTGGGATTAAATGGTAAATCAATTTCTACACAACTCTTGTGTCAATCATTTTGTAAAGATTTGATTTGACCTTAAATTAACTAAAGTACAAATTAAATCAACAGATGTCAACAATACCTTTTCACAATTAAAAGCAAGCATTATACATATACCCAGCACTAGTATAAAGAAACAGAAACTATTTTCTGTGAATGCAAAATCGGAACAATTCAAAAATAGAATTTTTTATTCTGTCTGACAGAAAAAGATACTTTTTACTTGCATACAAAAATTGACTTCTTTAATCAATTTTTACTTGAAGAATTTATTTGGAAAAATTGCATTCTCATGCTTGTAACCTCATTCATGTGACTATTAATATAATACACCAAAATAATGATCTTTTAATCTTAATTTTTTTTTATATGCAGGACCATTTTCTGTTCCTGTAGATGAGGAAGTGGAGGCAACTCAGCTCAAGTCCTTACAGTCTCTACCTGGTGAGTTAATTACTCTTGTTATTTTGTTTTTTAATGTATTTTTCTATCACGAAGAGTTCTGTTGTTTTTTAAGTATTTAGTTGACTGTCTCTAATTAATCAACCTTTCTCTCTCAAAGATTTTTAGATGTATTTAAATAAAAAAAAAAAATGTTACATATTTTTAAAGAATAAAGTTAGCATGTATAATTACAGTTGCAAAAATTGCTGATTATGTTTTAGAATTAAAAATGGATTTGTAACTTATTTATTTTCTTTATAACTATCATTGCAGAGGGTATGAGCTTCAATGAGGCAGTGTATAGATTTAATGCCAATGTTTCATACAGTGGTCTGCTCCATGCAGTTACTGCTGAGGTAACTATTTTGATTGTAATATTGTTATAATAAAGTCTCTAAGTTAAACTTCTCAAAAGAAAAAAAAATGTTCTCTTAAGTTTCATAGTATGAATCCAGTTATTGCTATTTGTATAGTAGATTTTTGACTACAGGTAACAACTTCTACTATTCAGCTTCAACACACTTTCCTCTTAAAGGTTACAACTATTTTAATTGATAGTTACATTATCATATTGCCATTAACACTTTCTGTACCTTTTTACAAAGCTTATATCAACTCATTCTGTCTATCTGTCTGGTAAAAAGTTTGAACATGTTTTTTCTTTCATTTCCCAATCTTGGATCAAGTTAAAACTTTGCAAAAGTATTCATTGAACCTGATAAGACATGAATCAATCAAAAACATTAACCAGTTAATTAATTAATGGTGATTTATTATTTTGTTTAATATCAAAATAGGGGGAATAAATGCTACTTAATGAGAGGTTTGTATGTATATATGGATTTAATCCCCTTATTACATTTTGATACTTTTTTTTTTCTCCCACTCCCATTCTTGGATCAAGTTTAAATTTTGCATAATTATTCATAATTGATATTAAACATGAATCAATCCAAAAATTAACCAATTAGTTAATCATTTAGACTAATAAATTAATTTTGTTTTATTTTGCAGAGAGGAAGCTAAACCCTGTAATTTTCAGATAAATGGCAGTTATTAGCTGTTCTCTCTTTTAAATAAACTTTGTTTTTTAAAAAGTTTTCTTTTTTTCTATTGCTTGTTCTCTTTATTTTCCAGGGTCTGTTTGCTCAAAACAAAGAGAAGCTGATTAACTTAGCCCTCCAGTCATTGATAGAGAGAGAAGGTGACCAAGAAAAGGTGTCCAATGAGTGTCTGGAGGCCCAGTTCCATGCATTGAGACGACTGGTGGCATCTAAAGCAGGTTATCAAGGATTTACAGAGATACCAAAGTAATTAGTGGCATTCATATAATACTTTTTGTACATCTTGGTTTGATTAGTGTTAAGTGTCACTTCATTGTGACTTAGTAATGATTGAACAATATTAATGGCACCTCTGAATTAGCATTATGTCAGATGATTTTGAGAAACTACAACAGAGCTCTCTCTTCAGACAATCGTGACAATGAGCTATAATTATTTAACAGATTACTTTTTTTAATTTTGCGTTTAAAAAAAATCATTAGTAATGTATTCAAATTAATGATACTTTGTGAATCACTCTGCTAACTTTCCCACAAAATTATTTTCTGCTTTGAAGAATGAGAGAGAAGGTGGGACTCAAGGTCATCAAAGCTTTAAAACGGAAAGATGATGCAATAACTCATGCTGCTCTGGATATGCTGTGTGCACTGATGCAGGTAAATTAGGAAGATTTTGCAAGGAGTTGATTATCTTGGGCAATATTGGATAGGGAATAGTCATGTAGTAAAGTAAGTTCCCCTTTCAGACATTATGATCTATAGAGCAGATGAATTTAAAGGTCATCTGTTTCTTTGCCCAACATTTTTTATTTTTTTTTTGTAAAAAATTTTTAAAACTTTTTGAATGTATCATACCAGAAAATTGAAATGGCATTTTATCATTAAGGTTCCTAAGTAAATCATTTAGTACTTATTAACTTGAACTGTAGGTGCATAACCTCAAAAAGTGGATATGTTTGTTTTGTTTTATTGAATTTACTGCTTCTACCTTCAGCCCATGCATGACAACTATGACCTTAGGCAGGAACAGCTGAACAAAACCTCTCTGATGTCTTCTCGTAAGTTTCTGGAGAGTCTGCTGGAGATGTTCAATGAACATGTGGTGGGTATCATATGTTTATCAAACTAGGTTTTACCAAAATGCATATTTGTTTTCAGCCATTGCTTGTTAACATCCATTAAGATTGGACCAGCAAATATTCCCAGTGGTTAGTGTCATTCTAATTCAACTTTGTATCGCTTAAAGCTTTGTACAGCCTAATGTAATTTGATTGTTGAAAAATTTTATAGAAGGGAAGTAATGCACTAAACTTGAACTACTTTTCTTGAATCTTGGTTTCAAGGTGATGTTATCCACAACTGAGTAAACAGCAAAAATAGTTCTGATACTGATTTGAGCTCAAACCAGCTGATACATTATACTTTAAAAAAAAAAAGAAACACTTGGTAGTGAATTAAGACATTTTAAAAATATTTCTTAACTCATTAGTGCCTTTGTCGGTGTATAAATAATGTTTAATGGCTTTACGCTATTTTTTCACTTTTAAAAAAAAAATAAAGACATATTTGTACACTTGTACATTATATATCAGATTTTCTGTTGTTTTTTTCTGTTTTAGGTACATGGTACTGGAGCACTGGTGATAGCAGCCATGCTGGATTTCTTGACCTTCGCCTTGTGTGCCCCCTACAGTGAGACAACAGATGGGACTCAGTTTGACACTCTCCTAGAGATGGTGGCTGCTAATGGACGTGTGGTATTCAAACTCTTTCAGGTAGGCTTTCATTAACTTAAAAGCATAGACTTTATTTATGTTATAAAAATTTAATTTATAATGTTTTTGTTCTCCATATAAAATAAAGGAAATCTTATAAATTCTTATATTAGTATCACTCATTTCTAATCTATGTAGTTACATTTTTTACTTAAAATAGGACAAACTTTAATTAATATAGCATGCAGATCTATGTTTTTGGTGTAACAGTATCTGCTATGTTGTTTATGTTTTTAGCATCCATCTATGGCTATAGTGAAAGGAGCTGGCCTAGTGATGAAGGCTATTATTGAGGTGAGCAATACTTGACACTACTCTCTATAAATTTTATCTATAAGCCGTTTGTATTTACATTTTGAGTGAACAGAAGAGTATAATTAACAAGTCTAATGTTTAATCTGAATATGAAATATTGTCAGCTGGATTTTACAATAAGACCAGCTATGGTAAACTCTGATGTGGTCTGTTCTTAAACAAATGTTATTAAATTTTGTTCTGGCAAGGGTTACCCTGGAGAAATGACTAAAAAAAAGATGCTGGTATAGGATACATTATTTCTGGATATAGTAGGTAGTTTGAAGAGCTTTATTCGAATGGTAAATGTCACCAGTTCTGCCAAGCTTAAAACATTTTATTTAAAATCCTTTATGGAAAAGCATGAAACATCCATAAAGTGAATTGTGAACTCTTTTATTTAGAATAAACATAATCTTTATAGGTAGAATATATACATTACAACTGTTTATTCTACAACAAAAATGTTTCTCTTATGTTACACGCTTTTTATGTTGTCTTTTATTTCTATCAAAACTAATATAATAATAATATAAAATAATAATGGTTTTAAAGGTTGTACAACTAATTGTTAGTATTTATAATAGCCAAAAATGTAGATGTGGCACATCATAAATTCAATCATTTTGTAGGAAGGTGATGCTGAGATAGCAGCCAAGATGCAAGACCTGGCCCTGTCAGAGGGGGCCCTGCCCAAACATCTTCACACTGCAATGTTTACACAGAGCACTGATAGTAGGATGTTGACAAACAGGTAACTCAATGGACTCAATGGTGCATCAGTTGGATCACTTGTTAAAATACAGATTATATCATTTTTGTATGGTGTATTATTATATATTTCTCCCTTTGCAACTTCTTGCGTAACTAAAGAGGCCAATCAATGATACACAGGTGCAGTCACAGGTTGGGCATCCGTAATCAACAGGAGCCATTGTACTTTCACTCTTCTTTCTACTACTGTTGTGAATGGCATCTGCATTTCCAAACCCTTCCTTAATGCTCGCTCTCCATGTGGATCTATCCAGTGCCACCTTTTTCCAGCTGTTAGTGTTGATTTTGAAGAGCTACATATCGCCTTTGCATTATATTATTATATATTATATTCATACAATATTATGTTATCTCAATATTTTAAAATATTTTTATGGCATTTGTAATTTTGAAGCATACAAAATGTGATACTTACACGCTAAAGTTAAAACATAAATTATTGAGGCCTATTCAGATTGGCATTTTAGAAATTATAATTCTGATCTAACAGAAATCTAGTCAAAGCAAATCCCTATACTAAATGGTGAAGAGCTTGTTTCATTTATTTTTTTTATTTCACTATTCCTGAATGTAAGTAACTCAGCATACTCATGTTCTTTTCTTGACTGTTACAGACAACTAAGTCGACATCTAGTAGGTCTCTGGATCACTGGACACCCAACGGCAATGGGACTGTTAAAAAGAATATTGGTAAGTACAGATTTTTAACTCAAGTGTCAGGAAATTCATGACCTGTTTCTTATTCCTTCTGGAGAGAAAGTTTTTGCATCAATGCTGTTATTGCCATTACAAATCCATACAGTCTCTGTCAAAAAGTGCAGTTGTGGAGGCATTTTTTTGTCCAATCTTTTATTTCATCCATTGTCATGACTCTCTATACCATGGGGTTTGTCAGAGGTTCATTTCTATGCTTTGGCTTGACTTATCTCCTTATGGGTTTTCTTGAGTATTACTATTATGAACAATTATTACTTGACTCAATTAAAATTACTTATTACTAAATAAACTTCAACTCCTGATAATAACAATGAATAACTTTAATATTCAATAAATCACACAATGACATCGACTCTAACATATTATTAAATTCACAGTCCATCAACTTTATGAAATATAAAAATACATATACACCAGTCCAGGAAGCAACTGTCCAACCTTCCTGGACAGTGAACAAGACCTCACTAACTAAACACACTCTTTCTTACATTCAACGAAGACTTAACCATTCAGTTCACAACACGTGCAAGACTGTTCACATTCACAACCTGGGAATACATATACAAGGGGATATAACTATCATACCAAAATATCAAACTAACATTCACTCTCGCCATACCTCCCCCTGACAGGGTTATGTCATGTCACATGAACAGGATATTAAAAAGTTATTGAATTGTGGTACTGAATGTGATCTCTTAGTTTCTACAGCCTCTACCACTTTTTCTCCGCACAATAAAGATTATATGAAACCGGATCAATATGTAATTTGTTGGCATGAGCTTATACTCTGTTTGATATTTGTGTTTCAATGTAGCCCACTGGCCTGATGTTGTACCTAGACTCTAGTGATGATGTCCCAGTCACAGAGACAGACAGGCTGCATATAAGAGACAATGTAAAGTTAGCTCAGGTAAGTCGACTCAGATTTATGTCTTACCAAAAAATACAAATCTAAAATCTAACAGTAAACATAAAGTTATATCATCAATATAAATAATCATGTAACATTTTTCTTTCCTACAGGATCACTTCAATAAAAACAAACGCAATCAACAACTGCTTATACTAGAGAAAAAAATAGATAATTTACTTCAGCATTGGAGAGCTCGAATAGGGTTAGATAATAAACAGGTAAAACAATAAGTATTGCTATTAGATAAACAATATTTGTATATACAAATACTGCGATATATTTTGAAATGTGACTTTCAAACAAAATTAATAACTATAAAAATGAATCTTTATGTATTGGCATATTTAGATTTAAAATAGAACCTTTTTTTTAATCCAACCCAACTCTCTAACCACTCAGTCTTAATTGTCTGATCTTCAGTTCCCCCCCCTCCCTTTTGGAAAAACAACTACTATTCTAGTGGCATGACATGGACATAGGTTTACTTGTATACCATTAATATATTTATTTTGTTAAATCTTTTTTTTTAAAGACATTTTTAATGAACAAATGCAAGAATGGAGAACTTTTCAAATAAATCTAAAAAAAAATAATTTTTAGACCTATTTGACCTCTCCAAATAAGACTTTCGATTTTCAGATGATCCTTCAGGACTGAGGATAATTTAATCCTTTCTTTGCCGTAATTTAATATGGATAAGATATAGTAATTCCAACATTGAGATACACATGTAAATACATTTTTTTTCTCTCATTTCATTTTTTCAGCAACAGAATGAGAAGCCTATTGTTTTAAGGAAAAGACGTCAGAGAATCAAAAGTGAAGCTAACTGGTCTTTGTTTTATTATCAATTTAATCAGGTAGAACATTAATACTGAATTATGTAATACATAAAAAGATGTTATATTTTATATGATATAATCATTTTAACTTCTTTTATAAAGTATTTAAGCTTAAAGTTCAGCATAGTCTTGTGTTTTTTCCAGGACCATGCTAAGCCCAACCTGATCTGGAATTACAAGACTAGAGAGGAACTGAGAGAGAGCTTAGAGAATGAGATCAGAGCATTTAATGTGGACAAGGAGCTGGGAGCCACCTTTATTGTGGGCTGGAACCACACTGAGTTTGAAGTGCCCTACCATTGCCTCGCTGATGAAATCAAAATAGGTATTTTCTTGCATACGGTTTTGTTTTTCTTTTTCTGTGATTCATCAACTTGCTCCTTAATTGGTTTCTCCTCTTTAGTGTCCATGGAGAGATTCTCTCTGATTTTGAACATTTATCGAACTATAGAAAAGAAGCGAGTCTTCTCAACCTAATTTCTGTCAGTTGTTTTTAATTATGTCACCTCAGGCATACCTTCTTACCTAACAGCCAAGCTTAACCAACATCCATATTAGATGGCTGCCTGGTCTTGAGGTCTTGGCTCTGGACTATCATTCTGTCATATCAATGGTCTCGGGCACATACCATGCCCTTCTGATATCTTCCTGCTGGAGGTTTCAACTAGGAAGTATATTATTTTAAACTCTGAAGGAACATCCAAAATATGTCAAAAATTGTACACACAAACATTGTTTTTTTTGTTTTTTTTACAAACATCCTATCTGGCAATGTGCATTAGTTGAGAAGAATCATCACATGCTATTTTTTCAACAAAAATCTAGACCTCAGCAAAAAATTGTAGGAAAAGAGAATTCTTGTCATTTTACATATAATATAAATTGAGCTGGATAGGACACACCCTGCGAAAATCAGCTACCAATGGTGCAAGGCAGGCACTTGACTGGAACCCACAAGGAAAGAGGAAAGTGGGCAGACCCTAGCAAACCTGGAAGAGGTCAGTCATCAGTGAAGCTGAGGGTACTGGAATGACTTGGAAGCAGATGAAGAAACCTGCTAGAACCGAGTTCCGTGGAGAGGTGTGGTTGCGGCCCTATGCTCCCCTGGGAGTACACAGGATTAACTAACTAACTACATATAACTTCCTCCCATTAACAACTGCATAAGTAAAAAAAAAATCTCTAAGCACTTTTAATCATTTTTATGAAAGCTTTAACAATGTAAACTAAATGTGCTTAAATATTCCAACATTGAACAAGTTGTCTTTTCGTACAATAAATTAAAATGATTAGTTACACTACATTACTGCTTTGTCACCAGGGGACTATTATCTCAGACTTCTGTTAGAAGAAGATGATGATGAGGCTAGTGAAGAGACAAGTGCAATAAAAAAATCGTAAGTAGGCTTATGGTTGTGTTTACAAAGGCAATCTGATAAAGTGTCTTGGGTTCGAATTTCTGCGAAGACTGGAATTTTGAATTTTGGGATATTTAGGATGCTCCTGAGTCCACCAAAATGTACTGGTACCTGACATTAGTCGGGAAAATAGAGGCAGTTGGTCATTCTGCTGTACACATGACACCTTCATTAACCTTGGGCAATAGAAACAGGTGACCTGACATTTACATCATCTTGTGTATAGATTACCTAATAAACGAATGAAAAAGAGGAATGTTTAAATGCAAATGTGGAGTGTACTCTCTATTATCAAGGCCAAAGCTTATGATTCAAATGAGATTGAATCTGTAATGTGCAATTTCAGTTCTGTCTGTTTATTTCAGTCAGCAGCCTAGTATATATTATATATATTTATTTATAGCTTTTATATAGCGCTGCTTTCATGCTTATAGCATGCTCAGAGCGCTTTGGTCCAATCTCATTTGTGGACCAGTGGGGGGGAGGGGGTATCTAAGAATTGGTTTTCCGTGCTACCTTTAGGCGCTCAGTAACACAACTCTGCCCGAGTCGGGTGTCGAACCTCGAGCCCCCTTCTAGGTAGCCAAGCCAAGCTAAGTTCAAGCGCACTTAGCCTCTCGACCACGCTTCCCGCTAGTATGAAAAAATATTGTTACCTGGGAAATGATTGGGAAAATATCAATATTAATTAATAGTTGGCCTTCATAAAATTCATTTTATAATTAATAAAATTAGAAACAGATAATTTTTTTTGTTTTTTCTTCTCTATTTTAAGCTATGAATTTTTCAATGATTTGTACCATCGATTCCTTCTGACACCAAAAGTCCACATGAAATGTATGTGTCTTCAAGCCATGGCCATTGTGTATGGCAGATGTCATGAGGAGATTGGGGCTTTCAATGATACCAGATACATTGTGGGCATGTTGGACAGAGTAAGTTTTTGTAGTGGGTCTCTATTTCTACATCAAATGATCAAAGCAAAAAAATTCTGAGAAGAAAAGAGAGTTAAAAAATGGCTACAAATAAAATAATTCCTGAAATGCTTCTAAAAATCTTACATATATCCTCCATGCCAGTAAATAGAACATTTTTTTTTTTTAAATGTGTGTGCCTCTTGTAGCACATGATCTTATAAGAAATTTAGAATTAAAATGTAGTTTAGAGAAAAATAGTAAAAAAATTTTGTTCACTACTTTTCAAAATAAATAATACAAAAAAACTTCTATTTATATTATCTTTTAACTAGAATTAGTAAAATATTAGATTATTAATATGAAAAATAATTTTTTTTTTTAAAACAAAATCTTAACATTTTTTGGGTTATTCCTACCCTAAAGAGGGTTAGGTTAGGTTAGGTTAGTAACATTGATATAGAATAGCTTTAGAAAGTAAAAACAGAAAAGAACTTTCAATAAACTGTTAACCCTTTATTATTTACCAATAATATGAATAGACACACCACTTTACATTAGCCATGAAACAATAGAAAACAAAATTATTTTGAGTGCTTGTAATAAAAAAAAGTATTAATTAATCTACAAGTTTTTGGGTACTGTTTTTAAAACTTTGAAAACAAAACAACTCCTATGTGATTCAAAACAAATTATTTTCACATTCACTTGTACAGTGCACTGACAAGCTAGAACGAGATAGGCTGATACTCTTTCTGAACAAGCTCATCCTGAACCAAAGAAATGTGAAAGAGATCATGGATGCCAATGGAGTCAAGACATTGGTGGACTTGCTGACCATTGCCCACTTGCACACAACCAGAGCAACAGTTCCTTTGCAGGTATGGCAATTAACTGACATGAACTCTTTTGAGAGAGCATGTATGTGTATTCTTTAAACCAAATACTGTAACTTCAGTTTTGCTTGACTAGCTTTGAACCCAGAGTACTACTGAAAACTTAAACTTACTTTTAATTCTAACTCGCACTTTGCAGCACTGCTAATCAGTGCAATTATAAAGAAACCTCATCACATAAGTAGCAAAAGTGAAATCTTCTTTAAAGAATGTTATTTAGCAAACTCAAGAATGACCATATCTCATTTTTAATTTGTAATGTCCTTGCTCTCATGAAGACAAACATTAACTATTACCAAGAATTGAAATTTAGAGGGCTTATAGTGATTAAGGGGGAAGCGTGGTCGAAAGGCTACGTACGCTTGAACTTGGCTTGGCTACCTAAGAAGGGGGCTCAAGGTTCGGCACCAGACTCGGGCAGAGTTGTGTTTACTGAGGGCCTAAAGGCAGCATGGAAAACCATCTCCTAGATACCCCCTTCCCACACTGGTCCACAAAGGAGATTGGACCAAAGCGCTCTGAGCATGCTATAAGCATGAAAGTAGCGCTATATAAAAGCCATAATTTTTTTTTTAATAAAACTATTAAAAAAGGGCTGTAAGAGAATTTATTTTAAGACTCATCTTTAGATAGTCCTTAGATAGTCGGGGCAAACTGCAGTTCAATATATTTAAATTAAAACTATTATGTGGTGACTAATGGACTATAAGATTGAATCCTAAAAAGTTCAGTACTTTAGGTTAAGTTGATTTTATGATTTATGTTAAGATTAGAGTTTTAGAGCATTGCACACAATTTTAGAATATATTCAAAATTTTTTTTTGCAGTACCAAAAATTAATGGTTTATTTAAAAATAAAAAATTATTTTTTATGTAATTTGTATAGCTGCTTGATATTGAAAATGTTAATTTTTGTGTATTTCCCAGACCAATGTTATAGAGGCTGCTCCAGACATGGAGAGAGAGAGTGAGAAGGAGTGGTACTATGGCAACAAGGAGAAAGAAAGATTAGGCCCATTCAGTTATCAGGAGGTAGGAGCTCATCCAACATTCTTACAAGACTTGAAGAAATAATCAGACTTTAAAAAGTTATAATAACTGTACAGGTTAAACTTTTCTTTCTGAACACATGAGATTTTTTCAACACTTTTGTTATTAGCAATTTAAAAAGCCTTGTTACCTAGTGGTAAAATGGTTGGCTGTTGAAATAAGTCTTGGGTTTGAACTCTAAAACCTGGAAATTTATGTGGGATATTTGTGCCATTGCTGTTTCTAGTCAGCTTTAACAGGTATCTGGCAACAGCTAGGAATAATCCTTGTTAACTTTTAACTATAGAATTAATTCACCTAACTTCACCTGCCATCTAAGGTCTTCTTTGGACTACTAACCCAAATGCGCAAAATTATTATTTCAGATGAAAGCATTCTATGAAGACGGAACTGTGCACGCCAAGACAAGATGTTGGGCCCAGGGTATGGATGGCTGGAGGCCGCTGCAGTCAGTGCCCCAGCTGAAGTGGATGCTGTTAGCCACTGGTCAGGCTGTGATGAACGAGACAGATATGGCCACCCTTATACTCAACATGCTCATCAAAATGGCAGAATATTATCCTAGTCGGTGAGTTATAATTTGTTTTTATCCTTTTTTATGATAAATATAAAAAATATAAAGTCCATAACTAAAGTGGCTTGCAATTCTGTTTTAAAGCCATTACCCTTATTGACTCCCCAATTGTAACTAAAGTTTTGTATCACTAACTTTACACATAGTTTACTTTTGAAACTTTCTTTTAATGCAGAGTTACAATGGGAGTAGGGGATGAATATATCTTTGTATTTTCTTTTTATTGTTGTTTACTTTATTATTTTGTTCATTTTGTCCTTCTCTTGTGTGGCTTCTATTAGTTTAGAAGAACTTAAATGGTATCACTGTAGGCATGAGAAGTTTGAGGATTTAAAAAAAAAACTTTGATTTTATGTTTTGAAACAAATATATCACAACATAAAATTTACCTTGAACTCTTCTTGGTATTAACCTTCAGAAGATTTGGGATTTAGGCTGTAATAATTCTAGTTTGAAAACCAATATCAGTATCTATTCAGTTTGACTATATTAAACTTTCCCCACCATGTGAAAAATATTAGACCACACACTACAATATTTGTATGAATTTAAATATTAACTTTGTATTAGTGACATCTTTTTATAACTTCATTATCAAATGAACTCTTTAAAATGAGTGAAACATATATATATATATATATATATATATATATATATATATAATCTGACTCTTTTGGCTTCACGCCATGAGGAGCAATTGGGCGCTAGTGTTTCCCAGCACTGAATGTCAATATGAAACTCCTTTAGGGAGCTCTTTAGAGTGAAACATGTCTGACTCACTACTTAACAGATTTTTGGTTAGATTCTAATAAAGAAATCTTAAAGGTAGTTTACAATTTATTATTTTCCATTGTACTATGAGGAAAAAAAACATCTTTGCATTCAACAAAAAATATTCTTGAAAATGATTTGGTTACAAGTGCAAAGTATTTGTTTTCCTCCTATTCTCCATGAGAATCTAATGACTGTATTACACTTTTAAATTGTATAAAGTATGTTTTTTGATGACAGGGACTCTGATGGTGCTATTATAAGACCTCTGCCAAGAATCAAAAGACTTTTATCTGATGCAACATGTCTACCTCACATTGTTCAGGTTAGTAGTTCTTCACATATTCTAACAATATACATATTTGTAATTAACCTTTTAATTATATTGCATCTATAAAAATAGATATTTTTTAATCCCATTCTCATATAACTTTTATAACTTTTTTATAACTATTTTGTAGTTACTGCTTACTTTTGACCCAGTTCTTGTGGAGAAGGTGGCCACCTTGCTGTACCTAATCATGCAGGACAACCCAGGAATATCTAGGCTTTATTTGTCAGGTGTTTTCTTCTTTATCATGATGTACACAGGCTCCAATGTGCTGCCTGTGGCCAGGTTCCTTAAGTACACCCACCTGAAGCAGGCTTTCAGATCAGAAGAGGTGAGAGATTGTGTATACTATATAAGTTGAGTTATATACCTACAACCATTTCTTTTTTTATGTAGCACAAGATTTATTCTTAAGTTGCATTGTACAGGTTTCCATAAAAAGGAATTTCTGAAATGGTTTTCTTTTTTTGGTTAGTTAATCAGGCTTTAATACTTCTAGACTTATTTTCTTATTTATTGACACATATTTCTTATTTGTTGACACATATTTCTTATTACTATACTAAATGCTATTAAATCCTATAAATGCATTTATCTTATAAATTAATTATTGACACTTTTTATATACTAGTTCTGGTAAAGAAGAATTGTGCTGTTTAAATGACTCTACATTGGTTATATGTTTTAAAATTTTACACATGTATTAGAAATTAATTTGTCCTTTTTTTCTCTTTTTGATAACCAGAACACAACGTCAGACATCCTAGCTCGCAGTGTTTTAGGTCCTATTCTACCTGAGGCCATGGTCTGTTATCTTGAGAACTATTCAGCTGAGAAATTTGCTCAGATATTCCTTGGAGAGTTTGACACACCTGAAGCCATATGGAACAATGAAATGAGGTAAGTATTGGATATTTTACTAGGTCTCAGCAGTCAATTCACTCACTTTGTCTTAAGGACATTTCCAAACTTATCTTATGGCCAATACAAGGACTGTCTCTTAGACTCTGCCTATGCTGGCTCTTAATTAATCTTATGATCAATACAAGCTCCACTCTTTTACTGGTTTCAGAGCTATAAAGTCTAAAAATAATTGATTCACTCTAATGCCTGAAGTCATTAGCTATTTCATCCATGAGTCAGAAAGACAAAAAAATTGTTAATCATTTTTTTTTTTTATCCCTTTAGACTATTATTATTATTGTCTTTTCAGCATTTAAAATATATATATTGTTTATACATGATGTAAAAAATAAATATCAATTTTAGCATTAAAATAAAAGTCTGAAAAGTTTTAGCATTATCTTAGAATTTCCAATCATCTTTATGAGTATAATAATTGTCATTAATCATTTCTTTCAACAGACGAATGATGATAGAAAAGATAGCATCTCACCTGGCAGACTTCTCCCCACGTCTTCAAAGCAACACCAGAGCCCTGTATCAGTATTGTCCAATCCCATCCATCAACTACCCACAACTCAGCAATGAGCTCTTCTGCAACATTTATTACTTAAAGCATCTCTGCGACACAAACCGCTTCCCAGACTGGCCAATCAAAGACCCAGTCAGTAATTTTTTTTTTATTGCAGAAAACTGGATTAAAATAATTTTATTGCAATATAAGCTTTTAAAAGTACTAACTTTATAGTGCATTTATAATTTATTTATAATGCATTTTCAAAAAAAGAATTTAAAATTTCCCCCTAAGCTGATGAGATTTGAAAGCAGTCAAACTCATCTTCTTATCTTATAAATTACAAACGTTACCCAAAAAAGAAGATAATTACCTCCTACCCGTTTTGTGTCAATATAATCGTGCATGTTAATCAGTGACTTAAACTTTGCCAAGTCAGTTTTCCTGTCTGATTAAGGCTACCTATTCCATGCTCTAATGACTTTAGGGAAGAAAAAGAATGTGTAAAAAAGTCTCTTAGCTTTTGGAATAAGAATTGTGTATTTATCTTGGTATCTTTCTGAGTATTTTATTAGATTTTGTTTTTGAATTTAAAAATTATGGTTCAGTGTTTTATGTATTACTAATACTTGACTTTCAAGTCTTCTGTCCTAAAGAGTCTCTAAATTTAGTGACTTTATTGTTATCAAATGTTAAAATTAGTTTATTTATATTTAGATTGTCTTCAACTATAATAGCATTTAGACCCATTCTAAGCGCCATTGACTTGTGTCTCTTCTATTGCAACAGGTGCGTTTACTGAAAGACATTTTAGATGCTTGGAAGAAGGAGGTTGAGAAGAAACCACCCACCATGTCCTTAGAAGAAGCATACAATGTTCTCAACCTGGCTAAGGGCACTGGAGGGTGAGTTACCGCTGTGCTGGTGTGCATTGTTTTTTTTTTAAACTATTCTTGATTCACTTCATGGGTTCTAAGCATATTGGCTTTTAAACATGTGTCTGTTGTGGATGTTCCTTCAGAAATGAATATTATTACATCCCAGCATAAACCTGCTACTGGATGACAGGGGTGATAACAGGCAGGACTCTTAACTTAAGTCCCATGTGAGGACAGTCTGGAGCACATAACGCTTGACAAGGCAGCTATCAAATTTGATGGCTACTATATATTTTACTTTAAAAAAATGTTTTTTAAATCGAGCACTGTTTTGAATATTTTCTGCTAATTTTTTCTGTAAACTGTTTTGTAAACAAATTTAAATTATTTGAAAAAAAGATACCCCCACCCCCAGGCCAAGTCTTAAGTTTTACAATCACTCCACCCTTTTAATTTGACATGACTTAACAAGTGAGATCAAAACTTAAAGTGCTAAAGGTATGTTCTCCTTTATTGCGCTATCCTAACAAACCAATTAGATTTAAGTTTTGATCTCAAGTCTAACTTGATTCCTTTTTTTTTTTCTGCACCTTATTGTATAGCCATGATGAAGCTAAGATACGTAAAGCATACTTCAAGATGGCCAGAGACTACCATCCTGATAAAAACCCAGAAGGAAGAGTAAGTTACAGTTACATTTTGTTGATTTTTATTATCACACCTGAAACATAAAATGTTTATTTCATTTTACCACTGGTTCTGAGGCTCAAAGTAAAGTTTGATATTTTTCTAAATGTATCCATAAACACTAAAAAAAACATTAGATAGCTTTTTGAAAATGACATTAAAAGATGATTTGTTAAAATTAACCATCTAAAATCCGCCCACATCCACAGGGGGCATGGTGGCTGGGTGCTGAAGCTTTTGGCTTCTGAACTGAGAGATCTCTGGTTCTGAGTCCGAAGAAGACTGGAATTTTAAATTTCTGGATTATTAGGGCTCCTCTGATTTCAAACACCTTGTAGGACGTAATCATCTTCTTTTCTGAAGTAGCATCTGTACTTTATAAGAAGATGACTCTAATTGCTACCTGGCATTAGTTGAGGAAAGTAAAGGCGGTTGGTCATTGTGCTGGCCACTTGGTTAATCATGGGCCACAAAAGCATCTGCTGTAATGTAAACCTGTATCTCCTTCAACTCTTGATCTTGAGGTCTAAAAGGGGGATTTATTTGTTAATGACATCCACAAGGTCTGCTGTGATGTAAACTTTAATCTCCTTCAATTTGGGAAGCGTGGTTGAGAGGCTAAGTGCGCTTGAACTTGGCTTGGCTTGGATACCTAGAAGGGGGCTCGAGGTTCGACACCCAACTCGGGCAGAGTTGTGTTTACTGAGCGCCTAAAGGCAGAACGGAAAACCAACTCCTAGATGCCCTCTCCCCCCACTGGTCCACAAAAGAGATTGGACCAAAAGCGCTCTGAGCATGCTATAAGAATGAAAGTAGCGCTATATAAAAGCTATAATAATAATAATAATAACTTTGATAGGAAATGTTTGAGCAAGTGAACAAAGCCTATGAGTTTCTATGCAGCAAAACCAAGGTGAAGGATGGGCCTGACCCTCAAAACATTGTCCTGATTTTGAAAGCCCAGAGCATCCTCTTCAGCAGATACAAAGATGGTGAGAGATCTTTTTTTTCATTTTGTCAATTATAATAGTTATTCTCACAAGTGAATCATCGCCTGATGAATTAAAAGATTTATATTGTACAATTGAATAACCCTCTTATATGTAGATATAAAAATATAAGAAGGGCTGGCAGTCTTGAATATAAATAAGAGACTCATGAAAGGGCTACGTTATGTTTAATCCAGAGCTACAGCCCTACAAGTATGCTGGCTATCCAATGTTGATCAAGACTATCAGAATGGAGACGAATGATGACCAGCTGTTCAGTAAGTCAGCTCCACTCCTCTCAGCTGCGGCTGAGCTGGCCTTCCATACAGTCAACTGTTCTGCTTTGAATGCTGAGGAGTTACGCAGGGAGAATGGCATTCAGGTAAAAAAGAAAGAGTTATATTTAGCATTTCTATTTTTAAATGCTATCTTTTCATTGATCAAATATCTCTTATCAAAAATGTTATATTCAAACTTAATCATACTTTAAGCCAGCTGTTTTAAGTTAACTAGAGCTTTAAATAATAATAATAATAAGTTGTTTTTCCCATATGAGAGTATTATAATTATTTGTATACTATATAATCCACTATCTCTGATTACTGGTTTGAAAAATGCTCTAAATTCCTAAGCAATTGGAGGTTTCCAATTCTCAAACAAAAAAAAAAATAATAAAAAACATATTCACATACAGCTTTCACTAAAAAAAAAGGTGGCACTTTTTTAGTGACACTCTTCTATTCTCATTCTGAATGAAAAAAGATAAACTCTTCCTATATTAAAGTTTAAAAACTAACGCTAGCATCCCAACGCATCCTTATCAATTAGGAGTGTACCATAAACAATGCATCCTACAGTAGTAGGAGCTAGTGGGTTAAGAAAAATTAGTGCAAAAAAATTAAAGGACTTACATTAGCTGATCTAACATTTGTTTGCAGTGTCAATAGGTTTTCCATTGTTTTAAAATTTAATTGGTATAAATTAGAAAAAGAATCAAGTTTAGTGAAATCCTCTTAGTTCAGGTGTCACTGTCATGTTGTCTCAGGTTCTCCAAGATGCTTTCTCTAGATGTGTGAATGTTTTGAACATGTCCAGCAAGCAGGATGAGACAGCAGTTACGGTAAGTCTTTTATCATCCAAGATTATTACCTATTGTAGTTTGTATCCTGACAGATCTTGAAAGAAAGGCTCTTAGTTAACTAATGAACATACACGAGTCTACATTAGAATTCTCTGAACTAGCACTTGTTATTTTCAGTCATCTATTAACTCTTTATCGCCGTAATTATTTTCCAAGGTTCTGACAGAATTGTTCTTTGAATGCCCCTTCCTAATCCACCTTAGGCAGACCCTATTACCATTTCAGCCCAACATAACCAACACCCTGTACAGCAGAGCTGAACAACTGAAGAGAACAGCACACTATTTTTCCTTGGCACAGTCTGCAAAACTCATAACTCAGCAGCAAAAAGCTGGCTAGAAGAAGAAAAAGATAGAATTGTTCATTTTTCACATTTGTACATTCTACCCTGTTGTAATTAAACTTCAATAACATTTTTTTTTTGTAATCAGAAAACGTTACTTTTGGTGTAGAATTATAGACAAATTAACAATAGTATTGTTAATTTGGAGAGAAAGGGTTCAATGAGCAGAAGTCCCTAATCAGGAGCAAAACCAATTTTTTAAAAAATATTCGAAGGCTTTTTCAGTGCATGGACCAAAGGTTGGAACTTATTCCTCATTGATCTCTGACAAACAACATGCTTCACTACATTCAAGAAAAAACATTTAAGACCAATCTGTTCAGAAGTTTTTAGATTAGTTTGTCATTTTAACTCTTGTGCTTATGTCTGTTACGTTCTCATTGCACCTTGAGCTGACATTATGCTTGTTAACAGCGCTTCATAATTTAAATTATTATTGTTAATATTTGTTTCATTTTTTGTTTATAAGCATCAACCACATTTAGAGTTAGATGCGTTTAACAAACAAAGAACTTCAGTTGCTGGTCAAAATGCCACCTGACATATAACTCTTAAATGAGACACTTATAAACACTAATAAAAACAAAGTGGCACTGACCTTTCTTTCCAGGTGTGTACTTACATAGCCAAGTGCTACTCTGTGGCTGCACAGTTTGAAGGGTGTAGAGAAAAGATACAAGAGTGTTCAGCTATTATCAAAGACTTGTGTCGTATTCTGTATTATAAGGTAAGGGACAATATTTATTTATTGATAAATAAGCCTTCTTCTATAATACTTCTGCTGTAAAGACATAAAATTATCAGGCCATTATTAGGTGGAAGACTTAAAAAAAAAGACTTTTATCAAGTCAAAGAAAACAACAATCTTTGTCTATAAGATAAAATATAATAAAACTTAAATACAATTTAAGACTAAAAGTTATTTTAACTTTAAACTATATTGCTTACTTCTAACCCAAACTCCTATGGTAACTCTGAAAGCAACTCTTAAACATAAGTTAATTCCACAAAGCTGAATCTAAAACATAGCACAGAAACCTATCACAAAGTTTAAGCCTTCCTCTTAGTCCCTCTAGGACTACACCACATTGACATATCTAAAGAGAAAATAATGTCCACATACAAATTTTTATACTTGGCTATTTTTAGCACTCAACTTGCTTATTTTATTTACTTAAATGTTATCAGCCTTTAATTAATATAAATGCCCCCTAAGCATGAGGATCTGGCCCCCTTTATTCTTACTATCTGTCTAAGTCTAGACAGTTTCTCTTTTAACTGAAGTAAAAGCATTCTTCTTAATAAAATTCTGACTTCTAACAGTCTAAATCAACCAAAATGTCTATCAACTATCATAATACTAGACCTACTCTTAACTTGATGGTTTCATGTTTAATGCAAATATTCAAAGATTTTCCTCATAAAACCAAACCAAATTAATGTAATAACATGATGGAAGACATTTACAATGGCTAAACATGTGCTTTATGATTTATTGATTTTGATGCATTCTCTTCATGCCATTTTTTCATGTAAATTACTGAAAAATCTGTACATCTGTCTGGTCGAGTTTAGTCTATTTAGTCTACTCCCATGAAGCCAAGACAAAATGCAGTACACTTTGTTTCGTTAACTTATAAACTACATAAACTACATTTTTAATTGCATCAAAAGACTTTTATTTAACCTAGTTAATTTAGTTTGCTGGGAATTTTTTGGAGGGGATTATATATGCTTGATACTATTGTGCACTAATAAAATACTTTTAATAGTATTGTACTCATAAGTAAGGAGAAAGACTTTTGATTCAATAAATTATTAGGAATATTTTTGCTAAAATGATCACTTCAAATGTAATTTGAATTATTTATAGATATTAACAAGTTCTAAAAAATAAATGCCAAAAAAATGTTTGCTTACAGTATAACATTTGGTAAATTTGAAATGTCAAGAAAGATTTTCATGTTCTATTTTGTGATATACAATTACCAAGGCCTAAACAATGTCCAAAAATTATTATTTTTAAATACTGGCATCATAATTATTTTTAAAAAAATTTTGATATTCACAATAATAATTTTCTTATCTTATCTTATAAAATACAGACAGATGATTAGGTCCTTATGCATGTCCGTAGGTCAATCTAGTTATGCATGTTAATCAATGACTTAAACTCTGGCAAGTCATTGGTTTTCCTAACTCAGGCAACCCATTCCATGCTCTAATAGCACTAGTGAAGAAGGAGCATTTAAACAAATTCATTTACAATGAATAATTATGTATCTATGACTTTCAGAATTTGCCCAAGTTGTGTGCTGTTGTGTGCGAGTGTGTGAGTGCCTTCTGTGTAGACTTCTGGCTTCAGACAAATCTCTTCCAGTCTGGAGTACTCTGGCACCTCTTACTTTACCTATTCAACTATGACTACACTCTGGAGGAAGGGGGAGTGGAAAAAAGTCAGGAGAGTAACCAACAGGTGGGTGCCAAAATGTGTACTAATAATTTATTGCATACAGCAGAAATAAAACTTTGTATATTCTAATTTATTTAAGTATATTTAGTTGAGTCACTGTCATATGACAATGTATGTAGCTCAACCACTTTTCATCATGAAATTAAGATATGTTTGTGTAATAAAAAGATATTATAGACACATTATTGGCCAATGTGACATTGTTACTTAACAGCCAAGCAATAGCAGTAGCTTTTCACCCAAAAACCTGTCAGATGGTTCCACAATGGCAGCAACCATGACAATGATTGGGTCGTGGCAAATGTTCAACTTGCAGCTAAAAGCTGCAATAATCGCAGGGACTTTTTTCATTTTCCTATTCTGTAACTGCCACAAACCCATGCAAGGGCTGCCGCTCCAGCCAAAAGGTATCTGATGACACCCCCCTTTGTGGAATGGCGTGGCAGATTTGTTGGACTGTGTGGTCAGGTCCATCGTCACCCCAGCTAAAAAACACCAAAATACTCTAATAGGGTACTTTGACAGAGGCTTTGTTTGCTACCTGTCATTTGTCTGTCCAGTTCCACCACCTCAGTTTGTGTCCAATTACGATCGAGCTTGTGCCCATATATGATCCATCTGACCAACAAGAAGAACTTTACCCAGATACCAGGAATGAGACAAGTTTTAGCAAGTCTTTCTTCTAGCCTCACCACATGCAATGTAACTTGGCTAGACTATGCCAGTTAGCCTAACGCACATTTTCCACAGGATGCCATGAAGAGGCCTGGAATATACCCCTAATACATGTTTCCACTGAGGAGCCTTGTTAAGGCTTCTGGAGCTGGAATCCTCAAGTTAACACATTTCTTTCTAGGTGTCAGTTTTTAGATCTATTGATTGTTTATGAAATCTCCTTCAAGAAGCATTGCATTTACTTTTTTTTTTTTTTTTTTTTAACACTCAGGAAGTTGCTAATTACCTGGCCAAGATGAGCGTAGTAGCATGTGGTAGATTGGCAGGTTTCTGTAGCACTGAGAGTGAGCTGTCCACTCCTGACAATCCCTCTGTCAAGAAATCCCTTTACTCCCTGCTCACCCCGTACCTGGCTAGAAAGTTGTCCAATGAAAGTCCTGTTGAGGTTTGTACAATATTCATCAATTTTGTTTGAGTTGACAGAGTTTTTTATTATAACATTCACAATTTAAAAAAAAAAATAGTTTTCATTATTTTTTTTTAACTATAGAGCATTCTGTAACTGTACCTTCTGTTACTATTGGAAATGATAAATTAAAATAATTATAAGTAATCTCTTATATGGTTTAGAGGATTCTGAAAAGAAAATTAACTAAAATAGAGAATGCCTTTTATTCTGATGATTAAAGAAGTTTATGTGGTTACATCTGAAACGACATATATTTTAACATTTAGTATAATTGAGTCTTTGGTTGGGGGGAGGGGGATTAATTCAAGTTATTTCTATCTAAAAAAAATGTAAATGTAAAAAAATTGATAGCAACAAAGACAAGTAACAGCTAACATGATTTGCCACTTAAAGTGCAGATGAAACTGTTGTCTGACAAGAGTTAATGAGGGCTTTCATGTCATTGTAAATAAATCCTGCCAAATGGATAATATGATGGGTTTCAGTTTTGTCTTTCAGTTTTACTACATCTTTGGTAATTAAAAAACAAAAAAAAGAGACGGCTTTCATTAGTTAAGTTGTGAGTGAAACATTCTTTATAAAACTTAGAACGACTTTTCTAGTTATGTATTTCAAGAGTATTTCATAACTGTTTATATAGCTCAGCAAGTACTGAAGCCATACTTTGATAAACTGAATGTAATCTAAAAACAGGCTTGATTTCATAAAGTTTGATTGTATCTATATATATTTCAACTAGTATGTGCAAATAGGTTTCATATGTTTGTCATTGTTATAATTTGAATGGTTACTGTTGCAATGATCCTGATCTATCCACCATATAGTTTGCTGCGGGTAATAGAGCCGAGGCGGTAAGATACACAAATTAAATCTTGTGGCAGTAGTCTTTGTGTAGAGTTCTTAAACAAATTTAGTTTTGAATACTCAGCATGTTTTAATCTTGCTTGTTAATGCCTCTTGCCTAGTTATGTCTTAGGTGCTGGGTATTCAAAATGTATTTATATGAAAGTCAAATCAATTTACATACACATTAAGGACATTTTATGAGCTAAAAAATAGATATGTGTATAAATTTATTTTTTCTTTTAAATAAATCTATATTTTAGATGCATGCATTTACTGTTTCTTATAGCATACTATTTTTTTTTCTATTTTTGTTTATTTAGCATGCTAAAAAATGCATTTCAAATTAGAATAGACCATTAAGTCATTGTAATTGTCAAGAAAGTTAAAAAAATAATAATTTGTAGCCCCCAGTTTTCATATTACCATTCTTTGTTTGGTGCATCATATCATCACAGTCACATGCAGTTTAAAATTGATTTGCCAAAATTCAATGCAAGTGTTCCTCACATTGATTGTCTGTTCCTCCAATCACTTGAGGCAAGGGACTTTGAATCACTTTGTACAAAAATGTCACAATGTTTTATTTCATTTCATGGTGGTTCCCAGTATTATATAAGCATCTTTTAAAACATGTGGAAGGTCAGTAATCACCTGTATTAATGATAACAAAGTTATATTAGGAGACATGGACAGACATTTCACTTGTTTGAAGTTATGAATGTTGCTGTTTTGTTTCCCTGCCACCCTGTGAAACTGCAGCATGATAGTATTGTTTGTATTTACCTAGTATTTTGAAAAAGTCATTCTCAACCAGGATTTAGTTTTGCTGAGACGGGGCATCTTTTAATTATTAATTAATTTCTAGAAAGAAAGGCTATACTTTTTTAAATGTAAAGTCTCTGATATGCCTGACAGAATGCTTCACTCTTTTGTTCTTTTTTGTAAGCTTTCTCGTTCTGGAAAACATTGAAAAAAAAACTTTATCAGGAAAATATGAATCAATAAACAAAAGCAGTAATGGAAAAAGTTGGTGACTTTTTTTTTAATCACTACAAATATTGCTCGGTGTGACTGTTTTTAGATTACATCTCTCAATAACCTATTTTTTTCCCCAACTTTTTTAAAGTGGAGATTTTCATCTATGGTGAATAACTATAAATAGTTAACTGTTTGATGTATCTGGTGCACAGATTAAAAATGTGTATTATCTATGTAATGTAGAAAAAAAGCAGCTAAATAACACATTTATAAGCACTTTCACTTGCAGTAAAAATGAAAATAAATGGCTCTTTTTTAGTTGGCAGCATAGTCTTTTAATGTAGCCTTCTGCCATTGTTTAGAATAAAAAATTAATAGTGAAAATCCCCCGAAACAACTATATTATTCCACCTTGGTGTCAGAAGTTATTTTCTTGTATTTTATATTATTATATGTCAACACTTACAAGAGTAGACCTACAATAACAATACAAAATTACTATCTATTCAGTACCTTTTTTTGCTTGAAGTACCTAAGCTATATATTCTGTATACATGTTTATTTAAAGTACCTAATTTATGTATTCTGTCTACTTGTATGTAAAATGCATCCAAGTTATATAGTAAGTACCATAGTCTATGGGTAAGACTATTTCACTGAATGTTAAGATATCCCTTTTTAAAAAAAAATCAGCTGTTTAGATATGATATAGTTTCTTTAATAGTGTAGTGTAACTGAGTTGTTAATTTTCTGCGTGTGTCAGCATGTCAGAAGGTCATATCCAGTGTTTGTGTTCATAATAATTCACTAATGTCATGTGAGACCTGTTTGTACTCATTGATTGTTTACTGTAGCCTAACCATGTTGAATAAAGCCAAGATAGTGGTTTTCTAGTCGAGCTATTTCAATACAAACAGATTACTGACAGTATCTGACAAAGCCTTTATATTTATTCTGTAATCCACCTGTAAAAAAAAAATATTAAAGAATTGCGTCCGTTTTAGTTTGAAAAGATTAAGATCACAACTGACAAGAATTGGGAATGGAAAGGAAAGTGAATACTGACTTAACCCTTCCAGGCCAGTTTGGCTAGCTGTCCCCTATAGCTGGTTTTTTTTGAGTGACACCTCCTTACTCTTGTTACCAATGTAATAAAGATTTTAAAAGTTCAGGATTTAGGGGACATTTTAGAGCGTCACAAATATATTGAACTGGATCTTATTTAGCTACAGTCAATTCTATTTCAATTTAAAATAGAAAACCATACCGAGAATCAATTCTTGTGTTAAATTGTTGAAATATAAGCGCTGGGTTGCCATCTTTCTCCTTGTTTTGTTTTAGTTCTTTGTGCTCCTATCTTGGACCCTCTGATGTTTATTTACTTCTTGTAGATTTTTTTAGAGTCTATTGTCATAAGTTTATTATTTACAGGTGGCAGGCTTTAGGTACATTAGAATATTTGTGTTTCTGCTGATTAACAATCAAAATGCTTAATGTTCTACTTTTTTTCTTAATGTTTCATTTATACACAAGCATAGTTGTAACATTTTCAATTTTTTTTTTTTTATTTTTTTTTTTAATTGAAACACAATACTCAAGTACATACATTAAATTGTTTTAGACAAAAACGAAGTAGAAAAAAAATGTATTTATTTTATTACCACACCTATTTTATAGTGTGATTCAGTAATAGACTTCTAGCAATGTGCAAGCTTTATGTTTGATCTTATATTTGAATCAAATACAGTCTTTAAAAAATTCTATTTATGTTGTAGCAACAACGTATAAACCCTATAAGGTCGCTATTTTAGTTGAAATGTTTTCTTTGAAGTGATGAATGTTCCACGCTGATTTTTTTTTCTCACTGTGCACTGCAAAACTGCATGAGAACAACAAATGCTTCTCCTCATGACTTCCAAATAAATGTACATACTTCATAAAATTCTTTTCTTTGTTTTTACCAGCTACTGAAAATCCTTAACAGCAATACAGAGAATCCATACCTGATGTGGGACAATGCCACCAGAGCACAGCTTTGTGAATATCTCAGTGACCAACAGCAGAGAATAATTAGGACGGTCAGTGATATAAGCTAGGCATTTTGTGGTGATGAACTATAAGGGAGGGTTTGGGAATAGAAATGAAATGGCAATGAAAGTGAAAACTGACTTATCCTTGCTGTCTATCTGTCCCCAAATAACTGAGAGACACATCCATACTCTTACTGCAAATCTAGTTTAAGATTTAAAGGTTCAAAATTTATCTCATCCATTAGGTTCTCATTGTCTCTGTCACTTGTACTGAAAACATGTTCTCAAAGAGATACTGACCTATGTATTGATCAACTATTGAACTGACAAAAGCTGTTGACTAGCCTAGTTCATCATCATTGTGAATTTTCAGAATTGTTTCATGTCAAAGCACTTTGGCTTTTGAACTGGGGTTTGTGGGTTCGAATCTTGGTGAAGACTGGGATTTTTAATTTCAGGATCTTTAGGATGTCTCTTAGTCCAGCCAGTTTTAATGGGTACCTGATGTTAGTTTGGGAATTTAGAGGCTGTTGGTCATTGTGCTGGCCAAATGACACCCTCATTAACTGTGTGCCACAGAAACAGATGACCATTACATCATCAACCCCATATATGTTTGTAAAATGTTTGTTAAATGGGTACCTGATGTTAGTTTGGGAATTTAGAGGCTGTTGGTCATTGTGCTGACCAAATGACACCCTCATTAATTTTTTGCCACAGAAACAGATGACTATTACATCATCAACCCCATATATGTTTGTAAAATGTTTTACATGTTTCGGATGTTCCTTCAGAGTTGAAGATAATTACTTCCTAGTCCAAACCTCCCGCAGGACAACGGGGGATGGGAGTGGGCAGGGTTTGAACCTGGGACCATCCATAAATCTGAACGATAGTCCAGCACGCAAACCGCATGACCAGGACCAGTCAGCCATCCTATATCACAAGGTCTGCAGAGAAACTTTACTTACCAACCACACAAAATCAATTTAAACATATGGAGGCAGACTTCTGGCTAACATTCAAGTTAAATTATGATTGGTGGGTTATTTTAAGATTCTTATTCTTTTTTTTTCTCATGTACAAGACACAGTACAGAAACTTAGGGATACCGTTATAGAGGCTTAATTAAAATAAATGACTTTTTATGGGGTACAGTCTTTAAATTTCAATAAATCTGAATATAGACATTAATATTCTCATCATAATAGTATTTTATATTCAGTTAATTCTCATCTGCAGTAGTGCAGAGGAATCAAAAAGGAAAGTCATACCACAGTATTCCTGAACCCATTCCTATTGTATTCAACACTAGGACAAATTTTAAGTTTCTGAATTTTAAAAAAAAAGATTTTGCATCATCATTAACATTTTTCTTTCACATTTTGTTCCAGGGAGTCAGCTATGATCGCTATAGTATAGATCTTGTAGGCTCACTTTCATTTAGCGTCTTTCCCTTTCTTTGATTTCATTGGTTGGTTTCAATGTGTTTCTTATGGTTGCAACTTGATACATTTTTTTTTTCTTTCTATTGGTAAAAGGTTGCTCATTTTTTCATTTTTCTTTCTTTTTTAAATGTAAGCCAATCAGTTCTTGCAAATATGGATTCATTCAGATTTTCCACCTCAGATTTTCCACTTTTTGGCACTTGATTATTCCTGCACCTGGCATTATATGAAAAAAAGAAATATTTAAGGAGCTTTTTCAAAACTATAATACTGACTTTAATTGAGAAACATCCAATACTGCAAAAACTGTAATTTTGTAAGGAGGGTGTGATATAAAGCCAATAATACCCAGCTATAATATCTCTGAAAAAGATCTTTTTTAAAAATTAAATATCTACATTTTGTTACTGATTGTGATTCCACCAGCTAAATTATAAACATAAACATTCACAAATAATCTTAAAAATCTGTAGAACTTATACAATAGAGATGCTATAGTGGCTAATTGAAAATTTTAAACATTATTATGTTGTATTATGTATTATGACATAGTCAGACAGACAAATGGCGTGCAGAAGAGACGAACAAGGAAGAACAATATGGCGATGGATTAGAAGAAGGTTGATTAGTATTAGAGACAGATTAATAGCAACGGATAAGACGATGAGACAGATTTCCCAGTTATGAATAAATGTATCATTTACAGTAGTAGAAAGTCTTGATCAATTTATATTGTTTACTGTAATGTTCTTTGACTAGACTAGTTAATGAAATAGCAGTGAAGTTGCACAAGATACTAGCCAGAACATTATCATATTAAAACTGCTAAAAAACATACTTTTAAAAATTGTACCCCTACATTTAAGATGTATACATATTATTCTTATCTTATTTTTAAAAAAATTACAATCTTAAAATAAAAGTGAATATAGTTCTCACTTTTTCTTTTTAAACTTTTAACGTTCACTTCTTTTTCCTTTAGTTTCTATTCACACAACTTTCATTTGAATAAAGAGATAGCTTAATAAATACATTTGAAATCAAGAATAGAAAAAAAAATACTTTGATAATTTTGAGATTAGAAGTGAATGTATAACAGAACATCTCTAACTAAATTGTGTTGAAGTATCTGTAATTTATTTATCTAATTGACACTCATTACTTTTATGTGACATCTACATTCTTTTCCTTGTTTTCTAAGATATGGTTCAATATTGAAATGGGAGAACATACAAGAAAAAGCAGCTTAGATGTAGCCTATTCAATGCTAGACATTCAATATTGATCCAGAATATTCTGTTACAGGGTGAATGTGATCCAAGCTACGGCTCCACTTTTGTATTTGAGATTCACAGCAAGGA
This sequence comes from Biomphalaria pfeifferi, assembly GCA_030265305.1. Taxonomy (NCBI): domain Eukaryota; kingdom Metazoa; phylum Mollusca; class Gastropoda; family Planorbidae; genus Biomphalaria; species Biomphalaria pfeifferi. The sequence continues at coordinate 414,767 of JASAOG010000175.1, read as the reverse complement.
GCTGGTTGTAGGGGAAATATTTGTCAGGATATTCAATGAGCAGCCAACATTTGTACTAGAGGTAAGATGAGGAAGTAAAGGCAGTTGTGCTGGCCACATTACCATCTTGTAAACCATTGGCCATAGAAACAGATGAACTTAACATCATCATCCCCCATAGGTTGCAGGAGACCTGTCTGTTCAAAACTTTTTTAGATTACTTTGTCATTTTAGCTCTTGTATTTGTGTTTGTAATGTTATTACAGCGCCTTGAGCCTACATTTTGTTTGTTAACAGCGCTTTATAAATAAAATTATTATTATTAGTCTGGAAGGGGTACCTTAAATATTTGGATCATTTTAGTGACAGAAACAAATAATCTCATCTTACTCCTGGACTGTTTGGTCTCAAAAAAAATATTTGCTAAGTACTAGAGTTTGTCATTGAGTAATACAGAGGTTGTTTTTTTTATTTCACTACAGAATCCTAAAGGTTTTACAATAGACTTGTTAGACTTTCTAGGATCTCAGGCTCAAGTAAGTTTGACTTTTTCTTTGTGCTAGAGTTATCTCTACTATATTGACAATAAGCTTTTATTCATAGCTAATTTTATATCTTAGTTCTTTGAGAAGACGTAGTGTTTGTCTCTTATTTGATGAGTGTGAATAGTCTCAGTGAGATTTTCAGTTCTAAGTGTTATGTACACTAGTCTGTTTTCTCCATCTCATATAGTTGTTGTTTTTTTAAACTGCTTCTGTTTAGTGTCAACTGTTTAAATAATACTTTGGCTATGCTAGTGAACCTGATATTGTGTTTCTATTCCTAGATTGTGACACTGCTATATTTCTCTTACAGTATCTTCATTCCGTGCTCATGACCCAACAGCAGCAATTGGCCAACCCTAGCACTGAACAGCTGGACAGGCTGACTAAGATAGAGATGGCTCTGGAAGCTCTGAGAAATATCATCAAAGCTAGTCCTGGTAAGATAATCACATACCCATGATTACCTCTAAAATATCAACAAAGCTAGTCCTGGTAAGACTGTTACATACCACTGAGTGATCAGACCATTACCTCTCACTACTCACAAGATATGTGGGTTTCAAAGTTGAGATATGTATTATTTAAAGTTTGTTTCTGGACTCTCTAGTGGACTTTTGTTCTCACATTTCATGTTATAAAATAAACACGACTAGGACTCAATTTATAGAACTAGGGCTCAATATATAGGAATAGGGCTCAATATATTTCGAAACAAATATTTTAATAGGATGTGACTCCTGAGTTAGGGGCCTCTACTTAGTTTGTGTTCTTTTTTTGTTTTATCATATTGTTGAGTGAAATATATATATTTTAAAGGTTGTTTTTTTTTTAACACAATGGCAGGTGTGGAGATCCAATGTATTGGACACTTCAAGCTACTGTTTGCATTCCTACGTATGGATCAGTTCACTAGATTACAACAGTTCACTATCGAAGTAAGCCTTAAATTAGACATAGACAAACTTATTTCAATGTCAAACTTTGGTGATTCAACTTGTGTAGTATTTATTATTTTGAATATTTATGTACACCTTTTAAACAATCATTCAAATCACTGTTCAGATGCCATTAGGCATGGTGTAAGGTAGGTGAAGTGCTTGGCTGAGCACTTTGGGATCCAATTCTGAGTTAGGGTTCCTCTTTTAAGAGTTGATCTATTTTTATTATTATCTCTCGCATTTAAACATCCAGACACTGAGATTTGTTAAACTATACAATTAAGTTTTGGTTGAAGATTAATCCTTTTAAAATTTGTCCACAGAATAACAAAATAAATCTAAATGTTGAAACAAATCGTAAATCGCAGCAATAAATGCAATATTAATATATTGAATAGTAGTACAAATAGCAGACAATTATGAACCTTAACAGATTTTTTAAAACTTGAACTGACCCCCATTGGTGCATCTTGGTTGTTCTTTCACTGTAATTTAAGAAGACCTTTGCAGAACCATAACTCTTGACCCTTTGAATGTCCTATAATAACAGCCAGTTGGATTTATTTAGGTATAGATTTTTTTTTAATTGTAGCTTTATTCTTTAGTACTCTAGAAGACACAATTTGTTTTCCTATGCACCTACTTTGTAAACATCTGCCCTCTGGACCAAAGTCACAGTTTGAGAGTAAATATTATTTATCTTTAACAAACAAAGAATTGTTAAAACCTTAGTTTGGGAAATAAATGGATTATTATATTTCAACAGTTTTTATCCTCTTGATACAAGATATACTAGATCTACATTTACGTTATTTTTATACATCTATAAATCATACAGAGATTTTAAACTTGCTGGTTTGTCATATAACAGAAAAATAATAGCTTTGTTATTTTTTTTTTTAATGTTTAGCAAGATCATGAAAGAGATATGTGTCATTATTTTGTTATTGTTTAGGTCATAAACTGTGTGACTGCTAACCAAGAATGTGTCAAAGACATCGCTGCAGCGGAAGTTTTGGGCTACTTACTCTTCTCTTTACAAAGTGTTTCATCATGTAAGTGCTTACAATGATAGCAGCTCAGTTGTTGTCATCAAATCTGATGTTGATAATGAATCATAAATGTAACACAAAAGTTATACTATCATCTGTGTTTGTACATTAGTCTGTTAATATCAAGAATGATTATGTTCTCTAGGATTTAATTAAATAACTAATGTATGCACTATGTCACATTCTAGGTCGCCTGCTCAGTTTAGACAGCCTGTTTGCTCTCATGTCAAATACAAAGATTGTTAAAGAAGCCATGTCTAAAGGTAGAGTGTTCTACAATACTTACTTTGCTATACTACTTGGTACCATTCCAATGCTTTGCTTGTGTACCTTAACTCTTTCTCTCAGGAGAGAAAGAGTTAAGCAAATTTGGTGGAATCAGTCTACTTCTGCAGGATTGGTCTTTCTAAAGAAAAATAATCTCTTCTATGAATCAGTCTTCTCAGCTCTAGTAAATTCCTGCTACCTGTCTGGTTAGGATTTCAAGCTGTTTTTGGGACATTTCTTCAGGAATGAAAATTATTGCATCCTTGACCAAACCTGTAGGGTGGAATTTGAACTCTGGACTAGCGTGATGACAGTCAAAAGAACATGTCATGCCGCCAGGCAGCAGCCTTTGTATCACCTCATCCTGGACCATGATCACAGATTGAAATAATTTGTAGAAAACATCAACTTTCTTAAAAAAAAAAAAGAAGGAAAATCTGAACCAGTGGATGGGTTGAGAACATATTTTTACTGCCATGATTGTAAACCTTAAAAATTTATGGAGATTTCATTAATTATATCAAATGGAACTATGGTTGACTTCCTGGTTGTGGTATGCATCCTTCACTGTCATCACATTGTTACAGGTTCAAATTCCTTGCATTCAAGAATTGCATTCAAATGTACACAGATGTGAGGGGGGGGGGGGGGGGGGAATGAGCCTATCAGCAATTTTGCTTACTTTTTAATTGATATAATAAAAAAAAATATCTTTTCCTAGAAACTAAATCCAAATAAATGTAAAAGTGTTTTTTGTACTTAATTTTTTTTCATAAAATGTTTAAAACTGCATGTTTCATTTTGACTTCCATACCATTCTATGGGCCATATTCTTCTAAGAATTACATCCAAACAAAAGGTTATGAACAACATATCCAAATACAATAGATACTCTCTTCCTAATCTCAGCTAAACAAAAACATTTTAATCAGCTAATCATTCAGTTGGTGGCATTGAACAGTTGTTATTATCCTACATGTTTTGTGTTGACTATCTCAGGTTGCCTGATTTACCTACTGGATCTCTTTTGCAACTCCACTAACCCTGTGGTCAGAGAGAAGACAGCTGAGCTCTTTGCCAAGATGTTGTCTGACAAGCTGGTGGGACCTAAAGTACGGATTTTGCTCAATAAATTTTTACCTCCAATTTTCATGGATGCCATGAGAGACTCAGCCGAGGCTTCTGTACATATGTTTGAAGGTAAAAGTTTATTAGATATTACACAAATATTCTTGTCTATACTTCTATATTATTTTTTTAGCATCATGCCTTGTTAAAATTGTAATAAAAGAATTTCATAACACAGTAGCATATTTAAAATTAACAAATACAGTCAAATCCTGTTAATCAGATCAGACCAAATACTAAAGTACTGAAACGAGTCTTATTATATAGTCAAATCTGGTTATCTGACCTGCCTGCTATTATTACTTAAAGGATTGAGTATCTATGTGGTCCTATTAACAGGATTCAACTGTATAGACATTGCCTAAGCATTCATCCAAACATGAATCTTTATCTAGGTACTCATGAAAATCCTGAGTTGATATGGAATGATGAGGCTAGAGAAAAAGTGTGTAGCACGGTGAAAAAACTGAGAGAAAAGTAAGTACTGCTGTGAGTTTCTAGCTGTATGTTAGGTTTCAGCCAGGGACTGGTTTGTTGGTTAACCTAGGCCACCCTATTCATCTACGTCCAATAGAGGAGATCATTTGGATAAAAAGATGGGGCAAGGAGGCTCAGATTTAATTCCCAGCTCAAGCTAAGATTGTTTTTGCTGTGCGCCTTAAGGCAGCATGGAAATCTCCCAGATTACCCCTCCCTCCCAGGTCCACAAAAGAGATTGGATTATAGAGCACTGAGCAAGTTGTAGCATAAAAGATGCGCCATACATAAGCAATTAAAAAAAAAATCCTTCTTTCCCAAATGTAAAAGCAAACATTGTTATTTTTTGCAAACACTGAATACATGATTTGATATTAATGAATGATTTCTTATCAAAATATGATAAACCTATATAAATATATATCATAATTGTGTATGAAGAGGAGCAGATATATACAAATATGATATATATGCCCAATTATAAGGTTTAAGTTAATGGTGTTCTAAATTTATATACTCATTGACTTGAATGGCAGACATTTTTCTTTATTATTCCCATTACCCAAAGTTTTGTTTCTAGTGACACTATTTTACACTTCTTTGAAATATTTGACTTCCAAATATATTTTTCTCTAACCCAGGCACTGTCAGGCTCAAAAGGAGGATGCCAATGCCAAGTGGAACATGCAAGAGGACTTTGAAGTGGTCTATTCTGATGTCCAGGGAGAGATGGTGGTGGGCGGAGTTTTCTTACGCCTGTTTATTGCCAATCCAGCATGGGTCCTCAGGCGGCCAAAGGAATTTTTAACAGAGCTTTTGGAAAACTGGACCAAAGTGACCCAGGCTGTCAACTGTAATGTAAGCCCATTCTTAGAAATAGAATTCAATTCTGATTTAACCTTATTCATATCCATTTGATATGCATCGCATGCTAAGATTTGGTATGTAGTGTAGTAAAATAATGTAAAAAAAAAAAATGAAAATACATTAAAATGAAATAGGCTGAAATAGGATTTCTGCAGAAGTATTAACAGCTTTAGAGTGGCATGGCCCCAGTATCAATCCTCTTTGATGAGGGCCAAAATTGTAGTTAAAAAAATACAACAATAGAGTCATTACATAAGACATTCATTCTAAACAGAACATTTTGAGTTACAGTTAGCTATCTTCTTTCTTCAAATTATGAGTTCTGTTAAGGTAAAATTGTACATTGTACATGCCTCTTACACCAAATAAATTTTCTTAAATATCTAATAATTAGCAATATTTGGCCTTTATTTTTTAATACTACAAGGAATTGATGCAATTTTATATAAAAAATTTGTTGTTTACAATAAAGATTTTCTCTGATTAGTTTTACAGATATTTAGATTGAATGTTTTTTTTAAATCAGTTTTGGGAAATGGTTGATTCAGTTTTTGTTATGCTACTGCAACTTATTATAACATTGAAAATATTAATCTACACATTTCCACGGACAAATCTGGTATTCTTTTATTGGGCCACACAGAACTGTTTTCCCCTCACATATATTTTAGGGCCATACTAATTTGCTTCTTGTGTTGTCTAAAGAGTTGAATATGTTTCAATGAAGCCTACATATTTTTTTTTACTGAAGACTAATTTAATAACAGCTTGGCTCTGTGTTGTGCTTTAGTGTAATAGCAGCACCAGAAAACCAGGGAGAAGTAGCTAGAAACAAAGATTTACTAATAGAACTTCAAACTAATGCTCTTTAACCCTTCTCAGGCCAATACTAGAAATAAGTCATCAGGTCAAGAAAACAAATAAACAGATGAAAATGTACAAAGTGTAATAATATTTTTCTGAAGGTAATATTCCCAGTTCCTAAGAGTAACACCTTGACTAGAATTGGTACATGTTGGGAGGCTTGGGGATGACAAACCAAAACTATTAAGAAGCAATATTATATTCAACAGTAAACCTCAACCATAGTCAAAAACATCTAACAAAATGCTCAGAGAGACTCAAACCCTAACCCCAAACCAGTTTCTTGCTCCATATTGTAGAACTTAATTTAAGCATTGAACAGACTTCTGAATCAGCGAAGAATGATAGTGAGATAGTATAAACTAAATCAGAAATTAACATAAACTGCTAGATTTATACATTGCTATACATAGGCTGAAAAAGTTATTTTAAAACTTGTATGAGATTGTAAAATGACCCTTGAACCCAAAGAGCCTTAAGAAGTACATTTAAACCAAAATTTAAAAAATGAAACCTTTACAATTTTAGCAGCTAACTTATTTATAAATTGATATGATATATGATTAAAAAATGACTTTATTTCAGGAATGTCTACCTTTTCTTTACTGTCACCCTAATTCTTTCCTAACTTTAATTGTAAAACCCTAATCCTCGCCCTTAACCCAAGCACTAATCTTAACTCAGTCTTAAGCTCTAAATTCAGTGCCAATCACAGGTTGTTAATAGAATCTGAATTACTTAAAGTTTCACTCTGATATTCAAATCCTAGCCCAACTTGACAAAAATTTACTTCTAACTTAATCCATAGCATAAACTTCAAACCAAACACTGTTGTTTTTTTTTAAAATAAATCAGCGATCCATTGACCAAAATCATCTGAACTCTTCATACTCCAGTACATTCATGTTACTATTTGAAGCTTTGAAATGTGATTTTGTAATCAATAAGATCAATTAATATTAACTATGGACATACAATTTTGTTACTTATTTCCACTTAATTTTTTTTAAAGGTCTGACAAGTTTAAAAAGTGTTGTAACATTTTTTTTTTACAGACAGAGGAGCTAGAAACACTGACCACCGCTATTGTCTGTCTGTTTCAATCAAACAACCCTCTGCTGGACCAGGTTCCTTCACTTGGCTACATTCCTCGGGTTGTCGCTGCCATGAGCTCAAAGAACACAGCTGTGCCCAGGTCGGGCATCCAAGTCTTTCACCAGCTGGCTAATAGTGAGGTGTGTTTGCAGGCCTTTAATTTAATTTATGGCTCTTTTAACAACACAACTTAATATTCTTATCGCTTGGATTTAAAAAAAAATTCTTCCTTAATTCTTTAAAACTCTAGCTCTGCATCAGAAGTCTGGCCACAGTTGACTGTATTAACCCATTGAAGACAGCCATGAAGATCAGAAAGGATGCTATTGGTCTTGCAGCTGAAGCCTTGTACAAGATGTTTGAGAAAGGGGAAGACGAGCTTGTACAACAGGTGATGGGGCAACAGTTGTTGTTGCTTTTTTTTGACAGTATGTCTGTGTGAATAACTAGAGTCCAGTAGTTTCCACTTTGCAAAATAGGATCAGTATATGTTTAATTGATGCAACATTATTCTTATCTTTACCAGACGGTTGTTGTCATTGAAATAAAATTGTGGTTTTCATATTCAGGCTTTGTCAGCAGACTTGATTCCATATCTGTTGAAACTTCTGGAGGGGGGCCTTGAGGCCATGGACAACCCAGCCTCCACCAAAGCTCAGATAGTCAAAGCCCTAAAAGCTATGCAGAGGAGCTTAGCTCATGGGGAAAAGGTGAGAAGTAGTTTCATGTTAGTCAAATATGAAAATATGAATGAGAAGACTTAGATTTGTGTCCGCTAGGAAATTATCAGAACAAAAACTTAACAGTTGTGGATAATAGTCTGTGAAATAAAAAAGACTTTGTTACTATAATATTCATTTTTTGATGTTAGAACATTAGTTCTGATAACTGAGTAAGTATGTAGTGTTGAAAGTACATTGCTTAAATGTCATGATTTTTAAATGCCTGTATGGAAGGTATAGAGGGACTTCTTTTGGTTCGTTTATAGGAATGAATGTATGCCATAAGCAGTCTTTTTTTTGGGTTAGCTTAAAGGTGGTTGATGTAACAGAGGTGCCTCACAGAATCACTTTAAAGACCAGCTTAGGTGCCAACTTGCTTTAATCGACATAGAAGAGAGCACCTGGTTTTATGCGGCTTCAGAATGAGACAGCTGGGGGTCACTTGCAAAGGCAGCAGGATACACATTGAGACCAAAAGAAAATCTGCCGACGACAAGATGTAAACGACAAAAAGAAAATCTAAATTGACCACAGCGGACAATGGTTATGCTGTGCCGGATGTTGCAAAATATGTAGGTTACAGCTTGGCTGGATAGCCACGAGAAATACTGCATTCCTCATTAATCTTCAGACTTTAAGACTAGCCTTTTAAAACCTTTTATTACCAAGTCATTCCCAGATAAAAACTGTCTTAAGATTTCTTCTTTTAAAGTGTAGTTCAAGCTTGCAGAAATGTCTTTCAATTAACTTTGTATCATTTTAAAATTCCTTGCACTCTGGATTGCAAACGTACCTTTTATTAAGTCTTACTTTCACTTGCCCTGACCTCATAACATTATGGAAGTGATTGCACATTAAAACATTTTGCTAATAACCACACCATGGCAAGTCTTATGTTGCAGACCTAGATGTTTCATGTGATTGCTGCACCATTATCATTACATACATGTATCTGATGTTGTATGCTTATAACATTTTTATCATACATTTTGACCATTAGGTGACAGAAATCTTGGACAAGTCCCCTGTCTGGAGGGACTACAAGGACCAGAGACATGACCTGTTTATCACTGACACCAACATTGCTGGCTATTTGACCGGTCGGTTGAAAATTTTATACATTTAAATAATTATGACAAGTATGATTAATTGCTAGTGAAATTTTGTTAAAGCTTTACAGAACTTGCTAAAAGAGAAATGACCCTATCATATTTTGTTTGACATTAATTTTTCCAATCTCATTTGATATTACAACACATTTTATCCTGTTTTCCCTCAGGTCCAACGGGGCCCAGTGTGGCTGGCTACTTAACAGCAGGAACCATGAGATCAACAATGCCCGATGCCCCGCCACCCGTCGACAGAGATCATCATGAGGAGCATCCCAGAAACTCTTCCTTTACATAATACATGCCTCCTAACCCCTCCCCCCTGCCCAAATCCTTGTCTCCCCCCCCTTCTCCAATCCTTACCCTTTCATTTACTTTACTGACACAAGAAAGACTTTAAATGCCAAATTGTGATGTCAACAAAGGTTCCTCCCACTGACATGAAAGACTTAAAATGCCAAATTGTGAAGTCAACAAAGGTTCCTCCTACTGACATAGGCACATCCCAGTCTTATTTCAGATGCGTGCAAGTGTTAACTGGACACAAACAAAAGTCTGTAACCTAGTCCAAGTGATATGCAGGTTTGAGAATCTGTTATTGGTTTAAATGATACCCATTCATATATTTTCTTTTTGAGTCCTAAGAAAGTGTAATGTACAAAATGATCAGCATTTGCATGTTCTGTCTACATCTTGGCCTTGTGCCTGTCTTTCTTGCTTCCTTTGTGTATCTTTTTTTTTTCATGTGATACCTGGTCCAGTGTTTGTGACTTGACCAGTGGCAGATAGAAAGCATCTGTTGATTAGAATAATTCTAATGTTTACATGGAATGATACTAATTTATTGTTATAAATTTGACTGGCTGTATGTTTTGCTATTTTCCATTGTGTAAAATATCATCGCAGGACCAAAGCCATTCGGCATCAAGTAATTTACATTTTTATTTTTCTTACTTAAACTTTTTGTTTTATTGGCTGACACCTTATTACAGTTTGTCACATGACTGTTTGGATTCTTGTTCTGATTTGATTTAGTGTTAATACCATTTTGTTGAAGAATGATAGAAGCTGTAAGTCTTGCTTGGTAACAAGCATTTCATGTTCTTTAGGGAACTTTCAAAGTTTGAACAAGTGTTCTTCATATTGACTTTTTATCTGTAAATTAAGAGTAGAATGTCTGGACAGATTCAATGTACATAATTAATGATTCACTTAAATAGAAAACTATAGCAAAAAAAAATTTTTTTTTTGAAATATGATTAATGTAAATGATTATGTGATGTATATGTGCCCTTCTGTTTTCCTGGAACAGTGTTATACGTACATGTCTCAAAAGAATTTTTATTTTCAGTTTTTTATGAGACCTGTTCAAGAGGTAACCCCTAGTTCATGATTCCATTATTAGCAGTGGTGCTCTGTAATCCGATGCAGAAACACTTTATATTTTTTCAAGTCATTGGGTGTTGGCATGGTGACTAGAAGAATTTACAAATATTTGACATACTACTATACAATTATGTTAAATTATCTGAACCAAATGTAAAAGTCTGGCAAAGTGTAACGCTGTCTATCCCATAGCCATTGGCAGTCTGGAAGTAGAATAGTGTTGATTGGAGACTTTGATCTTATGATCAATCCAGGATTTCCTATAATGACGTGGCTATGACATAGTAGAGTAAACTTCATTGTATCACTAAGTTTTGATCGAGCCTAACTTAAGTTTTAAAAAATCACTTTGTCAAAAAAATTATCCCCCTTGAATCTAATGTCATTTTGAGCTGAAGAATGTTTTTTTTTTTTTTACTCAATGTCTGCTATTTCAGCTCAATACAAGTCACTTTATAGTTTTGTGTCTACCATTTTAGTTGTGGTTAAGCATGTGGTACGTAGTAGCCCAACACCAGCACTCGGACATGAAGACTGGAGATGGACAGAATAATAGAATACTTTGTATGAATTTTAATGTTTGAGATTTAAGATAAAACAATGTTTTTATATGAAAGACTTTTGATATTACTTTGCAATTAGTGAACAAAGTTTTTGACTATATTTTCTGCAATATTAAATGGCTTGCATATCATTCTTATATTATTCTTGTGTCTAGGGTACATGTGTGTCTGCTGGATGTGAACACCTCTCTGTCAATGGTTATCTCCTGTCTTCAAATACCAAACTGTCAAGGGGTAGTCACTGGCCAGGTTCCAATGCTGAACTATTTCTGGCAAACAGAACATTCATGCTTATGCATCTAGGTTAAGAGGGGTAGTAATAATAGTTGAAGAATATTTGTTAGTGTTGCTATACAATATTTCCTGAAATTCATTACCTTGTATCATCCTAGTCTCATTCTACCTATAGTATACTTTTGGGATAGACTAGAACATGAACTTTAGGCATAGTTTGTTTTTCAATGTCTTGTATTGCTGGATATTAATAGTGTAAAGAATGAAATAAAGTTTCATAACTCTTGTTGATTCTATTGGCATTGTTTCATAATGAGTTCAGTTCATATATTTATTTCCGCTTCATATCCTGTTGATTGTTTGCCTAATATGCAAACATTGGACTAAATGAAATTGTAAGCTGTACTACTATACCTCTGAGTTCTTTCCCCTGTTTCATCAATTCTACTATTCTTCAAACTAAAAGTTATGTGTTAAGCTATTCTACTACTGTATCTTGTCCAGTCTAATTTAGGTTTCTGTGACAATTCATTATTAAAACGGTATGACATATTGAAATGATATTTATTTTTTATTTAAAAATAGTTTATGATATGTTATTTAACCCTTGAGCTTTATTTGCAAATAACATGTTTGTTTGTTTTTTATTTGCCATATGCATTTTTCTTTACATTTTGAAACAAAAAAAAAGTATATGAATAGATTTTACTGAATGATGTTGTTTTTTTTAAAACAAAGAGATGACTTTATCCATATTGTGGTAAGTTGTTGAGATGTTCTCTTGGTGAAGATATAGGTGATATCCCAAATGTTGACTTCTAGAACGATTATTCCAATGATAATGTTGTTGGTTTATTGATTATGTTTATTGTAGGTCAATGATCAAATGGCTTGTGTCAAGGATTCAACTGATTCAAGTCTGAGTCTTGAAATTAAAGCAAACTATTTGTAATAATTGAACATTTGTTTCGTTGTTTTTTTTTTCCTTCTTATTTGTGTTTTACTGAAGTGGGCTGTGTGTGACAAGGGGGAATCTCATTTGTAGACCAGTTTGGGGGGGGGGGGTATCTGGGAGAAGGCTTTTCCGTGCTGCCTTTTGGCGCTCAATAAACACAACTTTGCTCAAGTCGGGTGTCGAACCTCGAGGCCCCTTCATATTGTAATAACTTAAGTGAGGCAACTAAACGAGACAGACGTTTATTTACACGACATCACAGGTACACAAAACAACATCTATCTTAGGCACAATCTCTCCATATTGGCTCTCTCCTTGGGCGGAAATCGTTCTCCTCTTCTAATGTTGACATCCTTCCCAGTCTAGTTTATCACAATGCGCACCTTCTAGCTTAGATGGCGGTGCGAATGGTAGAGTTATAACATTGCCCCCTTCTTAGAGCTTTTCGTCCCGAAAAGAAACAGTGCTGTGGAGGTTTGCCGGTTCAGGTGGAGGTCGATCGGTGGGAGCCACAGACGGCAGGGAGCCTGTTGCCCACGAGGCCATTTGCACAGTATTCCGCGGCCGTCGCTCCCTCTTCTTCCAGTTGGCCAGTCTACGCTTGAGACGATGTCGTGGTCGCTGCTTTGACTTCATGACGATAGTCTCTGATGCCAGCCACTTAACACAAATGGAGGTTGTGGCGATCACTGTAGTTTCCAGGGCTGCTGTTTTAAGACGCCAAGTCAGCGGACGTTTTCCATGGACGTCTCGTGACACAGTTGTAGGCCCACAGGTAGCCATGGTTTCAAACACGTAGTCTTTCTCAGCCTCATCTGTAAGGTATGTCCATGAAGCACCCTTGTAATGTTCCATAAGCAAATGTTCATCCATCACTGCATCAGGTTCTGCAAGAATTAATTCACCATCGTTCAAGTCACTCTCACTGATGTAGGCAGAAGTACAAATGTCTGTTAAGTTCAGACCTTGTAGCTGGGTTTCTTGGCATGGGCACTGTCCCCGCATATACAGTTCATGTCAATCGCCTGGATGCAGTTGCCAAGCATCGAGTTCTCTCTAATGCCGCTACCAAAGTCAAATTCGTTGTTTCTGTCTCGGCCATTGTTGGGGCCCGTATTTGCAATTTCCCTCGACGACATCAAAGGCAAGGAATCAGAAACGGTCTTGAGGCTTTCATGGCTTGAGTTCTCATCATAGGTACTGACAGATAAACAGAGGTCTTTAAGGTCCAGAGCAGCAAGCTTGAACGCAGACCCAACGTTGTCTTGATCTGTCCGGCCCATTGCAGGTATACCAGGACCAAAAGTTTCAGGCACATTACAGACTTCTCTTATTTCTTCATTTGTCTCTTTCCTTTCGAATCGGCACATCCCGTTGAGATCGTCGCAGCAATCGTTGTCACGTTTCTCGTCCTGAAAGTCATCCCCGTCAGACTTACCCACAACACAGTCCAAGACGGTGCTCCAATCCCCAGCGCCTCAATCACCACTGTTTGTGCAGCCACAGTCCTGACCAGGTAACTGCTCCTTCCCTAACAAGTTTATTCCTCCTTTTGCTTGCAACACACTTTCATCTACTTTGTTCCACATCATGCTCCTCATCATATTACAGATCATGTTCAATTGTTCATTAAATGCATTCCTTAAGTCCTGGTACTCGCCAATGACCTCAACAATCCCAGATTCAATTTCAAATTGGTAGGTTTCCGGAATTTCTTCTTCATCAATCAAGGCTTGCCGGAGACGAGCCGTGAGCGTTTCTCTGCTACCGACGGGTTTTAAACCTCGGTACTGAAGCTCTTGTCTTAGCTCTTTAATTGAGAGCTGATGTAATAGCTTCAAACATGTTATTGTAATCAAAGCCTACCTCTTCTCGATGAGTTGCCTATAATCCCACTTCTGACACCAATTGTAATAACTTAAGTGAGGCAACTCAACGAGACATAGACGTTTATTCACACGACATCACAGGTACACAAAACAACATCTATCTTAGACACAATCTCTCATATTGGCTCTTTACGTGGGCGGAAATCGTTCTCCTCTTCTAATGTTGACATCCTTTCCAATCTAGTTTATCACAGTGCGCGCCTTCTAGCTTAGATGGCGGTGCGAATGGCAGAGTTATAACAATATGTAGCCAAGCCAAGAAAATCTACGACAAAAGAAAATGAAATTAAGAACAGCTAGCTGGAGAGAGTGATAGGCCCTAAGCATACAAAGTGCTCTATTTGTAAAAAACAAAATGGTGCTGGTACGACTAATATATTAATAATAAATGGTACAATACAAGAAAAGTAATTCCCCCCCCCCCACACACACACACACGCCTTACCGGTGCGTACCGTCATAAGATAAAGAGCACTGTATATAAATGGTTTCCCCTTCCTATTAAAACAAAAGCGTAACTTCTAATTGTCTTCCTTTGTTAAGTCTATGTAGTTTCTTCTCCATTCTACCCACGTTACAGACAACAATAGTTTGTAATCCGTTGCCCTTTGCCATTCTGGCGTGACGGAATTTCAACACGTCTGATCCCAGAGTCAGTAGACAAAGAGGTCGCCTGTATCTGTTACGAGGACTTTATCCCCGTCAATAGAACGTAAGAACTACTTTTATGATTTAATTATCACAAGTGTAGCATAAAGATTGGGTTTAGAAATTTAACATTAGATCTCAAAGGGAAATAAGAATGAGACTGGCCAATGTTATGTTAAACAAGCTCAGGGCCGAATTTAAGTATGTGGAGGCCCCGGCCAGGAGTTTTGGGAGGCTCCTACAATTTAAAAAAAAAGCTTTAATGAAGATCCACCTATGAAAGAAATTGCTTATATTGAAGGCTATATTTTAGAAGAAAGAAAAAGAGTTCTTGTAAATTCAATCTCACTTTCCTTTTAAAAAATATTAAATATGCATATTTTAGTTTTAAAAAGTGTATATTTTTAAGTTTGTTAGACGCACTGTGGTAAATCCAGAGCTGTATTTATTTCTACAAGCGTACACTTCTTAATCACGACATTTTTTTGCCAGCCGTAAAATGCGAACGAAAAAAAAAAATTAATGAATATATTTTTCTCCCTTTTGTAGAGGCCCCTTTCGGAATTTGAACTTGAGTTCCCTTGTTATGGGGTCAAGCGTAGACAAGCGACTTTGGGTAAATTTTGGCCTCTCAGCCACACAAACTACACTTTCTTTCCTAAAGCTGTGTGCTCTCGCGAACTTCCTTACACAGAAAATTAAAGAATTTAAATTCCCAGCGTTCAACCCGGATTACTAAGTGCAAATCTGACCAAAATTCACAGTCTATGGTAATACAGTAGGCCAGTGCGTCGATAAATTAATGATATAATCCACTTGCTATGTTTGTTGTTATTATTTTATGATTTATGCCAACGTAATTGTCCCCACACATTAAAAAAAAATATATAATAGTATTTATGCGCTAGTTTAATTTTTTTTCAAAACCTTCTTCGAATTTATTTTGTTTGGCTTGTATTATCCTACAGATAGACTTCTTATCTTATTATATACATAAGCGCCACTCACATATTACTAATTCTCCCACTTGTGGTGCAAAAAATACGAAAATTTAACCTGTGACAGCCCGGCAGCCGCATGTAGTGGCATTCTTTTGTTGGTTTGTTTGTTTGTTATATCAAACAAAGAATTTTCAAGGATAAGACGATATATGTATTTTTTTTTTTTTTTTACTTCGGTGAGGAGTGAATATGAAATACCTCCCCCCCCCCCTCTCCTCCTCTCTCCCTCAGCCCATGGGATGAACAATGGATAAGTAATAAAACCAATGAAAGGAAACTATGTTATGAAACCTATGTAATGAAACCTATGTAATTAAACCTATGTAATGAAACCTATGTGATGAACCCCTAAGTAAGAAACCTGGTCCGCTTGTTCAGTCAAGTGTGACAGATACTTTTAGAATTATTTTTCAACTAGGTAAACAATG
This sequence comes from Biomphalaria pfeifferi, assembly GCA_030265305.1. NCBI lineage: Eukaryota > Metazoa > Mollusca > Gastropoda > Planorbidae > Biomphalaria > Biomphalaria pfeifferi. The sequence continues at coordinate 398,620 of JASAOG010000175.1, read as the reverse complement.
AAGTGTCCCAGCAAACTCTGATGTGTCTCAACAAATATTGAAGTGTCCCAGCAAACTCTGATGTGTCTCAACAAATATTGAAGTGTCCCAGCAAACTCTGATGTGTCTCAACAAATATTGAAGTGTCCCAGCAAACTCTGATGTGTCTGCAAACTCTGAAATGTCTCAACAAATATTGAAGTGTCTTAAACTTTTAAGTCACTCAATAAATATTGGATTATCACAACGAATTCTTAACTTTGACACCCTGCTCGGTAACCGCTGGCCATAGAAACAGATGACTTAAACATCATCTGCCCATAGATTGCAAGGTTTGAAAGGGGAACTTTACTTTACTTTACTTGTAAACAACATAGACGCAGCAAGTTGGGGGGGGGGGGGAGTAGGATATACGTATCTCAAATAGTTTAGGGCCATGTCAAGTCTGAGATGAGAAAGTCAACAATAATGGTGATAGCGGATTCGTATTAAAATATCTTTTTAAAAACGCTTTCAGTTTATTTGTAAAATGTTTGTAAAAATGTTTTACATGTTTTGGAAGTTTCTTCAGATTTGAAGATAATTTCATCCTAGTCCAGGACGTCAGGGGGTGGCAGCGGGCAGGGTATGAATCTTGGACCATCAAAACCACCCAAAAGACAGTCCAGTGCGCATACCACACAAACAGGCGCTTTTCGCGCGTGAAAATGGTAACTGGTAAACATTCGAAATGACCCTAATTAGAAAAGGAAAAGACGTCTATTGAAGATTTTAATTTTTGAAGCATTAACACTTAAAACACGTATGGTAGTTTAGCCTCTAAACATCAGAATTGTGATTCCATTTTTTTTTTTTGCACTCACTGAAAAACAGCTCAGCACTTTAAGGGTTTACAATAATTTCCTCTTTACTTAGTTAATGTTCAAAAATGGATTTATAACAGCAATTAAAATATAATTTTTCCCTTAAAAAATGAATGAAACTTTTCGTTCCCCACTTAATATCACGTCGGCTTCTCCTATGGCACTCACCCAGCGCCCTGTATATTGCTAAGGCTGTTACGAGGCTTCATCGTTTCGCTATGTTTTCGTGCGTCCTAAATCTGTGTATGTCAAATGTTTTTAAGATGATTTCATCTTGTATTTGTGTTAATCGTTTTTAGTCGTCAAACAAGGGTTAACAAAATGGTGGCTTCAGTAAGTAAGTAAAGTAAAGCTTCCCCTTTAAGGCCTTGCAATCTATTTATGGGGGCAGATGATGTACAGGCCATCTGTTTATGGTTAACGTGGGTGTCATGTGGCCAGCACAACGACCAAGCGCCTTCACTTTTCCCCAACTAATGTCAAGTAGTGAGGTATCCATTAGAGCTGGGTGGACTCAGATGCGCCCTAAAGATCCCGAAATTAAAAATTTGAGTCTTGACCAGGACCCTCCGGATCGGAAGCCACGCGCTTTACCACCCGGCCACCGCGGCTCCTGCAGTAAGTAGGTAGACATGAGTCTTGTTTGAATCAACTTCCTCTTTACATCTAGTTTTCGATGTTCAAATTCCAGTGGTTCGTGGCCTCATTGATGGTGACGTCAGCAGGTGTTAAGCGAAAACATGTAGTGAAAGTATGAATGGTACTTTGATTACACAGAAGAGGAGGTAATGACTGTGTCAACAGATGTAACGTTTGTTATCTTTGCCAATGGTTCTCAATCCTGAAATGCAAGGATCACTTAAACAGTAGTTTTTTTTTTATTCATATCCCGACTACCGACTAATGCCTCTTCTTCTTCCTTCTTGTTTTACATGTCGGAGGGTTCAGATAAGTAATGCTATAAATCAGATGAACTGTGCAGTAGTTTCCCAGATCAGGCAGTTCTCTGTATAGTTTTTTTTTCTATAGGAGGGTTTTTGGGCCTGTGTTTTGCCTGGGTCTCTTGATACAGTATGCAGCCCCGAAGGACAGCATTCTATGGCGACGCTCCACAAGGGTAGGCCTCGCCAGTCCCGACTTTCATCCTCTGGAACACACGCCGTCCCACTCTGCCGTGTCCGGCCCGAGTCGTAAAAATCATGTGCTGGTCATTTCGTCATTTCGAGACAGCCTATAACAGGCGTTCCCCCTCCTGCAGCCGGGATGCGAGCTGGTTCAACTCTCATCTACTCTACACTAAACTAATTTCATTTCTTCCGGGTAGAAAAGGATTTTCATTTGTTTGTTCGTACTTCCATCGTTGGCCTGTATGTCTGCTTTTTCATTGCCTTCGAATTCAGTGTGCGCTGGAACTGGAACCCATTGGAGAACAGTTTTCTTGCTCTTGATGTTAAGATTTTACCCTACCTATTTTTACCTTTCACTTTGTCTGTTGGACCGTTGGGGCACCATGCAAGATTCGTCGACCGTCTTTCTCCCTTTCACTCAGTTTTTGCCTTAGTCCATTCTTTTATGTTGTTCTCCCATCGCTTTCTCTGTCTGCCTCTTCGTCTTTTTCCTAGTACTGTACCCTGAAGGAAGGTCTTTGCAAGCCCCGAAAATATTGTAATATGGCCATAGATTTTTAGCTTGCGTTTTTTGTGTTTTTTTTGTTGTTTTTTTTGCGATAGTTAGCAGGTCATCATGGGGTCTAATCGCTGCAGTAACCCTGTCTCTAATCTCTTGGTTTGTGATGCGGTCTTTGAATGTGACACTTAGGATCCTTCTGTAGCATTTACCAATGCTGAAATATTGCAACTTTAGTATACTGTATACACATGTAGGGGGTACTTAGCTTGCACTACGGAACGACATGCAGATATCAATGACCACTATGTAGATAGCCTCATTGCATCAAGGTTATAAATAAGGATTCTCAGGAATGTGGTGTTTTAGTATTATAGACCACCAAGTTGACTAGTGACTAACCAGAAATGAACAAAATATTTATGGTTAATATTACCACAAACCGGAGATATTAAAAGTACAACCAAAGACATGACCACAGACTAGAGATCTCCACATACCACAGAGAAGATGGACATAAACCAGACATGTCCACATGTCACAAAGAAGATGACCATACACCAAAGATGACATGTCAACATACTACAGAGAGAATAACTTAGCAAAAGTATGATGGCCACCGACCCTCCATAGTCCATAAATGACAGATCTGGAATCGCTGCTGGTCTATGACATTATCCAAAAAGCCTCAATCCAATGGCAGCATTAGCATGTAGTAATGGCGTTGTGACAACACACACAAGCGCACGACTATCTGATTGTTTATATAGAACATTTCTGTTGTAAGTTTGCCAGGTCAGTCAAAGGCTCATAATATAAAGAGAGAAGGGGATAACGAGGGAAGAGAGCGGGGGAAGAATAAGTGAGAGAGAGAGAGAGAGAGAAAAGAGAGAGAAATGTAGGGGACAAAGTGAGAACAAAAGAGAGAGAGAGAGAAAGAGAGAGGGAGAGAGAGGGGAGACTGAGAAATAGAAGAAAAAAAAAAGAAATACAGAGTGAAAGAGAGAGAACGAAAGAGAGAAAAGGGAAAACGAGAGAGGAAAAGGAAGAAAGAGAGAAAAAGAGAGAAATATAGAGAAAGGAGAGAAAGAGAGAAAAAGAGATATAAAAATAATAATAGCTACAACCAAAACGAAAGAAAAGAAGTGGGGTGGGGGGGACCACTGAATATTAAAAATGTAGAAAATTGAAATATAGCTCTCTAAATATAGTTTATCACGACAATTCTAGGATTATAAATTGACAAACTCCATTCCCAGTCCCGGAATTTTTCAATTTTTCTTTCTTTCCTAGTAACCTCATCTCCTCTAGGTATCAAGTTAGTATTTAGTAATAACTTTATCTGATATTTAGGAAATACTAAATGTAAACAGGCCAAACTAAAATAAACTTATCAATTAAGGCTGACCTAGATTCGGGAAGCCGCTTTCGAATGGTATTGGAGCAGGTAATTCAATCCTCACATAAGTAATACAATTAAAGAAAATATTTTCTTAGGACACACAATACAATTTTCACGCATATCAAATCAGTTGTGGATTGCTGTTTTTTAACGGGGACTTGAACTTATTCACTTTTACAGATAATTGTATTTCTGATCTCAGTTCTGGTATTTATTGATTAATTTTATTAATTAGAGCCTACAATCAGGGCCAGCTATACGAATTGCGGGGGCCAATTGTTTACAACTATTACTACTAATTAGATCAGCATATCAACATTTATTATACAACATGCATAGGAAACAACTCAAATGCAATAGGTGACAGTGGTTTCATTAAATTACGTCATTCGTACGGTACATTTAATATGTTAACCCTTTAAGTCCCATATCTTTAAAAGCCTGTGACAAGAGCCACGACAGATAGTGATATGCTAAACGTAAATTGTTGAGCCACTGACCGGCGCAGGGCCCAATTTGGAGCAATTGGTCAAATCGGCTTAAGGCCGGTCTTGCCTACCATCCTTTGACAGATGTTTAGGAGTAAAAATAAAAATGATAGTCCAACCATGTATCTTTTTCTTTGCTAATAGTGTACCATCATCTTAATCAAATATATTTTTCTCTCTTAAATATATTTACAATGCCTCTATTCAAGTCAGAACTTCATAAAACCCTGAACCAGCCAGGAACCTGCATGGACAGCTGATCGCAAAAAGGCTCTAAGGATTTTCCTAGAAATTTAACAATTGATGTATTTCGCCGACACAAGAACTACTAGAATTACATTTTTGCCAGCCGTAAAAATGCGAAAAAAAACCCGTAAGAACAAAAAAACGTAAAGTTTCTGATCAGTCAAAATTCGGATATATTTTTATCTCTTTTGTGGGGGGCCCTTTTTTGTGGAAACCCACCTACCCTTCCTTAAAACCGGCCCTGGTTAAAACATTTAAAGTTAGAACCTTTTGTTGTTAGCCACCTTCGTTCATAGAACAACTTTGTCTTATCCTTATAGATGTTCATATATCTTTATAGTTTGTCGTTTATATAAATATCGCTGAACATTTTGTATCTGACTGTTCTCGGCTATAAAAACAACCCGATGCAGAATCGATATGCTATAAGATGAACTAGACTCGTATCGATACTAAACATCACTCAGCGTGAACTAAAAAACAAAAATGTTTTTCCTTCACTTGGTTAAGTCGGTGTAGGATACTGTAGGACTTGTTTATTTGCGTATGTCGTATTTTGTTTTCTTTGTATTCACGGCTTGGTATGGATTATGTATTGAATGCATTATTTTAAAGGCTGTCACGGTACACTATTAAGGTAAGCGAGAGTACCTGTATTCATTATTTCATTTATGGAGGGGTGATTTAAACAGTGACCCTATGGATACTGGCGCCTTATGCAAACCGAAATAAAAGCTACATCTATAATTACTAGACTATATCTAATCTAATAGGCTAGCTTAGCTTCTAAACCGGAGGTCCCCGTTTCAAATCCTGGTGAGGACTGGAATTTTTAATTTCGGGATCTTTGGGCGCTTCTGAGTCCATCCAGCTCTAATGGGAAAAGTAAAGGCGGTTGGTCGTTGTGCTGGCCACATGACACCCGCGTTAACCGTAGGCCACTGAAACAGATGACCTTTACATCATCTGCCATATATATCACAAGGTCTGAAAGGGGAACTATATAGAAATTTGATGTAGATATTTCAAAAAACATGATAAAAGATACCAGTGTTGCCTTCTGCAGCGAGGCTTTGCCTACAATGAAAAGTTATTAGTTATAGCTCTAATTATAACTATGTCTAGATTTACACTTATTAGTATTTATTACTTACTCATTGTGCAGACCTCATTCTATATGCTAGGACTAATTAACTAATTACAAGTGCTCCTTCTTACTTAGTGCCATTATATGGGGTTGTCCGAAACAGCCAGGAAAACCGACGACTTAGCAGAACATTTAAGTAGAGTTTAAGTCACTGATTTACATGTACGATTTCATTGACGCATGAAATTCATCGGACGTAATTAATTGGACTCTCAAAAAAATCGATAGCCATTGTTATCAGTAGAATTCTTCTATCAACTTTTTGCTGCGGATGTTCTCTTGTGGCACAATGTCTTAGAAAATGGTCTCGACACAATTAAACAGAGTGCCGCATAAAAGTCATGCATGTTTATCAACGACTTAAACTCTGCGTCGTTGGTTTTCATGGCTGATTCAGGCATTCCATTCCATTATTTAATGGCATTAGGGAAGAAGGGGCACTTGTATGAATTAGTTCTAGCGTATGGAATAAGAAATGTGCCTCTATCTTTGTTTCTTTCTGAGTATTTCATTAGGTTTTGTTTTTCTATTTGTAAATTATGGTTCAGAGTTTTATGTATTATAGCTGCTTTACTTTTTATTCTTCTGTCCTGAAGTATCTCTAAATTTAGTGATTTTACTAATGGTATTACTCCAATCAAATTGGAATATTCGTTTGTTATAAATCTCACAGCACTATTTTGTATTAGTTCTAGTTGAGTTGAGAGATCCCAATCTGAGAATGCATATTCTAATAATGGCCTAACTAATGTTAAATAGCATTATTTTCTTGTTTGATTTGTTACAATTGTATTTAATAAACCCCAATGTTTTGCTTGGTTTTTAAATAATTTCAAGAATTAGATCTAGATCCTAGAAATCCCAACTACATTTTGTTTTGCTTGTTAATGGAGTCTACATTAAGCCGACATAGTATTGCCCCACTCACTAATACATTACACTACACTGAAAGTAAAAAAAAATGTATGTTATGATGGGGCTGACCTGGAAAGAAGTAGATCTATTATGTTTTGTTCACAGGTGTGCAGCATTGATTAGGTTTTTTTTTTCGCAATCATCTGTTGCCTTATAAAAACAATATATCAAGCAGCCGCATAATTGTGTAGGCTTACTCTCGAACGAATATTTTGGGAAGGCCTTTGTCCCATCATGCTACAAGATTTGTTTCCGATGTTTCTTCATTATATACAATTATTACGTCCTAGTCCAAATCATACGCAGGATAGCTGAGGTTGGCGAAGGGCAGGTTTCAAACCCGGAACCCATCAAGTAGACAGTCAAAATTGCATGCTACACGACTTGATGACCATCCTGACTATTTCTGTCAACATATTGATTTAATACTTTAGGCTAACAGTAGAGCTTTGGGCCGTATGAACTACTTTCCTTGACTCGGTTTAGAACTAATCCCCTCGGTTGGATCAATGTCCATCCTGCCGTCTTGGTCTACGGATCTCCTCCGTGTTTGGTCTCCGGCCTTTCTCTTGCCCCTCCAGGTTCTAGTTTAGAGCTCTGCAATGTAATTCCCTTCAAAAAATTTTGCATAAATGTATAGAGCACCTTAATATTTCTATAATGGGCAAGTCAAACAAGTTACTTTTTACATTGGATGAAAAAGATTGTGACTAATGACTGATCGCAGTCCTTGTTTGCAATAACCAGTGAAGTAGGCTGTGTATTGAAGTTACCTAAAAATAACTAACTATGTTTTACATGATATATCAGCACATAATGCTTCATTATTCTTTTGAAATGTCCAAGAATGGAATAGTGCAGACATTATGCTCACAACAGAGACACATTTTCAACGTGCTTTTAAGAATAGGTCATGTTAGACAGATTCTAACTTAACACCTGCTGACGTCACCACCAACTAAAATGTAGTCACGAACCACTGGAATTTGAACACCGATAACTAGATTTATTAGTAAAGAGGAAATTGATTCCTCGTCCGGGTAGTAAAGCGCTTGGCTTCCGAACCGGCGTCCTGGGTTCGAATCCTGGTGAAGACTGGGATTTTTTTATTTCGGGATCTTCGGTCGCCTCTGAGTCCACCCAGCTCTAATGAGTACCTGACATTAGTTGGGAAAAAGTTAAGGTGGTTCGTCGTTGTGCTAGCCACATAGCACCCTTGTTAACCGTAGACAGTCTCTTGACAGACAAAAAAAAAAACAACAACAAAACTAAACCATAGTTAGCTCAGCACTACTGTACATTAAGAATGTATTTGTAAATGTTAAAATCTCCAATTGGAACAAACACCAGCGAGCTTTACATTTTTTTAAAATTTTGTGCAGATTTTCACGAGAAACTAAAAAAAAAAAAAAAAAAAAAAAAAAAGTCAAGGACGCCTATGTGAACATCACTGTTGCCAACTAAATAAGAAAAGAATTGAGCTTTAATTTAATTTAATTTAACAGTTGATCTTCGTATCAAATCTTCTTTATTACCGCTAGTTAGTTGTCCAATTTGTTTGAAGTCATAGAGTTAAAGTCTAATGCTTCCTTCTAGTTGAAATTCTGTGCCACTAACGGAAGAGCCTAAGCCAGCCAGGAAAACCAGTGACTTGGCAGAATGTAAGTCATTGGTTACCATGCATGACTAGATGCATGACGCATAGGATGTAATGATCTTCTTTTCTGAAGTAACGTCTGTATTATATAAGATAAGAAGCTTAGAAAAATTGATTCTGCAGAACTAAAAAGTGCACTAATATTGTCACATATTTTTCAAAAACAAACCTTATCTACAATTTTTTTTGTGTACGCCGGATGCACCAAAAATCTCTTTATTTTTAGTTTTTTTCCACCATGAATCGAAAATGCCAATATTGTAACATTTCAGGCTTATGATTATTTTTTGAGTGCAGTAGTTATGACAGATATGTGTCTCATATTTGTAGGCAACACTGAAATTTCATAGGTCATGTTTAAATATCTGATTGTAAATAATTCCGACCTTTTAAGTTCTTATAAAAGAATGGATATTAAAAAAGATTTTATCCAAGGCAAAAGACAAAGTAAACAGAGATGAATGGAAATAGTCAACAGATCTTGTGTGGTCCCCCAACGATATATGATATATTAGACGAAAGAATAGAGGAAATGATGGTGAAATAATTCCGACCTTTAAAAAAAATAAATTTAGTAGATGCTCATTTCACTGAAATAAAAAAATTAATCTAATTTTATTTTTAAACTTTGACTTTCAGACGATGACATACTGGTAATCTCTTATTTTTATGGGGGATCAAATTTATAGGAGCCTGATATCTAGGGACCTAAAAAACAAGAAATTGTATTTTTTTATTCATTTATTTTGATACAACCGTTCATTCAGTAATATAAATATGTTTTCGTAACTTAGTGAAAATGTTCTCTTGTTTACGCTTATATTTAGAATCGGGTCAAGTTTTCTCAAAAATTTCAACCTTGAGTTTTTTTGGATTTTTTTTTTGGTTGAATGACTCGAGAACAAGTAGTGTATAAATTGTGACTTGATGTCATAGTCATCGAGGAAAAGGAGAGAACAGTAGAGTACATAATAAAGGAAAACTTCATGGCTGGCACATCAACAAAAGAGTAATCGAGCCAGAGTTATTCTGTTCAAACCAGTGGCTCTCAATCCCTGCCCCATCAGAATGGTTTTAGAGTAATTTTTGAGTTATGTCCATAGCACCCTCGAAGATTAATTGATCACTGAAATATTTTGTTTTGCTTTCTGTGTTTTTACTTTTGTGTCTTTTTACATGAAATTTCTAACCGATTAATCTGCTTGGAGAGTGGAGACACTAACCAGGACTTACCTAATGGAATACATTTTGAATATTATCAGTAGTTTCATAAACAATTTATCTCTCTATATGTCTCTTTGTGTCTTTGTCTCTCGCCCTGTCTCTGTCCGTCTCTTTATGTCTGTCTCCATGTCTCTCTTTCTTTCTCTTACTATCTCCGTCTCTCTCTCTCTCTCTCTATGCCCCTGATTCTCTCTGTCATTTCTCTTCCTATACTTCTCTCTCTCTCTCTCTCTCTGTGTATATGTGTGTGGACGATGTCTATAGGGGGGCTGCTTCATTTTGAATCTTAAAACTAAGACAAGCGTCCAACGGTCCAAGTGGAAACCAGGCTGATTATTGATAACAATATGTGTAAGTAAAGGATACGAGAGATTGCATGTGAAGACGTTAATTAATATTGCAAACTGTATAGATCTATCTTTAGATTATGTTTATTTATTATATAATTATGTTGAGCATATAAAGATTTTCTATTGCAAGGTAGAACACTAGAAGGAAACATGATATATAATATATAGAGAGTAAACCTTGCTGCACCACAATAAAACACATTATGCGCGGGTCACGAGGTCTTCGTCAGTTGCAAACAAATGAAAAAGATTAACATTTAACACAAAAATGGGTTAATAGTTAATTTATCTGTCCGTTGTGTATTATCTTATCGTCTTATCTTATATAATACAGACGTTACTTCAAAAAAGGAAGATGTATTATGATAATTTAAACTACATTGGTCTAGTATCTTAGTGGAATATATACACTTTTTTGTATCATGATAAATAATGGCTCAATTATGATGATATATAGCAGCGGTTCTCCGCGACCCCCTAATATAATTTTTTTTTACGAGGGGGCGACCCCCAACCTTATAAAAAAATTTTGTCATAGGTCTAGGTAAATGTGATGTAGCTATTCCTATAAAATGGTTATCGAAATGTATATAACTAATATCCATGATGTTAATTTAATTTTTACAAACGTAGCCTATTTATTTAGTGTAAAATAAATTTGTGCTTTAATTTTTTTAAAAAGCAGATTTTATTTATATATTTTTCATTGCGTATTTATAATATTCACATTACATACATATTTAATAATTTAAAAAGTATTACTAATCATGGAAACTGTTGAGACAGTATATTCAAACACGTCAAAGTTAGTGTGAAGGTTGAGCTTGTTTTTATTTCACTAGTTTAGTCATTCACATCAAGTTTATTTCTGTATTTAGACTTGATCATTGACAGGCAGAAAAACAAACAGGTTTCACAAAGACACAATGCTGGAAATGGAAGCGGAAGTCTAGAAGAATTGTCATCTAGAACAGAGTGACTGCAAACACTTGATCCAAAGTTGTGTCCCTGACATTGAAGAGAAATATTTAGATGCATTGTTGTTGACGTCGCTAACAGATGTCGATGAACGAAGCAGGACGTTTTGGCGCCGCCGTTTTGGCGCAAAGGTCGTTTTGGCGCGAGCCGTTTTGGCGACGGGACGTTTTGGCGCGAAATACATTATGTACGTTTATTGTATTATTTCTTTTAAAAGAATTATTCATATCTATGTTTTGCATGAGTGTTTGTGTTAAGACATATTTTTCACGTACTAAATGTAAATGCGTGTTTGTGTTTCACATCATTTTCTTTAATAAACATTTAGGCTTGTGTATGTGTGTTTATTTAGAGGCACCATTTTATTTCAAAAAAAGTTTTTTAAGATTTAAAATACAAAAAAAATGAAACGATGCTAGACTAAAACTGGATGCAATTATTTGTTGACATTAACATTTGGTTTGTTTAATGACTGTATGGTATCTCCAGCTATACATACCAAACACTTGCTAAGAAAAACAATTCGCTGAACGGTGTTAGAATTCCTACTATACATACAATATTATGGTAGAGTGAAATAAACATTGCTATAAAAGCTACGTGCTTATTGAATTATCGTCAAATGATATCTCGCGCCAAAAAGTCCCGTCGCCAAAACGGCTCGCGCCAAAACGTCCAGTCGCCAAAACGGCGGCGCCAAAACGTCACGTACCGGTCGATGAATCATTTATGAGCTACAATGGATTCTTATGGTGACTCATTCTGTAGCAAACATTGACATCCAGACCGACAGCCTATCATACTTAGAGCACCATTTGACTGTAGCTGGAGAGACTATTGAAATTGTGCAAACCTTTAAATACCTTGGTACTATCATAGACAATAAACTAAATTTTACTGCAAATACTGATTATATCAGCAAAAAAGGGCAGCAAAGATTACGATTACTAAGAAAACTGTCCTCGTTTACTGTTCGCGAGAAGTCCTTGGCTATGTTTTATCACGCTCATATCTGCAATATTTGAAGTTTCAATATCACTGCCTGGTATGGCAATCTGAGCATTAAAAATAAAAATAAACTTTATAGAATTTTAAATGCTGCTGGTAAAATCATTGGCAAAAAACAAAACCCATTTGGGCAGTTGTTTGAGACAAACATCTATAAAAAAGCTAACAAGATCCTCGATATAAAGAATCACCCTTTGTGTCAGGATTTTGTGATTTTACCATCACAAAAGAGATACAAGACACCGATAGCAAAGACTAACAGACACAAACACTCTTTTGTTCCCCTGGCAATCAAATCATTAAATAAGAACAATCTGATATAAACTTTGTCACATGTAAATTATGAGTGAGTCTGATGTGAATGTACACTTGGGTTTCTTATAGTTATAATGCTTTTTGTTTGGTGTAATGCACAAATTGTAAGACAAATTTCCACACGGACAATAAAGATTATTATTATTATTATTATTATATAATTCCAAGAAGTCTTTTACTTTTTCAAATTTAACCAACTTTGTCAGTTACATCACGCTCTGTATATGTCGTTAACAGAGGTTTGCATAGAAACTTATCTTTAAAATCGCCATTATGTATATATCTTAAGTATACAGGAACTAGTAAATTGGAACAATTTATAACGCTTGTGGATTCATCAAGCTGGATGCTAAATATTGTAAAAGGAGTAGATATCATTTTCTTAATATCAAAACTTATCTTCTGTGAATAGTGTTATTAGGTATGGAAACTGCACTAAATTTATTAATAAATTTGGCTCCAATCATAACGAGCAATGTCTTTGGCTGCTGACAATAACTCCTTGGTAATGGTGTGAGGTCTCAGAACTATAGCGATTCTGAGAGCCACCAAAATAAGAAGCTTCATAGGCTGATATGTTTTAATTATGGTACTTGTCATCTAAGTAAAGTCTTAACCTCATCAGGATTCAAAACTAAACTACTGGATGCCGTTACTTTTCTTACTTTTCTCTTTTCGTACTTTTCTTTCTTATCTTTATTTTCTTACTTTTCTTTCTTTTCTTTCTTTTCTTACTTTTCTTTCTTTTCTTTCTTATCTTTATTTTCTTACTTTTCTTTCTTTTCTTTCTTTTCTTACTTTTCTTTCTTTTCTTTCTTATCTTTATTTTCTTACTTTCCTTTCCTTTCTTACTTTTCTTTCTTATCTTTATTTTCTTACTTTCCTTTCCTTTCTTACTTTTCTTTCTTATCTTTATTTTCTTACTTTTCTTTCTTTTATTACTTTTCTTTCTTTACTTGCTTTTCTTACTTTTCTTACTATTCTTACTTTTCTTACTATTCTTACTTTTCTTAATTTTTCTTACTTTTCTTTCTTTTCTTTCTTATCTTACTTTTCTTTCTTATCTTTATTTTCTTACTTTCCTTTCTTTTCTTACTTTTCTTTCTTATCTTTATTTTCTTACTTTTCTTTCTTTTATTACTTTTCTTTCTTTTATTACTTTTCTTTCTTTACTTACTTTTCTTTCTTTTATTACTTTTCTTTCTTTACTTGCTTTTCTTTCTTTTATTACTTTTCTTTCTTTTCTTATTTTTCTTTCTTTTCTTAATTTTCTTTCTTTTCTTACTTTCTTTCTTATTTTTTTCTTTCTTTTCTTACTTTTCTTTCTTTTATTACTTTTCTTTCTTATCTTTATTTTCTTACTTTTCTTTCTTAAATTTATTTTCTTACTTTTCTTTCTTAAATTTATTTTCTTACTTTTCTTACTTTTCTTTCTTATGTTACTTTTACTTGATCACATCGTCTCTTTCAAAATTGTTTAATCTACGGCCCTGGAAGCATTCACCGCTACGCTACACTGGCTAGACAATGGATAACATTTTGACACTTCAGACAATGATGTCAAATGTCACTTGAACCTCTGAATGTCGAGCTGGTGATGGTGTTTGGCTTTAGTTTCGGATGTGACAGATGTTGGAGAAGAAATCAAAACTATAGTTCACGCTTCTAAAGGGCACTTCTGATCTATACAGGAGAAAACTTTTTAATATTTTTTTCTGAACTCTTGAGATCGCACTTTTTAACAATGTTTAGGATTAGTTTGAACCAAATGCGTGTAGCTTATTTACTCCCCCTTTTTTAATTAAGAGATTTCAGTACTCAGAACAACGGTTAGATAGGTCTGTGATAGGCCTGCAACTGTATGGTCTTCATATTTTTTGCATTTTATGTAGAATCCTGTTTCACTGTCAACACTTCTTTACCTTTAATTTATGTATGTTGGCCTATATGGTATAGTGTTACATAACGCTGTCAGCATGTTTGTTGTTTAAATTATTTATCAGTATTGTCTACGACATCACTTTTCATTGTCCTAATTTTCAAAAGTTTTATATTTAATAATAATAATAATAATTTTAAGAGCCTTGGTAACAAACTAAATGTAAGCTTAAGGCGCTGTGATAACATTACACATACAAACACGAGAACTAAAATGACAAACTAATCTAAAAAAAAAAATGTTAAACAGATAGGTCTTAATCTTCTTCTTAAACTTAATGTAGCATGTTGTCTGTCTGTATTTAATGTGTTCTGTTCTATTTCAGCTCTGTCATTGGTATGCCTCAGAGTTAAGCAGTAATTTAAATCTAGCTATATCGTTGGTCGTCTGGTCACTTATGAGTGACCATGACCACTCTACTCAAACTCAAACCTAAGGGTTCCGTCATCTTGGTAGCCATAGGCGGCACTCTTCTGTTAATCGGAGTGGTGCTGCACATCATTAGCATGTCCACGGACTATTTCGCCATCCTGAAAGATGCAGACGCGAAGTATGTCGCTACCAATGTCACACGTGAGTACTCAAATGTCTTATGCCAGTACCAATGTCGTTCTTTTTTTTTTTCTGAAAATTACTCTAAGTCTTGTAGTGTTTATGCCTGAACACTGATCTGCAACATCACAACCTGTGGGCAATTAAAACCAATAGCTCGTTGCCACGTCACAGATCTGTACGACGTGGCAAATAGCTATTCCTCCTGCCCACAGGTTGTGTCGTTGCAGATCAGTGTTGAGGCCAGCAATGACGAATAGTCTTGGCTTATGTCACTCAAAGTTCAGCGCTTAGTATCAAATGTATTAATTCTAATTTCGGACCATTAGATCGTTGCCACGTCGTACAGACCTGTGCCGTGGAAACGAGCTATTGGTCTAAAATGCTCACAGTTTATGACGTTGCAGGTCAGTGTTCAGGCCTTCTATAACGATTGGTCTCACTTTAGCTCTTCTTTGAGCATTAAACAAATTTTATGCGAGTCAATTGGAATAAGATTTTTAGGGAAAATAATGTAGAACATGGAATTGGAAATTGCAAAATTTAAAAAGCACCCTTCTTTTTATATTTGAGCTGTTCTTTAATCCAACTCTCTTTGCTGAATTCAACAGGTCGCTATACTCCAGACAATCTGACAGGAGTGGACTCTGAGTTGAGGTTCGGGTTGTGGCGGCTTTGTGTTGGCTCTGCCTCACTCTCTCAGAAAGCACAAAGTCAGTGCTATACAATTAGTGCTAATGGCACGGATGTCATTCTCTCACCATGTAAGATCAGAGTTTGAATCTTTTTTTTTTAATTGTTTTAAATTTAAACAAGTTACCCCCTCCTTTTTTTTTTACTAAGTTTATATCAACTCACTCTGTCTGTCTGTCTGTCTGATAGGTACAGATCTTGTAAACCTCGTTTCTCCCACTTTCTATTCTCGGACAAAGTTGAAACTTTAACTTTGCACAATTATTCATTGTTGAAGGCAATATTTGAACCAAACAAAAAGTTAACCATACAGTTAAATCATTAGTAGTAATTAATTAATTTTGTTTCATATAGAATTAGGATGATAAATCTTTCAGTATTGAGAGATATGGTCGTAATTTGTGCAGTTTTTTTTAATACAAGCTTTGCTTTTTTAAACGTATTATATATATATATAAATTATCACACTCACACAAATACAAACCGAACAAACAAACCAAACTACTTCAGTTTTGTTGTCTGATAGGAAAGCCGCCAGAACAAGCTACTATAAGGTACAATGCTCGAAGTGTGAGATTCACTGAGTGTTGTGTATATACGATAGTTTTTACGAAAGTGACGTTAGAGGTTTGTTTGGTGGTACCGATAAAGCATGTGTTGCGAAAGTGCCCCCCCCCACCCCCGGACCCGGGTTCAAGAATATGAAGGTAGCTCCTCCCCTTTAGTCTAAGTGCAGTAAAACTATATCGCATCTTCCTGTATTTATCAGTACCCTAATACATTCTAATGGAGGTAATGATATTACCTTTTACAGGTATAACAGTCTAGACCGGATTTAGACTCGCTAAGACCCTAAGCAAGATAAGCTATTATAGAGATAAGTCACCTTATCGGGCACTTTTTAAAATAAGCACAACACATCCATGTAAGCATTTTATGGGGACAAGCAAGCGGGGATCCTAAGCTATAGTTTATGTAATTATTACATCCAGCACTGATTGGAGTCATTCCGCTTAATCCAGTTATGACTTTCTAACAACTAATGGAAGATATAAATCAGATACCTCGAGATTCTTAATTAAAGTAAATTTTATTCTTTCACTATTTTGCTGCCCCCTAATGGTAATGGACTAATTTGTCGAGTTTTCTTTTTTGCACCCCTACGGAGCTGTTTATATGAAAGCCTTAAGTGTTTTTACTGTTTATTGCTAAACAAGTTTATGTGGACTTGCATAAATACCTGATCACATTACTGGAACTAGTAAATAGGCCTATAAACATTGTAAGAACTTCCGGGTAGCCCATTTCTATCCCAACATCGAAAACAGAAAAACATATTCTAAAACAATGACGATAATTCAAACCTTATATGACGAAACAGGGCCGGATTTAAATATGCGGAGGCCTCGGAGCAAGATTTTTGTGTAGGCCCCTACCCTCTTTCGAAAGCTTTAATTAAGATCCACTAATGAATAAAAATCTAATCTAAAATCCTTCTATATTTAAGAAGAAAGAAATAGAGTACTTGTAAAGTTAATCTCTTTTTCCTTTTTTTTAAAAAAATGTTTAATATGCATCTTTGAAAAAAGTGTATATGTTTGAATTTGTGTAGGGTAACGCCCCTTGGTAGACTCAAAATCCGGAGCTGTACCGATATTTATATATTCCGAGCGTGTTACAACTCCAAGCGGACATTTATTTTAATCACATGACATTGTTGCCAGCCGACGCAAGATTTAACGAGTTAGGGTTATAAAAGATAAGAAAAAAAAACACTCAACTCTTTCTCTCCATAATTATTTATCACATTCTAGTGGAATCAACGTTGGTATCGTCATTTAGGAGAGAAAGAGTTAAATTTTCTGACACTTCGAAATTGGAAGCCCCTTTCTTGTGGATACCACAGGGCTGTAGCCCATCCTGCCCTCCTTTAAATCCGGCCCTGAGACGAAGTATACAAAACAAGGGTTTATTCAGTGTGCTTCTACTCTGAATATAATTATGAAATATGATTTACTGTAGTTCTCGTGTATAATGTGTGTATATCTGCTAGTTTTTGTTTGTTTGGTAGCTTGACAGAACATAATAGTCGAAGCTGTTATTTATGTGTAAACAATGTAGCCACTCCCCTGGTTGGAATGTGAGTGAATACCTTCAATGCTTCAGCTTGTCTAATTCAAACAATGATATCTATACAATGCTATTTTCTCTTCCTTTTCTCCTTCTCTACATAGAAATAGACTATACCACTCACCTATATATACAATATCTAGACTGAATGCCCCTCCTAATCCACCTTAGGCAGACCCTACTTCCACTACAGCCCAACATAACCAACACCCTGTACGGCAGTACTAAACAACTGAAGAAAACAGCACACTTTTTTTCCTTGGCACAGTCTGCAAAAGAGCTCACAGCTCAGCAGCAATAAAAGCTGGCTAGAAGAAGAAGAAGAATATCTAGACTGGACATGGAAATCTTTAAAGACTACAAAAAAATGTGAAAATTTTTTTAAAGTTGAAACAAGGCGTTGTTTTGTATAGTAACTATAAGAAGTAAAGTACTTACTAAATATATAAGTCTAAATTCCAATTGGTACAGTATATACGTAAAATTAACAAAGACAATCGTTAAGACTCTTTTAATGAATAATACCGTTGTTTATTGGCGAAATAATGCCCAGCTGACAGATCTCAATTCATATCGCCTCATTGTCGTGCTTTCTGTGCATCTATAACATCTTCTGGATAAATGCTGTCTGGTGTTAGGAAATGATTAGGATTTAGTTATTTGTTTCGGGTATAGTGGTAAAATTTTAAGCGACGATGACGTAAAGTTTTTTTAAAAGTATGAACGCTCTAAGTTACACTATCAACAAGAGTTTTTTTTTAGTATACAGAAGGCTAGTAACGAAGGGCATTAGACGGATCCCTTCTTAATTATTAACGTGTTTATAGTTTTAATAATAGTGTCGACTACCTACCTTGATTGTTTTGGCATTTCGCTGGTGTTCCTGAATTAGATTGAAAGTTACCTCCGGAGTATTTCGTTGATTATATTCGACACAACACTAGTATTTTTGACTCCATGTGATTAGCAAGATTACATGGCAGTGGCGTAATATTTAAAAATAAATGTAAAAAAAAAAATTAGGACATCTGGGAAACTCTCAGCTGGGGGCCCGCGGGACTTTCGATTTTGGACCCCCCCTCCCCACCTTAGCTACGCCACTGGACGAAAGAGTTCATTGCAGCCGAGGCCATGACTAAAAAAAGGGGGGGGGGCTGGGGAGCACAGGTGCCATTGAAAGACCTTTTAATTTTTTAATTTATTGACCTGTCGAGTGTCGTGAGGCTATTAACTTGTCAGAAGTCGTAACAGAATTGAGTGAAAGTTGTAAGGTCATAATAAATTGTCAAAGTTGCCAAGCCTACATACACAGTAATGTCTATTTGTAAATCTTCAGATACATACAGGATGACTGCATTTCTTTTTGTCTCATTCTGTCTTATAATTTCTTAATGGATGTATCATCGTGTTTTGCTTCGTTTTTTTGGGTACCTTAGTACGACTCTGTAAAAAAGGCTACAGGTTTATTGAAGTGATACAATATATCGAGCGTAACGCTTTATTCATTTTAGTTCAACTCAGGGCCGGATTTAAGTAAGTTGTCGCCTTGGGTAGAATTTGTTTTTAGGAAGCCCCACCCTAATGTTTTAATAAAAATACATTTGGCAAAGCAACTTCGTAAAATAAAAGTGTCATATTTTTGTTTAATTAAAAGAAATAAATTACATGTAAAATTAAATCATATTTGTTCTTATTTGTAATTAATTTAATATACATAAAAAATTACATCACATTATTTGAGTATGTGAATGCCCCCTTCCCCAAAATGATAGGTCACTGCACAGTCTTGATCATGAAAATGTATTTGCAGTTGATGAGAATGACAGTAATCTGACCAGTATTGTGACTACCTAATGAGATTGGCTGGAAGAAAAAAATAAAAGGGAGGGGGGGGGGGGGCGTCACTATCGTCTTGGACCTATCATAATGTATCTCCGTCTCTGCGTTTAGCACTGGACTTACATCAAATGTTCTCACTATACAACGTACTGAAGTGCTTTAAAAGCTAAATATTAACTGGTCCTTGGTGAAAACACTTGGCACTTAAAGTAGACTACCGTATTAGAATTAGGGGGGAAAGGGGTGGGAAGGAAGGGAGTTAATCTCGGAGATCTTGAAGTTCATTTTTAATACTGTTTGTTTTAGTGTGTAGGCCAGTAGCGTAAACTGTTTCATCTGTTTCAATTCAAAACATACCATTTTTTATCTGCAGCTCACCCTGGAGTTATTAGGATATTTTTTAAAAAAATATCACCCAGGAGTAAAAGGTTTTTTTTTTTTTTTTTTTTTTTAAATTACACTAAGGGGAATAACAATGACAATTTGTGTGATTATATCTATGACAGAAGTTAACGCCCCTGTTTGTAGAAGCTGAACGACGTTGACATACCCGTTCTTTTATATATTTATTAGTAGCTAGACAAAATATTGTCAATTTAAAAGCAATCTGCTATACCTAATATTAAATGTATTTTTACTTTAGAAATATAGTGGTTTTTCTATTTGATCGAGATGTAAATATTGAACAGAAGAGATTCCTACAGTCAATTGAGTAAATATGGGAAATGAATGCATCAGTTTTATTTTCTTGCAGATTGGATTCAGTCGGCACAGGCGTTGTCCATTGTCGGGGTCATCGTGGCTGGATCTGGTGTCATTTCGGCCATAGCTTGGATCTTAAATGACTTGGCCAAATGTGTCAATTTATTCTTGGTGGTCTCTGTTACCTGTGCCGTTATAGGAGGTATGTTGGGTCATCTGTTGTGTCATTTGTTTATACACCGTCTGCATCAATTTTTGATGACGCAACAGACCTCTACTTCACTAACATTGATTAGTCATTAAGAGAAAAACAATCGCTCTACAAGTTGAATAAAGGAGGTACTCTCTTTAAAAAAAAAAGTATTTTTAATGTTGTTTCGTTTCATTTGTATTTCTACTTTTTTATATCTACATTGGATTTGAAAGCTGCTAATATTGTTAGTGTTAGTTTTGTCTTCAAATATATAAAAATATATACGCCTACAACTGTTTTAGACCAGACCTTGGTTAGGCCAATAATAGAATATGCATTCTCCGTTTGGGACCCCTCAACTCAAGAAAACATTAAGAAACTGGAACATACACAAAATAGAGCAGTGAGATTCATAACAAGTGAATATTCACATTTGGCTAGAGTAACACCCTTAGTAAAATCACTAAATTTAGAAAACCTTCAGGACAGAAGACTTAAAAGTAAAGTAGCAATTATACATAAAACACTGAACCATAATCTTCAAATACAAAAACAAAATTTAATAAAATACTCTGAAAGACACAAAGATAAAGACACATTCCTCGTCCCATATGCTAGGACAGATTTTTACAAATACTCCTTCTTCCCTAGTGATATTAGAGCATGGATTGGGTTGCCTGAGCTAGCTAGGAAAACCAGTGACTTGGCAGAATTTAAGTCATTGGTCAATATGCATGACTAAATGCATGACGCGTAGGACGTAATCATCTTCTTTTTTGAAGTAACGTGTGTATTATATAAGATAAGACTGTCAACAGCTACTATCCAACACATAACGTACATAAAGTTTAACTCTTTCTCTCCGTATTAGTTTCATCGTTACTATAGAATTATTCATTTTGCTCTCCACCTGTATTTCATTATTCTGTTATGATTAAACTTCAAAAACGTTTGTGTTTGTTTATAAGAGAATATGATATTACATATCGAATTATAGGAGAATGCATGCACTTTTTACACAACACAAATTAAAATTTAAAAATCCAAAAATCAATTTAGTTTAATTGTGTCAAATCAATGTTGTCACCGTCAATTTGGAGAGAAAGAGTCAATGGCTATTAGAATCAAACAGAAACAATGTCAAGACGCTATTACTTTATCTTTCAGGTATATTGATACTCAGCTTAGATATCACGTTCGCTGCCAAGTACAGCATTGACATCTACCACCGCAACGTCAACAACATCTACTTCACCACTTCAGCCAGCGCTGTGCAACAAGCCTTCGAGATCGCCGCCCTGGACACCTTTCTGGACGTTGGCTGGAGCTTCGCGCTGGACATTGCTGCTGGATCTCTGTGTGTCCTCTCTGCCGTGCCCATGCTGCTGGCCGCCATCTTGACGTCCAGGAAGTCTCCTGCTGCTTCTTCCTCAACAAAGTCAAAGAAGAGTGACTTGGAACGTTTAGAGTTTTTTCGTGCCAGCGAGGGGGATACAAGATTTTAAAAACAAGATTCCATTCCATAAATCATTGCATCGAAGGCTACAACAGAAAATGCTTCTAATGCATCCGAAATCTAATCATATACTTATCAGATATTGCATCAAATGCTGTATGAAAGACTTCATCAAAAGGCACATTATAGCCACTATCAAAGTCTACATCTAAGAAACATGGTACTATCGGCTTTGTTTTATTTTATTTTGTTCCGCATCTCATTAAGTGCTGTCCTATTACATACAAACAAACTTTTGTTTCGAACTTAAGAAATTTGCTACATTGTAAACTTTTTATAAAAAAAAACAACAACTATTGCATCGAAGGCACCATCAAAACTTTATCTAATGCTTCCAAAAATCTTCCAAGGTCTCAATTAAATATTGCATAAAAAATACACCTAAATGTTCATCTTATCCTACATTAAGGACACTATAAAGGTCTACATATAAGAAACATGGTAAGGCTTATTGGCTATTATGTTTCTTTTTTTTTCCATTATCTCATGAAGTGCTGCCTCATTCCATAAAAGTATACATTTATATTGTGGTTTAAAAATATTCTAAATAGTAAAACATGCATAAAAAACAGATTTTGTGTAAATTTATGCAACCTCGTTGGAACTCTAGCAAATGTCTGGCTAGAGCTCAGCTTTACAGTGGCGTAGCTAGGTTTGGGAGAGGGAAGAGGACAATTTGAAAATCCCCCCAAATGATTGTTGTTGTTTTTTACATCAAATATTAAACATTATGCAAAATAAAGGGGCCTCCAAATAATGGCAAATTCCTAACTACGCCACTGTCAGCTAATGACTATGTTGTTGCTGTCATCGTTGCACATGAATACTATCGTGCAAAAAAAAACATTTTCCAAAAACAGAAATGACTTTATATGTGTGTATAAAACTTATTTTACTTCTCCTTATAATTATACAAATCTACTCTTTTGCCTGGGTATTATAACTATATTGTGTTTATTAAAAATAGTATTTATTTTAAAGCCAATATAATTTATTTAGCGTTTCATAAATTTCCATTGAAATCATATTTGAAACAAATTTTCCTTGCTTGGACGCGTTTGACAGACGATTAGATTAACAAGAAACTAGTTGTATTATTTTACATTCCTATATAACCTTTAATGAAAAATATTTATTTAAAAAAAAAGAGGGGAAAAAAAGCCAGATCTAAATAAGACAACCATGAACCTTAATGTCTTCGAAATTATCTCGCCTGAAAAGATAACGTCCTTATAACATAAACATTCACTATAAGGAGCGGGAGGCGCTGCGGCTGAGCGGTAAAGCGCTTGGCTTCTGAACCGGAGATCCCTGGTTCGATTCCACCCAGCTCTAATGGGTACCTGACATTAGTTGGGAAAAAGTAAAGGCGGTTGGTCGTTGTGCTGGCCACATGACACCCTAGTTAACCATGGGCCACAGAAACAGATAACCGTTATATCATCTGCCTTGTAGATCTCTAGGTCTGATAGGGGAACTTGTTTTAAATAAGGAGCGGGTTAGGTCAACGTTTGCTATACAAACCCTTATTTCCCAAACAAAAGCGTAATGTTTGTAGAGCTATTTTGAAATGTGCATTTACCTGGCCACGTGCTCTTCTCCCACGTCTGAGACTTTGTTGTCAAATATGAAAGTAAGAAATCAATACGTCGTGAACAAATTTAACGTATGAACAAGCAAAATAAAAAAAAAAAACTTCAAAAAAAAAAACAAAGCTTATATTCAGTGTATCAATTGGTTTGGATCAGCCATGTAATTAAATTTGCAATAAACCTTAGACGACAATCTATAAAGGGGACTAATTCAGCTAACGCCACCTCTTCCGTCAAGTACTATTTCTTTCCCTTGGAAATGGGACTAATTCAGCTTATACCACTACTTCAGTCATGTACTATTTCTTTCCCTTGTTTGAGATACCACATAAAGTGATTTACCAATATTTAATTTACTAATCGGTTAATATTTTTTCATTGATTCTTGTGTTCTCAGGTAAAAGAAATAATGTGCCAAATTTTAGCTTGATCTGAGATTGGATGTCGGAGAAATAATGTGTACAAACTTTTGGCCAGACAGACACACAGAGAGACAGAGTGAGCTGATGAAATAAGCTTTGTGAAAACACCACGTCTCTACACTCTGGTTTCCTGGAGTCGTCTCGCATTCTTAACTTAGCTTACAACACCGCTCCCTTCAAAGGAATTGGGGGGGGGGCACTTCTTTTCTTTAATATTCTATGTAACAAGAAAGAAACAGAAAGTTGAAGCTACGACTATTGACCAAATGTTGCAACTTGCAAAACGTTCTACGGGTGCCCCTGCTCGCGCCTGCTCATAGTACGTAACTATCTTTTGGAGTAGCTTAGGTAATTTATAAGATAAGTAGATAAAGAGTGTTACAAAACCAGCCTAGATATTTAAAAGCTAGACTTAGACTTAGATCCTCCCGCTCCGTTTTGCACGTTGGACGGCAAGCTGTCTAAACAAAGATCTGTCACTGGCAATGTCTGAAGCTTCTTCTCATCTGGTGTCTTTGCATTGAAAGACTTGTCGTGTATCGGGCATTGGACGTCCTGTTGGGTTTGGTCCAACACCATCATCGGGGGGTCGACCACCTTCGCGGCATGTAAAATTATTTTTATGTTTAGTATCAATTACTTTGGATCAGTCATGTAATTAAATGTGTAATAGATCTAGACTCTGTAGTAACAAGAATAAATCTGTGCTATTAGAAATATTTGTATCTGTTGTTTTTATTTTGCGCAATTTCATGCTTTTAGATTTCTCAAAGCATTATGATTCTATCACTTGTCTGGACTAGTTAAGATGGGGGTGGGGGGTGGGGGGGGGGGGAAGAAGGGAGTATTAGCGTGAATGTTAACGTGATCGCTTTTTAAATGCCTAAAGAAAAAGTTGTAGCCCTACGACTTAACTTTGAACTCATGGGCATCTTATAGCATCTGTTAAGTACGATTTCTCTCCCTTTTTCGATACCAAACAAAATAATCAATTACCAATATTTAATCAACTAATTGTTTATTCTATTTTAATTGATTCTTCTTTTGTCCGGTTCAAGAAATCATTGTGCGAAATTTCAACTTGATCCGAGATTGGATGTCGAAGAAATAACGTTAACAGCTATGTAAAAACTCAATATACTTGTACAATCTCTTGAAGAGACAAGTTAGATAAATAGTACAGATCATAGCAAGAATTAAAATATCATTGGAGTAGCATTTTATTTATGGTATAAATAAAGACCCCCGTCTGTCTATCTAAAGTTCAGTCAGTAAATGCTAGCTTGTCAGTCATCGACTTTGTGTTTTACAACACTGTAGATCCAAGGGACGAAACTTGTGATGTTTGTTACGAAAATGAGGTCGTTGTGGAAGTCTTGAGTGCAATCCAACTGCCTGGGACTCGTCACAGCCACCACATGCCAAGAGAACCCGTAGAAGCAGGAGACTGGGTGGCCCCCTTTACCCTTGAGGCACCTCTCCTCGTATCTCAGCTCAGGAGACACGCAGGCGTGGCTTTCCACGTACATCGACGAGTTCTGCAGTGCGGCGTCGCAGATGTACGAGTCCTCAAAGTTCACCTTCCATTGAAACAGGTGGAGCCTCTCCGCCGAGGCGTAGCCGATCAAGTAGCACACCGTGTCCTTGTGCTCCAGGGCGATGTTCAACATGGGGAGGCAGACAGGGCGGATGTAATCCCCCTCGTCCAGGCTGATCAGGGCGATGTCGTTCTTGCCGTTGATCCGGTCGTACTCTTCGTGCAGGAAGAAAGTGCTGACGAAAACCGTTTCTCCGGTCAGGTCATAGTTCGGACGGCGAACTATCAAAAGGTTGGTCTTGATGCAGGAGGCGGAAGTGATGATCCAACGGGGAGACAAGTAGCTTCCAAAGCAGTTGTAATCAGATAAAAACCGAACGATCCATGGCCACATGTTTTTACTCTGTTGGACGATATCTTCTATGGAAGTGACAGGGGTCACTTGATCCATGTTACCGCATCGGGGGTAGATTTTCTGAGACACAACCAGGGCTTGGTCAATAATCCATTCCTTAGGCCTGGTGACTGTTTCGTCAAATCCAAACAACTTCTTGTATTCCTCATAGTAATTAGATTGCATACTGTCTGGCGCCGGGATCAAAATATCACAATCTGGCTCGGGGTCCATAAAGTCTGATGAGGACTGCATCTAAAATGACAAAATTGTAGCATTTTATTTAAATTTCATTAACGAATCTGCATTTTCTTTTTATCTCACTATTTGATAATACCTTTAACTCTTTCTCTCCTAACTGACGATACCAACGTTGATTCCACCAGAATGTGGTAAATAATTACGGAGAGAAAGAGTTAAAATAACATGTTTAAGTAAATATCCAAGGTTATAAGATACAGCCTTTCATTCTAAAGAAATTATAATTACGTCCTATGTATATCGTTGTGTCAATCTACTCATGAATATTAATTAGAGAATTAAAATTCTTCTAAGGCATTGGGTTTCTAGGCTGATTCCGACAAAACGTTCCATGTTCTAATGTAGTTCCCCTTTCAGACCTTGTGATCTATAGGGCAAATGATGTAAAGATGTCGTAAGCTGAGTTAAGCATGCGAGACGACTCCAGGAAGCCAGAGTGTAAAGACGTGTTTTTACAAAGCTTTTATTAACTCACTATGTCTGTCTGTTTGCCCAAAAGTTTCTACAAGTTTTTTCTCTGACACCCTATCTTGGATCAAGCTGAAAATTTTGCACAATTATTTCTTTTAATTCTTAATAACTAAAGAATGTTAGATTTTTTTTTTAAAAAGGAACTTTTTTTCCTGCCTATTTTCCCCCTTCACCCCAATACAGAAACCTGGTTAAGCGAATGTATGGATCTACTACACCTTATACTATTCCAATGGTAGCTTTAGATCTAGACTTAAAAGAACTCTTGAATAATATAATGGCTACATGTGGAAATACCCGAAGACGTTTAGTCTGTCCAGGTCTGTTCAAGACAAATCGTTTTTCGTTCTAATGAAAGTATAAGCTCTCTGGCAAAACACATGCTACATATGCACGCTTGGTTACGTATTGGCCACCTAACAAGGTGCCTCGAGCTCGAATCCCAACTCGGGCAAAGCTTTACAAAAGGCAGCGCAGAAATCTTCTCCAAGACACCCCTTTCCGCCCACTGGTCCATAGAAAGAATCGGAACACAGCGCAATGAAAGATTTTCTATATAAAATCAATGGACCTCATTCACCAATCGTAAACAAAAAAACTTTTAGCCACGTGATTCTCTATCTCTTCTATACAAATTACCATCTAATTTTTTATACACAATGGCTATCACGTGACAGTTTTTTTTCTCGTTGTTTTATCAATATTATCACGTGACTAAATGTTGTTTGTTTACGATTGGTGAATGAGGCTCATTACAAATGTATAAACACACAGTAACTTCCTTTCAATAGACTAACTATATACGACATACCTTAACGAATAATGTTATGAAGAAAATACTGCGTGATATGGAACCTATCATTTCTGAACACTGAAGCCCTCATACATAAAGTTCTCAATGTATATGTACATTGTGTCAATTATTTCTAATGCTGTTCATGTTGAAACTACTCGTGTAACTAAACTAAGCACAGAAAACAAGGTGATTAATGACCAGACGGTGATACATTATGTCATCAAAATCTGACTGCAAGTCATTAGTGTCATTCTAGTTGAATGGTTAAACAGTTTGGTAGCTGAAAGAAGGGTGCTTGGTTCTAGCTTCAAACAACTAGTACATCTACCTTAATAAAGGGTGGACAGCATAACAGAGGTGCCTCCCCCTGTAAGCGCTATAAAGATAAACTCAGGCGCCATTTTGCCCTCGATGGCATAGAAGAAAGTAGCTGGCAGCATAAGGCCTCTAAAAGAGACAGTTGGAGAGCTCTCACGAAGGCCGCGGGACACACATTTGAGGCGAAGAGAAAAGCCCTTGCAGAAGACAGGCGCAGACGTAAAGAAAACTTAAATAAACCTCCCCCCCCCCCAGTCGGACAACGGGCTTTGTCTGCATTACATGTGAAAGAAATATGAATTTTAATACCTTTTTATAGTTGTCTAAATCGCTGAGTCCCTAACAAAACATGTATCAATAAAACATTAACCAATTAATTAATAAGTATTTTTTAAAATTAATCATGTTTAATATAATAGAGAAATAAGTCTTACGGTATTGAGATATACGTCTGTAAATGTGCAGTTCTTTTCCTTATTTTAACTTTGTTTTTTTATAGTTTTTATTTTTTGCTTGTTTCATTATACAATCTATATATAGGCCCTATAATTCTCTTCTTCGCTCAAGAGTTTGGACGAGAAGAAGAAGTAAAGGAAAGATCACTCTTTTATTTCTGCGGATAGAGTTATCCCACGAACTTTACGAGCCTTGCTTGTAGCGAAGTCATTCAGTGTAGCATGAAAATTTTATTTCCTACATAGATCACGCTCAATAGGAAGAATTAGCAAATGTTTCAATCTATCTACGAGAATTGTTGAACTAAAGTAATTCTTCATTAGTTTGAGGAGCTCCTGGTAAATCAGGCGCCGCGAGAAATACATTATCTTACAAATTAGTTTCATATTCATGTATTTAAATTTTGCATATGAGCAGCTTGAAATTTTCACAATGTATGGCATAAACACCACGCCCACTAGGTTTACATTTTTAGCCAGAATCAAAATCTTCAAGGAGCATTATACTACAAAAAGTTGTGTAACATGTTCCCATGAGACAAGTCTCAGTTCAGCCTTTCAATGTCAATATTGACATAGTTGCGCTATAAAATATCGGAATTATCCGATGTGACGTCATTCATAGCTTTCCAAGACATTTTCCCTTACTGTTATTTGGAGTTTAACAAGGGAAAAAAAAAAGGGGGGGGGAGAATGCGAGCGTATACATTGAATCTGGTCTTATGCTCAATTTATATTGTACATCTATTGAATCTAGGTTTAGGAACGTTTTGAAATCAATGCTGACAAGCTGTGACTACATATAGGAATTTATACCAAGGGATTTTACGCTTTATGTATTTTGAGCGAGTTGGTCTGAAAAGAATTTAATTAAAAAAATAGAAAAACAACGAAAAATACAGGCAGTGGCGTCGCGAAGGGCTCGGATGGAAGATGTGGACCGCACCGGGTGTCAACTGTCAAGGGCTGACACCAGAGTGATTGTTTTCAATGAAAATAAATAAAAGAAATGCATTTTATTTGACAAAGTTGATTTTAGGATGTGATGATTTCATTAAAAATGGGAAAAGGGGGGGGGGGGAGTGAAATAAGCTAATTGCACCAGGTGACACGAACCTTAAAGACAGACACCTCTGCACAGTGATCTAAAACCTTTTTTTTTTTGAAGGTTAAAAGTGCCATAGTTATAAGACAGATATAACACTTAACAACTTTAACCCTTAAAACGCGTGTGCTAGTTTAGCTTCTAAACATCAGAACTGTAATTCCAGTTTGTATGCACTCATTGTAAAACAGCTTAGCACTTAAAGGGTTAAGTTGGCCTTGCAAACTTATTTCACATACAAACAAACACACATACACGCCTTTCTCCCTTGTAAAGTGAAGCCCAAACAAAACAGAAACACAGCAACAAGAGGTTTGAGTCTGTTCCCATTCAGTTCTTGTCACAAGCATTTCAGCTTTTTACTTTTTGACTATTAGAATTGCTTTTTTTGGTTTCACTCCAGCTCGAGCTAGGAATTACCATCTTCAAGAAGCGCAAAATGGGCAGGTAGTTCATTTATAAGATAATTGTATAATGAAACAAGGAAAAAAAAACAACAACTTTAAAAACACAAAGCTTAAATAAGGGAAATAACTTCACGTTTACAGCCATATATCTTAATACCGTAAGACTTACTTAGGCACATTCCTCGTCCCATATGCTAGGACAAATTTGTACAAATACTCCTTCTTCCCTAGTGCTATTAGAGCATGGAATGGGTTGCCTGAGCTAGCCAGGAAAACCAGTGACTTGGCGGAGTTTAAGTCATTGGTTAATATGCATGACTAAATGCACGACGCGTATGACGTAATCATCTTCTTTTTTTGAAGTAACGTCTGTATTATATAAGATAAGATAAAATGTTGGTGCACTATGTCCAGAGATTATTGTTCTCGTTACTCAGGTGTAGCTTTTTCTATGAAAAAAAAAAGTCTAAAACTAAGTGCTATAGAATCTACGCATTTTCTGAGAAAAAAACTATCTAGATAAATAGATAGATAGATGTCCACCCATTCCAGTGGCGTTGATAGATAGATAGATGTCGCACATTCCAGTGGCGTTGCTAGTAAGTTGTGAGCTCACATGGTGATCTCCATTTAATCTAAGCTCTTCAACTCAAATTAGATTATTTTAATTATGTAAAAAATTATTTTCATGTGATGAATACTTTATCTTTTTAATAATTAGCCACGCCCCTTCCCATGTTCAGGAAATCAATGAAAAAAAAATATCGGGCGGAAATCGTATTTTAACCCATTCTTTGTCAGGTCCTCTATGACCTCCCATTTTCGCCTGCTACTTGGTCCAGTATTTCAGACTTAAAAATACACAATTTCCTGGAAAATACATTACATGTAAACCAAGAAACATCTTGCTGCGTGTGCTGTCACCATTGTGTCGATGCTCGTCGTTTGTGTGCGTATGTGTTTGATGTATAGAACTCTATGTGTGCGTAGGTAGGTGTCTACAGATCTAGTTGTTATATTGCAGCCTTTATCGGGACTATAAACTGAGTCAACCTTGAGAATAGACAGTGAAGGTTTGATTATAATGCATAGCTTATAAATGTGTAATATTTATTGCACTGGTATATATCGATCTATAGGCCTACCTCACTGTTGTTTATTTTTCTTCTTGTTATTAAGGAAGGATAAGCTTATGATAGAAGTTTGAATCGGGATTCTATATACCTTTTTTAATAGGTTTGTAGATTTTTTTTTACATAGGTCTTATAGCCTACAGAAACAATAGTAAATCACTGAGCTAAGTTTTTACAAAGCGTATATCAACTCACTCTTTCTGTCTGGTAAAAGTTTGTACATGTTATTCCTCCCGCACCTATTCTCGGATCAAGATGAAATTTTGAACAATTATTCATTGGCATAGACAAGATATTAGTCAATTAAAAAATTAAGCTATCTCGAAGATCCCAGGGCCCAATTGAATGGTTTTTGACGAAGCCCCGCTTCTATTTTTTTCAAAAACAACTGTTACTATTAATTAGAGCCTTACATCTACATTTGTTATACAATATACATATGAAGCAACTCAAATGCAGTAGGCGACAGTGGGTTAATTAAAGTTACGTCAATCCTATGATACACCAAAGTATGTTAACCCTTTAAGTCCTACATCTTTAAAAGCCTGCGACAAGAGCTATGGATGATAGTGATATGCTTAATATAATTTGCTAGGCCTCTGCCAGGCGCGGAGCAATCAGCCTAAATCCGGCCCTGGTTGCTTTCGCATTTAAATAGAATACAATAGGCAGGTGAGAACAGTAATGGTAATGCGATGATTAAACACTAGAAAATTATCAATACTCTCAATCCCAGTCAGCAAAATGCGCTCCACAGGATGTGAAAAGTTGATTTAGCCCTTAAAAATATGAATGTGTGTTTTTGTATTTTGTATTATTAAATGCATTAATTATAATTGTTACTGGTAAGATATTGTACTAAAAGTTAGTTTTTTTTCAGAAAATGCGTAGATTCTATAGCACTTAGTTTTAGACTATTTTTTTTTCATAGAAAATTGTCTTTATTGATTTAAATATCAGGATAGATGTGTTCTATGTCGCAGTAGGTTAAAACGCGTCAAGGTGTATGTACTGCGTGTGAGTGTACTAGTGTTTTGTGTGTCTGTAGGCTAGAGTGTTTATCTTATTTTTACATGATAGAAATTTAAAAAAAAGATATCTTCTTCAATTTAAAAGATAATACACATAAGCATATCACTAAACTACAGACTCATAACACATTCAAGACGTGCTGTGAGACTTGTAATGTTGTATGTGTTATGAGTGTGTAGACTAATGTTGTGTATTATGAGTGTGTAGGCTAGTGTTGTGTTATGAGTGTGTAGACTAATGTTGTGTATTATGAATGTGTAGGCTAGTGTTGTGTTATGAGTGTGTAGACTAATGTTGTGTATTATGAATGTGTAGGCTAGTGTTGTGTTATGAGTGTGTAGACTAATGTTGTGTATTATGAATGTGTAGGCTAGTGTTGTGTTATGAGTGTGTAGACTAATGTTGTTAATTATGAATGTGTAGGCTAGTGTTGTGTGTTACGAGTGTGTAGGCTAATTGTGTGCTACGCGTGTGTATTCTAGCGTTGTGTGTTATGAGTTGTGTGCTATAAATGTGGGGACTAGTACTGCTATGTATATGTTATAAGTTTTTGTGATAGAAGTGTGTATATGTTCTGATAGTGTGTGCTATGGGTTGGTCTAATAAGGTCATTAGATTCTGATGTATACAAAAATGGTTCTATCGTTCTATTTCAAACCAAAGTGGTACAACTAATTGTTTACAAACACAAACTTTAGATCGACAAAAACATAATCTAAATACACATATTACCTAACAAAAACCTTCTATCCCGGATAAGAATAGTTTCTAAATTTCTTTACCAAAGCATTTTATAGTGTTTTTTTTTACTGAACCTTTTGTTAATTTGAAGGGTTTTAGAAAGTATAACACTATATCTTTATAAAACCTCTGCCATCAGAAATAAGCATAGCTCAGATGTTGACAACTACTGATAAACAAAATCCTTTAAAAAACTGATCTTCTAACGCAATGAACTTCAAGATAAAAAAAAAAAGAATGTAGGCCTAACTATCGACAGCTATTGGATTGATGGAGTCAAAATCAATCAGCAAGGAATAGAATTTCCTCAAGATCGTCATTGTGAAAACTCATTTGATCCTCACTTGTCTTCTTATCTTATATAATACAGACGTTACTTCAAAAAAGAAGATGGTTACGTCCTACGCGTCATGCATTTAGTCATGCATATTAACCAATGACTTAAATTCTGCCAAGTCACTGGTTTTCCTGGCTAGCTCAGGCAACCCATTCCATGCTCTAATAGCACTAGGGAAGAAGGAGTATATGTACAAATTTGTCCTATCATATGGGACGAGAAATGTGCCTTTATCTTTGTGTCTAGGGTAATAACATTACATACGAAATACAAATGGATAATTAAAAGTATAGTTCCCCTTTCAGACCTTGCGATCTAAGGGCAGATAATTTCATGTTTCTTTGGCCACCGTTAACGAGCAGGGTGTCACGTGGCCAGCACAACGACCTACCACCTTTACTTTTCCCACCTAAAGTCAGTTAGAGTTGGGTGGACTCAGGGGCACCCTTGGAATCCGAAATTCCCCACACAAACGGATAAACTTGCTAATAATGTGTATCCTTCGTTTTGGGATATTCGAACAGAGGCTTCACTATGGTTAGTGTCACCCCAGCCCCCTATCACGCTTTGCTAAAGTAAAATTGTAAGTATTCGAGTTAACCCTTAAAACGCGTGTAGTAGTTCAGCCTCTAAACATCAGAATTGTAATTCCATTTTTTATGCACTCATTGTAAAACAGCTCAGAACTTTAAGGGTTATTGTTCTCTAATTTAGCTAATTGTTGTAGTAGCCAATTTAGAAAATTTAGTATTGAGCTAATAGCTAATATTTATAGCATTTATTAATGTAGGCAATATAAAAAACAGCTAAAAAATCTTTCCTCACTTTGATGTCACGTCCTTGTCAAACGGCGCCCCCGCACCCATCGCAGCTCCTAGCACTAACGACGCTGTGTAAATAAGCTATAATAAATATTTCTTTACTTTCAGGCCAGCAACAAATTTAAACCCAGATGAAGCTTCAATAAATGCTTAGAAATACTTAAACTACAGAGTTGACACAATCAACGCAATCTAGAAATGTATGAAGAAGATGATTTTGAAGTCATCCCCGAGCCTCGAATTGACGAGAGTTTTATTTTTAAGTAAGTATACTTCCTTTTTTTTGAATGACATCATTTGTCACATTTATTAATGTTCAAGTCTGTGACATTTTACGTCACGAGAGAAGATCTTTTCCCTTTGCAACTTCTTGTGTAACTAAAGAGGCCAATCCTTGATACACAGCTGCGGTCACAGGTTGGGCATATGTAATCACCAGGCACCGTTGCATTTTCACCATTCTTTCTGCTACGTGTATGGCATCTGCAATCCCGGACCCTTCCTTATTGCTCGCTCTCCATGTGAATCTATCAAGTGCCCCTTGTTCCCAGCTGCTAGTGTCGATTTTGAAGAGCTTCATGTCGCGTTTGCATACATCAGAATACCTGAAAAGTGGACGACTTGCGTTCTGTTAGATCGCCATACAGAATGTCTTGTGGAAGTCAACCTTCTGGTATTCTACGAACGTGGCCAAGCCAGCCAAGGCGTATGCTGCTGATAACGCAGCGTAGGTCCTGCTCTTCGTAGCACTTCCTCATTGGTTATTTTATCTTGCCACCATATTTTAAAGATCCGCCTTAGGCAAGGGAAGTGGAAGGCATTTAGATTTTCTTTCCTGCCTTGAGTAGGTTGACCATGTTTCACTTCCGTATAGCAAAGGGCTTATCACGTGGGTTGTCCTCTCAAACTGCAGGAGTTCATCGAGTGTTTCCATGTGGAAACAAAATGTACAGTGAAATTCAATGGAGCCCAATCAGCATCTTTTGAGGTCAGAGATAGAGTCAACTTTGAGTTCACTTTAGCGTCCTTGACAACGTTTAGGTCATCGTGAAACTCTCCAAACAGAAACCTACCACTGCTATGTACTTTCGATTTGCTTTTAGTGTCAGGTTATGTAAGCTTAATGAAAAGAATATGACTAAGCCCGATCAGTTGTAGTCATATCTTTATCTTATCTTAACATCTTATCTTATCTTTTATATTACAGACGTTAGTTTAAAAAAAAGATAATTACGTCCTACGCATTTCATACGTCAATCTAGCCATGCATGTTAATCAAAGGCTTAAACTCTGCTAAGTTGTTGGTTTTCCTGGCTGATTCAGGCAATCCATTCCATTCTCTAATGGCACATGTTTTTCTGTTTTTGATTCATGTGTTGTCATAGAGACATAAACAAATGAATAGTTGTCCAAATGGTTCTAGAATGGGAAGTGGGAGAATCCAAAACGTTAAAAAGAATCGTGTCAGACAGAGTTAATACTAGCTTTGTAATGACTAATAACAACACTAATGTACACTTATAAATAACATTTTGTTCTCCCACGTGAACATTATAGCTCGGACCTTTCCTCAGACCCACTGGAGGATTATCTTTTGGATGGGGCAAATGAAGTCGACGCTATGCCTAGTCTAAGGTAAATACTTGACGTTTTCGTCTCAAAATCAATGAAGTTTAGTAGTCAGTTGGGGGAATATTTTATAGCTTTATAGCTTTTTTTTTATATAGCGCAACTTTTATGCTTATAGCATGTTCAGAGCGGTAAGGTCCAATCTCATTTGTGGACCAGTTAAGGAGAGGGGGTATCTGGGAGAGGGTTTTCCCTGCTGCCTTAAGGCGCTCGGTAAACATAACTCTGCTCGAGTCGGGTGTTGAGCCTCGAGCCCCTGTCATAGAAAGCCAAGACAAGCCAAGTTCAAGCATATTTAGCCGGTGGGGTGGGGTGGGGGACTGCAGTTTTTTCATCCAAGGGGCTAAGGGTTTTGCACTGCAGTTTTGTCATCCAGGGCTTTGCACTGCACTTTTGTCATCCAGGGACTGATAGCTTTAAACTGCACTTTTGTCATTCAGGGTCTGACGGCTTTACACTGAAGTTTACATTATCGATGTCTGCTTGATTGTATGACAGGCATTTGGGAATAGCGTCATGATCGTCCAAATTGGAACGTTGTCCGCCGTGATCTCTTCATTTCCCAAAGAAATTTGAACTAGAAAGTTCATTTCTTCATTAATAACCTTCTTTCTTCATTACTAATCTTCATTTCTTCATTAATGATCTTCAATTCTTCATTAATAACTTTCTTTCTTCATTACTAATCTTCATTTCTTCATTAATATTCTTCATGTCTACATTAATAATCTTCATGTCTTCATTAATAATCTTCATGTCTTCATTAATAATCTTCCTTTCTTCATTAATAATCTTCTTTTCTTCATTAAAAATCTTTCTTTCTTCATTAGAAGTCTTCATGTCTTCATTAATAATCTTCCTTTCTTTATTAATAATCTTCATGTCTTCATTAATAATCTTCATTTCTTCGATAATAATCTTTCTTTCTTCATTAATTGTCTTCATGTCTGAAGGAACGTACGTATTTAAATATTTTTGTTTAAAGTGTGTTTTATATGTATTGTATATGAGTAGGTGTGCAGATATAAACTAATATATGAATTAATATTGTTTATCAGAGCACCGACAACAGAAAAAGCATGTGAACAAATTGGATTGCCAGAGCCATTTTCACTGGTATGTTTTGTATTGTTGACATTGTTAGTGAATAAGAAACTGTAGAGTTGTTAAATTATAGTGATGACATCTAAGGAAATATGAACGTTGTAAACTCCTATTGAGCTGTAAGGAGATATGAACAAGTTGTAAACTCCTATTGAGCTGTAAAGAGATATGAACAAGTTGTAAACTCCTATTGAACTGCCTATATATATAATATATAAATTCGTAGCGAACTACTAACGAGTTGTCTAAGTAAATATGAATACGCTGACGAATCATAATGGAGTAATCAACAGAGTAAGACAAATATTAAATTGAAAAGTTGGTGATACAATACGTTTTACAACATTAAATAAAATATTAACAGTAAGGCTTGTCTTCGAGTCCGAAGATCCACGATGAATGCAGTATTTTCCGTGGCTACGCAGCCCCAGATGTGACCTACATATTTTGCAATATCAAGCGCAGATTTTCTTTTCACCGACTACGTCTGTCTTCGGCTGCTGATTTTCTTTTGGTCTCAAATGTGCATCCCGCGGCCTTTGAGATATAATAAAAATATATGTACTGTAAATATAGCTTGTCGTGGGTACAATCCCATGATATTAAAAACTAGGAAAAATGATTATTCTATATTACTATGTAGATTTAAAAGTGCCGAAGTAAACCTATCAAATACTTGAATGGCTATTTCAGTTGAAGTCCTCACTGACAGAATCATTGACCAGCATGCAAATCTTGCAACCCTATCAACTGGCCTATCGGGTGAGGTATCTGCTTAGCCAGCTTCAGAGCCTGAATCTCGAGGCTTACTCGGACAAGAAGCAACTCCTGGACGAGTTGCTGAAACTACTCAGACTGTACAAAAACATGTTGACAGTGATAGAAGCTGAGTTGATAGACTACAAGATTGTAGGTCAGTTGTTTTATCCATGTGACTATAAGTTTCTATAAACTCATAAACTACAAGATTGGTCAGTTGTTTTATCCATGTGTCTATAAGTGTCTATAAACTCATAGACTACAAGATTGTAGGTCAGTTGTTTTATCCGTGTGTCTATAAGTAATGATAACGTCCTACGCGTCATGCATCTAGTCATGCATCTAGTCTTGCATGAGGAATATATGTCTATACGTGTCTATCAACTCGATGCCATAAAAAAAATGTCTTCATGACATCTCGCTTGTTCACTTTCTTCACAGCAATCTAAACGAAAACTCTAAAACTTTTTGTTAAGCATCTTCATTTTATTATTCCAAATGCAAGCTTTCGTATAGATCCCAGGTCTTCTTGTTCATTATACACAACACATTGAAATATAAATAAAACACGTACCAAAAAAAAACAAAAAAAAACAAAAAAAACAAGCAACCCCCACTTCAAAATGTATTTTTTTCAGCCTGTCAGTATGTCACCACTGGTTCAACCCCCCTCCTCAGCAGGTCACTAAGCTCAGAAAGTATAAACTCATATGTTTGTCTTTCACCAAATTTTTTTCTGCCATGTTTATCTTCATATGCTTTAGATTCAAGATATTCTATACTATCCCACAAAATTATTTAGTCACCTGTTAATTTTTATAATAAACTTTGACTTTAAAAATATATAAAAACTGGCTAATAAAAACTGACACTGCGACACTTAGCTTATCTTATAAGTTACAGACGTTCCTTTAAAAAAAAACAAGATAATTACGCTCTACACGTGTTAATTAGAGACTAAAACTCTGCTAAGTCATTGGCTGTCCTGGTTGATTCAGAAAATCCATTCCATGTGCTCTAATGGCCTTAGGGAAGATGGAGCACTTTACAAATTTGTCCTAGCATATTGAATAAGAAATGCGCCTCTTTCTTTGTGACTCTTTGAGACTTTTATTAGGTTTTTAGCGTCTCCCGAAAGGGGAAAAGACGCAATTAGTTTTGTGTGGGATGTCTGGCCGTCCGTTTCGATCTCGTAAACTAGAAAAGATAGTGAAAATCCGACATCATAATATTTTAGTTCATTCAAAGTTCTGATGCAATGGCTACTTTTTTATTTTCTGAAATCGAAAAATCTAATTTTTTAAATCACTTATGCAAGCATTTTTTTTTCATAAAAATACACCACTTTTACAACTATTCCCTATTAATAGTAACAAACACGATAAGCTCTTTTGTAGGGATAGTACACTTACTCATACATAATTTAAAACAACAAATAGTAAGTAGTTTTTCATCAGAGTTGCCATAGAGTCTAGGTATACAACACTTGAGGACATTTTTTCTTTAAGGAAATTTTTTTCTTGAGGATCACCCATTACAAAACAATTAGATATTCATTATAAGACATCAGTTACGCCAGGTTCACATATAATGCCACATTCTCTTTCACCTTGCTGGACCGCTGGGGCACCACACAAGATCTGTCAACCTTCTTTCTCCATTCTTCTCTGTCATTTGTCATTGATAGAATTTTAATTTGATATTCTTTCTGAAAATATTGAAACCTGCCTGGGTGGACCACTCTCTTTGTAACCTTGTTTTAACTTGTAAATAATAGTTTGGAGGCGCGGTGGCTGAGCAGTAAAGTACTAAAATTCTGAACTGTTGTCCTGGGTTCGAATCCTGGTGAAGACTGGAATTTTTATTTTCGATATTTCAGAGCGCCCCCGAGTCCAACCAACTCTAATGGGTACCTGACTTTAGTTAAGGAAAGTAAACGTGGTTGGTCGTTGTGCTGGCCACATGACACCTTGCGTGTTAGATCTCGTAAGCTAACCGTTGGCCAAA
This sequence comes from Biomphalaria pfeifferi, assembly GCA_030265305.1. Lineage (NCBI taxonomy): Eukaryota > Metazoa > Mollusca > Gastropoda > Planorbidae > Biomphalaria > Biomphalaria pfeifferi. The sequence continues at coordinate 359,537 of JASAOG010000175.1, read as the reverse complement.
GAAACAGATGACCTTAACATTATCTGCCCTATAGATCGCAAGATCTGAAAGGGGAACTTTACTTTACTATACTTTACTACTTAGATAACCTTTTTTTTTAATGTATCTTTGTATTTTGTTTGTTAATTTTTTTCACTTACACATCATATTCCTTCAACAATCATAAAGAAAATGCTAATTTTCAGCAAGAGAATATTCACATTTAATTAACCTAATTAGAGTTCAAAACTTAAAAGCTGAAATAAATGATTACTGCATGCTAAGTTTTAATTCGAGGCTTACATCAGCAAAGTTGTTCAATATGAACCGTAATAAAAAGAAGTTTAATAATGGACCTGTTCTTGGGTGGTGACGATACGAATCCAGATAACGCTACTGTTTTTTTTAAAAAGGGGTGCCCTGTTGGTAAAGTCAAATTTTAACCTGGTCGCTGCATGGCATTTTCGGAATCACGTGATTCGAGTTCTCTTTGGAGCTTATCTATGTTTAAATAGTTTCTTCCCACAATACTAAACGATAACTTACAAACAGAACATAAAACCTAATTAAATACTCAGATGACACAAGGGTAGAGATACTAGAACTAATTCGTACAAATGCTCCTTCTTCTCTTGTGCCATTAGAGAATGGAATGGAATCAGCCAGGAAAACCAAAGACTTAACAAAGTTAAAGTCGTTGATAAACATGCATGACTACATTGACACATGAAATGCGTAGGATGTAACTATCTTCTTTTTTGTTTGAAATAACGTCTGTAATATATACGATAAGAAGAAGAATTGTAAATGAGAGAAAACAAAGTAACTCATCTGTTTGTATTTGTGAATTATTTGCTAATTAAACATTTACTGTACGTATCAAGAAGTATTATCACAACATAACTGATGACATACTTGCAGCTCAACAGAATTTTGGTTCTATTGCAGATGTATTGCTCACTATTTTCACATCTGCCTGCACACAAGAAGGAAGAGAAGGCGTTTTACAAGCTTTTACCGCACTCAAAACGTCTACAATGGAACTTTTCGTCAGAATGACAGAACTGAGTGATGTCATCTGTCAGGTAACCGTGTAATAGGTACTTTAGGGATTGGTGGTTGTGCTGGCCACATCGTATCCTCGTTAGTCGTCGACCATAAAAACCGAAACTTTTCACAAGATCCATAGATTGCCACTTTGAAAGGGGTACAATTTACTTTTCCCCTATAACGTAATCATTATTTGTACTTCTTCAAAAAATACCCTTTATGGTAAAAAAAAACAACATTTTAATAAATTGCTAAAGTTAAAGAATACTGCTGCCTATGAAAAAAATTCCTTAAATAATTTTTAGGGTGATACTTTTGAGAGTTTTAGCATGTATTCTCGTGTGTTTTCCATGTGGAAATGTTTTTAAACCTCAGGTAATTATGTACTATGATTGGATCTAGCCTATCGTCCAGATCCGTTGTTTGAATAGAAACTAGACGCACAGTATCAATTTCGAATGTTATCCTGTGAGGCCGACCACTCTATAACAGCAACAGAGCTAGACAGGCCTTAGAGTGGAACCCCCAGGGAACAAGACGTAGAGGAAGATACTAGAGGAAGCCGAGAGGACCGGAAAGAGCTGGGAAGCCATCAAAAGAAACTAGCAAGAGACCGTGGGGAGTGTCGTGTTTTTGTCGAGACCCTATGTTTCATAAGGAACCCAAAGAAATGATGATGATGAAGAATTTAACTAATAAACTCGATTTATAGAATGTACATGTTTTCTTCCAATATAATGACACAACATAAGTACATGGCAGAAATGAAACTGAATTGAAAATGTTCAAATAAAACCCAACTGTAGCCTACATCACACTCTTCGACCCTTTTTTCTTCCCTTATATGTCTTCCGATCAATGTTGATTTCTGAAACAACAAAGATATTTTAAGACTACGACTAAGACTAAGACTGCTTCATTGATCCTTACGGAAATTTGTTGTGATTACAAGGACTCTTTTCCCTGATCAATGAGTGGCGGTGATAGAGTCTGACAGAGTGAGGTACGAACGAGTTTTTGTACTGCTTCGTTTTTGTTTTGATTGACATCAGTCGCCCACTTCGCGATGACCTGACTTAGTTCTGATGGAGTGGGTGGCCGTTGTCTTCCATGATTTTTTAAATTTTTCTTATGTACTTTTGTTCAAAAAGTTCCTTTAAATGTGGTAATGTTGTGAGTGTAATTTTTGATGATTTTTTAATGATGTTTTCTAGACGTCGCAACAGTTTACATGAGGCGTTGCCTTGCCAAGTTATTCCGTATGTTAGCAGATTGTGTATATTTGCGCTGTAAAAATTCTCAAGGATCTTCTTGTTTAGTTTAAAGCTATTGAGTTTGTATTGAAAAAACAAAACAAAAAACAGCAACAAATATTATATTAAGTGTAATTGTGTAAAATTTCAGCTTGATCCGAAATCGGGTATGGGAGAAATAACGTGCCAAACAATTCACTAGACAGACAGACAGACAGAGTGAGTTGATAGAAACTTTGCCAAGAAAAATGTGCAAACAAATTAAGAGTCCGGAAAACAACATCATTTTTTTCTTAACTCTTTCTATCCTATTTGACGATACCATCGTTGATTTCACCCCATTAAATTAATTGTAGTCTTTTTAAAAAGATGAATTTGTGTCATATAAAAAAGAGCATGCTTTCCCCGTCAGTTCTATACCAAAATTAAATCTCTTTTCTGATTACAAAGTTCTAGAAGTTAAATCATAACAGGGAAGTAAACTAGAAGTGAACGAAATGAATAATTCCGTCGGATCATGGAAAATAATTACGGAGGGAAAGAGTTAATTAACACCACTGAGCTAATTTGAGTTTTTCTCAGAGTGGTCCAGAACCTGCTCGAAATGAGGACTTACCATACTCTTGCCACATTGACTAGCTGTGTCCATAATGTCACAGTTTCAGCTTTATTTATGTAGTTCTATGGAAACCACTGTCTAAGCGTTCCTCTGGTTCTCCACGTAACTGTGAAAACACTAAATCAATGGTTCCCAAACTGTATTCCGCGGAACGAGAGTGTCCCGCGAGGCCTACTGGAATAGTTTATTAGAAAGGCCACCAAATACTAAATACTAGAAATATGCGAAGTGTTCCGTTAAGGAAAAGTTTGAGAACCACTGCATTAGATAACTGTCATATCGACATAGGCAAACTTTATTATCTCTTCGCAACACCTTTTAGTCACCCTCACGCAAACTTACACACTTCCGGTCATTCGCTTGTACATTCCCACTGACAAGCAAAATTGGATTATACAAATGACACCAACTCTCATCCGTGGCATTCACCAACTTCCGTTGTCATTAGCACCAAGCAACTTGTGACAAAGTAAACTTTGAAAAAAATATCACTATAATTCTCTTCGTCGCCCGACCATGCGGGACACCATGCAAGCACGCCGAGTCTCTAACTCTCGATGAAAAAGCCTAGAGTTACTAGAGTTACCCCACGTAACTTTCGCGGCGACAGAGAGTGAGGCTCAGAAAAAAAAAGAGGAGGGAGGCGTATGCTACGCCGCGGGTCGGCTCGTTTCTTATATTTAGACAAAACGAATAAATTTATTAACTAGGGATAAACTGGAAAATACAGTGTTTTGTTTTAAATAATTAAACTTATAGATTCTCAATAATGTTCTGGAAAATGTATTTTAACTCTCCAGGCCATGTCAAGAAAAGATATTTTTCGAATTCTCAAGAAAGTACTAAAAGGCGATGTGACAATGACGCCATGTCTGCCAGTAGTAAGTATAGATTTACTATGTGTCCCAAGTATCAGTTCTGCGTTTAGAGACAAACTGATTTCATTACCACTGTAGTCCTTAGGAGTCAAAGCCGGTGTTTCCAAACCAAAGGCGGGAAAATGGCACTTCCTGTTCAGACCCGCACATAAACCTTAGCATTTCTCATTTTGTGCTCGCGTCTGCACTTACAGTATACGCTTTTATTGATTGAGCCCTATTCAACTCGCAAGTTATTTTATATAAAATGTGCCCCCGAGTTTGTTTATTTCATTTTTTAAAGATGAATGTTATTGAGCGAGCTTCATTTCTACAATATTCATAACGTCAACTACAATGTGCCAGATTTTTATAGATACTCAGAATTTAAAGCAAAAATTATTCCTGATAGCAAAGATACCATGGTAACTGAAAAATATTTAAAATTAGGTAACTTTCAATTTTAAAAGGGCATGGTGTCTAAATGGTAAAGCGCTAGGCTTCCGAAACAAAGTTTCTAGAGTTTAAATCTTGGTGAAAGCTGGTAATTTGAGCTCCGGGATTTTTTTAGGACGTCTCCGAGCTCACCCCAACTTCAATAGTAAGGTTGCATACATTGGGGAATTGAAGACGGCTGGTTGTTGTGCTGACCACATGACACCCTCGCTAACAGTCGGCCATAAAAACAAATGACCTTTACACCATCTGCTCCCATAGATCTCAAGGTTTAAAAAAGGTTCCTTTACTTTTAAGACTGTACTAAGATGTTTTACTGACATCAGTTTAGTCGTCTTTACTTTTGACATTAAGATTTCTACTTCACTTAGGAGGCTGACACAACGAAACGGTGGATATTTCACGTTCTATTGAATATTGTCTCCAGAGAGTTCCGTAGGACTGAAGAGCTGGAAAAGTCAAACATCCTAAAGGTAACAATGTGACTTCTACGCCCTCATTACATATATCTAATAAACAACTATAGCACCCTCATGACTTATATCTAATAAAAATAACTATAACGCTCTCATTACAAATTATCAACTATAAAGCACTCATTACATATATTTATATAAGACTTCTCTACGATTCCAAAGATTAATGAGGAGTGCAGTATTTCACGAGGCTACGCAGACCCAGCTGCGATATATATATATATATATATATATATATATATATATATACTATATATATATATATACTACATATATATATATATGTATAGTTCATCCATCGTGGTTCGATGATGACCACTTTGTCATCCAGGGGGCTGAGGGCTTTGTACTGGGGTTTTATGCCTCCTCATGTGTCTGGTGAGACCTATGTGAGCCCGGAATGTTCGGCCGCACACTGGGCAGGTTATTCCAACTTGAGCTAGTGTCGTGGGCCCTGCTTTTCTTCTCTGGCGTTTTTCTTCTACCAGCGTTGTTCTTTTTTCTTCAGCAGCCTTTGCGCCAGTTTTCACAGCGCGACGCCAAGATGCTCTGTAATGTGCCTCTGTCTCCCAGGTGCCTGGGTCTATGCTGAACGCCTTCACCTATAACGCACTCTTTACATATATCTAATAATCACCTATAACGCACTTATTATATATATCTAATAATCACCTATAACGCACTAATTACATATATCTAATAATCACCTGTAACGCACTCATTACATATATCTAATAATCAACTATGACGCACTCATTATATTTCTGTTTTATTACACAAATTGTTGGATATCTATGCCATGTATGTTATATGTATGTTATTTATAAATTCAACAGCCTTGGAATAAACTTATGGATTGGCATCACATTTCTTCGATATCTGCAGATATCTGCGTTAACGTTTGTAACTGTTTTAAATCCCCCTCTACCTGGATAACTTTTTTTTTGGGGGGGGGGGGGGGGATACATTTGTAAAATATTTGTACTTCACATTTAGTGTTTCTTTGTATATAAACACATACAGCATCCAACACAAGCGTGTACTCTAATCTACTTTACATTTTGTGTTCACCTGTTTTGTCTAATTTGATTCGAGTCTCTGATGTGTCTCTGTTTGTTCTCTCAGGTCAAGTCACTGCTAGAGACTCAAGAAATGTGTAGGACGCAATTATCTTCTCTTTTGGAAGAAGCGTCTGTAACTTATAAGATAAGAATTGAAGGGAAAAATGGCAAACACACGTTTTTTCAATGTTCTTTGGGATATTTGGTTCTTGTAGGCTATGAACTAAAATTTAGTGTTTCCAGTCTTGTCAATTTTTCAGTGTGCTATCTTAGGGATCTGGGCAATTTCACAATTAACGTTTCCTTCACTGTATGAAGGTGTTCAAGTCCATTAAGCAATTTTTTTAAAACCTTGTGACTCTAACAATAGCATTGGGCACACGCTTCACTGTTTCGTCTCTAAAAATATAGTATAGAGTCCTTTGAGCAGCCCCCACAAAGCGGAGGCCCTAAGCGGCTGCTTAGTTTGCCTATGCCTAAGATTAAAACCATTGCAGTAGTTTGACAGGTAAACTGACAGGTAAATTGTGCTCTTTTTGTTAAAACCATTCAGTGCAATAAGGTGGTCATGTCCATGCTGTTTCATGCATAAAGTGTCTTTGGATAGACATAGCCCCCACCTGTACATTGGACAAAGCCCACCTGTACATTTGACAAAGCCCACCTGTACATTGGACAAAGCCCACCTGTACATGTTTTCAATGGGACAATGCACACCTTTTACCTTTACCTATCCTTAGTCTGTTGGACCGTTGGGGTACCATGCACGATTTGTCGACCGTCTTTCTCCATTCCTCTCCGTATTTTTGCCTTAGCATTTCTTTCAATGGCAGGCCCGTCCATTCTTTTATGTTGTCTTCCCATCGCTTTCTCTGTCTGCCTCTTCTTATTTTTCCTGATACTGTTCCCTGGAGGAAGGTCTTTTCGAGCCCCGAAGGCCTTGTAATATGGCCATAGATTTTTAGCTTGCGTTTTTTTACGATAGTTAACATCTTTACACATATCTACAGACATATCTACACATATATCTACACATATGTACACTTCAACAAATGGGAAGTCTTGTCAGAAGGTGCACGGAGCATCATGGTGACTAAACTTGTAACTAACTCAATTTTTATTTTAAAAATGTGTTTAACCGCCTTCTTGCAGGGCCAGGGCCTTTAATTTATGTAACATGGAGACAAAGTTGTAACGTTCAACACATCCACATTTTCGTTTAGCATGTCCAGGATAACACTTGGTTTCCTCCCTTTTCTGCATAACATTAGAAAGTTAGAAATGTTTGGATACTTTTATCAAGTCTATTGTCAGTTCGAAATGAAAACCCAGAATCACTTATGTCATTTAATAATGAACTAATTTTGATACACGATGAATCTTTTGAATAGACTCTTGGACTCTATACAGAAGAAAAAGATGAGTTTCTGCAAACTGCTGCCATTCTCATAATAATAATCACATCAGAAAATAAAGTACAGGATAAATCTGGTAATGTTCACATGTACTTAATATTTAAAAAAAAAGAAGCTTATATTAACTCCGTCTGTCTGTCTGTCTGTCACAAATTTTGTATAAATACATTTTTTTCTCCCACGTTCCATTCATGTATTAAGTTGAAATTTTTCACAATTATTCACAGTCCACGACAATGCACGAATCAATTAAAAAAACGACAACTAACTAATTATTTAATCAGTTATTTAATAGTGCTTACTAATTAATTTTGTTTTGTATAGAAAAAAGGAAATAAACCCTGCATTATTGGGAGATATGGCAGTAATTTTGCGGTTCTTCTCCTAATATAAGCTTAGTTGTTTTTTTAAAGTATTTTTTTTATTTTGAATGTTTTTTTTTAATTATGTTTATTTATTTTCTATTATATTACCTATCCTTTAAACTGTTGGGCCGTTAGGGCACCACATATGATCGGTCGACCGTCTCACTCTATCTCTCTCACTCTTTTGCCAGAATTATAATCTTTATTTAATGGACAGTTCCGACCATCCTTTGATGTCCTCCCATCTCATTCTTTGTCTGCCGCTCTTTAATTTCTGGTACTGTTCCTGTATGATCTGGTAATATGACCGTTTAGACTAAACCTGCTTATATATCAAACAGGATCTTTTTTTAGGGGCGGACTGGTTGTATGGGCATTTGGGCAAATGCCCAGTGGGTCGATTTCCAGATGGGCCGGTGGCGCCTCCAAATGGGCCACCTTGAATGACATTAAGTTTCTGTAAGTGTGATAGAAGCCTTATCTTTCATAATTCTAGATAAAGATATGCACTACATTAGATTAGGCCTACATGAACCCAAGTTTACTTGCTTTCAGTTTTCGATACATTCTGGGAACTTTAAATAATTGTATGGGGACGAGTAACAACATCTTATGGCAATCAATATGTGAGTCAGACTGTATGGTAATAAAGTCAAGTTCCCCCTTCAGACCTTGTGATCTATAGGGCAGATGATGCAAAAGTCATCTCTTTCTGTGGTCTACCGTTAACGAGGGTGTCATGTGGGCAGCACAACGACCAACCACCTTTTACTTTTCCCCAACCAAATATCAGGCACCCATCAGAGCTGGGTGGATTCAGAAGCGCCAAAAGATCTTCACGAGGATTCGAACCCGGGACTCCCGGTTCAGAAACCAAGCGATTTACCGCGCTTCCTTGTATGGTTACGCCGGGGCAGATTTCGACACCCAGTCTGCCACCTGTTAAAAGATATTCATTGACTTCCATTTCGTCAACACTCACATCTTTCTACCATAATTTTGTTGCCATATATTCCTTAAGTGGGTCAAGTTGCAGCTCTGCTGGCTTCTTGGCTGAAAGAAGCTCTGGAGAACCAGAAAGAAAGAAGAAGCAGGAACGGCTTGCACATTTCGACACTTGTAAATCTACTCAAGAAACTTGCAAGCTTCGAAAAGAACATAGATATGGTAGGAGACAATAGTTTATTTGGTCGCTTGTTAATCTTTATACATTTCAACTCTTTTTTTGTGTGTGTACAACTTACATTTTAAACGAGACTTTGGATGCCATTTAATCATAGGCTTCCTGGGTGTGTGGTATGCGCTCTGTATTGCCGTATCGATAAAACCGAGTTTGAACCCCACCTGCCTATTTTCCGCGCCGACCGGCGGAAGGTTTGGATCAAATCTGAAGGAATCAAGCATATAGATCCAAAAGGAAAACTTTATTTTTTTTTCAATATTTCCGTCCTCCGGACTGCGTGGGTTACACTCTAAGGCTACATTGCCTGGCTACTATCAAAGTATGGATAATAACTCTTTTTTCAATGTATTTATTTGTTTGTTATTTACATTTTCAAGAACCAAATACCTAACTTATGTTTCATATCAAAAAGACATTTTGTGCACTGTTAATAAGCAGGGGCGGACTGGCTATATGGGCATCTGGGCAAATGCCCGGTGGGCCGGTACCCAAATGGGCCACCGAAATGGCCTGATTGAAGCCACCATGGTACATATCAAATTGTTAAAGGTTGTATAATATTCTAATTATATTAATAGTATTATTTTTATAAAAGGCCCTCTGAGCGTCGTGTTAAAAAAAAAATCTTTCACAGACATTGCAGTGTAATACTATTTTAATCATACACATTTTCCGAAAATAAAATGTAGAATGTAGACAGTGTTACTAGTAGGCTTCATCTTTTTAGGGCCTACATAATTGCTGATTTAAAAAGACGCTATATTGCTTATAAAGATATAAAGTTCACTGTATGCATGCAAATCGATACATTATCAAACTTAACGATGATTTTGAGGACAGGCACACCTATGAAGCCCATCATATGATAGAGAATTTGTGGGCCGGATTTTATAGTAATGCCCGAGCCGATTTTGACACCCAGTCCGCCCCTGTTTATAAGAATATTCTTTCGTTATTTTTCAAACATTCCTTCAAGACAGAATATTATTTGATTCTTGAACCTCATGCAGGATGTTAAGATCTTACGGGTGGGATATGAACTGAAGACGTTGTGATGACAGTCTAAAAAGCATACCGGACGTGTACGACAACACGTGCTTACGCAATGCTAAATGTATGCTTGAATCTTATAGAATGAAGCCTACAATGGATGCCCTCAGTAAACATAAATTTTTTGTTGCCTGCGATTACAGATTTTGGATCTTATAAAAAGAAACGAAATTCAGGAACTGGTCAGAAAACTGCATGAGGACCCCACGGTAACAGACAGTTTTAGTCAACTGATGGCACTGCTTGGCATACATTTCTCACCTCTCTCAAGTGGTAGGTAACACTGGTAGTTATTCTCTCCCCTCGTAATGACGCTAATTTATTTTCACTTGTCAAATACCTTTTCGTCCCTTCCACACAGACATTGTTTCGTTTCGAACATTCCTATTTTTAATAAACAATTTTAGCAATTATTTGTAGTTTTCATGTGGCCTCTGATTTTTAGACGAATAATAATTTCTGCCATTCAATTCAGAGGTGACCTTTCGAGGTGGCGACGGGGGACACCTGAGAAGGGCCCCGCGATAGAAAATTTCCTTGTCTCCATCAGCTAGGGGGTCCAGTTCTTATGAACAGAACTTTTTACTCGATATTTTGAAATTCTTTCAACATTAGAGGACTGGGGACAAAATTTTATAAGTTAACTCTTTCTCTCCTTAGTAACGATACCATCGTTGAGTCGATCTCATTAAATTTAATTAATTTTTGTTTTTATAAACTTTAATTTGTTTTATATAACAAGAGCTTGCATTCTCCTACAATTGTATACCAAAAGTAACATTTTCTGATTACAAACAAAAATGTTATTGAAATTTAATGATAACAAGGTAGAATGTTCAAATGTAAAAAATGAACAATTCTGTCAGAACGTGGGAAATAATTACGGAGACAAAGAATTAAAGCTCACATGAAGAACAATTACAATACAGTTTATATTATAGTCCAACGACCAATCGTACAGTACTTACTTACGTAAGGTACAATGTTTTGTAACACTGATAAGGTCTACAGCATCAGAGGCGAGGCGTAATGGGGTAAGGTATATGTAATCCGCACTTAGGGCTTTCGGGCCAGCGCATGACACTCGCCTGATGGCCTGCACACTGCTAATGCGAGACCATTCGTTATAGAAGGCCTCAACACTGACCTGTGACGTCGCAACATGTGGTCAGTGGAGACCAATAGCTCGTTGCCACGTCGTACAGACCTGGGACGGTCATGCAGGTCAGTGTTGAGGCCTTCTAAAACGATTGGTCACGGCTAAGGCCGCCTTTTTAAAAATGTTAAGTTAAAAAAGTATTAATAAATGTACAATATATTAATAAATATACAATCTCCTTCCCTTTAGTAGGTTACACAAAATAATCATCATCATCATCAAACTCCATTTGAGTGAGGGCTTGAGAGACTCAAATCCTTTCTTACAAAAGCCCTGGACAGAAACCCTGCTGTCTTAAGTAGTGTAATCATGTCGCCATACAGGTCGAGAATTTCGGGTTTCCCAGACCTGTCGAGACGGAGATGAATAAGTCTGGGGCAGTCAAAAAGAATATCAGGCACATTTTCCTTTTCTTCCCCGCAGCGGGGGCAACGTGAGTCAAAGTTTGGCCATAGACGTGAGAAGTATGAGCCAACAGGGCAGTGGTCTGTCCTGCACTGTGCTCCACCACGGGGAAGTGCGGTCAGGGCGCCAAATGCGCTTCCAGACTCCACGGACTTCTTTGGACTTGTTCCAGCACTCAAACCACTATTCCATCTCGTGGATTAAATAATAATAATAACCTCATCATTTTTATTTCTGCAATAAAGTTACTAAGCTACATCAGTTGTAGTTGATTACTTAAATTGACAACATTTATAGTTTAGGCCAACTTGTACACGCAATATTTATACCACTTTCAAAGCAGCACAGAAAGTTTGTTTCGGTATATACACTCTTTAGTTTGTACCACATAAGTCTACTTTTCATTTTTACTTACAAAAATATATCAGCAGTAATTGTAGGAAATTCAATATTTCAGAACAGGGAAAAGGAGAGCTACATCACGTTGAAAGGGTAAGCTTATGAACAAATTAAATACACCAGTTAGAATGAATAATTCTAGCTTTACTTAACCTTCACAAAATTAATCTTAAATTTGCCTTTTTTTTTTGTTGGCTGTCTGGATGACTCTGTGTGTGCGGTTGTGTCTTTGCATGGCGTTGACCAAATTTAGAATTGCCACAAGCTATTTGAAATATGTTTCCAATTATAAGTTCAAATATTACAAGTTGTTTGTAAAAAAATAAAATATAGATAGATAGATAGATAGATATTGATTGATTGATTGATTAATTGATTAATTTTAGGTCCATGTGTTAAAAATTTCATATTTTTCCCCAGAAACCTCAAGATGTTGATCTATTGATAGTGGGGAAAACAGGAACTGGCAAAAGTGCAACCGGAAATTCTATACTGGGTCGAAATGTTTTTAAAAGTACGTCCAGTACTACTTCCGTTACTCGAGATGTTGCTTACGACGTGGCAGGATTCGACGGAAGGGTCATAAAGGTGGTGGACGGTCCTGGAGTCGGGGATACCCTTAGCATCCAGGATATTGACAAGGCCACTCAGATGGTTGTCGAATGCATGAAGGACGCTGTTATCCTTAACCCGAAGGGCTATCACGCTTTCCTTCTGACAATAAGATACGGGTCAAGGCTCACGGCGGAGGATAAAGAAGCCATTAGAATGTTAAAGAAAATATTTGGCAACGACTTTGTCAAGAAATATTGCATCCTACTTATCACTTGTGGAGATTACTTCAAGGGAGACCAGAGCGAGACTGCAGTCACATTCCAAGAATGGTGCAACCAGCAAGGTGGAGTGTTTAGGGATCTGTACCAGGAATGCGACCAGAGGGCCATTTTATTTGACAATATGACCAAAGACAGCGCAGTCAGAGAAGAGCAGCTGAAAGCTCTACTGGCAATGGTGGATTCGATGCAAAATGAGAGCAAAAGGTACACGAACCATCATTTCCAAAAGGCTGAAGCCAATCGTAAAGAGCTAATGGCCCAAGTAAGAGAGCCGATGGTGCAGGAAGAAGCGATGAAAGAGATCAGCCTTATACTGCAAGAGTTTTCTACCTGTCATCAGTTCAATCTCAAAGATAAAAAGAAACTCGAAGATCTGTTCTTTAGGGCGACTCAGACCCACCTTCGGGTCATCGAAGCAGACAACGGCACTGGCGTTTTAAGCCAAACCCTTGAAACCACCTCTGCAGTCCGCAAGACCATATACGACAGGCTGGAAACCTTGAAAAAATTTGCAAAAGAGAAGCATGACTCTTCCAAAAAGGAGATAGAGCTCAGACAGAAATATCAGGAGACGGAAGATATCTTAAAGGAGGAGATGAAATCTTTAAGTGAAGATCTCCAAAGCTTACAACACCATGAAGCCAGCCACCCTACTAATGTACAAGATATGTGGGTATGGGCAGAGAGAATGGAAGAGAGACAACAGGAACTGAGGGAGGAATTGGAACGAGAAAGACTTCAACAACAGGAGGCATTTGAATTGGAAAAATCGAAACTTGAGGCTATGCTCAACAACCTAAGTATCGAATCACAAGAAAAACAAGCCCAGGTCCAGCAGCTGTCTTTAGAGCTCGAAAACTTAAAACGCAGCGAAAAAGAAAAGGCTGACAAACTGGAGAAGCTCAAAGAACAAGAAGAAAGCCTACATAAAATAAAGAAGAATATGGAAGAAAATCGAATTCACTACGAGCGGGATCTCCAAAGAGTAAAACGAGAAAACGAAACCAAAATTGTGTCTGAAATGAAATCGATGCAAGAACGACACGAGAGGGATGCCAAGATCGCGACATTAAAATACGAGACGATTAAACGCGATTATGAGGAATTAGTTAGGACAAATGCTAAAAAGAAAAAAATTTGTTTCATATTCTAAACATAAGGTAATGTTGTTGTTTTGTTTAATTAAAATACAAGGATCCTAGAGAATTATGTTTGTTACTTAGCTGTTTGAAGCCTTACGTGAATATTTTGCGTTCATACAAGTTGCAACGTGGAAAAATAATTACGGAGAGAAAGACTTAAAGTTGTGTGAATAATAAATGACGTAGAAGATTTTTTTTTCTTCAAAAACTTAGAGTGAGAAGCGGCAAATCATAAGAAATGTATATTTTTTAAAAAATTAGCTTGTAAATTAACTGGATTTTGGTTACCTTCTTGAAATGTTTCTGAGACAGACGACAAACGTTCAGGTCACACGTAGACCCGAACTTTCTTGACTTCAGTGCCAGTTTTTGTAAGCGTCCTGAAGCCTCCATATTTCAAACATATTTTTAAAAAAAATAAACAAATCTTGTATTAATTGTTTGGATCAGTCTTGTAATTAAATTTGTAATAGATCTACTATAATAATAATAAATCGTTGCGATTAGAATTATTTATTACCAATTGTTTTTGTTTAGCGCTATTCATGTTTTTAGCATTCTAAGTTCGCAATAATCCTATCACTTGTCTGGACCAATTGGAAAGGGATAGGGGATCTGTAGGGATGGCTTTTTAAATGTATTTAAAAGAAATAAGGGAACGATCTGAATTTGAACTTGTGTGAAAGCCTTCGCAGGCTTCTCAAGCCAACGTGATAACCACTCTACTAGCGAAGAGTCAATGAACATGGAAGATGGTATAGTTATCTTTTGTTTCTATTTCATGTTGGTATTCCCAAAGCCAAATATAAATATTCAGCTTATACCACCACTTCATCAAAGTACTATCTCTTTCCCTTGTTCGAGTACCAAAGAAAATAATTAATTACCAATAGTTAATTACCTAAGTAGTAAGTTTTTAAATTGACTCTTGTGTTGTCAGATAAAAGAGATAGTTGTACATAATTTCATCTTGATCCGAGATTAGGTGTCGGAGACATAACGTGTACAAACACAGACAGACACACTGACGGACAGACAGAGTGAGCTGATATAAGCTTTGTAAAAAAAAGGATTTTTGCAACGCACTAGTTAATTACAATGATTACCAATGTTGTATAATGCATGTACACATAGATCTATATCATGTCTTTATTTATTTGCAATTATACACGTAACAAACTTCTTAATGATTTTTAATGAGATCGGCCGCTTCTCATTCCTTTTTAATGAAATGATTTGCTTGATGTTATTTATTAAAAACACAACATTATATAATAAATTGAACTATATTCACTATGTGTTGTTTTCCTATTTTTTTTTCATTCTTTTCGAGTGAGAAAGTGAAAAAGATATTGAGAGTCACAGAGAGAGTGATAAAGAGAGAAGGATAAAGAGAGACAGAGAGAGTGAGGGAGAATTTGAAACACAAAAACATTTTCTCTTTTTCTTTGGGATTTTCACCAATGGCATCAAACAATACACAACTAGATTATTGGTGTATCCGGTGTACAGACAAAAAAATTATTGATTTTCTGTGTTATATTTACAAAAAATTTATTTTAGAAAGCTTACATCAGCTTACTCTCTCTGTCTGGTACAATGTTTGTACACTTTATTTCTTCCATCTCGGTTCAAGTTAAAATTTTGCAAAAACTTTTTTTGTACCTGACTAAAAAGGAATCAATTTTTTTAATAAAAGTTAACCTCTTAGTTAATTAAATATTAGTAATTATCATTTTTTGGGTATCAAAGTCTTTTGACTTTTTTAGTGGTATAAGTTGAATTAGTCTCCTTTATACTGTGTGCAGAGAATGACGTCATTTGAAACGAACAAGAAATAACTATAAAAGCTTCTATTTTCATTAGCACTTCGCTGGCACAAAGGTTAGTGTATTTTCTTGAAGATATTAATTCTCAAGTGCGAATTAAAATCGTACAACTTTTAAAATGCATTTCAAAAAACGATTACTATAACATATACACATATACTCTTTATCCCCCCCCCCCCCCCCCCCGGTTCTCAATTAATTCAGACTACTAATAGAATCATAAAGCATTGAGAAAGATTTAACACATAACATATTTCTAATCCCACAGATGTATTATTGTTAATCTAGATCTATTACAAATTTAATTATATGACTGGTTCAAACTAATTATGGAATGGGTTGCCTGAGTCAGCCAGGAAAAGATGTATAATTAGATTGATTTAGGAACACGGAACAATCATCTTCATTTTTGAAGTAAGGTCTATATTTTATAAGATAAGATAATTGATAGAGTTATGCTCACGTTTTTTTAAAGTATTTTTTTCAGGTATTTTTTTGTTGTTGCGCACTGTAAAATCAAACTTCCAGGTTCTTTGGCTTGTAGTACAAATGATTTTTTAAATTATTTAATTAAAAACTGTGTTATTTTAGTATGACAACCTTGACATTGTTGAGTGTGTCAATGTATTTCAATATGTCAACCTTGATCTTCTAGTATCTTCTATGTGGTTCAACGTGTTCTTGATATATGTTAAGTGTAACTATATATTTTAACATGACAGAGCATCATGGCGTCGCGCTATGCAAACTGGCGCTCAAATTGCTGAGGAAAAAAAGAACAGCGCTGGCAGAAGAAAAGCGCCATAGAAGAAAAGCAAGGCCAATGACACTAGCTTCAGCTGGAATAGCCTACCCAGTGTGCAGCCGAACATTCCGTGCTTACGTAGGTCTCACCAACCACATGAGGAGGCACAAAACCCCAGTGCTTAGCCCTCAGCCCCCCCCCCCCCCCCCCCCCTGGATGACAAAAGTGGTATCATCGAACCACGATGGACAAACTAAAGGATTCATGTTTTAACATGTCGCCGTTGACATTGTAAGTAGCATCTATCTAGTCCAATAGGGTGACCTTGACATTGTTGAGTGGGTCAATGTGTTTCAAAATTCCCAGCGTTTTTTCGTTTTTTTTCTTCTTGATGTTTTCTTTTATCTCTTTCTAATCACCTGGCAATGTTACGGTATTTTCTTAGCTAAATAATGTAACATTGGATGAGCGGATTTTGAAAATCGAAATGCCAACAGAAGGGAAATTTTTCTGTTCGAATTGATCGTGATAATCACCTATGCACAGACACACTAAAGACAAGAGACCTTTTTTTTTTATTGTTTTAAATGAATTTTTATTAATTTAATTTATTGCCAGGATGGCTCGCCAAGTACATGTTTCTGCAATACACTCATGAACCATTGTTTTTCAAGTGGTAGATCCTTTCACCAAATGAAGGTCGCAGAATTATTTGATTTTTGCGTCGTGGGATTTTGATTTTTGGAATATAGAGCCTTAGCCTTGGAACAGAGATGGCACATTTTCTGTTAATGCAGTCCACAACTGTAAAACAAGTGGGAAAAAAAATAAAAAAAAAACCAAAGCTTATATTAAGTTTAATTGTATCAATTAGTTTGGATCAATCATCTAATTAATTTTTTTAATAGACTAACAATATAATTATGTGCGATTTAGAAATATTTGTAACAATTATTTTTGTTTAGCACAATTTCATGCTTTTAGCTGTCTCAATACGCTATGATCCTATCACTGATCTGGACAAGCTTATAAAAGGGGAGGGAAGAGAAAGAAAAACAATATCTGTGTCAAAGCTACCGTGATCACTTTTTAAATGCGTTTATAAAATAAAGTTTAAACGACCTGAATTTGAACTCCAGGACTCAAGCCTATTTACAGCTCCTCAAGCCAACATACTAACCACTATGCCATGGAAGTGCTTATGAAAATAGAAAGACTTATAGTTATTCAAACTTTAAAGCGGCCACCTGTTTCTTTCTACATAGTTTAAAGGGAAATAATTCATCTTATACTACCATATCGGTTAAGAACTATTTGTTTTTCTTGTTTGATACCAAACAAAATAATACATTACCAATAATTAGTTAACTAATTGGTTAATTTAACAAAATGGATTCTCGTGTTGTCAGGTAAAAGAAATAACTCTTTACATCATCTGCTTCATAGACCGCAAGGTCTGAAAGGGAAACTTTACTTTTCTAGTACAAACAGAAGAAAGGAGTCTTTTGTTAAATAAAACCATAGGCTACAGAAACAGATGACCTTTGCATTATCTGCCCAATAGACCACTTGGTTTGAATGGGGAACTCTTTTCTCTTTAGTGTCTTTGGGTCTGGATGAAAATATGACCTGAAACAATGTAATCTTTTAAGTGGTAGAGCTGAATAGAACTAGCTTTAAAACTATATATAGTCGGAAATTAAAATATTATTTTCTACAATACCTCTATTCAAGTCAGAACTACATGGAGACTGGTACTAGACAAGAACCTGCAAGGACAGCTGATCTCAAAAAATGGCTCTAACCATTTTCCTAGAAATTTAACAGTTGATGTATGGAAAGAATTACTAGCTCGATGAAAACTCTAGCCTGATCGTTATCATTTTTCAAGTAAAAAAATTAAATT
The DNA here is from genome assembly GCA_030265305.1 of Biomphalaria pfeifferi. Classification (NCBI taxonomy): domain Eukaryota; kingdom Metazoa; phylum Mollusca; class Gastropoda; family Planorbidae; genus Biomphalaria; species Biomphalaria pfeifferi. Next base: position 341,352 of record JASAOG010000175.1, on the reverse strand, counting down.
AAATAAATTTAAATTTGGCTAGAGATTTAGATGTAGGTCTAGATCCGACATTGGTTTTGAAAGGCATATCGCGTTCTTGAAGAGACGTTAGCTTTCGAAGATTTTTTAACGTGCGGCTTTTTTTTTTTTTTAAAGTGTTTATTAAGTTAATGTTAGCGCTTACCACCGTGCCAGTGGTATGTAGTACTTTACATTGACCTAACCAGGATTCTTTATCGGTAAATTTTAAGAGAAAAACAAGGTCTCTATAAGTTGCATAAAAGGATGTATTGTCTGTATTTTTTTTTTCTTTTCCCGTTTATATCATCATTCGTTCTCAAGTTTTTGAAGGATGGGGCATCAAGCACAATAACTAAAATGTTCTGTATTGATACTGGATTTGGTTTAATTCCAAAAGGCACAATTAAAGTTACTGAAACTAAAAGAGTCAGTGAGTCTTGCTATTATACTAGCTAGGATCTATACCCGGCTTTACACAGTTCTCTTTTTTATATTTTGCTTGTTATCTCCTTAACTTATTTCTGCTACTAAGTCAGGGGAGGGAAGGCATGTTCTAAGCCAGGGCTGGCGAACCTTTTTCAGTCCGAATGTCAATTAATTTCAATTTAAAAACAATGAAGATTGTTGCGTGCCCAGTAGGTATACTAGTGACGCCGCTTTATAAAAGAAGTGCTACAGCCAGTAAGTCAACTGAATGTATAAAAACAGCTTAGTAACAACATTACTTGTTTATTCAATTTTATTATCTTGACCTACAGATTTAAAGTCTTAAAGCAGGTCAATCAGTGCGACTTCTGCTGTTGTGTGGTAGATGATAACAGTTTGATATCTGGTGTATACCGTGTATTCTTCAAAGTTACACACGCAGCACTTTGTTCATCGGTCAAGCAACTTCTGGCATCTGATTTAATATAATTCATTGTAGAAAATAAAGATTCGCGTGAGTAAGTAGACGAGAAAATTGACAGAATGGATGTTGCTACTTTTATCAGAGAATTGAAAGTTTTAGGCAGGTCATTCCAAACTTGAAGAATCTCATGTTCTGCTACTATCTCAGGTTCACGTTCAATTAATTCAAGTCGTATTCGTAAGTCAATCCATTTCTGTCTCCAAATTGCGCTGGACTGAAACTCAACAAGTTGCATTTCAAAGTCATGTAATCCCATCCAAGAAAACATGGTCAAATCCAGAGTTTCAAAATCTACTGTATCTGGATATTTTATAAATTTGGAGGTGTACTCGAATTTTCGACATTGTTCAAAACGCAGTGAAAATTGTTCAGCAGTTGTGTCAATTATCTCTAAAAACAATCTTTTCTGATAATCTTTGCCGGTAGTATCTTGAACTTTTAATTCATCATAAAATTTCTTCAGTTTGTTAAAATATTTTAATTCTTCCTTCTCTATGTGACGTTTGTAAATCTTCAACTTTTTCTCAAATGCTGTCAAGATGTCAAATGCCTGATCGACAGATTTTCCGAAACCTTGCAAATTCGTATTAAGTTCATTTAAATGGGATGAAAAATCGGTAAAAAAAGCATTAGTCTGATAAGCAGTCAACATTTGTCAATTCTGAGCAATTTTGTTTGTTATCATCCATAAAGATTCGAATTTCATAAAGGCATTCCACAAACCGTTCCAGAACGTGACCTCGGCTTAGCCAACGTACGTTGTTGTCCATTAATAAGCCAGAGTAACTGGACTTGCCTTCATTTAGCAGCTGTTCAAATTTTCTCTTATTCAAAGCGAGGGCAGTAATGAAGTTTATGGTTTTTGTTACACATTTCATAATGTCTTCAAGTTCCTTTAAGCCGTTTTTTTTAGCATAGGGCTTGTTGGTGCACAATGCAGTGAAAAGTGATTTGTGGGTGTCCAACATGTCTTGTAAACAAAGTAACAAAACCTGCATCTTTTTCAGTCATACTTGGAGCACCATCAGTTGTAACAGAAATTATTTTTTTTTGAGATCTACACCTGTATTTCTGAGCTCAGTCACAAAAGTTTGACATATATCTGCACCTATTGTTGTCGTTGGTAAAGTTGCTAATTTTATTAGTTCTTCGTGTATTTCTTTTCCTTTGCTATATTTGGCAGTGATGCCCAGTCTAGCGGACGATGTCACATCAGTACTTTCATCAAGGCAAATAGACTAGGCTTGACATGCATTAATATCCTTCTTTACTTGTTCTTGAATATTAACGTGCAATGTCATAACTCTTGCTTTAACCGTGTTTCGGCTTATTGGCAAATCCTTTATTCTCTGAATGACTTTATCCTTGTTTTGAAAGTCTTCAAACATATAAGACGCACATTCTAACATTGCTTCTTTGATATAATCACCGTCACTTAAAAGTTTTCCATGCTTAGCTATAATTTTTGAAACTTCAAAACTTGCAGCCACTAAGAAGAACTTTTAACAAAGTTTACAAAAGAACTGGATTGTGAAATCGCTTTTTTTAACTCACGCGATATATGTTCTTTTTGCTCATCCTCGCTTTTGCCTAAAAGCCAGCTGTGATTGGACTCATAATGACGTGTTACTGATGATGTCCGACAAACAACACTTTCCAAACACATGGCACATGAAGCCTTGTTTTCTCTGTGAATCATTCCATATCTTTCAGTCCACCACTCTTGAAAAGGTCTGCCACTTCCTTCTTCTTCATTAAGTTTTCTTTTTATTTTATTTTTGAGAATGACATTGTTATAAACCTGGTGGTGGCACAGAGAGGGGTAGTGGTGTGTGTGTAGTCAGCCGACGCAAATTGCCCCAGGCCAGCGATAGACGAGCGGTCAACCGTGACGAGTTACGTCGGTCGGCCGAGACGAGTGTCAACATGGTGGTTCGGGAAGGATCGACGTCGTGAACAGAGCTCAATAGCGTCACGAGAGTTGTAGTCATCTGACCACCTAGAAACGTCGAGCGGCGTTCTGTCCGGTTCGAGAAGGCCAGTAGGGACCCTATATAAGAGCGGAGGTGTCGCAGTCAAGACGGTTCAGAGCCCGGTTCACTACAGTCCGGTCGACTACAGCACAGTTTAGCGGTGTGGTTCTGTACGGAGCATTTACGACGGTTCAGTGCGGAGTACTGTCAAGTACAGTTGAGACGACTGGCGTCTTGATCTTGGTCTGTGATCGAGTCCGACACAACGAGCCTAGTGTGTGAAGTCAGTCCTGAAGTCAGTGCAAGCCCGGAACGAGACGGAGAGGCCAGTGCAAGAGTTGATACGGCGGAACGGTGTTATCGGAGAGATATTTTTACAGTGTACGTGTTGGCTGTTATTTATTCAACTATTAAAGTGTTACGTTACTTTGGAGCCCTGAGTTGTCAAATTCTTTAAGTTGGTGGTGTATGGTGCAGTTTGCAGAGAGCCTGGATAGTGAGATTCGTAACAATATGTTATGGTAATTATTCTGATAAAAATTTACAGATGACAACGCTAGCAATCGATGTAAGACCGACACGTTTTCAGTATCAACAAAATGGCAGAAGCTAAGGAGATCTCGTTCAAATACGAGATTTGTCTTGAAAAAACATTTATTATGCCCTATGCTCCCCAAATGAAACACAGTCATATGAAAATATTTTATGGAATAAGATCCACTAGCGCTTCTTCCATATTATTTACAGTTCTCGGAAATAATTGAACGTTATTAATTATGGTAATTTGAGATATCCGGGATTTTTCCAAAAAACACATTTCTTAATATCATCGTCTTCGCGTGCCACACAAAATCGTTTCATAGGTTCGCCAGCCCTGTTCTAAGCAGATTCGCAGGTTCGTCCTTTGCCTGCTAATCATGAAAAGTATCAGCTGACCAGATGCTTACCTTCATTTCCATTGACTTTGATCTCGCCTTTAGTTTTCTGTAAAATCAAACAAATGTCAAGTGATAAAACGATGTAAAATAATAATAAAGTTATTAATACTTATGCAAAACATATTTTAAAACAGTGATGCCTTGGCTCTCGACTATAATTCCTTATACAATTTTTGCAGGGGTGTGAGGGGATGAGAGGTCCAAATCTGAAAATCCCCCAGGGCCCCCACTTGAGAGGGGGACAAAGGAGTGTTCGAAATTTGTTTTTACAATAACTATTGCGCTATTATCTCATGTCATGATGTCGAATGTCCAAATGCAGGGGTCCTTAGAAAGGTCAAGCCCCCCCGGGTCCCCAAATCCCTTGCTACGCCACTGAATTTTTTTACACAAACGAAATATTGAAACAATGTTTCCAATGAGAAATATTGTATTTTGAAGACCAGATAAAATGGCAACATGTATATTCTAAAACTAAACACATCCCATACAGGGAAGCTAAGTCCCAAGCATGAATACCATTTTCATATTTGGCGATTATTTCCCTTTTTTCATCTGGATAGTCGTTCTTCAGGAAAAAAAGCTGAATGTCTTCCACCTCCGATGCCTAAGGCGGATCTTTAAAATAAGGTGGCAAGATAAGATAGCCAATGAGGAAGTGCTACAAAGAGCAGGGTGCCAGGACATCCGCTCTGTTATCAACAGCAGACGGCTTGGCCACGTTCGTAGAATGCCAGTAGGTCGACTTCCACAGGACATCCTGTATGGCGATCTAATAGAAGGCAGTAGAGCCGCTGGTCGTCCACTTTTACGTTATACGGATGTATGCAAACGCGACATGAAGCTCTTCAAAATCGACACTGGCAACTGGGAAGAGGTAGCACTGGACAGATCCACATGGAGAGAGGGCATAAAGGATGGGTCACGGATTGCAGTTGTCATACACAACAGAAACAGAAAGAAGGGTGAAAATGCAACGGCGCCTGGTGATTACAGAAGCCCAACCTGCGATCACAGCTGTGTATCAAGGATTGGCCTCTTTAGTCACACAAGAAGTTGCCAAGGGAAAAGATCGTCTCTCGAGACGTAAAATGCCACAGAAGTCGTTCTTACTGTCTGCCTCTTCTACTTCTGTTTTTCTGATGACTTTTCTTAGAACGATGATTAACGCATCAGATGTAAAGATTAACGCGAACAAAATATAAATATATAATCACAATGCACTACGTCCATATATTCCTTCAATGGCAAAATGAATCAACTGACGACGTCATTATTAGCGAGCGCTCTCTAATCGATGTGAACCGTTTGCCCTGTTCTTGTTACGAAATTCTGTTCAGAGACATTTTGATCCAGTTATCCGAACACCGAGATACAACTGTATATTAACTGACGGGAAGGTGCAACCATTAGAGAACTGAGAACTAAAACACATGAATTAGTTTTGTAAGAAGAAAAAAAAATAAAAATAATATATATATATATATATATGAAGAGAGAGAGAGAGAAGGAAGAAAGAGATAGAGAGAGAGACAGAGCGCGTACGTTTGTAAAAGAGCCAAATATATAATTTTTTGTCAGTTTTTTATCGTTTATTTTACCATTTAACAAAAAGATTTAATTTTTAACACTAAATTTTGTGTCTTTTGAGCATGTGTGGCTTGACGCATTACCTAGTTCATTACCTAGTTCATTACCTAGTTCTTTACCTAGTTCATTACCTAGTTCATTACCTAGTTCATTACCTAGTTCATTACCTAGTTCATTACCTAGTTCATTACCTAGTTCTAGGCTCACCGTTTGTGCAGATAATGAGCATACCAACGAGACCAGACTTGCCAAACAAAGAATGTAAGTCCTCATGGTGATTGTATCTAGTTTCATAAAACCATCCAGATAATATATACCCTGGACCACGTCGAACTGAACTGGGTGCGAATTTCGAGAACTCGTATCTTTAGAGAGGTACAATAAAAATGGGAGGACTAATTGCCCAAAAAAAAAAAAAAAACAGATCACCTGCTCTTGACACAGGGTGGGGAGGTGTGGCGTGTCAGTGTTAAGAAGTGCTAGAGACTAATGATTATAAAATAACAAAATCATAGGCAAAAAGAGACGCAGATGGTTCTCAGTAATTGTGGTTTACAGACTGTTGAAGTGAACATAGCTGGAGGGGGATGATAAAACTTTAGTGGTATAAAGCTCATTATTTGTTAGTGGTAATACGTTTAGGGTAATTAATTATTCTTTTAATATATAATGAGCGAGGATATAGAAAACACGTAGCCTGATCATAATAACTCTTGTATAACTGATTATAAGCTATCACACACCCCCATATATATATATATATATATATATATTTATTTTTTTTCTTATTCCTTCTCCAGAGACTATCCTTTCTCTTTGCAACTTCTTATGTCACTTAAGAGGCTAAGCCTCATTACACAGCTGCGGTCACCAAGCGCTTTTGCACTTTCAAACTTCTTTCGACTACTGTTGTGTATGGCATCTGCAATTCGGGACGTGGATCTATCCAGTGCCACTTTCTCGCAAAGGTTCGTTTTGAAGAGCTTCATGTCGCGTTTGCAGACATCAGAATACTTTAAGAGTGGAAGACCAGCGGCTCTCCTGCAACCACTTCATGACAAACTTTGCATCAAAGCAGCTTGGCTCTCGTGATCTGTGAGGTATACATAGGTCGAACAAAAACGCAGTTTAAGAAAATAAATATTCAATAGCAAAAAGTGAAGCACAGAAAATAATCTTTAATGGAAATACCTTGCTTCTTGGAATCAGAGAAATACAAAAAAACTATTAAAAAAAAGACGCTAAAGAAAAGAAACACAATATATTAAAACTAACAAGGTTACAAAGACAGTTTGTGTGGAAACACAAACTAAAAATCGGCCCCCAAAGTGGTTCACCCAGGCAGGTAAAAAGGCAGGTTTCAATATTTTCAGAAAGAATATCAGAATGAAATTGAATTGAAAGCGAAGAATGGAGAAAGAAGGTTGATAGATCTTGTTTTGTGCCCCAACGGTTCAGCAGACCATGTGAAAGGTGAAAGTGAATGTAAAGTTAGAAGTGAACCTGGCCTAACTGATATCGTATAATGGTGATCTAAATGATCTTAGTATTTGGTAAAAGGGGAAAAAAAAACTTTTCGTTAAAAAAAAATATAAAAAAAAATTCATTTTTTTCCTTTAGTTATTCTAAATGTTGCATGTATGCTGTCTTGCACTGCTGTTCACGAGATTATTTAATAAAGAACTACTTATTAATTATTGCTTTAAATTATGTTTACGTATATGCATACTAAATAGATTTTTTCATCTTTAAAAAAATTATATATTTTTTTTAATGTAGTGTTTAGTATGGAAGTACTTATTTTAACTTAAATTGCAAAAATAATATATTTTTTGATAAAAACTAAATCTCAAACCGTTTGCATAAATGAGTTTACAATACTTACTAAACATCCTCCCGTGTTTGTTACTATTAATAGTGAATAGTTGTAAAAATGGTGCATTTTTATGAAAAAACTGCTCGCATAGTTGATTTTAAAAATTAAAATGTTTCGATTTCAGAAATAAAAAAGGAGCTGACCAGAACTTTAAAAGTTCTAAAATATATCATGATGTCGGATTTTCAATATCTTTTCTAGTTTACGAGATCTAAATGGGGACGGAGAAACGGACGACGGACAGACAGACCACACAAAACTAATAGAGTCTATTCCCATTTCGGGGGCCGCTAAAAAGAGTTTAACCAGTAATTTCAGTTTTGTGATTCGCATATCTAAACCATATAAATTTATGGTATGTAACACGTAGGCATGATTAGTACTTTGTTTACAATGGTATAATTGTATTTGTCTACTTGAAATTGCATCATGTTGTTAAATGCAATAATAAACAGGTCTAAGTGATATTTAATTACAATGTTAACACTTTAATTTATGAATAAATAAGGGGAACAACTGAAGGTAAGCTCAAAGCTTTGGCAGACCTTCTGTAGCATGGCATCTCTTTTGATTTTTATCTCTGCTCTGGCCTTGGTAAGTAATTTGAGTCTTTTTGAAGCGTTAGCTTAGGTAAGTCCATTTTTTTCCCTTTAATACTTCAGAATTCAGATTACAAATTGTTACCAAATCTTTTTAATCTGAAGTCAGGTGTATAGATCTAGATGGCCAAGGATTGAACGGTTTGTGGATCACAGTTGCCGCCTCATTAGCAAAAAATCATTTTTAACTTATATGCCATTGACTTTTGTTGGTTTTTTAAAATAAGGTTATATACATAGAATTACTTACTTTATTTTTCACCTACTGATGTCAGGTAACCATCAGAGCTAGGTAGACTCAGGGGCACCCAAAATCCCCAAATTAAAAAGCGCAGTCTTCATTAGGATTCGAACCCGTAATAGATACTTAAAAGTAGCTGGCCAAAGCTTAACTGCCTAGAACTGTGCTATGCGCGCTGGACTGCCGTTCGGTCATACCCTGCCCGTCGCCATGTCCCGTCATCGGTGTGGAAGGTTTGGACTAGGAAGAAGTTTATTTTCAACTCTGAAAGAAAATCCGAAGCATGTCAAACATTTACAAACGAACAAGGAAAGGGGAGCGTTAAACTTTATATCTATATCTATATATATATATATAATTCTCTTCATGGCTCAACCATGCCTGACACCACCAACAATCATCGAAAGATAACTGTTTTATTTTTGCAAGTCGGACTAGAGTTACACCACGTAACTTTTACGGAAAAAAAATTATGTTGGGTGTGTGTGTGTGTGTGTGAAAAATAATCTTTTCTGTATTCACCCGTCACTAAATAGCAGGGCCGGATTAGCCATTACGAGGCTTTATGCGAAACTGATTGCGCAGGGTCCAGTTTGGGAAGAGATATGGAAAATAAGTGAAAATTTAGATTTTGTTTTAGAAAATAAATTCTTGTTTGCATTTTATTCAATCTTTACTACGTACAGAATTACTTTACGAGCAATTGCGTGTAGCAATTTCATACAGTATATCATAAAAATTCTGTTTCCTACATATAACACGCTCAGTAGCAAGAATTACCAAATGTTTCAATCTTTCTTTGAGAATTGTTGACCTCAAGTAATTCTTTAATAGTTTGAGGCGCAAGAAGCTTCTTTCAGAATTACGGGTACTGTATAATGCATTTTTTTTATCGCGAGTAGAATTGGCGTTTTTCATTTTGTATGACACCCCAAAATGACAATTGTGTCTAAATTTCAGGAAGTTTTTTATGAGTTTTCAAAAGATTTTAATAATTTTCAGAGCTTTCCATGACTTTTTCGTATATTTTGCAATTTCAATAAAATTTTTTGTAAGTTATAAAATGGTTTAATTTAATAATTTTCTCTTAGGATTAGCGTGTGGCCTATGAAAGTTCGGGGCCCACTGCGTCGCATAAGCTGCAGTGGCTTAAGGCCGGTCTTGCAAAATAGCGGCGTATGCTACGCCGCAGGTAGACTAGTATCATTATATTGTTATAAGTAAGAAAAAAAAAGGAAGGGAGGGGTCCATTACAGTGTCCTGTAGGCCTATGGTTATAGCGTGAACAAAAAAACTAACTTCTTGCTTCTTCGTTCTCATTGTTATGTTGGAGTGTTCAGATGACTAGACAAATGTATGAGAAGAACTGCGCTGTGGTTTCCAAATCAAGGAGCTCTACATATAGTTTTCTTTCTATTGGGGTGTATAGGGGTCAGTGTCTTAGACGGGCCTCTTGGTAAAATCTAAAAACTAACTGAAATGTCTAATTTTTTTTGTGACATACTTTTCTGAAATTGTGTCACAAGTGTAATCTTTATACCTATATTCTATTTTAACTGTAAAGAATGTTCATATTCAAATTGAAAGCAGACAAAAACTATTTTATCTACGCAGAGTGCCGGCAAAAGTATTGATAACATCCAACTGAATACAAACGATGGGGGAAACAAAGTATTTGATCTCGTGTTGGATACTGTAAACAAAACCACCAAAGGTAAGGGAACAGGTTAAAAGTTGCAAGTTTTTAAGCAATTATATAACGGTTTCTTCTCTAATACAGATGTTTCTTCAAGCTATGTATCAGCATTACCTGTCCCAAGAGACTAAGACATATTACATAATTTGAAACAAGTTGACAGTATAGGCGATATAGAGGCTAAAAAAAAAGGGGGGGGGGGGATCCAAAAACAATTAGCGAACATGAAACCGAATAATGCATCTGGACCTGGTGGTATTCCAGCTAGATTAATAGAACTAAGCAATGAGCTAGCACCAGTGTTCAAAATACTTGTCAGGCATCTCTTAACCAGGGCAGAGTGCCAAAGGACTGGAAAGAAGTTGACGTCACCCCCCTACTGACTAGCACTGACCAGCATCACATGTGAAACACTAAACACATAATATGTAGCAACATCATAAATCAGTTAGATGGGCATAAAGTCCTGCATACCAAAATGGCTTTAGGAAATATAAGTCATGTGAAACTCAACTAGTAGGACTAATTAATTGATGAGTTTTCAAAGGGATTAGATAATAGTGAGCGAATAGATGGGAAGCCTGGTCGAGAGGCCAAGTGCGCTTGAACTTGGCTTGGCTTGGCTACCTAGAAGGGGGCTCGAGGTTCGACACCCGACTCGGGCAGAGCGCCTAAAGGCAGCACGGAAAACTAACTCCTAGATACCCCCTCCCCCCCCCCCCAACTGGTCCACTATGAGATTGGACCAAAAGCGCTCTGAGCATGCTATAAGCATGAAAGTAGAGCTATATAAAAGCTATCCGTAGCTTGTTTAAAAAACTAAAATACTTTGGCATTATGATTCATTACATCAATGGATTTAAACAATATATTTTACATGTTTTTCTTCTTTTTTTTTACTAGGATTAACATCCACAGAGCTTAAGAACGCTGCAAAACAAATACAATCTTTGTCTGATGGTGTGTCTGTTAAAGGTAATGAGCTATTTTAATTCAACTAGTTCCCATAACTCTTTCAAAGTAGTTTCCATTTAGTCCTTCTCACGCATAATACAGTCATAAAAATCACTAATTCTCCGAGTATATTATAATGATTACTGCATGAAGTAAAATATTTTTACTTTTATTTTCGGATAAAACTTTGAATGGTTTTGGTTATGGGCTACTTTCAGTTGAAGAGTTGAATGACTTTATCAAGAAAGTGTCAAAGAAGATTGGAACGACAGCCGCTATTAATGAATTGCTTGAAGGTAACAAAAAAAACAACAACATATAAAATAGTTTTTAAAACCCAACAAAGAAAACCTATATGAAGTGTAATTGTATCAATTAGTTTGGATGGCTCATGTAATCTCATGTATGTATCAAGACATAATATTACTGCCCGATTAGAAATATTTTAACCAACTGTTTTTGTTTAGATTACCTTTCTCAGTGACCTATGATACTATCACTTGTGTCTGGACCAGTTGGAAAAGGGGAGGGAAGAAGAAGGGTATCTTGGTGAATGTTTACATGATCGTTTTAAAATGCATAAGAAAATAGTCTCGTGGGGATCAAGGGGACTAATTCAACTTATACCATCACATCTGTCATGCACTATTTCTTGCTATTGTTCAAGATACCAGACATGATTGTTCATAACCAATTGTTAATTAACTAATTACTGTTTTTTTAAATTGATTCTTGTGTTGTCAGGTGATTGAAATAATTGTGTCAAATTTCAGCTTAATCCGAGATTGGGTGTGGGAGAAATAACGACTAGGCCACTGCGACCGCACCCACACTTTCATAGGCCTCGCACTAATTCTAGGTGTAAAATCTTAAAGTGAACAAAAGTGTCTAAGGAAAATCGAAAAAATCTTGGAAGACCCCGGCCACTCGCTCCATCAGAACTACGTCAGGTCGTCGTCAAGTGGGCGACTGCTGTCTGCGACTGCTGTCAATTAAAACAAGAACAGAGCAATACAAAAACTCGTTCGTACCTCACTCGGTCAGACTATATCACCGCCACTCGTTGATCAGGGAGCATGAAAAGCACCAAGATGCCTGCGTATAGTCGCTGAATGAACTCTTTATGTTGCGTCTGTTGTATTTATGTGCATTTTTCTGTTGTGTTGTCTTTATATGAGAAAAGAGTCCTTGTAATCACAATAAATTTCCGTAAGGATCAATAAAGCAGTCTTAGTCTTAGTCTTAACTTAGACCTGGCAGACTCTACAATCCATGATGTTTAGCTCATTTGTTTCCGAGTCAAATGGTGTCGAGGGTGTTATGTGGCCACCACAACAACCAATTGCCTTTATTTTTACCCAACTCATTAGGGTGGAAATATAAGGGACATCATCTTTAAATTCCTTAATTTCTAAGCCCCAGTCTTTACTGGGATTCGAACCAGTGACCCCTTGGTTGAGACATGAATGATTCAAAATTTTTCTTCCAGTTTTTCCTTGCAGTATTCTAGTAATGAGTAGCTGTTGCCATAACAATTTTTTTCAGATTCTCTGAGTTTTGATGCTGAACTTTTAAATGATTTCCTGGCAATCTGGACATTCTTAGCAAAAAGTGGAAAAGAAAAAATTGGTAAGATTTCTTATTACGTTTTTTTTGGGGGGGAGGGGGGAAAATTAATTGATATTGATGGATTTTCTGTATATGTGTTAATCTGCTTGTTGCTATTCCCCCTTTTTCACCACAGTGGCGTAGCAAAGTGCCTATGTGCCACTGATGGTGCAATGTGACTCTAAGCATTCTAGATTTGGTTCATTTGAATATTTTAGTTATTTCTTAAGGTATTCAAAATTTGCATAATATTTGGAAATCATATAAAGCAACAAGGAAATGTTTTTCATTACTACTGTCACCTAAAAGAAAGTGATCTGATCACAGATTTGTTGTAAATTATTGTTATATTTGTCAGGAATAGTCCCATAATAACAAAACAACATAGCGTAAAAAAATATAAAAGTTTCTCAGATTTAAATTCCTTTTAATCTTTTTTTAAGCGCCCATATGGACTCCCATTGATCTTGTACCCGGGTTCATTTTAACCACTTGCACTATTGTTGCTAAACCAGTATAACGCCTCTCACTTTAAAATAGCTTGTATTAAAATAGTATATTTACAAAACATTCCTAAAACGATATACTAACAAAAGAGATATGTAATTCGCCAGGGCTAAGATAAATACTTATTGATAGAAAAAAATCCTTGTAATATGAAAGTAAAATTAATCAAAATGAAGTTATTACATAGAGAATCTATTTTTAATCTTAATAAATGTAGTCGTTTTGTAAAAGGTGCTATTATACTGCAAAAGTACCATTATCTTTCAGCGTCATCTCAGTCTGTTGACCTTACCATTGCTGGCATCGGTAAAATCTCTGTTGCCGTTCAACAGCTTTTAGCAGACATTGGTAAGCATTTCTACTCCAAAAATATGTCTACAGTTATTGTGCACAAAAGTCAATTTCATTTTAATCATACTGCTAACAAAACCATGATCGCCCAGAACAGAACTTTTTTTTAGGGGTTCTAGGTGACCTGCCCAACGTAATCTGTTCTTTTTTTTTATTTCTATCACTATCTAGGGGGTCTTCGTATCATTTGTTATTTTTTGTCAGCTTCCACATCTCACTTGCATTCCATGGATGGCTGCCTGGTCGTGCAGTTTGCGCGCTGGACTGTCGTTCAGATTTATCGAAGGTCCCCTGTCCGCTGCCATCCCCGTTGTCCGGCTGGAGGTTTGGATTAGGAAGTCAATTATTTTTAACTCTGAAGGAACATCTTAAAGATGTAAAACATTTTAAACATGGCTACTGGTCTTATGTTTTGTATATTTTTTTCTTAGTTTTCCTTGGTATACTTTTGTTTTTAAGTATGTGCTGCGTGCTACAGAGTGCCATGTTGTCTGCTTCTAGTCATTTCTGACAAAAAGTTCTTTGTAGAATGTATTGCATTTTCGAAGTACTTGAACATCGCTATTCTTTCCTTTCAAACTTGATTATGTTTATCTTTTGTCATTTAGCTCAGGTCCTGCTGGTCGAGATGATTTTTCCAGTTGTGGCTAAGCCGTAGAAGTGTCAGAGCTGTCTTTACCCAATAAGGAAATGTCAGAGGTGTCTTTACCCAATAAGGAAATGTCAGAGGTGTCTTTATCCAGTAAAGCAATGTCATCTGTATATCAAAATATTGAAAAAGTCGGCTGTACACCGTTTCTGCTGACCGATGAACTATGTTTTCTCTTCTGAAGTTGTTCCCCTTGTGTTTATATTTACGTTCCTTAATTTTTTATAATCTCCAATCATCATGAATGTTCTGCGTCTGTTATATACATGTTAACGTCAGCTTGGCAGTACCGAGAGAAAATAACATAGAAAAAGCATTAGACTTTCTCCATATGACTTCAAATTCTTTTAACAAACAAATATGCAACTAACTTGATGTTATAAAGTAATCAACTGTTACGCTTTGAGATATTTTTTTGAAATTATTGCTGAATTATTTTTGATTTAGTTGGCAACAGAGGGGAAGAGGGTATCTGGGAGAAGGTTTCCATGCTGTCTTTAAGCACTCAGCAAAAATAACTCAGCTCGAGTCAGGTATCTAAATAGACTATTTCTTAGAAAACTCATAAGAAGCTACCATTTCTTGTAGAGTGATCTCATTGAATATGCCTTTAAAACATATTTAGCATAACGAAAACGGCTTGCACTAGATCTAGATCTTGGCGAAGTAGTCGGCTCCTCCCATTAACTTCATTAAGGCAAGAGAAGAGAGATCTAATTAAAACTTCTTCGTTCCACTTTCATTCAGGATGTGTCTGGGTCATCTGCCGTTACCGAGAAGTACTTTGAAGCCCAATTCATCAATTTCATTTGTTTTACCTTTACCAATCTCTTAGTCTGTTGGACAGTTGGGGCACCATGCAAGATTTGTCGACAGTCTTTCTCTATTCCTCTCTGTCTTTTGATTTAGATAGAACCTCTTTCAATGGAAGGACCGTCCATTCTTTTATGCTGTCTTCACATCGCTTTCTTCTTTCCTGGCACTGTTTAATGAAAAAAGGGGGGAGGGGTCTTTGCGAGCCCCGAAGACCTTGTAAAATGGGTTATGACCATAGATTTTTAGCTTGCTTTTTTTTTTAACGATAGTTAGCAGGCCATCGTGGAATCTATTCGCTTTAGTAACCTTGTCTATTGGTTTGTGAAAATAGCTCCAAAGGTAGGCTATTTGAAACTACTGTAGTGACCTAGTTTAGTTAGAGATTACGTTAGGTTTGTAAATAAATGTATTGGCTAGTTTAGACTGGTTGGTGGAATATTCTTGAATTTGCACAGCACATAAGATCCTAGCCAGGACACCACTGACACTAGTCAGCTTTTCACCTCCAATACTGATGCTCCTTTTAAAGCACTGTTGACTATTGGTCATAATTTGTTGTGTGTTTTTTTTTCCGCATTTATTTGCATAACATATGCTGCGGAAGTCTTGTCTATGCGGCGACGCATCGCCAAGTAAGTAAGTTCTTCTTCTGTCCCTGCTAGGCCATCAATGTCATCCGCCCGCAAAGCTCAAGTTAGTAATTCTTCTTCCTCCAATGCTTCATAGCCCTCGAGAGCATCTACAATTATCCTATTAAGGAAGATATTGAATAGTGTTGGTAAGAGTAGGCAGCCTTGTCTTACTCCAACTGTGGTTTTAAACTAGTCCCCAATATTATTGTTGAAGTACACCGCACTGGTGGCCTCCTTGTAGAATGTAGAGGTTCTTGATAACTGAAATTATCTTCTATTTATGTTGTACTTTTCCATTGTCGCACAGATTGCCATACTTGGTCGAAAGCTTTCATGAATCAATCTTATTACTTTTATTTAAAATTGTGAATGTTCAAAGTTCGTTTTTATTCATTTTTATTTTAGTAAGGGATGTAAAATATACTGAGAAAGAAGATATTACTGGGGCTGCAACAAAAGACGAAGATGTGATACTTCAGTATGACCAGGCTGAAGATAAAAAGGAAGAAAGAGAAATGGTAAAACTTTGTTTTAGTGTCTTTTCTGTTTCTTTCCAAATAGACTTTTAACAAAATATATCAGGATTCTCAAACCAGCTGCGTTTCGTTTGCCTTTTTACGAACCAGACCAACAAGTAAATCTAAATTTTCGTTAATAAATGTGTAAAAAAAAATTGTATTAGTCCTATGCCTGGTACCTACCAATCGGAGGCCCCAAGCGTCTGCCTAGTTTGCCAATGCCAAAGGCATGTATTTAGCAGTCATAATGAATGTGTATGTCTGTGAGTGATTGCTGTTCGAATTTTTTCCTCCATATTGTTTTTGTAAAGTAGTTACGCTGAGGTTGTCAATTAAAGTCAAGCTGAATTTCCATTTGATTGGATCAATAAAATTATCTTATCTTATCATGTACGCTGTTTTCTCTTCTCTAGGCTCCAGCCAAACAGATGGAAAAAAGACGTGTACGAATTAGATGTGGCTGGTGGTCACGCTGTGTTATCAATGGTTAAATTTATTGATTTATTCCTATTCAAATTGGATTAATAAATTCTTTTCGAAGCTTACTGTTCTTCAGTGTTGTGTGTTGATCTACGGAAAGTTTTGTTACCTGTGGAAGCAAACCCATTTAGCCTATTGTTAGTTAATAGCTCAACCAAATAAAATCATTCTGATTAAGTTTGTAAAATGTTTTACATGTTTCAGATGTTCCTTCAGAGTTGAAGATAGTTTACTTCCTAGTCCAAACCTCCCGCAGGACGACGGGGGATGGGAGCGGGCAGGGTTTGAACCCTCGACCGTCGATAAATCCGAACGACAGTCCAAACCGCACGACCAGGTCAACGATAGCCTATATTTAAAATAGGGTCTGTGATACAAGGCTATAAGTATCTTTTTCGTGTAGCTCAATTAAATTTTTAATGACTTACAATTAAGCTATAACTAATTGGTTTATTTTCTAAAATTGATTCTTGTGTTGTCAGGTAAAAGAAATAATTGTGCAAAATTTCAGCTTGATCCAAGTTTTGGTGTCTAAGAAATAATGGGTACAAATTTTTAATGTAAGCTTTACAAAAAAAATATATGTATGTAACAGAGTAGACATATCCATGACAAATATTCTACTTTAAATTATTTGTACGTATTCAAAAGATGGTCCATGTTGATATTGGACTAGTCTTAAATATAAAATAGTAGAAATAAATCCTTGTCAAACTGTTTAAAGGAATTGGATTTTTTCTGCTTTTCAATGATTGTTATGCAAATTACATCACACATATATAGCGGTCTGGTTTTGTGGTAGGCCTATATACCTTGGACTGACAAAAAACTAGTCCACAGTATAGCTCTAGGTTTCTATTGTTGCTAGCCCCTGCCATCCTGCACTGACCTACAAAAGGTTTGGGCTAGGTGGTAACAATATTTCTGAAGAATGTCCAAAACTTTAAAAAATTAAAATAAATAAATAACTTTTTTTTCTCATTTATAAAGTAACATTAATTTTTATTTTTCTCATAGTATGGCGCAGGTTAAGAAATGATTGTACAAACAATGGTACACATTATTATCTATGCAATAAACAAGACATTGTTGAATATTTGCCAGTTTATTTACAGTGGAAAAACAACTGCTATATATATGTATATATATGTATATATATATATATATATATGTGAATATATATATATATATGTGTGTATATATATATATATGTGTGTATATATATATATGTGTATATATATATGTGTATATATATATATATGTATGTATATATATATGTATATATATATATATGTATATATATATATATATATGTATATATATATATATATGTATATATATATATATATGTATATATATATATATATATATATGTATATATATATGTGTGTGTATATATATATATGTATATATATATATGTGTAATTTTGTTTCAAAATGAGAACTGTATTTCAACTTAAGTCATTTTTCTTTGAAAGCAATACCTTAATTATAAAATCAGTCTACATCAAGGCATCATGCAGAGCTGTAGTTTGAAGAATTTCACAACCTGGGATATGGAAATACCCAATGCCAAAAAAAAAACCTAGGACACAACGGAAAAACACTACAGACAAAAAAAGAGCTTTTATCCAGCATTCAAAACATCGAAATTATCTGGGACGACTGGGACTTTATATTAGAAGGTAAATGTTATATACACCCATGTAGTGATTTTCTACATTTGAATGTCATTGTTTCATTTGTATGGTTGAAAATAAATGTAATCCTCTGTTTGTATATTAATACAAAAAAATTCTAAAAATATTGAAAAAAATTATTATTTTTTTAAAACAAATTCCGAATGTTTTCCTAGTGTAATAAAAGTCTTTTGTATTAACTTGAAATGTCATCCAATGATGAATTAAAATCGGCTAATGGCTAGGTAAAAAAAAAAGTAACCAATGGAAGGAACAACTTTCAATGCAAAAATAACATTTTCATTAGAATTACAATGTCATTGAATTTAATGATATTATACCAATGGTCTAGTACTGTTTTGTTGTAATGATCATGTTTATTAAACATACATTTTTTCTTTTAGGATTACGAATGGAATTGATATTAAACAAACACCTCTGTTTTATTGTGATTATTCTGAAGTAGAAAATGCTTCTGAATTAACTTATGAACAGCCAATATAAATGGTAATATCAAAAACACTTGCATATAAAATCTTAGTTAATTAAATGTTTTTTTTTAATTAGTTTAATGGGATAAATAAATGTACTTAAGATCTGATGAGCTAGATATAGTTGAACTCATTTATCTACCCCAAAACATCTTGAAGACAGAGAAAGAATAAGCACTGTCAAAATGAGACCATATTCATGATACAACCAAACAATGGCATGAAGGAATCACTCTGGCAACTACCAGAGAAGAAATACACATTTTTAAGGACAACAATAAACCAAAATTGAATTTTTTCACAGCCAAACTGGGCACCAGATTATTATTAATCATAATAATCAATCATGAAAAGAAAATCACAGGGAAATGTATTCCCAAGTAGCAAAAAAGGAAAGACAAAAGATGTGAAACAAAAAATGGATTCTGCTGAAGTAAACTGATTCACTAGAAAGTGTACAGCATTGTGTTGACAATAATACTGACAGACAAAAAACACAATTATGAACACAAACACATTTCTTACAGAGGTAATGCTGAATGAGAGAACTTCAAGTTATTTCTCCTGATTTCTGATGTTTACTTATGTTAATATATAGGTGATGGTTGGCTTATATGTTGTGACGCTAAACTAAAAGGCCTTGTTCAGGTTTCAAACCAGTCCAGCTTCGTGTGATGTGGATGCTTTAATTCCTTTATAAAAACGCTCACAGGTGTATTAGCTCATGAAATTTCTAAATTCCTAGTAAAGAAATAGACTCAACTAGGATTAGAAGTAGTCAATATTGATTCATGACCCATTTACTGTATCACTGTGCCAACATTTAGAATATCACATCTGCATGAGTGGAGGAGGCAGGTAATTAAAAAAATATGTGATATCTACTTTCTTATAAAAATTTCAGCAACTATGATAATAGATTTAACATACAGTATAAAATACAAAATATTTAGATACATCTCTAATAAAATAGAACATTTATTCAATTATATACTATGTGCTGAGTATAGGAAATGTTCTTATTTCAAGATACTTCTCTTTCTTCTATAATTGTTATCAAAATATGTACATAATATCCTTTCAATACAGGCATTTTCTACAGACAAGTTATATCAGCTCAACACAAGCTATATATATAGACATAGAATTATTGTATAAGATAAATATATTACACCCTCAATGCTCCTGAGGACAGGAAAGCCATATGCAAAGATTTGTGTACACTATGGAGCTTACTGCTGTGATAAAGTTGGCGACATGTATCTTTTTTTCTTCTTTTACAAGCATAGTGGACAATATCATTCCAGGCAATCTTTTGAGATCCACAGTACAGAATGAATGGGAAACCCTTGAATTTAAATTCACTTTTCTAGTGAATATTCCAGATTCACTCAAGAGGTTTCCAATAATGTGTCAACTTTGAGAGAGTTTCTCTGGTTGTCTTGCATAACTGTATGCTTGCAGTTGAAACATGTTCTGGGTTGACACAGACGTTCAGGTCAGTCCTGCGCACTGGTCGATGTCCACGCAGCCTAGAACAGTTTGGCTTGGATCTTTAACTGCCTCTGCTTCCAAGCAGGTTGAGCATAGAACTCATCTCTTTTCATTCCAAGTATTTCCTGTAAAGAAAGACAACAGTGTTAAAAGACGGTATCTGAATATCTCTATACAGCAAGATTACCAAAGAAAGACGTGTTACAAGACTGTACTGAAATATCTCAATACTGCAAGATACTCAAAGAAAGACAACAGTGTTACAAGACTGTATTGAAATATCTCAATAGCAGCTGCAAGATTACCAAAGAAAGACAGCACTGTTACAAGACTGTATTGAAATATCTCAATACTGCAAGATTACCAAAGAAAGACAGCAGTGTTACAAGACTGTATTGAAATATCTCAATACTGCAAGATTACCAAAGAAAGACAAGTGTTACAAGACTGTATTGAAATATCTCAATACTGCAAGATAGTCAAAGAAAGACAAAAGTGTTACAAGACTGTATTGAAATATCTCAATACTGCAAGATTACCTAAGAAAGCATGTACTTAATGAAATGGAATGTCAAGATTAATAAAGTTAATTGTTAATAGTAATTAAATTATTAAGTCTTTACTTAGTGTGTACAAGATATCTAATACAGGACGTTATCACTATTATTGCTCCATATGTAACAAAAAAAAATCAGTAATTATTATAAATATTATTTTTTAATGAGTTAACACAATTGTCATCCCAACAGAAACATATGCATGCGAGACATGGAAGTCATCTGCCTAATTTGAGAAAAGACTTAATGTGGCTCAACAAAAATGGCTAAGACAGATTTTAGGAGTCGGTTATAGAGATATAGGTCTCAAACAAGGTAATCCTATGACAAACTGGGAGATGACAGCTTAGTGGGAAGCATGGTCAAGAGCTTAGCTTGGCTGCCTATGAAAGGGGCTTGAGGTTCGACACTCGACTCAAGCAGAATTATATTTACTGAGTGCCCAAGGGCAGCACGGAAAACCTCCCAGATACCCTCTCCCCCCACTGATCCACAAATGAGATTGGACCATGGCGCTATGAGCATGTTACAAGCAAGAAAGTGGCGCTATATAAAAGCTATAGTTATTATAGTGAGGATGTGATAGAGCATCGCATGAGGTTTGTGGGACATGTTCTCCGACAAAATGAATTACGCACACCAAGAGTTGCAATGACATGGAGGCCGATACAAGGAAAGCGCTAATAGGGACATCCTCATATAACTTGGTGCCATACTTTTATTGAGGACCTCAGAGCAGTGAACACCAGGTGAAAACATGGGGAAAGGCTTCTGGAGTCAACCCTGAGAAAAAAATCAGGTGCCAGGCAGCTTGCAACATACAGTACTACACCTTGGCAGTACCTGCGATGCCACTGATCTTTCATTTCCTCCCTTCCCTATAAACTTGAGAATATACCTCAAACTCAACATCTTCCAGATAAAACTCTAGTTTCATTGGCTCGACGCCTTCAGGTAGTGGCCGCTCTTGCAACTCTGCCAGTGTGTATTTTGTCTTGGTCAATCTGTGGTGGACTTCTGAAACTTTCTCTTTGTAGCCTTTAGACTTGCCCTCCTGTAATACAATGAGATATTTCCCATTTTGTTTTCTGAGCAATCAACAAAAAATACAGGCACACTTAACGAAATCTTAGACAGTATGAAAAAATAAGGCTATGACAAATAGCATGACTGATATTTCTTGTTTAACTTTTTCCATATAGATACTTACACGAATAGACTTGTATCTTTATTTTTACAGCTACATTTTTTTGGGGCTCAGTAAATAGTAATTATTTAGAGATCTAGTAGCTTAAATTCACCACAAAGAAATACACATATAATAGAGCTGTCAGTGAAAACTTAAAAATGATGTGCGGTTAACATAGTTCAGAGAAAACCTGCATCAACTTTACTAACAGTCCTTCTTCAACTCTTTCTCTCCTAAATCAAATTCAATCAATTTTTTATTTTATAAGCTTTGATTTTGTGATTTATTAAAGAGCATGCATTCTCCTATAATTCTATACCAATAGTAATGTTTTCTGATTACAAGCAAAGATCTTATTAAAGATTTTATCATAACAGGGTAGAATGTACAAATGTGAAAAAAAAACTATTCTGTCCGAAAATAATTACGGAGATAAAGAGTTAATCTACTATGTTCAAAAATAAGGGGGAAGTTCCTGAGTTTTTTTTTGTGTCTATTTATTGTACTTATTGACATTGCAAAAAAAAAAAAAACAGAAGAAAAAGCAAAACAGAAAAAAAAAACACTGATTAATTTTTATAGAATTCTGTTTGAGAAATAAAACTACCATATCAAGCAGGTGTTTTAACACTAAGTCAATGTATTTACTTATGAATAATGTCTCATTAGCACAGCACAGCAACACTGACCTCTAGGGCTATGTCTTGGACCACTGTGTCCACAGTCCAAACTGGGAAGAGAGTAGTAAAACATTCAGGCTCTACTCCAGCGCACACAAGGTAAGCTGTTGGCGGGTGAGTTGGGTTTTTCACTGGAATAAAAAAAAAGTACTAACTAGAACTTTCAATTTTTATACTGTAAATTTTGTACTGATAATATCACTATATTATTAACAATTGCTCCGATATTTTAAAGTAATGGCCAAGAAAAAAGAGGACATTTATCTGAATCAACATTTTAAATATTTTGAGTTATCAAAGTTTGCATAAGAGAGTCATAGTAAAGCTAAAGTTCCCCTTTCAGATCTTGTGATCTATATGGCAGATGATGTAAAGGTCATCTGTTTCTGTGGCCTATGGTTAACGATGGTATCATGCATGTGGCCGACACAATGACCAACTGCCTTTACTTTTCCCCATCTAATGTCAGGTACCCATTAGAGTTGGGTGGACTCAGAGGCACCTCAAGATGACAAAATAAAACATTCCAGCCTTCAACAGAAGCCAAGCACTTGACCAATCAGCCACCACATCTCCATAAGAGAGTCTTAGGATATGCTGGAAATGTCGCCACACACACTTTTCAATTACCAGTTATGACACTTGCATTGGTAAATGTTCCTTATTCAATTGAAGCACTTATCAATGATGTAATATTTTTAATTAATAAGAAGGTTGGGAGCACATAATTGTCAAGGGAACAAACACTTTCTGCATTATTGCAAAATTGATATCTCCCCCAATCATGTTGTATGTGTTATGTCTGTATGTTTTAAGTTTGGTAAATTTAGGAAAATATATTTTTTGTCCTGAGGGAAATAATAAAAACTGAAAAAGAATATTTATGATTGGTAAGCAAATTTCATTTTTGAAAGAAGGTCTATAAAAGATGAATAAAAAGTAACTGGTCATTGAAGAATTTTAGATGAATGAAAGTTTAGAAAATAGTAAGAGTTGCTGACCTTTACAGTAATGCAATGTGGTTTCCATGGCACACTTCCTGTCCATGTTGAAGCGAGCTGTGGCTGACCCGGTGTTGACATTGTCAGTGTCATGTGACCCCACAGGGAACCAGCCCTGCCATAAGTACACTTCATGAGCATTGTCAACTAAAAATAAGGCTGAAAAAAAAAAACAACAATTTATTAATGCTACAAGAATTTATGTATAAAAACATAAATAATGATAGAAATGAACTGAAGGCAGGGATCACAGAGAGAGAGAGAGAAAGAGAGATGTAACTATGTTAAAAGAATAGATTTAAATGTTAACAAATACATTCTGCACTTTTGAAATTCTAGGATAAAAAAAAATATATATAATACCTGTTTCCTGCCACATGAACTTTTTAACCTTTACGTAAACAAGATGAGTTCCATAAAAAGGAGAGAGAATGCTTACCTGGCTGTGCAGCTTTGTATAAATCAGACTGAAGGAAAGGGTAAGGCGTGGTGAGATCTGACACTCTGGAAGGATTGAGCTGTTCATGGACTTCAAACACCATATTGACACTGGACATGTGGAACAGACGTATGGTGTGTGTGTATGGCTTGGGATCTGCTCAGACAAACAATTTTGGAATTAAAACAATTTTAAACAAATACTCAAAGTTAAAGGGGCAAGGTGGCTGAGTGATAAAGCACTTGGGTTCTGAACCAATGGTCCAAATCCTCAAGAAGACTTGAATTATAGGATCTATAGGAAGCCCCCTAAGTCCACCCAACTCTAGTGGATACTTGACATTAGTCTGGGAAATTAAAGGGCTAGATGACATCCTCGTGAGCTGTCTGTTATAGAAACATGATCTTTACATCACATTCCTCAAGGAACTAGTTTAGTGGGATACTTTACTGTATGC
The DNA here is from genome assembly GCA_030265305.1 of Biomphalaria pfeifferi. NCBI lineage: Eukaryota > Metazoa > Mollusca > Gastropoda > Planorbidae > Biomphalaria > Biomphalaria pfeifferi. Next base: position 317,027 of record JASAOG010000175.1, on the reverse strand, counting down.
TTAGCACTCTAAAATCTATTCTAATTAATGTTATCTTATTTATTTATGTACAGTTCTTTTGTGGAATAACTTGTAAGAAGTAGGGTGTAAGTTTTTCAAAATTCTTCTAGCCAGATTTTTTTTTTGGGATGAAATTTTAGTCCTTGTGTAGCCTGCAGCTTGAAAAAAACAACAACTGGAATGTGTTTCCTCTGCTATGTACTGTTATACATGGTGTTAGTTACACTGGGTACATGTTAGTTTAGCAGATCATCCTGAATCTTTGGACTTTAGACAATACTCTAAATACATTCCTTCTTATTTCTAAAAAAAATATAAGTATAAGTATAAGCAGGCAATCAATAAAAAAAATAGCAATTTTATACATAAACCAAAAGGTTAAAAATTTTTACTTTCTGGTTTGTTTTGCGAGTAATAAGAACTTTCATGAAAATCACAAACATTTTTTTACTTCAATTATCAAGTTCAACTAGTGAGCATTCTTCACTAAGAATTCATGAGAAAATGTTGAACTATGATATGTTTGTTATAATCTTTTGCTATAAATAAAAATTGCAAGAGAAATTTCCTCAAAGACTACAATTATATAATAATAATAATAATACTGCATTGCCTCCAGCCTGCACAAAGTATTTTTAAAGTGATAATTGCCTCGGGCAGTCCGATGCCACTCTTTAAACTTAATTCATTCCGGTTGTGAACAATTGATATATAATAATATTATTATAATTTATAATTTTGTCAGTAATAAGACCTTATATTTCATTATATTTACATGTCCAAAAGATTTTCCAAATACTTGTGAAATAGAAAGCCAGTTGAGAAGACATTTCTTTCTATGTTTGCTACAAAAAACAGACTGTTTGAACTAAGCAAAGAACAGAAGCTTATTATTAATTACCTAATAATAAACTATGATACAATTGTCTATATCGACTGTCAAGTGCTGCCCAGATCTCTCTCTTCTCTTCTCCCTCCTCCACTTCTGTTATGGTAATCACTGCACTTTTGTGAAGGCCAAACTCAGCAGGCAGACTGATAGAAAAGTGAAAGAGAGATACAGTTTTAAAAATAGGCTAGGTTTATAACAAACATGGCTAGTTACGTATATTATTGAATTCATCCAAATGTACAATTAGATGTAGATAATTTCTAAGAATTGCAGTCACTTGTTCGATATAATTGTATTAACATAACATTACAATTGCCAATAGATTATATAAATTGTGGTGAATAGTGAAAGGATGTTTCCTTAAAGAAGAAAATGAACCCTTCTTATACAATAAATTACTGAAATTAAAAATGAATGAATTCATCCTCTCATGAACAAAGTATTTATTCTTATAACTTTTCAGCCAGGAGCTTACCTCTCTTTAAATTTGTCCATGGTGTGCCTAACTAATTCTCTGGTATGTTTAGGTGACTTGCAGCCGTGCCATATATACACAATGCCAGTATTGACATTCAAAAGTAATAAAGATGATCTACTACGTAAATGCTCAATAGATACTGAAATCTACAAACAGAAAGGAGAGAAGAAAGAAGAAATATTCATTCAGTCAATTTGTAAAATTATCATCATCATCATCCAACTCCATTTGAGTGAGGGATTGAGAGGCTCAAATTCTCTCTTTCAAAAGCCCTGGACAGAAACCCTGCTGTCTTGCGTAGTGCATACTTGTCACCATACAGGTCGAGAATTTTAGGTTTCCCAGACCTGTCAAGATAGAGATCAGCAAGTCTGGGGCACCGTGAATCAAAATTTGGCCATAACCGTGAGTAATATGAGCCAACAGGACAGTGGCCTGTCCTGCACTGTGCTATAATAGCAGATACTTATTCCTTTATAAATGTCATTATAATAATAAACTCAATATGATAATTTGAATATTTTTTTAGATCTACATAATAATATTCTTTATATATATTTCTGTGGTATAAATTTCGTTATTCCTGCCATATATTCATGAACCAAAAAACTTTCTCCAAGAAGAAAGAGCTGGTTTGAAAGCTCTTGAGCTGCCAATTTTTCTAAGCTACTCTGTGCTTAATCCAGATCAAATTTTCTTTTTTGAAAAGTCATTTTTATTATTTTTAACTATATGAGTATTTTATCATTTAGTTGCTGGTCTTGGTGTCAAGGAGGTACGGTGGCTGAGTGGTAAAGCATTGGCTACTGAACCATGGGGTCCGGGGATCAAGTCCTGATAAGAACTGAATTTGGGATCTTTAGGGCGCCTCTAAGTCCACTAAGTTCCAATGGGTACCTGACATTAGTTGCGAAAAAGTAAAGGGAGTTGGTTGTTGTGCTGTCCACATGACACCCTCATTACCTGTGGGCCACAGAAACAGATGACCTTTAAATCATCTTTCCTATAGATCACAAGGTCTGTAAGGGGAACTTTGCTTTGTTACTTTGTGTCAGAACTTTCCAAAGAAAACTTGAATGTTTACCTCAACTAGACATGTTTCATTCTCATAGTCTCCACGCACACAAAATAGCCTCCAAGATCCCTGAGTACTAGTGGAGGGATCCTCCCTCTTTCCTATATGCACCACCATTTTGCCATTGAACAAGTTCAGGAAGCAGGGGATTTCTTTGCCTTGTAAAACTCGGACCTAAATAGAAACAAATCAAAATAATGATTACAAATTGTTTGCACAATAAAGTTTAAAGCTCTAGGTGGACATTGTCTTCATGTGAGCTATAAGATTAAGGAGCAACAATTTAAAAATTCACCTGTGGCCCCCTTTCCTCATCCAGTTCAACTGTCATGAGAGCTGAGGCCCCCTTCTCATTAATAGTAGACTGACTGCCCTGCCAGAAAAAGTAGGCGCACCTTTCTCTTCCTTTTGGTATATTTTTAGCTAGACCTTTGACATTTCGTAAATCTGTGAACAGTTCAATTAGAGGTTGAGAGACTTCACTGAATATTTTAAAGATTCAGTTAAGAAACTAAAATATATTACACGAGCTGCTGAGAAAATAGTATTGATAAAAGTCCTCAAAATTAACATGCAAGAAGGCCTACTTAAGCAATTAAATGTGAATTGGTATTTAGGAAATCTGAATTGATCTAAGTTTTCAGTTATACATTTTCTCTCTGACATAACCCAAGGTAACATTAAGTAAATCCATTATCGAAAAAATATCGATATTTTATTTTTGAAAACTTCACCGATCATTGAAAATGTGTCAAAACAGTCAATCTTTTAAGTGCATGGCTTTCAATCTTCAATCAATAATCACATGTACATTTTTTAAGCTAATTCCATCTCTAGTTAGCTTAAACCTAATTACATCTCATTAACCTTTATTTCATCAATAAAATATTTCTCCATAAACAAAAAAAGAGATACCTTAAGTGTTAGAGAATAATAGATTATCCAAACAAAAGTACGTACTAGCTGAAGCTATCATATACTGCCATCTGACAACATACGTGTCCCCTTCATGGAACTGTCCCAGACTGGCCTGATCCAGCTTGAAATGCTCATACTCTAGGACATGCCAGGTGGCCACACTTATAGTAATAATGTCTTGTTCCTTAACAAAACCCTGCATGTCCTCAGCCCACTTCAGCCCGCGACCTAAATCAGAGCCCTCCAGCTTCAGGGTGACTGGACTAGAGTTTTGGGGCAACATTAGAGTGGCATCATAAGGCTTCAACTCTTGTATATCTTTCTGTTATGAAAAAAAATGTTCTTATAAAATTTGTGTTTAAAAGGCAAGGTTAAATAAATCTAAATATTTATATATTTATTACAAATAAAAATGTTTAATTAAACTTTTACCTCGAATTATATTTATTTACTGACACTACCCTCAAAAACACTACAAATATTCATGTTGGCATAACCTTTTTTTTTTCTAAAATGAATAGTTTATATGACCAGTATCCCCACTCCTTATAGAATGTATGCAGAATGCTTTGTTTCTCAATTCTTGGGTTAACTTTAAAGGTTTAATATACAAGTCATTATCTTCTTCCTAATTTCAAATCTCTCTAATTCCCACTTTTTAAAATTATTATATCAAATTTTAATTAACGCATAAAGAAACAATGGCACAATCATGTCTTACAAATTATTTATTCTAACAAGGGACAGGGTATGGACATTGTTCAACATATAAAAATATATCATTTGAACAGAAACAACACAAATACAAAGCATATGTACATCTTTAAAATAAATATTAAATGAAAATATATTATTAGTCTGAGAACTTCACTCCAAAATGGCTATACCAAAAAACTGCCTGCTTCACTGTTTAGCCATTAGAAAAGGTACGAAAAGGGTTAATGTGGAGTGATCACTAATGTCACAACAAGAAACACAGGTGTTTAAACTTATTACAATGTGTATGATTAATCCTGTATAGCCATTTATCTTGCCAAGCTACTTTAATATGTCAAATATAAGTATGAAAGGAAATAGAAATAAATAGAAGACTTACACTAGTGTTCTCAGAGCCTATTAGATCAAGACCTTTTACTCCAATCATGCGAGATGAATCTGGCCAGTCAGCAAACTTCTCACGGAATAAAATAGTTTCCATATTTTGACTCACTTTTCCAAAAATGACCCACGGGGGACGTTTGTCTGCTTTTAGAGGTAGACCACCATGTTCTTCAGCTGTCAACAAAGAGTTTTTCAAGAGTAACATAAGTTTTCATTACTTGCTTGAGTAATATATTAGAATATTCAAAAATATCCTACCCTGATATAAATTATAGAAATAGGTAATAGAAATGCCTATACAGATTATACTAAACTTCATGATGCCAAAAAAGAAGTTTCTGAACAACTTACTTCTGAGAGGAGAAAGTGGAACTTACTTCTGTGACAAGAAAGTGGAAATTAGTTCCGAGAGGAGAAAGTGGAACTTACTTCTGAGAGGAGAAAGTGGAACTTAATTCCGAGAGGAGAAAGTGAGACATACTTCTGAGAGGAGAAAGTAGGACCTTATTCTGAGAGGAGAAAGTGAGATTTACATCTGAGAGGAGAAAGTGAGACTTACTTTAGAGAGGAGAAAGTGGAACTTACTTCTGAGAGAAGAAACTGAGATTTACTTCTGAGATGAGAAAGTAGGACTTAATTCTGAGAGGAAAAAATAGTATTTACTTCTGAGAGGAGAAAGTGGGTTGATTGCACTCTCTGTGTAGTCATAACCTTTTTCAAACAATTGCTTAGCAAGTTTCAAACCAAGCTTCCTTTGTTCCATGCCCACAGATTTGCCTTGCCACAGATAGAACTCTGTGCCAAAATCAAATACTATCACCTGGGGAATAAAAAAAAAATAGTTTCAATTTTGCAACAGATACATACTAGTTTGACAAGGCTATTTGAAAAAACAATAAACAGTATCTACATGTGATGTGACAATGTGGCAGTGGGCAAGGCTTGACCATCATGATGATAGTCAGCAGCACATACAACATGACCAAGCAGTCATTCATCTAACTTATAAATTTATCTTCTTAAAAAAAAACAAGTCTCTAGCTTTAAAAAAAAATAAATTTTAAACTAATGAAACCAATGGAGTTTGAAACAAACAAATAAACATGGCATGTAAATATAATAATAATAGCAGCTCTAAAGTACCAAGGTTATTAGAGTAGAAAGTGAAGAAAGTAATCAAAGTAGATGTTACATTGGTACCTGGTTACTGCTAAGGCTGGGGTCCAAGGTTTGGGTCCTCCTCTGGGCTTATCTTAAATGCACCATATTATCTTCAACTTCTACTCTCAATGACTTAAGTACCTTAGTACTGCTATTATTGTATGTTACATGTCATGCTTAGAAAAAATGACAATAAAATCTTTGTCCAGTACAACAAGTTTGGAGTTACCTCATTCTTCTGAAGCATCTCATACTTTGGCAGGTCCCCCCAGTACTCTGTATAGGGCAGCAAGGCATTGCCTTCAAGCCTGTAGATCATGTTAGCCTTGGTGATGGATGCCTCATACAGCTCATCTTCATTGTCAGGACCACAGACTGAACCAGACAGAAAATGTTTTCATGAAAAACATACAATTTTTAAACATAAGCAATTTTTTTTTAATTCCTTTCTACTGTTTGTACTAGAAAAGTAATGTTTCCCTTTCAGTCTATGGGGCAGATAAGGTAAAGGTAATCTGTTTCTGTGGCCTACAGTTAAAGAGAGTGTCATGAGGCCAACACAACGACCAACCACTTTAACTTTTTCCCAACTAATGTCAGGTACCCATTAGAGCTGGGTGGACACAGAGTTGCCCTAAAGATCCCAAAATTAAAAATTCTTGTCTTCACCAGGATTCAAACCCAGAACCCCCTATGTTTGTACTAACAAAAAATTAAAAGCAGATAAGTCACCTAACCTTGGCTTTGCCTCTCTCCCTCTAGCAGAGACCAAAACAGTTTTCCGTTGCCATAATTATCCTTGCTTTGATAGACTGTCAGAACTTCATTGGCCCTCTTACAGCACAACTCTTTCTTGGTCTGGATGCAACTGGCTATTTCACTGGCCTAAACAAACAATTTCTTACATTAATGATTATGTACATAAAAAAGATAGTTAAATATTGGTATTGAGAGAAAGACGGATGAGAGATCTTGTGTGGTGCCCCAATGGTTCAAGAGATAGGTGACGGTGGTGAAAAAGATTGAGATCAAGTAATTTTTTTTAAAGATAAACACTTATTGGAAGCTCATCTGCAATTATCTGGCTCAATTAACAGTGACAGAAAGTAGAAGAAATGAAAAATTTGGAATGAAATAGCAAAAAAAAGATTTAACAAAGTGCTTTTAAATTTAGTAATGGAAAAAATTTGTTTATAAAAAGCAAGTGTATGAAATGTAGGTGTTCAAAACTAATTTAATAACTAATTCCATTCGTTAAGTATTAAATTGTATTCGTAAATAGGCTTCAATTCAAACAATTCAAGCCACTCTTTAAAAAAATTGATAACAACATGATTTGAGACTTTCATATCATCATAATATGCCAGATGATATGTTAGACCAACAAGGTGGTACTGATGATACAGTAGCATTAGCCAATAACCTTAGCATTGACACAGCAGACTGTGCTGTGTGATAATCTAATAAAATTAATAGAAGCTTTAATCTTTTTTTAAAAAAAAAAAGGTCCACCTTAGCTTTCTCAATGACATTGGCAAACTGTCCCTCCCACTGAAGGACCTTCTCTGGTGTAACAAGCACATAACAATCTCCGGAATTGACAGATCTAGTATGGGGCTCCACAACACGGGTCTGGACTGTTCGACGACCTTTAGAGACAACATCAGAGTTAATGAAAATATTAGTTTTGTACAAATATTTTGCTGAAAATAAAAAACTCATACTTTCTCTAAAAAAAACAACAAAATAAATTATGAAAATTTGTCATAACTATTTGAAAATGAATTTATATATATTAACACCAATGAAAAAGTTAACTGATTAAATAGATAGTATTTAAATGTACAGGTGTCAACAGTAAATCTTTACTTTTAGTCTCAACCTAAATAATTGAAACAATATTATTCATTTCCTTAAAGGTGTTACAAATTTTGAACAGATTTTAAGAGTCATTTTTTTTTTTTTTAAAAATAAAATAGAATGTGCTATTACTGGAAGTGTTTTGTGACCAATACTGACAGTTCTTATGCAATTATTGTTAGAAAAAAAACTTGGTAACAGTAATTTGCATTTAATTTGATCATGAGATTTTTATATATTATTTTAATAATTATTTTGTTTTCCAAAGGTTAGGAGGTTTTAGAGCCATTAATTGAAGGTTCAAAGGGGTTCAAGATGGGTAAATATTTTATCCAGAAATTCATTTAGTCAAGAGTGATTGTTTCAGGCTTACCCTTGATGTGAAACAGCATCAGATCTTTGTATGGCTCCAGAGCCACACCGTGAACTGAAGAGCCACTATCTGTTCTCCTCAGCTCCACCTGTTTGAAGTTTTCTTTACTGGCCAGTCCTGCTAATGCAGCCTCAGCAAAGCCTGCATCTTTAGCCACTGGTTGGTAAAGTAACATATATTGTTAATTACTTTTGTTTAAAAAAAAAGTTACAATGTTATTTTTTAATAAAAATATTGCTCTATATACTAACATTGTAGCATTATGCCTATAGGATAGTATTTTTAAATTTTATTTCTTATCTAATTATTAAACAAATTTCTTTGATTTCACAGTTGACATTTTCGACTTCACATTACATTTTTTTTTTGTTCAATACATAAATGTATGTAACTTTAAATTATAACAAATTCCTTTAGCTCAAAAGAACTTGGAAGGAGGAATTGGCCAGATTTTTTTAAAAAGAGACCTTCACATTGCATTTTTTTACATATTTTCTTTAAAATTTATTGGCAATGAGACACGAAACAATGAAGTGATTTAAATAGACACATTGCAAAAAAACAACAGGGAGCATTACAAAACAGGCCATAAACTGAACACACAGGGGAAGAAAAAGGCAGGAAGATCAATACAAACATGGAGAATATCAGTAGATCATGAGGCAGAGATGGCAATATAGACATGGGCTCAGCTGAGGGGAGTTGCCTAAGAGTCTGATGTGAATTGCTGTTATGGCAGTATGCTCCACTAGGAGTCATAAGGATTAAGTCGAGTAAGTCAAGTCAATTTAAAGGAACAATGAAAACACTACATTCTACATAATTCTGACTACTTTTTAAGGATTAAAAAAAAATGTATAATTTAAAATGAAGAATAAATTTCAGCCTTGAACTTTATGATGAACACAAATGCATTATTTCCTACTTACATCCTTCTCTTTTGACCCGCCTCAGTTCTTTCTCTGCTACTCCTGATGTCACTTCCAAATATTCATTTAAAATTTCAACTTTCATGTACTTCAATGGGTTGAGAGAGGTGGGCCTCGCCTTTCTCTGAGGTTTGATCTTGTGTACAGCTGGAAGTCTAAACACAAAAAAAAAATTAAAAAACTCAAGTCAGTGCAGATAAAATTATTTGAATTTACAAAAATAATTTCCTTCCAAGACTGAAAGAAAGTAAATTAATTTTTACCACTGCAGTAGCCTACAATTTAATTGGGGTATTTATATTGAGGCCAAATAAAAAATGATTGGCTGCTGATACTTTTTTTTGGAGAATACAGGAATTTTTACCAATTCCAAAAAAATAAAAATTTTGGCCTCTATTACAATTTCAAACCACAGACTTTGCAGTTTCATCATACAGCTTATTGTTAATATTGAAAATTAATGGAAAAGATTTTTTTAATTCTGCTTCTTTCTCTAGAAGCACAACTAACATTTTCCAATTCAAATAGTTTGGAAGTTTTGTTAAAATCATTATTACTTAAAAGAGAAGAAAAAAATCACAGTAAGACCTCTTTAATCAAAGAGTCAACAAACTGTAGCATCATTACACAAGAAAATAGAACAGTAGCTTTTTTTCATGTCTTCTTGTTAAACAGCATACAGCTTAACCTCAAATATCACTGGCCACCAAGATTGATTAAATACAACGTTATTCCACCACTTCCTAGAAGATTTGAGACCATACTAGAACAACTTTCTTGTAGATTCATTGCAAACATAAATTACTGTGGCATGAAGCAGCCCCCTTAATGATATCATTTTTGTCAATAATGGCAAGTCTAGAAAATGTTCAAATACTTAAAGTGAACGACAAAGACGAATGAGTTAATGATAACCAGTAACTTCCCCACTTTTCTCCAAACACCCACACAGTGGTATAAAAATGTAAAAATTCCTCATTAATATGTTCAGAACTTGCACAAATATTTGAAGTCTCATGAATGAGCCTGTATTTTAACAATCCAAAAAAAAAAAAAGTAGGATGAAAATAAATTACATGTTCTCAGCCTCTATAAAGATGTTGTCAAAATCATCTACAGTCAGCTCAACCCTGTCTGTGATGTCATCAATAGTTTTCACATTGAAGAATGTCTGCAACTCTTCACTCACATTTGGCACCTCCACTCTGACAGGTTCCTTTTTATCCTCACTTTCAGACTCCTGTTTGGTTGGCTGAATTTTAGCCAAAGGATCTGATTGCAACGAAATGGAAAAACAATTTATCTTTATGACATCATAAGCAATAAAAAAATTTATCTTGATTCAGTTAATTTGGTATTAATATAAATAGCAAAAGAATATCACTGGTGTCAACATTTACTAAAACAAGAAGAAAAAGTTGACAATTTAGATCTTTATAAGATGGGTGGTAGCTTTTTTTTGCACTGATGATAGAGAAATCTGATTTTGTGATATGTCATTCACTATTTATGATGTACTATAAAAGTAGGTCAATAGTTTTATGGCTATTAGTAGACATTTGTGTTGCTGTAGACACTACTATATTTCCCTAGTGTCAATCCAGCCCATTAAATGTTATAACTATCCCGGGTGCCTGTCTTTCCCTATCCTCCCTCCGAAACTGAGACTGGTAGATTTAACTGAGACTGACCTAGTTAATTAATTTTGTAATGCTACATTAATTTCAAGCAAAATAGAATTCTTAATGAAATGCTTTGTTTATGAAAGATAAACATATGCAGTGAAAACAAACTGGCTTTTTTTATTTTTTAAAAAAAAAAAAAGGTTTACATCCATGCGCAGTACGCATATTTAATTTTTTTTAAAAAGTGAACATAACTTAAGAGGTCTCTTGCAGACTTATCTTTCCTTGTTCACTGAACACTGTTCCATTATTGATTTTAATTAATTATATTTATAATTGTTTCAATCAAAGAAGTTCTAAAAGTAGTATACAAAGTTGCACCTATTTGGAATATTTATGAAGGCCATGGCCACATCAGATTTCAATAGCACTTTTTCACAAATGCAAAGGAAAAATATAGTTTTAGGCACTTAGACCTGTATTATTTTCTCAAATGCTGGTGACATGGAGTACAAACAAAACCATCAGCCTTACCATGGACTATGTCTTTTGGAAGTGGTATTTTTGCAATGAACTCTTTGGTAGGAGTGACAGGAGATGCCAGTGGAGAAATGCCATCCCCTAGAAATAATAAAGTGCATAAAAGCATTTGAAAAAAAAAGATTGATGTCAATAGTAAACAAAAAAAAAATTAATTAATGTAAATTACTAAAGCATATGAATTGTGACTAATATGTTTTATCTGAACAAATGATTGTATGAGCTTGTTATTCTCTTGTTAATACAATTTTAAACTAAATGGAATCAAAGTTTCTATTATTACCTTCTTTCTTTGGCAAATTTTTCAACTTGTTCACTAGAGGGCTATCTGTTACATTATCTGTAGGACAGAACAGAACAGCAACATTTCAGTTTTAAGTGAGTTTTACAGAGAACACATCAAAATATTTTTCTTCTTGTATAGTTAGAGATGTTAATTCTTAAAGCAACCTATTCAATTATAGGTACAAAGTAACATAGTCACTAATACTAAGTTTCTCAGGAGACTGAAAGTACTAGCATTGTGAAATATTAGGATGAGAGTAAATTTAAATTTGTCTTTGAGATTTTGCCTATAAGAAGCAATGTAGCTACAGATTATAGTCATAACAGACCATTCATGAGGACGGTGGATGAGTGGTAAAGCACTTGGCTTTCAAAGCAAGGGCCCCGGGTTTAAATCCTGATGATGACTGGGATTTGTATTTTCAAAATCCTTAGCAGAGCACCTCTGAGTCCAGCCAGCTCTAATGGGTGGGTACCTGACATTAGTTGGGGAAAATTAAAGGTGGTTGGTCGTGGTGATGGCCACATGACAACCTCATTAATGGTTGGCTACAGAAACTGATGACATTTACATCAACTGCCCTATAGATCGCAAGGTCTGAAAGGGAAACTTTACTTGCTTTTAGACAATTCATATATGGTACTTTTAACCAAATATATGTAGTCTATATTTCAACCATTATCTATAATTTTTTTTGTTTTTTTGTCTTGCTCTTTTATTGTGTGTTAAAACCATTCTTCTATCAGAAGGTACAAAGAGTTGCTGTATGTAGGCTAAGAAAATTTAACACAACTAATTATTTAATATTAAATTTAAATGCAACCCACTTACTTGACAATTTGGCAGCTACAGTAAACTGCTTTGCATCACTTTCCTCTACCCTGTTTTGCCAGGTTTTTGATGAAACTTCAAGCTCATTGAGACGGTCAGCGATGCTTGTTGGACGAGGAGGACGAGGGCCAGACTGTTCCCTCAGCTTGACCACGCTGGGTGAAGCCAAAGGTATAATGTCATCTTTTTTCTCTACTCTCTTCTTCCACTCTTCATTGCCACTGGTCTTGAGCTGATTCAATCTGCCAAAAGAGGAACAATGCTTGACTCAAATATAGAATTCATGAGATTAAATTTTACTAGCATTTGTTTGTAAAAAAAAATGTTTTACACGTTTTGAAAGTTCCTTCCTTCAGAAGTGAAGATAATCTACTTCCTAGATCAAACCTCCCAAAGGGCAAGAGGGGAAGGCAGTGGGCAGGGTATGAACCTGGGAATATAAAGACGACCTAATGACAGTCCAGCATGCATGACCAGGAAGCTAAAGTAGGTAATAGTAAAGTTCCACTTTCAGACCTTGAGATGGGGCAGATGATGTAAAGGTCATCTGTTTCTATGGCCAACAGTTAATGAGTGTGTCATGTGGCCAGCACCACAACCAACCACCTTTACTTTTACCCAACTAATGTCAGGTACCCAATAGAGCTGAATGGACTCAAAGGCGCCCAGAAGATCCCCAAAGTAAAAAATCTCAGTCTTCACCAGGATTTGAACTCAGGAAACCCGGTTTAGAAGTCAAGCATTTTACCACTCTGTCACCACACCTCCTGGCCAGGCAGCTATCATAAACTTATCCACAACTATCTCATTTCTAGCCTTTTAAAATATCAACTAATGTTTGGAGATTTCTGAAGATATCTGAAGGAACGTACAAAACATATAGAGCAGAAATAATATGAAGAGTTCTTGAGAGATTAATACATAGCAGCAGAATCCAACCTTGGCATGAGCCAGCTCAGCAACAAGGCAAAGCATCGACAGGATCAGATAAACTATAAACTTGTAACAGTGACCCAGTGGTCATGCCCTGCTCTAAGTCAGACCTTTGACTAGTACACATGTTTCAGCTACAGGGCCGAGCTAGACACGACCCCACAAGGACCCTGTCTGACTGACTCTCTATACTACTTAGTGGCAATGTCTTCAATTCTGAAGATTAAGGATGAGTGTGTGTTAAGGAGTGTGTGAGTGTGTTTCTATGGTGACGTGGGAAGAGGTTAGCGATTTTTGTTGTGAATGATGGAAGATAAGCAGCATTGTCATCAGCGGTTATAGGTAGGACAGACGACTCCAGAACGCCAGAGTGAAAAGTGAGTTAGATTTTGTTCAGAATACCATTTTCTATATTTACTAAAATCTACTACAATTATTTCATTTTATCTCAAGATGAATTCGTCTACATAGATGTTGTAATAAAAGTTTTTAGTTTTGTTCAAAAAGAACTTATTCAAGTCATATCAAGTTTTATAATTAAAAATATAATATGCCTACTGTGGTTTAGTTTCTACCAGAAGTTTGGTTCTACAAGTCAATGACCATCAACAACCGTGTGATATGGCTACACAAACCAAGTTGCCACAAATAATACTAATAAGTAATGAAATGACATGATAGCAAGTACCTTTCACTGATGGACCCACCAGGGGTCTTGACTAGATTGGACACTGGCGCTGCTGCCTCTGCTTCTCTCATCTCTCCAGTAGTGATTGGCTGGGTTTTATTTCTACCCTCATACTTGTATTTCCTTCTTGTCTGCTCGGTAGTTGTGGCAGAGGTGTCAGGTAGTTCTGGTGGCTGAGTTTTATATCTGAAAGTAAAAAAAACAAAAAAAAAACAATGAGATTCAGGTGTGGAAACCACAAAAGGGATATGAAAAAGTGGACCTTACAAAGTGGACAACACAAAATGAACATCATAAAAAGGACATTACAAAGCTGGCATCATAAAGTGGGCATCAAAAAATAGGCATCATAAAGTGGACATCATAAAATGGGCATCATAAAATGGCCATCCTTAAGTGGACATCATAAAATGGGCATTTTAAAGTAAACAACACAAAGTGGGCATCACACAGTAGACAACATTGCACAAAGTGGACATCTTATGGTGGGCTTCATAAAAAGGACATTACAAAAGTGGGCATCATAAAGTGGACAGCACAGAGTGGGCATCGCAAAGCAATAGATAAAGATTAAAGAAAAATTTGATCATGTGGCCAACGACCAACCGCCTTAACTTTTCCCCAACTAATGTCAGGTACCCATTACAGCTGGGTGGACTCAAGACGCGCCCATAGATCCCGAAATTAAAAATCCCAGTCTCACCAGGATTCAAACCCGTGACCCCTGGCTAGGAAGCCAAGTGCTTTACCGCTCAGCCAACTGTGAAGATACCCAAATTGTTATGATGATATAGCAACCATCTTGATGTCACACTGATGCCCAGGACACGGTGGTGGTATTGTTACCACCTTACAATGAAGCCATGCTGCTTCTCTGATGCCAAGATGGTATGTTATTACGAGACTAAAACAGCCAGGTCTATATATTCCATGATGGTATGATGTTGAAAGGATGAACATAAACACTATAAAGAATCTACATTGAGGTTGTGTAGCTATTAAAGGACCAGACCCACCCATAGTACAAGAACATTGACAGCTTCTAGTAGAACGAGGCTAATCCAAAATGACGTCATTGCTTTGTGTGCATGTGTGTGTCAAGGCGTGCATTTGTACCTTGTATAAATTAAGCAGTTTTAAATTAAAAAACAAAGAAAAGGCTGAACAAAGACATGACTGTGTAGCGTCACTATCAACAGAAATGAAGTGCGTGTTTTTTTTTATTCATTCGTGTCACTTTGTATTAACAATTCTTTGCCTCTGACATTATTGTTATAGTGGTTTTTTTTAATCTGACACCACGCATGTGTTTAGCTAAACAGTGCGCCCCTACAGTGTCAACGCCGCACCAGTTATTATGTTATGCACAGACTCGCACATAGTTAAACACAAATGTCATTTCGCACGCACATGTTTTCTCTATCTCAGCGGCAAAACATTTTTTCTTAAATGGACATTTACATCTAGATCTAGAAGGTCTTTCACAAAATTATCGTAACGAATGGAATATATATGAGTATGTAGCCAGTGGCGTAGCTAGGAATTTACCATCATTTGAAGGTCCGGGGGCTTGACCTCTTTGGGGGGCCTGCTTTTTGCGTAATATTAAATGTTTAAAAAAAAAATTCAAACTCTCATTTGGGGGCCTTCCTCAAGTGGTGGCCCGGGGGATTTTAAAATTCTCCCCCTCCCCCCCCCCCCCACCCTAGCTACGCCACTATGTGTAGCTCTTAACCAGGGGACGAACTACCTGGTAGTGGCGAAACGAGGTTGCTAGATCTGTCACCCCAATTTCCCAATAGTGAGCGTAATCCATATTTACATAAGGACAGTCACGAGCAAGCAAATACAAAACTTACATATGAAGTAAACGAAATGTTGCGACAGAAATAAATAATATTGTATGGAATGTTTTGAGTACCCATTAGTCGCCCCTTACTTACGCTCCGGCGCCCGGGGGGGGGGGGGGGGGGGGGGGGCGGCAGCATCTTTCAGCCCACCTCTCGGTACGCCACTGTAGCCGGAGTAGGGGTGGGAGCTTCCCTTTACCACGAGGTATCGAATCGAATTTTTGGGAACTGTAATTTTATTAAAGTAGCCTATTATTTTATAATTAAGTAACAGTTGGTTCCCGCGACCTCCATTCCAAACCTCCACAATTTTTAGGTAATGTGTAAGCTAATGAAGGTCCTAAAGAGGAGTGAACTGTGTATATGCGTATCCGTTACCTTAATTCTGTGAACAGCAAACACAAGAATTTTCGCAATCCAATGCATAAATTAATGTGACGCACCTCAAACCTAGCTTCAAATAGTTCAGTCCGCTAGCATTACTCTTGATTTTACACTTAGTGGTTCTTCAGTCTCACATTTGAGAATCATTGGTTTCAAATGGGGAAAAAAACGTTGAGCTTGGGCTATTATGAGAACCAGGAAATGACGTCATTAATCTGATCCTCGGCGGAGATAAGGGTACACATTGACATGACATTATGCAGTTTACTTTTATTAGAGGGTGACTCGTTGTGCGACACAAATACACGGGCAACGTTCCAAGTTCCTACATAGGACAGTGATTACCAATACAAGTGAAAGGTTTGAAACTTCTAAGCATGAAGCCAGACAATAGACGAGCGTGTGAGGGTGACATTGTTCAAGTGACACTGATACGCATTACTACAAAACTTATACCAACTCACTCTGTCTGTCTGTTACAAATTTTAAACACCTTATCTCTCCCATTTTATATTCTCGGATCAAGTAGATACTTAGCACAATTATACATTGTACCTATAAAAAAATGTAATCAATAAAAAAAACAACAACAATTAGTTACTTTAATAGTGGTAATCCAGTTTCGTATGTTAATTACCAAAAGGAAAAAAACTTTTAAAGTATTGAGAGGTTGTAATTGTGGAGTTGTTTTTTAATTTTGCTTGTTCTTGTTTTAAATTAATACCTTGGACTACGTCTTATAAAACAAATATTCACATTCAACTTAAGAAACACCATACGTAAATTACTAAATTCTTAGACACTTCAAGACAGAAGACTAAGAAAGAAAGTGGTAACTATATGTGAAAACACTGAACCATAAATAAAACATAACAACAACACAACCTAATAGAATAATACGAAAGACACAAAGATAAAGGCACATTTCTTATTCCACATGCTAAGACAAATTCGTACAAGTGCTCCTTCTTCCCAACTGCTATTAGCGCAAAGGAAAAAAAACAAATGACTTGCTAGAATGTAACATGTACGTCCAGGTTAACACAAGAATAGGTAGTACGTAGGTCTAATAATCTCATGATCATTATAATCATATTTTTTTTTAAAGGTACATCTGTAAAGAAATAAGATACGAGTCAAGAAAGATAAGAGAGGAAAGGATATGCGTCCGATATAAGAGAAGGAGAAAACAAAAGTAAGATAAACAGATGGAATGTTAGAGCGAGAAAGATTTAGGGCTACATTTACGTATTTGAGATTAGCGAGAAAGATTAAGGGCTACATTTACGTATTTGAGATTAGCGAGAAAGATTAAGGGCTACATTTACGTATTTGAGATTAGCGAGAAAGATTAAGGGCTACATTTACGTATTTGAGATTAGCGAGAAAGATCAAGGGCTACATTTACGCATTTGAGATTAGCAAAAAGATTAAGGGATTGCCTACATGATATACAAGAGACATATTTTATACAAGAAGCGCATTACATACAAGAAATACATTATCCCCAGCTTGTGTTCCCAAATATTCATAGAGCTATCGATTGTCCTTACCGCCACCAGGCCATGTCCAGGATAACGTGACACTGACTACTAATAACCCAACATTAAGTCCCTCTTAAGTTTAGTCCTCAAACCTCATCCATAACAAGTTTTTTGGATAATCTTTTAAGTATTTCCCGGAAGGATTTTGCCCCCCCCCCCTTTTTTTTTCTTCTTTCCTCCAAATACCGCCCCCCCCCCTTTTTTTTTCTTCTTCCGAATTTCCCTCTCTTAACACCAACTGATCATTTCCTTCTTATTCCAAATAATAATAATAATAAAGGCTTAGAAAACCTTTTAAAGGCTTTTTTTTAAAAAAACTCTACATGGTGGTTTTATAGCGTCTTCATTTTAAGTGAACCACTTTGGTCTCGGGTCTAATGACACAGCCATATTAACAAGATGTGGGCACTATTTTATTCAGCGTAGTAATACATTCGTGTCACACTTTTACTTTACATCGTTTCCAAATTAGTCCCCGTCTGGTGTGTGTGGGGTGCAATCCAGGGAGGGGGTGTACATTTATTTACATAAAAATAATGGTAGTCCTAGTGAGAACCGGGGAGGGGGGGGTATCAGGGAAAGTCTTTAAAGAGCAGAGGGGATACTACAGATAGGTTTTGAACGTGGATCATCCGCATCTATTATCTGGCGTTACTATTTAAGTATGCCTCAACCATAATCTTCCAGGGAACAGTGAATAATATCACACAGTAGCAAACCCAATCCCTCCGCAGATACAACAGAAAGTCAACAGTTAATGTATTGGTCCTAGAGACTCGATAAGTTGAGAGCCCTTGCTGAGTGCATAACAAACAATGCAAGCTTTCAACAAATTATAACAAACACCTGTGCTTCTACAGACCTACGAGATATTGAAGCTATACTTGAGGCCATACTATATGTAATAAAGAAAGAGAGAGAGGGAAATAAGAGAAGAGACAGACAGGGAAAAAAGAAAAAAAGAGAAAAGAGGGGGGGCGGGGAAGAGGGAGAAAGAAATACTAAAACAAGACAAAATGAGCTATATCTAGATTTATGTTGAGTTTACATTTATTGACTACTAAAAATATTAACGTACTAGAGAGAGAGAGAGAGACAAAGAGAGAGAGAGAGAAGAATTAGGATGAGAAAAGAGGGGAAAACAAAGGAAGATTAATACAATTGTTGTCTCTAATTCTATATAAACAATAGACAATATATTTTAGTACACAAGATCAAAAAAAAAATATATCGTAGATATTAGAGCTAGATCTAAGTTTAACGAACTAAGATCTAAATCACTGGCACTCTGTGTAGGCCTAGATCTACATTTGTAAGACAGAAATAAATAAATCAAGCGTTTTACCTTCAAAACTTGTTTTTAAACTTGAATGTTCAATCGATTTACTACAGCCGCGTGTTTGTTGTCAGATTTATTTGTCCGGCACGCGAAGCATAAAACAATACGATATGTGCTGTGTGTGTGTGTGTCGCGCAGTGTGCATGTGTTGCTCGCTCAAGTCGTGAGTGGACGATCAACGCGCGCCGGCGAAGAATACTTTGACCTAATTAAAACTCGTGCACACACCGCTAGAAATGACACAAATATGGCCGTAGCAACTTCTATAAGCTTGGAAAATTGCATTAGTTTATTGCTATGTTTTATAAACCAGCTTTTTTTTCCCTCGAGAAATCATGTGATAAAAAGTCCAAAAACTTTTTTTTGGGAGGGGGGGGGGGGGGGTATAGCGAATACAGGAGAGATGGTTATCTGAAAAACCAAGAATTCTTAAATGGAGGCTTTTGTTGCCATTTACAATAAGATTAACCATCCCACCACCAGGAGAAGCATAGAGAGAGAGAGAGAGAGAGAGAGAGAAGCGAAAAGAGAAGGGGGAGAAAGAGAGAGAGAGGGCGAAAGTGGGGAATAAAAAGATTGAGAGAGTTGAATCCAAAGCTGTCATTGATACTGCTATTGTCACTACCTACGGATTTAACTGTGAGAAGAAAGAACAGTGTTTTAACATAAGCATTTCATGCATTTCACTGGATCTAGAAATGCAAGATACATGTTTCAAATGTATAGTCCTGGGATACAATCGTACTTTTTTTTCTTCTTAAAACCAGTAAACATCAAACGTTGAACAGACTGTTAGTTTTTAATGCTTTGAGAGAAGAAAATAACACACTACAAGAGATTAAAGAGGTGAAACAAGGCCCATAACTCTGCTTTAAGCAAGTCACGAGCTCTCTTTAGAGGGAGTTAAGCACAGAGGGTTTACCGCCTAAAAACACACGCGGACCATCAAACAAAACGAAAGGGTATTTTGTTGTTTTATGCATTCAGCTTTGATTCTTTTGGTCGGGTAGTTTTATTGGGCCCAACAACAAAAACTAATGAGTGATTTCACTGAGTCTCTTTAAATGATACAACAGAGGGCATACGAAGAAGCACTGCCTTGATTAATTTGCTCAATGAGATTGTTCCGTACTTCTTCCATGTCACGTGGTAGTGTTGTTTACATTAATGGCTTCGTTGATTTCATTGTAACTTGAATATGAAAATAGTTTAGACCAAGACAAATTTTAGGATTAAAAAGTTGGTTACAATAATTCAGTGATCTATTCTTTCTAGATTCAAAAGATCTAGGCCAGTACTAGATCTAGATCTACATCTTATCATAGGAAGACATTGCCATTGTTGTAAAGTAGGTCAGAGATTCGGAACTACCTCAATCCCTGCTTACTTCTATTGAGGGGAAATGCATGCTTAAATTTAAAAGCAAACTATAAGTTTAGAGGCAAATGTGTGTTTAGATGGAGGAACAAAAGTTAACATTTATAGGCAGACGCATGTTGAATTCAAAGGAGCCCGAACAGACCAAAAGTTCAGAAAGTTGGCCAGCTCGTTAAACTTAAGCTTGCCTTTTATCTTTCTCAGGAAGACAATTTCATAATAACACAACGTCCACGCGATCAAATTCTTTAACAAGAATCTTCGTGCCTAATGTCTTTTCAAAAACGTGAGTTTCAAAATAATAAGTTGAAAAGTGGTCGAAAAAAAAGACACGCAACAAATGACATTATATATACATATTTTGTCTCAAAATGATGAGATTTCTCGCGTGCAAGGTGGCAGAGACTTTATGCAGTCAGGGCGTGGGAGCATGTACATAACATAGAAGATGCCTGAAGATGCCTGGAAATGCCTGGAAAAAAAAGAAGACCAAACTATTTATGTAATTAATCAAAATCCCACCACCAGCTTTTTCCCGCCACGTTTCACGTTCTCTAGGAACTCCACTTCTGGAAACCACTGCACGTGCATGACCGAGTCGAGAGAGAATTTCTTTGATTAGCACACGCACAAACGTGATGCGGACATTTGGAGTAGCCGGTGCTAGATTGAACATGAAACTAACCGAAGCAAAACTGAGTTTTTTATTGTTTTTTTTTTGGGGGGGGGGGGGGTGGGCGACAAATCTTATATCTTTGTATACCGACTGTTCAATAATTCCTTACGCTGAGAAATGTAACCATTCAGTATTTGATTGCTCCGAAAAACAATTTTTTTTACAGATGAGTATCCTTTACAGAAGAAATTGCTTTACAGAAGAGAATGGTCTGCAAAACAGAATAATCATTAGCACGATCTATTATCAAAATGTGAACTCTAACATTTTTTTGATTTTTTCACAAGTTGATGCACCCCAAATATAATATGCGTACTTTTCTCTCAATAAAATCCCAAGAAAAACACAACAGACACGTCAAAACCTTTCAATGCTATTTTTAGAGCAAAAATGAAAAAAAAAATATTTCCCCAAATCTAAAATGAAAACATAAAATATTATGGCGTTCGAAATAAATTTCAAATCAATTTCTCTCTTTTGTTGAAATGCACATTGTCATTCCATCACTTTTGGAAATGACTGATACACGAACATGCTTTGAACAAAGCTAATCAATCAAATATTGCCCATGATAGCCTTCCTTTGACCCTTACTTCTTAAAGCTAGTTTGGGCTCTGTGATAAATCAGATGACAGTTACTACCCAATTAACCCAGCAGATGGTAAAAAGATGGAAGAGGTGGGGAGGAGAAGGACGGCGGAGAAGCTGCCGTTTGATTGGCTAAATTATAGGGCAATCGATAGGCTGTGTTCAATTAAGTAGCTACAGGACTGGATGTTGGCCTTTTTATCTGACATATGTACTACTGCAAGATTCAAAGAGAGGCGGGGGTGGGGGAAACGACAGGTTCAAAGTTCAAATGAATGTCATCTTCATAAGGAGAACAACAAATGTTTTATAACCGCAAATAACGTGCTGTCTGTATTGAAACAAGCAAACAGAACTTTGAGACATTTAAAACAAGCAAACAGAACTTCCAGACATTAAAACACGCAAACAGAACTTCGAGACAGTAAAACAAATAAAATATACTTTTTAAAACAAAGTTTATCTAAGGAGAAGAATCGCAAAATCACTGTCATGTCTCTTAATACTGCAAGTTTAAACTCAATTTTTCTATATAAAACAAAATTGATTAACTACCACTAATTGATTAACCAATTCGTTCGTTTTTCGATCAATTCACGTATTGTTATTGACTTGAAATGAATACTTGTGGTGTCAAGTTTCAACTTGACCCAAGAATGGGAAGTGGGAGAAATAAACGTGTACACCATTTGTACCAGGCTGACGGATGGAGTAAGTTAATAAAAACCTTATTTTTAAAAGCAGTGCTCCTACACTTGTAAGCAAACACTGTGCGGAACAGCTGTCACGTCGTTTTCATATCTTTCATTAGACATGCGAGTCGAGTGTAGAACTGGGCCTAACATTTAAAGGAGTCCACAAAAAAATCCTACTGGTCCCAAGAACAATATTGATTTCGGGGAAAACTGCAATTGATACTAATGATATATATACACGAGTGGGGCTTAACCTTTCCAGCATTGGGGCCTAGATAAATGTCCTAAACATGTGTTATTGGCTCCATTACCTCAACATATCATTGAGACCAATGGAGCACATCCTCTGCGGCTTCAAGATACACAGTAGTAGAGGTTTCGAAAGGCTTAATATCATGTCAGCACGGGCCGGATATGGTCCGAGGGACATAGTTTAGGCACCGCTGAACTGCACCGTATCACACTTGGAAGATTTTATTATAAGGAAATCGTCAGAAAACGAAACAAAAGATAATTTGACGACTATGGAAGGAAGTGTTGAGTAATTCGGTACATCCACTAATTTTGCATACAGATAAAGAGCACCCAGGATTCAATGCTGCTCTTGCCAGAAAACTTTATCTTATCTTCTTATAAAATACAGACGTTGCTTAAAAGAAAAGATGATGATTACGTCCTACGCGTGTCGCGAGGTCAATCTAGTCACTTTAATTAATGACTTGAACTCTGCTAAGTCGTTAGTTTTCCTGGCTGATTTAGGCAACCCATTCCATGCTCTAATAGCACACGGGAAGAAGGAGTATTTGTACAAATTTGTCCCAGCGTATGGAAGCATATGAGCTACTTTTGTAGTCCTCTACATAAAGCATGCAGTTAAAGAAATATTCGTTTTCAACCTCATCATCTTGCTCTATATACTAAATGTTCAATTGGGTTTTCATGTCTGTATTAAGGCCAATTAAGTGGCATGGTGGTTGAGTGGTAAAGCGCTTGATTTCCAAATCCAGTAGGTCTCGGGTTCGAATCTTCGTGAAAAATGGAGAACGCTCCCGAGTCTAATGGATGCCTGATGCTGGTAAAGTCAAGGTGATTGATCGTTGTCCTGGCCAAGAGACATCCTCGTTAACCGTCGGCCATAGAAGTAGATGAACTTTACATCGCAATATTTGAAAGTGGGTACCCCTAGTCTACATCGCTTAACTGTTAGGCGCGAAATTCGACCTGAGACATTAACTAGAGGCTAAAAGGGGGGTATACATTTTACAGTATGCAGAGACGAGAATCAGTTTTCAGATCATGCGTGGTGCCCCAATTATCCAAAGACTATAATAATCCTCAGGGGTCGCAAAGACTTTTCTGCAAGCAACACTGACAGGAGAGGGGAAAAAAGAAGAAACAGACAAAGCGATGGTAAGACAACATCAAAGAGTCGACGGGACAATTATTGAAAAAGATTTTAGTCAAGGCGAAAGACAGAGAGGAATGGAGAGAGGCAGTTGACAGATCATGCAAGGTGAGCCAAAGGTCCAAGAATCTAATGAACATGTGAAGGTGGTATTAAATTATAAAACCGGACACACAAAGCAATTTTGAAGTAAGTTTTTAAAAATTTAACTAAAACTAAAGTGTCAAAAGTAAAGTAGGACACACACGCAGCGTGCCACGATCTACCTAGGTGTTCAGAAGAAAATGGCTTGCATATTTCTGTGAAGAAGACATTCATCTCGCGTGGTGGAATTAAAAGTTTTGAACTAAACAGACGTGTAAGGCTGTCAGCATAATAAAAGTGTTTTTTTAATGAGCACATCTATTGCAAGGTTCAAGATGCCATGAAAACCAAAAGCGACAAACAGTATACTAGTTCATTTGTACCCGGCATCACAATGGTCAGAAAATAGAACAATTTGAACAATGGTTAAATGACAAATTAATTAATAAAGCATAAATAATTTTTTAAAATTCGTCATTTAACAAAAGATTTTACACCTTTTCTTAGATACCCACATAATTAACTTATATCTCTTATGTGTCTCATCAGCACCTTGTTTAGACTAGTCATTCAATACAAAAAAAGTTAGTTACATATTTATAGTTTCTTTCCCTATGAATGAGCATCTCTAATAGTTTTTAAATGTGAACATTGTTACAGTGTTATTACAAGTGTAACATAATTACACGTAGGAAATAGTTTTATATAATAATGATAAATGTTAAAGACGGTCCTTTACAACGGATCAATGCCTACAATGAGGCGCCACATGTAGTTATGTCGATGCTAATAAAAGTTAAACCCACTTCTAGGGTACTGCCCTAGTCAGTCCTTTACTTGTTTTGGCGACAAAAGAGGGATTAACATCCATTCATATGTCATCAAGACACCATAGGACTGGACATTGACCAAGGCCAGTGGCTAAATAACATTTTGAACTCTAGCCGGCGTTTCTCATTCAACTTGACCACCTTGACCAAGTCAGCAGACAAACATGGTTTGAATTTTTTTCGTCCATGTGTAGCGTTTAGTTACCTGGCGTCCCCGTGTATTTGCGTTATCGATAACAAGTAATGCTAGGTGAATTCAGACAATTTTCGATACAGTTATCGTATCTTGTATTAAAATTGTGAGTCCTACTCGTGTTGTATTGGAGATTTTCACAATAGAAGTTACAGTAACCTGGTATTTGTTTAAACTCTGATTTTTAAGATCTCTTTTATTTTCTTTTAACAGAGAGATAGAAAAGGGAAGAGAAAACGATATAAAGTAATGTGGTGGCGATAATATGGAACCTTAAGAAAAACCGCAAGAATAGGAAGAGATGTGGAACTGGATATATTTGGAACTAAATAGACAAAATAAATCATTGTCAATGAAGCCATAATGAAAGATCAATTTTGCCAATTAATAAGAAACAAAAAAAAAAAAAAACAAACATTCCTCGCTTATGAAGCTAATGACATTTCGTGGCTGCAATTATTTCGCTCTTAATATCTAATAACTGAACATTTTTTCCCCGACCCAATTCCACGTCCCCACGAAGCAAAATTCCTTAACGAATAAATAAATCTACTCAGGCCTAAAGATGCAGACTTTGAATACGGTGTGCAAAATGTTCCTGAATGTCTGCTTATTTATTTATTAACTCGTTAATGAAGACAAACGGGAATATCCGCTGACGTAGGTATGTTCAAGAGAACAATTGTCTACACAAAATTTTATGTTAACAAGATAATATTTCGAAAATTTTTAACGATAAAAGCAAGAATTTTAACAATGTGGCCAATCAAGGAGTATTTTATTTTTCATAAAGAGATATGTAAACTGTCAAAATTTTTGGAACATCGTTTTAGAGCCAGTTTCGAGAACCGTGTCCAGGTTTTTCCAGATAACAATATTTTCCAATGAATAATTTGCAAAGAAGAATTCTAAAAAAAAAAAAAAACCCACTAAATTTAAGATTTTATTCTACAGTGCTGAAAAGTGCTTACAAATTATTGCTTGGTTTATTAAAACAATTCTCTCATCAATACTTCCGTATTCAATACACCGGATATGCAGTCTTTTTCGTTTTTTAAGTGTCTTCAATTATTAATTAACAGGCTTTAATGAAAAGTCACAATTACAGCAAGTAGGATTTCGGGCATGTCAGATCCAGGAGACACAACTATGTTAAGCACTTATAAGAGAATGTCTGTGAAATTAATTACTCTCTATAAATATGTTTCACAATCCACAATGTTTCTTAGTTATAGTAATTGAGAAGGCATGATTACTATGTAGACGAGTACAGAGCATGCGTTGATCAAGCAAAGCTTGGCGCGTGTAGCTGCAAATGACCGCGCGCCGCAGTGGTTCTCATTACAAGAGTTGCAGTGATGAGCACTTACCTGAGGTACTTTATAAGACTTTGAGAGTCCCAGCTGTGAACTTGTATGCGGCGTTCTTTTCTGTCCTTTCGCTCAGAGGCGTAACCCTCCTCCAGCCAACGGCGTCTCAGTAAGACGGAGGCCCCCACAAGAGGGCTGATTGGGCGAACTGTTCGTTGACTGGATTTGTCTTCGGTTCGCCAGCTCTCGCCTGATGGTGGACTAGACCCGGCTGTCGGGCCATCATTCTCCCGTGACCCATAGTCGGGGCGATGACGGGGGCGTATACTGGCTCCGGGGAGTTCATCATCGTCCTTTACTCGTGGTTCCATGATAAGGTCTGATCGTGGAGGAATTGAGCCTGGACATTCGGCGGCACTTCTGTTTTCGGAGAGTGAACACGAGCTGTGATCGGGGTCCGTCGTAGAGTCGCCTGCTCCATACGTCATTGCCGAGGCGCCATGCATGGCGGGAACATCTGCGTTGTTGTGTAAGCTTCTACTGTCGACATGGTAACAGTTCCGGTCAAAATCAGCCAATCCTTCAGAAGCAGACGACATTGTCTATTCGAAATTCGCATCTCACTTGCACATTGGGATTCACTTTTCAAAATAGTATCTCAAACATTTCATTGCGTGCAGATACCACAAGGCTATGTTTAAACTTTCCAGTCAGAGAAGGACCACACTAAAGGGATTTAAAAACTATTTCACAAATCTACTTCCGAATACAAAGATAAAATTAGCAAAGAAAATAAAAGGAAAACAATTTTGGGGTGGGGTGGAAATGTTTCTTTAAATATTAGAGAAAGAGAGAAAATAGCATATTTTGCTCCAGTCCAAATGTCTAGTGTGTCAAAGCCTCAATCCAAGTGTCCAGTGTGTCGGATCGAGACCAATCTTTATAGCAGGCCTGAACACAGACTTATGACGAGGAAACCTGTGGTCAGTTGAGACGAATAGCTCGTTGCTACGCCAGAGATCTGACGTCACGTAATGGGACGTGGAAACAAGCTATTGGTATTCACGTCAGAGGTCTGTGCTCAGGCCTACTATAACGATCGGCCTCGGTTGAATACTCAGTCTAATTGCATCAAATCCTCTGTCCAAGTGTCCAGTGTGTCAGTCGTGCCCCATTCTGAGCTCAATGTAAAAATATATGACTGACATATTTTCAACTGTTTCTTGTTTCAGAGGACAGCTTAGCGAGGACACAGGGAGCGTATGTCATTCCTTGTGTGTGCTGCTCTATACCATAACATTAATTTCCTCATTAGCGCGACCACACACTGACGTACTTAACACAATAGCGAGTCGTCGTTATGTGCTACACGCCGTAATGAATCGGAGTGTTTTGTTTTCGGTGTTTTTTCCGCTTTTATTGGCGGGCTTGGATAGAAGACGCGTTTTAATGATCTAATAGTGGTGTACAGAGAAATACCATGTTTTGTTTTGTTTAACTGGAGGAGGGCGATTAAAGTGTTGTTTTGACAAAAGGACATTTTATTACATCTTAAATACCCCAAACGTGAGACAAGTTAAGATATCTTTACTTTTAATCAAACGCAATATTTCTTTTTAATGCATATTATCAGTAATGTGAATCCGAACAGGTCATGGGGATTATGGGATTACGCCCCCCCTCCAACACACACACACACACACACCTCCTGCTTGAGTCACTGCCCGGGATTTCTCCCAACACCACGAGTTTTTATGTTTAATATGACCCTACTACCACACCAGCCCAACATACAGCGTACAGCCCCTGTACGGCAGTGCTGAACAACCGAAGAAAACAGTACACTATTTTTCCTTGGCACAATTTGTAAAAGAGCTCACAGCTCAACAGTAATAAAGCTGGCTAGAAGAAGAAGAATGTTTAATATGCTGGGATGCTGTTGCCTTCCACGTAGGTCCCACAGAGGTGATGGTACAGAGTACTATAGACAGTTGACACAAACACCCTTCGGAGCTGCAGGGAAGGAGAGTTAATAGAGTATCTACTGCCATGTTCGGTAAAGTATGGTTCTTTGAAAGTTGAGAGTATTAAGCTTGGGCTATGTTAAGTCCTGGTCTCTAGCTAATTAAGTTTTGCTTAGGTTAATTCACGTTTTCTTATTGTTTTTTCTACCAATGACTTACAAGGCTTTGTCCGAATGGGGAATATTTGTAGTTTATCGGAAATATCTGACTTAAAACTGCAAATGATGTAGCTCGATTTCTGTAAAAAATGTTTAGACTTATAAAAACGCAAACACGTTTTCTTTAAAGTAGATTGGAAACGCAACAAAGTCATTTATACAGTGTCTTATGCTGTTTTGCAGCTTCGCAGATTTTGTAGCACTTCCGTAAAGACATTTGATTGTTTACAGCACTTCAGCGCAACGTTTATAGAATGTTTGACCTTTCCATGAGTGAAAAGAATACATAGCGCTAAAATACAAATCTCCACAAATTCTCTTTAATCAGCACTAACCCTCTACTCAAAAGCAGTAACTAGGACAAAATAAGCAGATATCCAAGACAAAATGGAGCTGTAGTCGCGAGTGATAAGGAATTTTTGTTTTGTTGTTTTTATTGTTGACCTTTGGAGGAGATTTCTTCTTTTTAGATTTTGCTCAAATATTGGAAAGGAACTACGCGTCAGAAACCCCATTAGTTAATTAAAACATGTTGAGATTACTCCCCTAGAGCACGTGAAAGGAAGTGGGCAGTGAGGAAAGGAATTACGGGCTTCGTTGACCAATTGACCAGAAAAATATAAATATAAAATATTGCCCCTGTGTTAGTAGAGCGAGGGTGAGACTAAAGGATTTTGAGCTTTAATATAACAGTAGTTTTAGACATGTTCTACGACAAAATGAACTACGCATACCAAGAGTTGCGATGAAATGGAGGCCAATATGAGGAAAGCGCAAAAGGCACTTCCTAGTATAACTTGGCGCCACATTTTCATGGAGCACCTCAAAACAGTGGACACCAGGTGGGAGGAGGCTTCAGACATTGTCAGTGACAGATCGGGGCGGGAGGACCTAAGTATAAGTAATTAATTTAGTATTAAATATATCTAGGTATTTCTCCATACTATAGAACTCCACAGGATGGCACTGAAGGCAACAGAATTTCTATTACACACGAGAAATTAAAACACACAGCTGTCTCCTAAAATCACAACAAACATAGTGCCGGCGAAACGACCCGTGGGGTCTCGCAGATGACCTTGAATCTACAAAAATACGTTAATATCAATAAGGTCAATTAAACCACAACACAAGTAAGTATCCACACCATCAGCACAAAGCTATCCACCAAGTATACAAGAAACATCGACATTTCCACATCCAAATCCCGAAGCTGTTAGATGCCAGTGATTAACTAAAATTATGACGATCAAACGACACATGGACTCACGCTCAAGGCTCTCACGTACAAGTACAGACTGTTTTTTTTTTTTAAATCAGGAAACCATTATAACGTACCAGAGAAACAGGATAAACATAGGCGTGTCCGCTATAGAAAGTCTGAGGGGGTTACAGTAATGAGCTACAATTTAACTAATTATATATTTTTTTAAAATATGACAAGGTTTTCTGTATGTATATCCAAGCATTTCAAATGCTTTAAATTCTGCTTATAGGACAGCTAAGAAGAGTCTTGATCTTCGCCAAGTAACTAATTACTATAAAAGTACAGTGCTAGTGTGTCAGAATAATACTGAAGGGCACACTACAAGACACTGATATACTAGGATGTTAATTATATTTAGAAGTATTAATCTCGAAACAAGAAATTAAAGGACAGAAACTGGTGACGTGACTTTTTAAGGACTAGACATGGCAGTAGTTTAGGAGTTGGTGACCATTTTGCACCAGATGAGTAGGAAGGGTTTGTACTTTGTATACGAGGGGGTTGTGTCGGCATTGCTCAGGAAGTGACACACACACAGATATAGGAACACTTCTTATTTAATAAGCTTGTACTCATTCGTAGAAATGCTTTTTCATCCCTAGTTCCATTAGAGCATGGAAAGGGTTGCCTGAATCAGCCAGAAAAAAAAAGCAGTGACTTGTCGGAGTTCAACTCTTTAATTATCATGCATCCCTACAGAAACATAAGGATACACCTAAGACGTAATTTTCCTCCCCTTTGAAGTAATGTCTGTAATTTATAAGATAAGATAAGATGAACATGTTTTTGACGTTGATTAAACATCCAGGGGTTACCGAATTCAATGCAGCATTAACAACATACAGATCAACACAATATTGACCCCCCCCAGAAAAATGTGCATCAATCTACGCCCCCCCCCCCACACACACACACCAAACCCCAACAACTACTTACTTTTAATTTAACAAAATATATATTGACAATGTACTGTTTGAAGGAGTAGCCCCAAACACCCAGGGATGACACACCTCTGTCCAAACAGTAGTTCCTTCGAAAGAACACGTCATTCAGAGTCATTGTGTTTGAGCGAGAAGTTACTTTATGTGTAACACTTGACTCACAGGAAATGGCTGTCCGAGCCAGCGTGCACTTACAGATAGAACAAAGCCGTGATGTAGCATAGACAGTGTCAAACAAACCTAACCCTACTAGCCTAGTCCATGGCAGAATGGTAATGTTACGCACCCTTGTCTCCCAGCCAAAAAGAAACGGCTCAAAATTTAACAAGTCAACATAAATAATTTAGGATTACAATTGTTATTCTAAATATTTTCTTATTGTTTGACAAGTGTTTATATGTTATGTTAGTCTGGGATAAGAGGAGTACACACATCTTAGATAAATTAGTTGGGTCTACAATAATTAATATTTCAGATGTTTCAGTTTGGAAACGAGAGTAATTCGTCTGTTCAAATTTGAAATAAAAAAGCGGGTAGAACTGTGTTAGTGGAGACGTAAATGTCGTCTGCTGCAAGCAACATTTTCCAGTTGATATTGTTGCAGACGACTTTGAAATAAAAATACGTCTTGTAATTCTAAAATTTAATATATTTTTTTGTTTATGTTAAATTTTGAAATATAGATAGATAACGACCAAGGAAACTTAGCAGAAGTTTGTGTACCATAAGTAAAAAAAAAATTATTTCGCGTTATTCTTATCAGCACGGTGACCCCGTGGAAGGGGCACAGGACAAATGGGAAAATGTTCGACTACGACGACTAGATGACTTACGCATCTATAATTCTATATCGAATTATGCATATAATGTATACTTTGCATTAATTTTAATTGCAGACAAACCCATACCTTCCATATGACAAAATTTTTTAAAAAATTGTGTGTTTGTGTGGAGAAAAAAAAGGAAGGTGTGTGTTGAAAAAGGGCGGGGGAATAATATGTAAATAATAAGACGAGACATCGTGACCCTGTTCCACGCGATAGACAGCACCCAGTGGCCTGATGCAAGGAACACTATTTATTCTGTTCTTCGACTTAAAAGATTCTTGATTCGTTACGGTGTCATGGAAGTCTTTTTAAGTGGGAAGAAAGGGAGAGGTTAAGGAGGCCGTATCGCACCTTCAGGCTAGTAGTAAAAATGTTCTTTTAATAACTGTGAACCCAGAGTATGCCTACTTGACAAATTTAGAGCATAAAGTATTGCTTGACATGGTACTTTTAGTTCTAGTTGTTCAATAATGGAGTGATATCAACAAGACCTGTAGAAGCGAAAAGGAGGGGGGGGGGGGGTGTTATTTGATTGTTGAGGGAGAGGGGGGGTTCTTAACTAAAGAAAAGAGAACTTGGTAGATGCAAAGTACATGCAGGCCTACATTACTTCAAGGTAGCCTACAGTACACACCAAGGTTATCTACAGTACACATCAAATTAGCCTACAGTACACCAAAGTAGCCTACTGTACACCAAGGTAGCCTACAGTACACAACAAAGTAACCTACAGTACATCAATGCAGCCTACAGTACATCATGGTACCCTACATTACATAAAAGTAGCCTACAGTACATCAAGGCAACCTACATTAAACACCAAGGTGCCCTACAGTACACCAAGTTAGTCTACAGTACACCACGGTAGCATACAGTACATCAAGGTAGCCTACAGTACTTCAAGTAGCCACAATGAGCCCCTTCGCGACATAGATGCTAGGCCGATGTGCAAGATACAATTCTCCGCTTTAAATGACATCTACATCATAAAATATCTAGATGTATTTGCAGCTATACTTGTGGATGTCTGCTGACACCACGCCCACCGAAACACAAGTTGCCATCTTCTTTATATTTGTACAACTAATTACATATTGCAACAGTGGCAGAACCCATGATCCACATAGGTTACACAGTAGCAGTGGGCGCCACTGGGCTTATCGTAATCAGTGAAAAGACTTAACTGGATTATAGGCTCTTGCCAAATCGCAAGACAGATGTCAAAGTGGAATTAATATAAACCGTTATACTGTCATAGTCAATGATTCAGTACTTTCAACTACAACACATCACAGTTTGTACTGACAGAAAGTTAAATGCTAATTGTCTTTCCGAGGGTCACGAAACCAAGACATCATCGAGCTAAGCGATGTGTCGAGTGCAGATAGAGTTACCTACGCTTGTCTTGTGTTACACAGGGTAAGGGTTTACAATATATATATAACTGTAAGTGTAGTCAGTGTAGATCAAGAAATGTGGATTCCAGTACGGCAAACTATAGGATGTATAGGCCAACGTTTTCGAAACATGTCAAAGGTTTTACTAATTGATGAAGTTGAAACTATAAAGAGATGAATATATATCTAGATTCTCCGATTATTAACAAAGTATAGTTTGGCGCTAATTAATTAATTAAAACCAATAATTGAGATTGTCCTGAAAAGTAAAAAAAAAAATGTAAATGTTTTACATGTTTCAGATGTTCCTTCAGAGTTGAAGATAATTTACTTCCTAGTCCAAACCTCCAGCAGGACGACGAGAGATGGGAGCGGGCAGGGTTTGAGCCCGAGACCATCGATAAATCCGAACGACAGTCCAGCGCTCAAACCGCACGACCAGGCAGCCATCAGATTCAGATTCCCACTATAAACTAACTGAAAACTAAGCACGGCGCGAGATGTAAACACAACAACCACATTGAGTTATGAACATCTGGAGTAATAAAAATGAATAATATGCAATGTTAGTTGAGTCTAGTTGAGAGACCATACAATACTTTCCAATTCGGTTGCCTCGGTGATTTGACGCCTATGAACGAAACTTTTCAATAATAATACGAATAGATTATGGACATCTGGATTAGTTAATAATGCAGACTGCCCTATGTCACTTAAGTGTTATGAGTATGTGCCTGTTTATTGTCAGATATCATTTCTTTGTACAGAAATGACAGTGCAATAACATTAAGAATATTATCATAAGAATAATATCAGGTTTAAACGGGGCATTTTTTTTTTTTTACATAACATTTATGTTTAGCTAGTTTAATAAAGGTAACATTTAGTTCGCCTTACCATTAGGAGTTTAATAATCCAAGAACACCTGGACTGCTACACACACACTTTTCGTGCCGATTGAACACAGCAAGGGGCTACACTATTTGATCAACTCGTAAACTTTCTTTTTTTTAATTGGAATGGTGGTCCAAGTGTAACTTTTATGAAATCTTTGACGAACACAGAATGTCGCCTGCGATGTTTTGAGTGTGTGTACGACTCGCCCTATCACCTGGTCGGGTCGAAGTAGTACGGGCGAAAACAGAAAAGGAGGAGGGGATATCGAAGACTGGTCTTGCAGTGTGTAAGGACAGGCCAGATAGCGAAACAAACCTGCCGCTGTCTGCTAAAGTGGGACAAGGTTAAGGTAACCGGTTGTCCCGTTAGCGCAGGTGGGTGGCTTGAAATAAAAACGAATGGACATTCAACGATGGCGGGGGCTCGGTTCAGATAATCTCCCGCTTCCCCCCCCCCCCCCCCCCCACTCTTCTTACTTGATCTTGACTACACTGGAGATCTCTTTACCTTTAAAGACGCCAACAGCACTTGTCGCTGTGCTGTTGTCGCCGTTAAAGCGACCGATGATGCGAGACGTAGATACAGAACCAACCAATGGTGCTTAATATAGCGTATTTTGTCTAGTTAAAGCAGCCACCTTATCGCATTATCGATATCATCCATACTATTCAAAAAAATTAAAATACAAATCAAATACAAAAACATAATCTAATAAAATACTCAGAAAGACACAAAGATAAAGGCACATTCCTCGTTCCATATGCTAGGACAAATTTGTACGAATGCTCCTTCTTCTCTAGCGCTATTAGAGCTTGGAATTGGTTGCCTATGCATGACTAAATGCATGACGCGTAGGACGTAATCATCTACTTTTTTGAAGTAGCGTAAGAAAGTGAGTTTATATCCATCAGACATGCCCCCTTTCAGAAACATACAAGAGGCACACACATTATTAACACTTGAGATAAACTAATTACTTAAAGACAATATAGCCTACAGCCATAGAATTCATTGCCATTGAACGAGACTGCAACAGAGAAAGAAAAATTAACAGGGAGTATCCATCGAAGCATGACCAGGCTGCTGTTGGCTTATGGACACCTGGCTAATCAAAGTTTGAACCGGTTGTCCATCTTGCATACTCCACCTGTACAGAAGGATTCGCACCTTGCTCAGCGCTGACCTTAACATCTTAAAATGCTATATATTATAAATACTAATTACTATTCTTTTACACAGCTCGAAAAATAACCAGCGTGAGTATACATGTACGAAATCAGTAGCTAAATGTACGAAATCAGTAGCTAAATGTACGAAATCAGTAGCTAAATGTACGAAATCAGTAGCTAAATGTACGAAATCAGTATCTAAATGCAGACTTCACTGACATCTTAAAACGTCAAGCAGTAGTTACACATTTTACTTAGGCATTAGATCTAGTTTGACGATCGGTGGCGATTAGCTTCCGAACTGGGGGGTCCCGAGATCGAATCCTGCTGAAAACTGGGATTTTTTAATTTCGAGCTTAATGGGGGGCCTGACATTCGTTGAGAAAAGTAAAGGCGATTGTGCTGGCCACATGACACCATCGTTAACCATGGGTCACAAAAAAAACAGATGACCTTTACATCATCTGGCCAATAGATTGCAAGGTCTGAAAGGGGGAACTTTTAGATCTTGATATATCAAGTAAGTTACCAACATTTAGTGGATTTAAAACTGAAACATTTAATCCAGAGCTGGTAAACTGTTACCTACGGACAGCATTTTTGTAAAAATATTAATTCTCAAGGAAGAATATGTTTCCCACAATTTGTTTCAATCTAATAGTAGGCCTAGAGATTTAATTGTTAGTGATTTTACACACCGGAGTCTCAAGTGAGACCTATAACGTCTCGGCTCAAGGCGCGTTGAAAACAGGTTACGAAATAGAAAAAGATATATGCATGTATAAGATAGTTCTGTGTTATTATAAGCAACATAAAACTCAATGGTAAAGAATATGAAAAGGGGAGTTTGTTTCACGCAAACTCGAAGGCAGCCTCCGTGTGTCCGTTTTTTAGTAACCAATTCAGGTCATAGGGTTGATCTTTATATTTTAATAAGACTAGCATTTCAGTAGCCCTTAACGTTTTTTTTTAAATCAGATAAGAAGACTTCTTCAGTGACGTATATTCCTGCAGTACGAAATATCTGTCCCACAGTCTTAAGAGTTGACAAGAACGTATTGTTTAATTGTTGTTGTTTGTTAAGTGTATCAGATATGTTTCGTTGTTCTTTGAACCTTTCAACAATGCATCAAGTTTGCTTTGATGTCGCCTGCCTGAATATGATCGGCTGTTTTTTTTATGTATATTTCTATGCGTTTGTTTGTTAGAAAGACCTAATAGTACTATTGTGTCTGCTATGTTACACGAAGTACCAAAGGAAACCTGTGTAAATGTAAGTGCAGACAATGTGAATACTCTTTTGTTTTGAAAATGAATAACACATCTTTGGACTATTAGTAGAAGCTGATATACCTTACACTATATTTCTAGCTTTTCTCTAAACATATTGGTTATTTTAACCAACAAAAAAAAAGACTATATATAATTGTTACAAAATAAAAAATTATTTTCTCTTGTTTCGCTTTGCAAACTGTTCACAGTAAACATATTATATAAGACTTTTAAGTCTTAAAATAGTGTATGTATAAAAAATAAATGACTTTCATATTTACTTCTAAAAACAAAAGGGTTCGCATTCAGGGAAGCCTACGTGGATGTTACACAACTGTTAGCAAGCTGCAGATTATAACTGCTATGAAGTGTGTGAGTGTCCAATGTTTGAGGGGATTTTGAAGAAAAGGAGTGTTTCTTTTTAATTTTGAGAGAGAGCACTCATTTAACGTTAGTCTTGTAGAATAATGCAAGTTAAGCTGCAGTGTCGTAAGCTGTGATAAGTAGGCCTATCCCAGATGACCGCAGGATGCCAGTGTGTAAAGACGTGTTTTGATAGTGGGTTACAGTTAGTTAAAATATAAGTTTATTTCGTTTCATCTCAAGTTAAATTTGTCTATATTGCAAAGTAAAAAATTAAAGTTTTTTTATTTTTAGACGGATGAACAGACTACACTAAAAAAAAAAAGCTAATAGTGGCATTTTCATTGGTAGGGACTGCTAAAAAAATGGTATCCTCTTTATAAAACAAAATAAATCTACATATGAATATAAAAAGTAGAGCAAGCGCTTGACATTGTGGTAGATCTTGGGAAGGGGTGGTAAACAGGGTCTAGACATAGGAGAAACTATTTGTCCATATAAGGAAGAAGTAGTAGATAAATCATGAGGAAAGGGGGTGAGTGAATGAGTGAGAAAAAGGGAGAGAGAGAGAGAAACAGAGAGAGAGAGAGAAACAGAGAGAGAGAGAGAAACAGAGAGAGAGAGAGAGAGAAACAGAGAGAGAGAGAGAAACAGAGAGAGAGAGAAACAGAGAGAGAGAGAAACAGAGAGAGAGAGAGAAACAGAGAGAGAGAGAGAAACAGAGAGAGAGAGAGAAACAGAGAGAGAGAGAGAGAAACAGAGAGAGAGAGAGAAACAGAGAGAGAGAGAGAAACAGAGAGAGAGAGAGAAACAGAGAGAGAGAGAGAAACAGAGAGAGAGAGAGAAACAGAGAGAGAGAGAAACAGAGAGAGAGAGAGAGAAACAGAGAGAGAGAGAGAAACAGAGAGAGAGAGAATGATGGAGACGAAAGGAAATATCAGAATAAGAAGAAATGGGTAAAGGAGAGAGTTGGAGAGAGGGGTGAAAGAGAATGTATGGAAAAAGACTTCTTACCTTTCACTGTTAGTGTCTCTATTGATCCTCGACTTCTTTTTCAGCCTCTTCTGAGGCTCGTCCAGAAGCTCCCCAGCACTGCTTTCTCCTTCCCCTTCAGAGGCGCTTGTGCAGAGTCTGGCATCAGTGTCTTCTGGGACCTTGAGAGTATCCTTCTCACCAGTTGCCTGCTCTGAAAGGGAGTCTTGAACCGGCGCCTTTAACGATATGGTCTTCACTTCATCTTCTTTCTCCAAGGAGCTTCGGCCAGTGCTCTGGGGTGGGGATGATGCACCAGAAGATTTTGATGTGGACGTTTTAGAAGATGATCCCTGATATCCCGTTCCTGAGATCAAAAGGGTAAGGTCAACGTGGATATGCGAGTTGGCGTCATCTAAAATGTCTTCAGCTTTTGATGCATGGGGCTTGTGCAAGGCACTTTTAAGTTCTGGTGTTGATGCCGACTCCTCAGCGTGACCTTCTTCACCCTCAGAAGTCTGCCCTCTGTGCCTAAGAGCACTTTTCAGGGCTCCTGAGCCTGTGGCCAAGGAATCAGAATCACTGCTTCCTCTTCTCATGGCACTGGTGAGGTGAGGGACATTCTCATGGGAAGGCGTCTTGAGAATGCTCCTGATTTCATGATCACCAGGTTGAGGTGATGGTTCTCGTTTGAGAATACTGTAAGGCTGTGAGTTTGACCTTGACCTAGATTTAAGGTGACTGTCCTCCTCATCGCTTTCATCGTGTTTGAGGATGCTCTTGAGATCCTCATTAGAGTCTATGGAGGGAATGTCCTCGGATTTCGCCTTTTTGAGAATTCCCCTAGGCTCAGAGGAGGAGGTGTGATTGTCCCATGGGCTTTTCAGAATGCTGTGAACCTCAGGTTCGGACGGCACTTTGACTGGCTCTGATCGTAAAATGCTTTTGATCTCATGAAGCTCTTTGGTGGATGCACTTTTATCTTTCATGATACCTGCAACAAAATCCCCACAAGAATGCATAAGTGCTTTTTTATTTACATTTCTATTGGGTATTTCAACAAGTTAAAGTAAGTCAAGTTCCCCTTTCAGACCCTTAGGTCTTTAGGGCAGCTAATGTTAAGGTCATCAGTTTCTTAGGCCAACAACTAACTGCCGCTAGTTTCCCCAACTTAAGTCAGATACCCATTTGAGTTTGGTGGACTCAGGGGCGCCCTGAAAATTCCGAAATTTAAAATCCGAGTCTTCACTAAGATTCGAATCCAGGACCTCCAGGTTTGGAAACCAATAGATTGACCACACTCAGCCACCGCGCCCCCTAGTTTAACAAAGCTATTGCATAAAAATGTAGATATTTCTTTTTTCAGTTGACTAAGAACAGTATTCTTAAGAGGATATAGTATGCTAAGTGTTGTGCACATCCAAACACAGTAGCATCGCTAATAGACTTTGCACTGTTTTCCTGTTTCTATTTAAGAAATGTATTCTCTTCTTTGGCCTTGTAACTGTAACCTGTGTTTTGGCAACTTTGTGGACATTTACCCACGCCACTGTTTCCCATTTTGGGTAAGTTTATATATTTATATACAACCTAAGAGGGTTGTTCTTGTGGCTGCGCTGTTTGATTTGCAGTTATTTCTTCAATATTCTTTTAATACAGCGGCGAGGGTTAGGGTGATTAGTCTGTATTAATTCAGGGGACCAGCTTGGGCCTGTTTTAGAGCCAGCTGAGAGACTTCATCTAGATCAAGTTGTGACTGTATCGCTCACTGTGAAGCCAAGAGAGTTGCCTAATGATGATGTGCATGTTATCTAAGGTGCACGGGATAAGTCAGTGAAGTATCTAGAAATTTGAGATCAACTGGGGGCCAGGGGCCTGACCTCTTTGGGGGCCCCTGCATTTTGTGTAATATTTAATTCTTAATGTAAAAACACTCATTTGGGTGCACTCCTCAAATGGGGGCCAGGGGAGGATGTTCCAATTCTCTCCCTCCCTCCCCTCATCCTAACTTCGCCCGGGGGATAAGATACTTCTCTAGTGCTTATGTTTAAACAACTGAATGGGTATTGATTGATCTTATCTTATATATTACAGACATTACTTCACAAAAGAAGATAATTACATCCTACGCTTTTCATATGTCAATCTAGTCATTCATGGTAATCAATGACTTAAACTCTGCTGAGTTGTTGGTTTTCCTGGCCGATGACTTCATTTTGTATAGTTCAGTTTTATTGATTCATTGTATAACCCATGCCAGAATCATGCTATTATAAATATTCATTTAAAATTAAATATTAGTAATTCTAACATTATCCCTTCGGTTTTATTTATATAAATGTAATGTTCGAGGGAAAAGTTTCGAAGAGCCGTCAGGACCCAGGCCTAGACCAGTGTAATTATTCAAAAGCTGTTAACTACCCATAAACAAACCTGACACTAAATATTTTATCCACATGCATGTTACGTAGTTCTCTGCTGAAATCGTGTGGAGTACGGCACATGAAATCAATGAAGATGCACTATTAGTTGTTAGAAATCACGCCCTACAATGTTAATAGTTACTTTAGAAGCTTTAGACATTATCTTCGGAAAGAAGGAATTAAGGAAAAGTAGCTTACGAGAGGGGTTGATAAAAAAAAATTTAGCAGTAGGAATAAGCTGTTTCCTTTCAATGAAAATAAAATATGAAATATGCCAAACTTAAAAAAACTTTTTTAAAAAATGTCGTTACCTCTTCTGTCATGCCTTTCCTCCTCTGTCACTTCAGGTTTCTTATCTGCAGCATCTTCCAGTGTAACGGATGCCCTCCGTGAGGAAGGCTGTGAGAGGCTGGTGTTTGACCCTGACCTTGATATAGACCGCAAGGAGCTCTGGGAAAGGAACATCTCAGCATGCTGTGCCATGAGCTCCCTTTGATCCTTCAGGGGCAGTCCCTGTCACAAACACACAACATGTATAGTTTAAAAAATATCGCCATTTTTTTATTAAGGGACATAACCTTGTTAAACATTACAATTAAAACTATTATTCTTTGGTTACTTCCCATTTCCCCATACTCGCCTTCAGCATCTCGGGGTCCGGTGGTTTTACCAGGCTCATGGCCAGTGGCGATATCCTCGAGTAAGCCGCTGCCTGTTCTACTTCCTCTGACGTCACCGGCTAGAAATAAAAAGGGGGATTGGAGAGGTAGGTGTTTTTTTTTTAATTTAATATCAATAAATATTTATGCTACTTCTCGTGTCTAACTATTCAATGATAAATTCCTTGGGAAGGAAGAAATGAATGAGGTGGGGGAGGGAGCAATAAGGATCAAAGCCAAATGTACAAGTAAATAATCCTAAGTACAAACCACCAACAAGTATGCATTTCCTTTGCTAAGCACAAACACATTTGTTTCATCCATTAAAAGAAAAAGCCTCATCCAATGGAAAAAAGTATGCTAGTAAGATGAAGTAGGATGACAATAATGATAAACAAAGAGGGAAAGGGGTAGGGCATAATGGATGTAGTGAGGCAAAACGATTTTGGAAAGGGGGCAAGGGGGGGGGGGCAGATCTAATTTAAAATCATCATCGTTGTAGTCAAACTGAATTTCTATTTGTTTGAACCAATACAATTATCTTATCTTATCTAGAGACAATATATATATATATTGTATATATATATATATATATATATATATATATATATAAGAAAAACTTCGGTTCCGTTAAAAAGTATCTATCCAATAGTAAAAATGACTTGTATAATATCATCATAATTTAGTGGAGAGTCTTTGGAATGCCCGTCTCTCTCTCTCTCTCTTTATGTCCTGAGAGACGCGAAATGCCCGGTTCTCTCTCTCTATCTCTATGTCCTGAGAGACGCCAAATGCCCGGTTCTCTCTCTCTCTCTCTATGTCCTGAGAGACGCGAAATGCCCGGTTCTCTCTCTCTCTCTCTCTCTATGTCCTGAGAGACGCAAAAATGCCCGGCTACGCTGATAATAAATGACAAAAAAAAAAGTGTACTTTGTTTATAACAAGAGCATACAAACCTGGAGCTGTCAGAGTTTAACTGCAGTAACCGACACAATCTTCAGTAACCTGTTTGGTAGGCTACAGAACAGTTTAAACTCCAACAGGACGCAAAGTAAGCTGTAGTTGACGACTATCCACAGTGAATGTAAGGGGTCCGCTAGTGTATGTGTTATGTTTTATACCGAGATAGATCTTTAGGTTGTCAGCGCTATACCCGACACCAGCTGTGCCAAAAAAAGACACAAGCGTTGCCTACATATGTAAAAGGCCTGGATAAGTGTCACGGTGAAGTCAGTGACGTGAAACGTACAGACTAAGTGGACCGGAGCCATTCTATTGACAAAAGAAAAATATAGACGAATAAAGAGAGAGAGAGAGAGAGAGAGGAAGAGAGAAAGTCAGAGGTAAAGAGAGAGAGAGAAAGAGGCATCAAGAGAGAAGGAAGAAAGAGAGAAAAAGGTAAAGAGAGAGAGGAAGAAAGAGAAAGAGAAAAAGAGAGGGGGAAAAGAGGAAAAAAGAAAAAGAGGAGAAGAGAGAAAAAGAGAGGGAAAAAAGAGGTAAGGAGAGAGAGAGAGGGAGAAAGAGGAGAAAAGAGAAAAAAACGAGGTAAAGGAAAGAGAGAGGGGCAGAGGAATGCGAGGATGTGAGAGAGGGGGAAAGAGAGGGAGTAAGAGAGATAGAGAGACAGAAAGAGTGAGGAA
Organism: Biomphalaria pfeifferi; assembly: GCA_030265305.1. Classification (NCBI taxonomy): domain Eukaryota; kingdom Metazoa; phylum Mollusca; class Gastropoda; family Planorbidae; genus Biomphalaria; species Biomphalaria pfeifferi. Next base: position 275,053 of record JASAOG010000175.1, on the reverse strand, counting down.
GAGGAAGTGTTATTGTGTATCCACTGAATGTGGATACATGAAACATAGGCAACCAGTCCAGCTGTAAGTGATACAACTGGGGATATCTTTATACAGTGTTTCCCCCCCCCCCCCGGGGGATAATGGTCTTAGCTATTGAGTTAGCCTCAACCAAACAAAGACTTAACTCTATTTATGGTTTAAGCCGCATTTAGCTCTTGGTACTATAAAACTAATTATTGCATTCAGTACCAACGTCACTTAAGGGTGAAGGAGAGCATTCGTGTTCATATTGCAATTTAAGACATGATTCTATTGGTTCCCCAAAAAGCCACAAATTATCAGATCATTAGACTATAGCTTTACATATCTTACTGTTTTATTTTTTAAAAATCAAATCAAAGGGAAAGAAACGCTCGGTTTCTCATTTCTCTAAATACCGCAAAATTTATTTCAAACAAAATTAAGTAATTACCACTTATTAATTAATTAGTTAGTTAATTTTTTTAAAACTATTGGTTCATGTTTTATTAATGACAAAAAATAACTGCGCCAAGTTTCAACTTCATCGTAGAATGAAAAGTGTGTGAAATAACGTGTAAAAATATCCTTCCATCAAGACATACAGACAGACAGAAGGAGTGAGTTAATACAAGATTTGTAATGATATAAAGTGAAATAGCCAACCGCACCATCCCCGCATATCCCAATGATATTGGTATACGAACAAATACTGGTATGACACTAGATCTAGTTCTAGGACAGGGGAGGGGTACAACTCAGAACTACGCCCTTGTCACTTTCTCTAATCTGAAACGTCAATCTTAACGTGAGAGAGAGCGAGAGAGTGAGAGAGAGACAGAGAGAGAGAGAGAGAGAGAAGAACAAAAAGAAGAAAGAGAGAGAGAGAAAGACCGTATTAGCTTCCTCTATAGGTCTGCGGGATTAAACAACCCAACTTGTGTCAATATATGATTTGAATATACATTTTTATTATCTGCTAAAGCCGAACGTTAAAAATATCGTCTTCTATTTTTAGTATGACAAGTGGGATAACTTTTACCAGCAGTGACAGTTACTGTTATAATGCATTAGGGCCTATGTCTAGTTTAGCTTATAAATGTCTGCACCAAAGTTCAGGGATGTGGTAGAAAGTGTGAATTTCACAAAGATACCTAACTATTAACGAGAGCAATAAGTTTTGTTAAAGCAAGGGCGATAACACATTAAAGTAATTGTCAATTAAATATTGTACTTCTCCATTAAATTTCATTTTGCTCTTTTAAAAAATTTCGTATACATTATTACATTATTATTATTTTAGTTATATTTTAGTAATCACTTGTGAAGTAAGACCTCTTGAGTGTTTGGCATTTTTAAATTTGGCATTTATTCATGAGAGACAAACAGTTATCTCCCTTGAAATCTACTGGCATATTCTTCAATTTTAAACCTTAACATTCCCACGTGTTAATAAGGCTAAATAATAATTATGTCAATAGCATAGTTATCTCTTGTCTAACTTCCATATATTTGCGATTTCAACTGAAATCTATATGTCTCTTAGAACATATTATTGGATAGAAAAAGACTCGAACGCTGAGCAACAGGCTCTGAGCAACAGGCTCTATCACCCTTAATAATTTTAAAAGAAAGTAAGTAAACAGTGTCACCCACACACATGGTCATACAAAGACACAGCGTACAACATGGCTGCCTAGTCTTGTGGACTGTCCTCTCGATGTGCCCGGGTTCAAACCCAGCCCGCCGTCATCAGTGACTCGCATGGATGATAAACAATGCCATTTTAAATAAGAAACTGTTTAAAGATGAGCTCCCAAGTTGGTCAGGTGTGAATTCAATATCTTTTTCATAACTAGGTACGATGCAAAATAAGCGGGTTAGCGCAAGCACTTCAGAGTACTGCATTTTCGAGCATGTACCCCATACACCCGCCTATATCCCGCACAAATTACAAAGTAAGTGAAAACAGAATCGTACAACCCGCAGTCTTATATACCCCGCATGTGCAACGGGAGATTTGCCGTAAACCTGTGACAATTGATAACTGGTAAGCCAAAGATTCTCTGCTCCATCGGAACTATATGCATTTTTAAAGTTATAATGATGTGTTTATAAAGCTTACCAATGAACATTTCACAGCCACAAAACGAACTCTATGAGGCATAAAGACCCACCGGTATGTCCTTAGTTTCCGTTATATTATTTTTATGAGTTAAATAAATGTTGGAAAACCCCGCACCCTTGTATACCCCGCAAAGCTGCCATTACTTTGTAAAAACCTGTATAACCAGCGGGTCATATGCGCGAAAATAGGGTAAAGACACACTGTTCAAATGCCTTGTTTTCCATAAATCCACCATCGCTTTAGCTCAAAAGCATTTTTAAGAAAGCAAAAGTTTAACTTGCAATGATAGAAACATTACCCACAGTGCCTGAAATACCCCTCCCCCCAATAAGTCTGATTTCAGACTGATGAGCTCCCTTTCTTACACGCTTGCAAATATTGGACACTGCAGAACTAGAGGGGATGATCCTAGCGATAAAATTGAGATGCTACAGAAAGATCCTAGGTATCACAAACACCCGCATAGCAGACGAAGAGATTAGAGACAGGTTTAGTTCGGCGATCGGACCACGCGATGATCTGCTAACTACAGTTTAAAAAAAAATTACAAACAAAAACTGTATGTCTATAATACAAAGACCTCAGGGCAGGTAAAAACCCTTATAAAGGGAACAGTACCAGGAAAAAGAAGAAGAGGCAGACAGAGAAAGCGATGGGATGACAGCATAAAAGAATGGACGGGCCTGTAAGAGATTTTATCAAAGGCAAAAGGCAGAGAGAAATGAAGACGGTCAACAAATCTTGTATGGCGCCCCAACGGTTCTAACAAACTAAGAAATAGATGCTTCCCCCCCCCCCCCAAAAAAAAAACCCGCTATATTTTATTTTGAACATGAGAAAGGGGAGTAAGGTTGATCTCTACAAGACAGGAGGGTGGAACATGGTATGGCGCTAAGGGAGGGGGTGGTATGTGGTACTGACATCTACATCGATGTGGTTGGTACTAGCACCAACATCTAAGTGAAGTGCTTTTCAGAAGCCCTTCCTATGTAAGAGTCAATGGTTGACGTACATGGAGAGTCAATGGTTGACGTACATGGAGAGTCAATGGTTGACACATCGGTTCACCGCTAACGGGTTCAGCCACACACACACACACACACACACACTTGGCTTACAAAAGTGGAACTCACAAGAACCGCGTGACAATTTCCCTCCCATGGCGATGTCTCAACCCAGGAAAAGAAAGATACGAAAAATGCTTCAAAAGTCCAGAAATGTCTTACCTGTGTGCTAAACCTGGAGGGCTGCTTCCTCCCACGCCTCTTTACGGGAGCCTCGACTTTCGGTGGCGGCTGCTGCTCCTTGTCCTTCAGCTGGGAGAACAGTTTGACCTTCTCCGACAAACTCAACCTGAGAAATGACACACAAAAAAAAATAACTAAAATAAAACACTGTGTTGTACAGAATTGTATGGAAAACAACGAAGGCTATGCCTTGATGGAAAACTCACAAAAAAAATGTTGACTGTAATGTCGCCCTGTTTCAATCTCGAGCCTAAAACTATTAGGCTGCAGTCTACACGATCTTTGCTATCTGAAGCTGAACATCAAGGGGCGGGTAAACGAAGAAGAACACATTCAGCGGCATAAACGTACAGTTCATAGGCCAGAACTATTCAGTTCATAGGCCAGAACTATTAAGTTCATAGGCCAGAACTATTCAGTTCATAGGCCAGAACTATTCAGTTTATAGGCCAGAACTATTCAGTTCATAGGCCAGAACTATTCAGTTTATAGGCCAGAACTATTCTGGTTCTGTTGAGCCCCAGACGTAACACTATAAAACTATACCCAACGTTGTGATACATCGATATAAAGATACATCCCATTGTTGGGGACCATTACCGCTTGGTTACAAAAGTCTGAGCTGAAATATAGACCACAGGGAGAGAACGTTATCTCGTGAGACTGGGCCGAGATCTCTGTTGACATTATGGTTCAAATCAAACATTGGCAATGATTAATTTGTTGAACACCTTCTGACACTTTAAAAGTAAAATTATATCTCTCTATCGCTCTCTTTCTCCCCCCCCCTTTTTTTTTACAATCTTCCTCTCTACATCATACGCGCTCTCTCCCCTCCCCCCTCCTCGCTATCTTCCTTTTTCTCGATCTGTCTTTCGATCTTTCTTCCTTCGTTGACCCATCTATCTTCATGTCTCTCTCTCCTTCTCTCCTTCTCACGCTTTCTTTATTTCTCTTTTCCCTCTCAATCCCAGAAACTCTATTTCTCTAGCTCTCTTTCTCTCTTATCTTTCATACTCTCTATCTGAACACGCTTAGCGTGATTTAGTGTGTGTGTGTGTACGTAAATGTGTGTTAATGTGATATAAATAGTAGACACTTTTAGCCAATATTCGTATATTTAATTATATATGTCTCTGTCTCGAAAGACAATGAATGAGCCCAAGCGAGCAACTGGCCCTGCTCACAAGCTGCTGCCCGTAAAAGCACTAGATTTAACACATTTCTGGGTCTAAGATAAAGGAATCATGGCTTGCCCATGTAATATCATTAATGTTTTGATTATTACCCCAAGTTCAAAATCAACATCCATAGCCTACACAAAAATATTCACTCTTCCTTTTTTTTTCCCCTCGTGATCTATGCGAACAATCGTAAAACGAAAATAATACATAAAATCATACCACCGAAAAAAACAACCTATTCTCTCGACCCAAGCTTTCAACGCCACTGCATCTCAATTCCAAATTGTATTATCTATAAAATTGCAACTCTGGAAGACTAATCTGATACGTGAACAGACGTCCACGGTTACATTGTTTACATAGTTCCAGTTCTAGACGGTATAAAGAAAAGTGAGAGAACGGAGAGAATAAGGAAAGCAGACGATCTCAGTTTTTAACTCTTTCAGATTTCAACTTTCCCCTTTGATCCAAATTAAGTTACCCTATAACTAGTCCAAGTCAGAGGCGTTCTACTGTACACGTTTAGGAGAAGAAACAAAGGGAAGCAACAAATATTATATATGATTGAAGACACACATTTATCAGGTATGAATTGCCTTCCTCACGAATCTCATTTCATGACGCCCCTCCCTCTCCCACCACAACAAAGTAAATAAATAAGGACTTCGTGTATCATGTACACACATACATCTGACATACACACATACATCTGACATACACACATACATCTGACATACTCACATACATCTGACATACACACATACATCTGACACACACACATACATCTGACATACTCACATACATCTGACATACACACATACATCTGACATACACAGATACATCTGACATACACACACACATCTGACACACACACATACATCTGACATACACACATACGCCTGACATACACCTGACATACACACATACATCTGACATACACACATACATCTGCCATACACACATACACGTGACATACATCAGACATACACAGATACATCTGACATACACACACACATCTGACACACACACATACATCTGACATACACACATACGCCTGACATACACACATACATCTGACATACACACATACATCTGCCATACACATACACGTGACATACATCAGACATACACACATACATCTAACATACACACATACATCTGACATACACACACACATCTGACATTCACACATACATCTGATATTCACACATACATCTGATATACTCACATACATCTGACATACACACATACATCTGACATACACACATACATCTGACATACACGTGACATACATCTGACATACACACATACATCTGACACACACACACATCTGACATACACACATACACCTGACAAACACTTAAATCTATGCTAAATATTTCTTTAGTTTCTCGAGGCACCTTTCTGTCTCAAAGACCAGAACTGGATCCAAATTTTCGTATTTGCCTATCAGCTCAGCCTCTAGTTTCGACCCCACTACATCTCTTGTCTCCAGCAGATATTATGAACCATGTTATTCTTAGAACGCTACAGTTACGGGTTAAGGTACAGTAGGGAATGGCACCATAAAAGTGTCCACATACAACTGAACTATGGCGATAAAACAAACACTTCGTTAACCCATTGACAAACTAGAAGCCACACGGGGAAAAAGATGCATTCCAGCTCGAATGAAAAGAGTTAAATTGAATTTATGACCAGACAACGCTAGTGATAATAGTGAGCGAACCGAACAGTGAACAAGTGTGTCTCGACCAAAAGGGGCGTGTCCTCTAAGGAATACACACACACAATAGTTGACAAATCGGCGCCATTTTTAGTTTAGTTTACAATTTATAAATTAAGAAAAGTATTTACAAAAATACTTTAAAAAAAAGAAAAACAAAGCTTATATTAAACGTAGTTGTAACAATAAGTTTGGATCAGTCATGAAATTAAACTTGTGATCAAATCTAGGCCAGTGTTTCCCAAACTGTTTCGCGAGGCCTGAATAGGTGTTCCACGAACTACTGGAATTAATATCTCAACAAAAAAAATGAAAGTGTTCCGCTAAATACTCAGAATGTGTGACGTGTTCCTTAAGAGAAAAAGTTTGGAACACCTAGACTGGCACTAATAAATCTGTGCGATTAGAAATATTTTTACTAAGTGTTTTTGTTAGCGCATTTTCATGCTTTTAGCTTTCTCCATACGCTATGATCCTACCACTTGTCAGGAACAAGGGGAGGCAGAGAAATAAAAAAAAAAAAGGGGATATCTGGTTAAATGTTACCGTGGTCGCTTTTTAAATGCATTCATAGAAAAACAAGTTGAACGACCTAAATTCGAACTCGAGCGCTCAAGCGTTCTTTCCTTTCCCTTCTTCAATGCCAATCAATACGTCCCGAATGTACAGGTCCAGATCAATTTACATAAGTTACTATAGTGGTATAGTGGGGAACTCATTTCTTAACATGTTAGTATTTTGGTAAAGTAGAGTCCTAAATTAATACTTTTTTTGTTAGTCCTTCTGTTTCACACGTCGTACTGTTGTACTTACAGCGCACACCCTAAACCAACATACATAAAAAATGATTAAAACGCTAGATTCGTTCCTGGCACACGTGACCTAATTACTCCTGACATAGTGCAGTGTGCCTGAGACCAACATCAGTAAAGGAAAGAGAGAGGGAGGGGAAAGAGAGAGGAGAGAGATCGAGAGAGGGAGAAAGAAGACGCAGTGAGAAAGAGAGAGGGGGAGAGGGAGGAAAAGAGAAGGAGAAAAAAGATATAAACATAATCATGAGTAAAAAAAAAACATTATGGGTGGAGCTAGCTTATATACTTAGATTTGAATACATTTAAAACAGCTCATTAAATGTGTTAAGTCAACATTTCTAAGTAGAGTTCTTATTCATTTCCCTCTAGTGGTCAGTAGAAAAGAAGTCGGTATATGGCACACAGGCAGCTCTTTAAACAAGAGACACTTCACAGAGACAGAGAATTAAGGCGAACTGACAGGAAAAAGACAGCCACATTGACAGAGACACATTGACAGCCATATAGAGACGCAATGACAGAGCTGCACTGACAGCCATATAGACAGAGACACATTGATTTATATATTTAAATAGGCAAATAGAGAGAGACACGTTGACAGAGACACATTGACAAGAGTCGTAATGAGAGAGTCTCATTGGCACAGACCTAATAGACAGAAAGAAAAGCATAGACAGAGACACACTGACAAAAGGCACATGGAGTCACAATGACAGACACATTGAAAAATAGACACAGGCTATGATACATAGACAAAGATACACTGACAGACACACAGACTGATTTAAAGACGAAGAAAAAAAAAGAGACATAATGACCGTGGTGCAGTCACATTGACAGATAGACAATGACAAAGACACACTGACAGAGAATCAAAATCATAGATGATACATGAAACAGTTACAGAAAGAGATCTAACAGACGATGGACATAAAGAAAAAGATCTCGCAGACGATGGACATAAAGAAAGAGATCTAGGTGACGATGGACATAAAGAAAGAGATCTAGCAGACGATGGACATAAAGAAAGAGCTCTAGCAGACGATGGACACACTATTTTCTCAAGGGGTAGAGAGTTATGACTGAGAGAGACACTATCTATTCTATTGAAACATGTAGAATCTACATTAAAAAAAAAACAACAGCATTTCAAGAGCAGACGACTCAAACTTAACAACGTACTTTCTTCCTATCCAGCCATCACGAACGGCACACATCCTCCCGTGCCAGTGTGTACTCCTAAAGATGCACACCACTCTTTAATGTGTACTCCATGAACGTATTTAGTAAACACACACACAACTTTCTCTTTAGTGCACTCTCCTCCCCGGAAGTTTTGGAAATAAAATCCGAACCGGTTCTACGAGTGACTGTAGCCTTTGCCGCCGAGCGATATGATAATGCAACCGCTGGGGATAACCATAATAGACATACTTCTCTCTTTCTCTCCCCCCCCCCCCTAACTCTCACGCACACACAACTTTCCCGCCCCCCACACACCCAACACTGCTCATCTCTCACGTGCAGCCATGTGTGAGAAATCACAATGATGGACTGGTGTCAAATGGAGGCACGGCAGACACATTTTCTTTTTCCACGTCTGCTTCCTGTCGTCTGCTGACATTATTTCGTGAAATTAATAGGTTTAGACAAATGCTGATCAAACATTTTTTTTGTTAGAAAATTTTTTAAAAAGTGCCATTTGATGATTTACGATGCTTTATTGTTATATTTAATAAACGGACATTAGTCTCTGAAACATGGTCCATACTAAGTCAAGCTGCACTGTGCATTTATTTTACAACTATTCGTTGATACGAGAGTGATCAGGGTAGATGGGGCGGATTAACTCTTTCTGTGCTAGCGCTGATGGAGACCTTTTTTCTTTTAGAATAATATCAATTATATTAAATTAAATAATTTTAAAAAAAAGTGACGTTAGTCTTAGTAACTCTACCCGCCTTGCAGATTTGTGTTCGTCCCGAAAGCTCAATGTTTTCGATCAAAATCATTCGCAGTGAAAGAGTCAAGCATACAATGTATCTAAAACACAGTCCCTTACTCTCATGCAAAGTCAAGCTTGCACAGAGGCTAAGCGTAGGTAGATTAGGGGGCTGGGGAGCCAATATTAAAACAGTAACATCAAAGATCTTGTGGCACCCTACTCTCCCTCTATTGCTTCCGAACTCTTTACTGCAAGAAACAAAAAAATGTTTTGTTTACAGTAGATTGACCAAGACTCTCTGCTACTGTACTAACGCCCCAGAGACCACTTTAACTCTTGTCATTCCTACACGGCTGCTGGTCCTCATATAAGAACACACACGAATGCACGACGGTGCACACGCGATAGTGACACTAGGTGTGAGTAAATGAGATGCGATGTGGAGGGGAGGGTGCCTGGGGGGGGGGGGGGGATAGTCAAAGAAATGCAGCCACTCGGTAAGTGTGTGAGCATTCAAAACAAAACGCTCATAAATATAGTGAGGAACGAGTGAGTGCTTGTCTCCGTGCGTGTTGAGTTTTCGCGTGAGTAAAAGATAGAAAGATTGAGAGAGAGAGAGAGAGAGAGAGAGAGAGAGAGAGAGAGAGACTCTGTAGCTATAGGTTTTAGTAATAATAAAAAGGAATACACGGGAAAATCTGCAAGGTGATATCATGGCTGAAATAAAACCAAACTATTAGTAGACACTTAGATATTTGTGTCTGCTGCTTTATCAGCATTGTTTTAATATGTAAACAACTGACACATTACAAAAAAAAAGTTCCTTTCATAATTATAAATGTTTTTTATTATCTGTAATACAAGTAACACTAAATATTTAGCCATCGTTTCGTTATGTTTAATCCACCATTTTCTCTGGCACTCAGTTTGGTAGCTGGTGCTAGCTCTCAATATCTAGCATGTATGTAGCACTCATTGCTTCAGCACTTAGCTTCACATGTGTATTGAAGTAAACAGCTGAATTGCTACCTACTCTCACTGCAGCTTCTATATGTATTTATGTTGTCCCATTGATCCGTTTGGAAACATATAATTATAAAACATACTTTTTGTCCAAAAAGCTTATCTACTTTTTAGGTCAGCTTTCTTAAGACAGCTGGTGAGGGTATGGCAAGGTGGGGGAAAGGGGGGGTCTGAGTGGGTCACGTGACCGTCGATCCTTAAGTTACAAAGTGCTGGACCGAGACCAATCAGCTATAGTAGGCCTGAACACAGATCTGCAACGTCACAGCCTCTGGGCAGACCTGTGACGTGGCAACAAGCTATTGGTCTAAGCTGCCCACAAGTTGTGACGTAGCAGGTCCGTGTTCAGGCCTTCTATAAAGAATGGTCTCGGTGGAGACCAATAGCTTGTTGCCACGTCACAGTATGGGTCTCAGTGTAACTGGAGAACACTACCGTGTGTGTATGAGTGTAAGTGGAGGGGGGGGGGGAGAAAGTATCTGGATGGCTTGTTGTACTAGAACAGTTTTTTCTCATAGTTGGAATCACCAAGTTAGACGGTCCATGGTCCCTGCCCTGGTCAGGTCTACCCTTTTTCCGTTCGCTTTTGAAAATTATTCTCAACCCATGACATGCCTACACGGACTGCTTCCATTTACAACAATGGGAACTCTTTTGTCCTAAGAAAATTGGTTTATATCGTATGACTACTTACTTGGTCAGTTCATCTTCATCGTGTTGGCCGCCCTCCCCAGCCTCACTAATGCTCGTGGACCTGGACCTGCTGATCACTTCCGGCTGAGCCATCCTCGGGCTGTCACTGCTACCATCGCCACTCTCAGCGGCGTCCATCAGCTCGTCGTCAGTGACGGGCATCGTCTGGGACCGCTCTCGCTTCTTCCTCATGATGTACCTGTAGGGCGGAGAGAGAGAGGAGAGATGATACACATGAGAATTTTAAAAATTGCCGGGAATTCATATTTCCCAGACCAATAACATGTTGGACAGCACTGCTTCAAAGGTTGACGGATGTCACACTTACTTGAGGCGAATTTTAATCGGGTGAAATATTTTCACATCTTGTATATTGTTTCTTGAGTTGTTTAAAATGTAAGATAGTAATCTAGGCTAATAACTGAGATGTATTTGAACATAAATAACGTGCGTCGAAAAAATTTTGCAAGTTTTTGTAGTGTTGGTACACTGTACTGTACTAAATAATAACTATAGAATCTCTTTAATTTATTGTAGATTGATATGTCTTAGTTATGTATCAAGATCTGTACATTAATAACTGTGTTTTAACGTATCGGAAACCTGAGAGTTACATCCTTAAAATTCAACATTAAAACAAGCAAATAAAAGAATAAAAAATTTTAACGAAGCTATGGTTCTATATTGACCGTAAAAAAAATCTACCTTATATTTTAATACTGCAAAAATGAGTTCCATTTTTGGTTTATAAAAAAATATTAATTATTAATTACCACTTTTTTGATTAACTAATTGTTGTATTTTTTTTATGTGTGTATTGTCATCAACTATGAATAATTGTGAAAAATTTAAACTTGATCCGAGAATGGAAAGGAAAGAAAAATGTGAACAACAGAAAGACAGACGGACAGACAGACGGAGAGAGCTAATATTTCCCTTTTTCTGTACAAAACAAATTAATTACCAATAATTAATTAAGTAATTGAAAACTGGTTCATGTGTTATTAGGTACAACAAATAATTGTCTAAATTTCAACTTGATCTGAGAATGGGTGTAGGAGAAATCACGTGTAAAAAAATTGTAACAGAGAGACAGACAGACAGAATGAGTTGATATTACGATTTCAGTTAACATAGAGTGGTGTTCCCAACCATGGAGTTACTGAGGAGTCCTAATAAGTGAACTGAATATGGTTAAAATAAGAGGCATATATTGAACTAGACTCATAGTTTTTAAATAATATTGCTGTGCATTCGAATTCCTTTCTAGACATTGGACGATATTCCATCGGGCAACAATGTGCTAGCATTAGGATGAACAAAAATATATCATAATAGGCGAACTTGGTGAGTCAATGTGACTAGATTGAACGCCTGATTTATCCAGGCAGGTCACGCCATGATGTCAGAAGGGTGACACTAAGACCAGGTCAGTAAGCTCCTGTTCTCTCGTTCCCCTAATCCCTCCTCTTCCCCTGTCATCTTTGATGATGTCACAAGCCAAGCAGACGTGAAGAAGACATCGAAATAATGAAGATGATAACATTAGTGAATAGATACGACAAACAGACACACACACACACACATAGGACATACGTTGTCAGCATGAGAGAGAGCACATTAACCCTTAATTACTGCACATTTAGTTTCTTCTCTACTAGACAATTCAGTTTATGGTATAATATATATATATATAGGATATAATATAATATATATTGAAGATGGATAGACTAATGGACATTACGTAACCACTCACATGCAAGCAAAATATAATAAATCCTTTAAAAAAAACAACAGCTTATCTAAAGGGGAAAAACTCAGTCCTTAAAACTATATGTACCAATAAAGCACATGTTATTTTCCTTATTCAATAGCAAACAAAATAATTAATTACCAATAATTAATTGACTAATTGAGTATAGTTTTTTTATTCATATTTTCTTAGCAACAATAAATGAATTGTTTAGAGTTTCAACTTGATCAGAGAATGCGTGAGGGAGTAATAGTGTTAACATTTTTGAAGGGGACTAAACCCATCAAATTTAGCCATACATTTAATATTGAAGTATACGTTTCCTTTGTTGCTATTAAACAAAATAATTAATTAGCAGTAATTAATTGTCTAATTGGTTATTTTTAATTTATCCATGTCTGTGTCAATGAATAATTGTGCGAATTTGCAACTAGATTCGAGAATGGGTAGGGGACTAATAGCCTGTATGCACTTTTTACCAGACACACAGACGGACACACTGAGGTGTAAAACAAAATGAACTCTGTTGGAAATCAATCCTTGAATCTTAATATAGGCAGCCACATCACAACCACCCGTTGATTCAACCAAATGGGATTTATTTCCCTATCTTCTTCTTCTTCTTGAAACTTTCAGGTAGCGTTGAGCCTTTGGCTCTTGGAAATCCAGGCCAGCAAAAGTGAACAAGAGCTCCCTTTCACCGGCCTGTATGAGAAAACACAAGAGAGTAATACTTTACTAAATGCATGAGGAAGCAAGCTTTATGGTTCGTCTAATAAAACTCTGAAAGAGTTACGTAGATGCCACTGGTTTCATTGTGGGTGAGAAAGATTAAAAAGATATAATGATTTGAAGCCATGACTGAAATGGAGTTTGATGCTGATAAATGGTGATGCGATTATGAAATGAAGGAATACTGATCTGCTTCTAATGTCCGACAAACCTCTTTGCCCCACTGGCCGACTTTTCTTTCTCGCGGTCAGCCCTTGACTTCTCCTCCAGACCTTTGAAGAAGTTGGCCCTGGCAGAGATGGTCATCTTGGACAGCTCTTTATCTCCAGACTCTAGGTCCGAAGCTAGGACACCAGACTGCTCGTGAAGCAGGTCCACATCAGAACCCGACAGTATTCCAGAGTCTGCCTTGGAGTCTCTCTTCTCTTCAGTGTCTTCTGTCTGTACAGACATTGTTTTAAAATAGTTTAACTGATCCATTGAAATGGTGAACATGGATATGATATTGACCAGCATAAATGGTGTTAATGAAGTGATAATGGCCAATAGAGATGATGATTTTAAATGATACTTGTCAGGATGTGATGTATTAAAAAGAAGCGGATATCAAATGAGAAAGGTCCAATTCAAAGTCAAATGCAATTTTCTTAGACCTATAAAAATTGGATGACAATCATATATACGAAATAACAGTAATGATACCGATGCATAAAAAATGCGTGAAATTATATTAATAAAAATAATAATAATTGTATTAAATGTTATTGACCATAAAAATGTATTAGAAACAAATATTTTAGATGACAGATAGAGAGATATCATGAAAAATTTATAAAAACAAAAAGATAGACCAATGTAGATAAAAATCTAGATCCTAATAGTCAAATAAAGTACCCGGACAGTTGAAATACTTTTTTTTATAGAAAAGTCAATTGCAGAAAGACAAAATATTAAAACTTAATTTGAGTACTTAGGAAGAACCATAATTTTTGTTTCATTGCATTTGGTGAGTATGCACCACTGATCAGGATACCAATTATCTTAACATGAAGCCGACATGACCAGGTAGAAGTTGGAGAGTAGAAGTCAGTAGGAGCAGCCAGACTCTTTCAAAACTGGAAACCGAAAGTTCCTTTTACGACATTAAATACAAAAAATAAAAAAATAAAATAAATGGTTTGAAAAATGATTGTCAATAAATTCTCTTGAAAAAAAAAAAAAAAGCTCTCACTAATCTTCATTTCTTTATTTAAATCTGAAATCGTTCGTTTATAACCTACATATATATTACATGCATATAAAAATGTATTAGGTTGGGGGAAGGGAGTTATAATCGAAAGAAATTTAGTATTTAAAAAAAAAGTTATATGGATAGAAAGAGCATATCTTGTGCTTGTGTAAAATCATTCAATTATGTTCTGTCCTACATGAATAAATCGGCCCTTTCTATGGCCAAGCTGCTGACCTTCGCCCACTCCGGGTGCATGATGAGCATCTGATTCTCCGGCACTGCGTTGAGCTCCTCCGCCGTTACGGGCAGCGTCCGGTGCCGCAATCTTCGGCCACGCCTCTGGCTTTTGGGTGATGGCGTCAGATGCTGGGGGAACTCGGCCTTCTTGCCGCCCAGGGGCAGGGGCTGCCTGCTGACACACTGGTCCTTGAGCTGGTCAAAGGCGTTGATGGACGTTTTCTTGCGAACCAGAGCACGGAAGGCGCTGACCGTTTCGAGGCTGAACGGTAGGAGAGAAGAAAAAAGCACAGTAGTAAGACTAAAAAATCGAACAAGTCCATAGTGACGGTTAAACTATTGACTATGTCCGTGGTTTAAACCTAGATCCAATATTCTAGAGTTAAAACTATACCCGTAGTTTTAGGTTTAAACCCCGGATGGTAAGAATGGTGACCATGTAAGTGTTAAAGCGTTGACAGTGCTTCTCTAACTTTCGTACCTTCACAAGAACTAATGAATACAGAAGAACATAATTGCAGATTAAAGACGGCACCCTGAGTCTTTATATCAAGTCACAAACACACTATTCTTTATATAAATAAAAGAGAAACTCATGAAAGGAAAAAAGTCTGCAATAGCATCTAAACTTTCTGTATGAAGAATGTACAGTGGCTGGACAAGACAATATTGACAGCTTATTAAAGTAACACCAGATCACTAAATTTAGAGACAATACAGGATATAAGAATACAGGATAAAACAGAAATAACAGATAAAACACTGAACCAGAATTTACAAATAGAAAAACAAAACCTAATGAAATACTCAGAAAGACACAAAGATAGAGGCACATTTCTTTTTCTCTCATTTAAAGACAAATTCATACAAGTGCTCCTTCTTTTTTAGTGCTATTAGAGAATGGAAAGGGTTGCCTGAATCAGCCAGGAAAGCCAACGACTAAGCAGCGTGTAAGTCACTGTTTAACACATGCATGACTGGATTGACACATGAAATGTGTACGACGTATTTATCTTTTCTTTGAAGTTACGTCTGTAATTTATAAAACTGGCCGCATATCTTAAATCATTAATAGGGGCAAAGCTACACAATGTATCAATTAATGTGATTTTACAGTGTGTATGGACAAGCCAGTGTGATGTAACATTGTGTATCAACTAGCCAGTGTGATGTAACATTGCGTATCAACAAACCAGTGTGATGTAACATTGTGTATCAGCAAGCCAGTGTGATGTAACATTGTGTATCAACAAACCAGTGTGATGTAACATTGTGTATCAGCAAGCCAGTGTGATACAACAGTGTAATTGTATCTAGTAGGGCAGTACGGTGCGATATCCACCATGTATTAAGCAAACGACTGCATCAGGTTACAGCAATGCAAATCTAAATAAATCCTAGGTAACGAACAGAGAAATTAAAAAGCTCATATACCTTCACACATACAGACAAATAAATAAATTATGACCAATATATTTAAGTATAAATATCACGAGGTAAAGGTTACTCCTTCAATGTTTACCCGCTATGAATTATGTCATATCCATTTCAGTTAAGAAATCAAGAAATAATGTCACCGATCGTTCTACCATCAAACCTATAAGTTATCTTTAGTGACAGTGTTGTACCAAGCATCACACCTGATACTCACAGGGGGAACAAAATGGCGGTGTTTTTCACCTGCGATATACTACGTCGTTTATGATAACTTTACCTTCAGCGTGTTTCTTGTTGCTATAGTAACACAAGGGAGAGAGTGAGTGAGGGGGGAGGGAGAGAGAGAGAGAGAACAGTTTGTAATTGCCAGCTAACCTGTATGTGTGTGTGTATAAACAACCATCACGTAAAATCGCTTCACAACTTGACAGCAAAGTATTGAAAGTAGAAACAGATAAAAACGACATTAATTAAAAACAAGAAAGTCATTATGTACCGATTACCAAGGCTAAAGAGGAAAGTGTCGGCCACTGTTGGTACATCTCAACAAATGAACAATTATCTGTTTAAACTAAGTGTAGAGAAATATCAAAGCAGCTCACAACAGACCACTAGAGGATCCAGAACTTGGCGGGGCGATACAATATAAAATTATTGACGGAT
Organism: Biomphalaria pfeifferi; assembly: GCA_030265305.1. Lineage (NCBI taxonomy): Eukaryota > Metazoa > Mollusca > Gastropoda > Planorbidae > Biomphalaria > Biomphalaria pfeifferi. The sequence goes on along the minus strand of JASAOG010000175.1, from coordinate 258,242 downwards.
TTCCCCCCCCCCCCCCCCCCCCCCCCCCCATAAATTGTGTAATTTCTCCAGTTAAATAAGCCACCCAACCCAAAGTTAAGGGTCTATCCGTGGGGGGGGGGGGGGGGGGGGGGGGGGGGGGGGGAAGAGGGTAGGAACAGCTGTCCAGCCAGGTTCTATTTCAATTTATATTTACTAATGATGGAGTATGATATAGTTACAGCCATATCTCTTAGTTAATATTATACGATTTATTCTCTTTTGCGATATCAAACAAAATTAATTGATGACCACTATTGAACTAATTAATAGGTTGTTGTTTTTTTTATTCATGTATGTGTTGTCATCATCGGCAATGAATGACTGTGCAAAGTTTCAGCTTTATTCGAGTATGGCAGTAGGGAAAAATAAAGTGTTCAGAATTTGTATCAGACTAGGTTGATATAAACCTTGTATAAAAGTTGAACAAATGTTCAGTTTTCGTGAATAAAAACAGTAGCAACTCGTCTATGCTACAATATCGCAAAATGCCATTAGCTTTCACTTCCCTTTCTGCTATATACAACAGAAGAAATATGAAAAGTGACTCTTAAGAGTTACCATAATGCCAAGAAATATGAAAAGTGACTCTTAAGAGTTACCATAATGCCAAATAATGGCTCTCATTTCTCACTTCTGATACAACAACCGTAAGTTCTACAATTGATACAATTACATCGCCATACTGTAAAATAACTTTAATATATTTGATGTTTATATCAGAAAAGTAATATATAAGTTTGGATACGTTCGTATATTTTGATATATTAATATGTTTTTAAAAATAATTATTGTTTATTTTGCTTGTAATATAAATTCAATGTGGCATAATATAATGCCGCAGTCTGTGTGTCTTTCATTTTTTTCCCCTTGTCCCACAATTATGGTTGCACTCTAAGGAATTTAGACTAATTCGACCGATTTAAAGCCAGATATATTTTTGAAAGTCGAAAGATAAGGAACATAAATTGAAGAAATACACTCTAGAAAAACAATATTTCTGTTCATTTTATTAGCTTTGTGATCAAATAATTAGCAACAACAACCAACCCTTAAATGTTGAGTGGACTAAGGGGCGACCAAAAAATCCGGAAATGCAAAATCCCAGTCTTTACCAAGATTCGAACCCAGGACACCAGGTTCGTAAGCCAGGCGCTTACTCACTCAGCCAATGCACCACCCGAAAAAAAACAACTACCCAGGCATTAATCTTTCAATATGTCATGTATAAATACTTTGGTAAATAAATGGACTCCAGACTTTAAAAAAAAATTATTTCAATAAATAATCAGAATTTTTAGTCTGTACTGCAGTATTCCAAACTCTCCATGGGACTTGTTCTAAGGACAGGGTTGATATACTGGTTCGGGGATTTATTTTTAATAGGGCTAGGTTTGAATAACTTTGAATCGATATCATTTCCGTAGACCAGTGTTTCCCAAACTGTGTTCCTCAAAACTCTAGTGTTCCGCGAGGCCTCAAAAGGTGTTCCACGAACTACTGGAATACGTAACTAACTAATGAGCCAAAACGTGAATTAATCTTGCTAAAAAAATAAGCAAAGTGTTCCGCTAAATACTCAGAATATGCGACGTGTTCCGCAAAGTTTGGAAAATACTGCCGTAAACAGATAAGTATGGTTGACAGGAGCAGTATTTATAGAGGTATTTAGAAACACATCTCAAAGTGTGACCAAAGTATACAAAGTATAATAACAAAAGATTCCAGCAGCAACTTTCTTTAAGAATTACGCATGGGATATTAATAACAATCGGGATAATAGCATACAAATAATTGGCATAGTAACTTTAACACTTGAGATAATAACAAATTAAAACGATTGGAAACACTTAGGGTAACAACAGAAACGCTAAAAATAAGACAGAAGCCTTTGGCATAAGAACATACAAAGTTAAAATAGGACAGAAACACATCAAATAAGAACAGAAACACTCTGAACAAAAGATAAGCGCTTCAGATAGCATCCACACTTGTAATAACAACATTGAAATTTTTTTTGGGGGGAAAGCATTAATAATTACAGAGGCACTTAATATAATAAAGAGAAACTTCAGATAAAACTATAAAACTGACGATTGTAACAGAAACACTTGGGATAATAACAATAACACTCAAAATGAAAAAAAAATTGGAACACTTCCAATAAAATAGAAACAGAAAAACATAACCTTTACTGATTAACAATGCACAAAATAAAATATAATTGAACTAAGGCATCTCTGTTCCAACACAGTAAGTAAAAACTTGACAACATTTATAGATGAGTCTCACCTGTCAGCAGCATTGATTTCCTCGAGAGTTACTGGTTGAGTCTGGTGGCGCCAGTCGTTCCTGTTCCGCTGCTGGAACCTGTGTCGCCGCTCCTGAAAAGCCTCACTCGCCTCGGCAATCTCTGTCAGCTTCTCAATCAGCTGGGGCCCGGACAGCGAGGTGGAGCCCGCCAGGCGAGCGTCTGTCTCCGAGGCGACGGAAGTGACGCTGCTCTTTCTGCTGTTCGCCCCGGGGACAGTCGCCAGGGCGGAGATGGATGAGGCGGAGGATGAGGAGGACATGTGAGGGCCTTCGTACTTAAACTGAGTAGGAGTAATGAGCCCAGACCTGGAAACAGAACAAAAAAAAAAAAGTCAGTTGTTAGACTAGCGAGTCAGCAGAATGTGAACCGGTGTGTGTGAGTTCCTGTGCACGAGGTCTGATCCTAGCGAAACAGAAGGTATAAAGAGATAGTAGCAGAAAGCTAGAGGGGGAAATGTAACATCAAGTTAGAGAGGAGGGGGGGGGGGGAAGAAATTCTAGTTGGTTTTGTTACAATTAGCAATCATTTGAATCGATCTCGTCCTCTTCCCAACCATTCTCTATTGTGCAAAGTTATGTCGCTGTTCTTGTAGTTTTGCGAAGTGCTAGCAGTGGCATTTTTGTATGTGGGATTGACGTTATTGTAATTAGACGGCTGGTTGGTTGTGTGATCTGCTGCTCTGGACTGTAGTCTCGATGGTCCCGTGCTCAAACCCTGCCCATACATTCTCTGCCTATACTTTCTCTGCCTATACTTTCTCTGCCTATACATTATCTGCCTATACATTCTATGCCGTTCTACGGGAGATTTGGGCAAAGGTGTCATAATTTTGACTTCTGAATAAAAACCCGAAACACGCAAAAGTAAATAGAGTGTCCACACAATCGTTCTGCTATTGGGCGTCGAAAGGTCCTGAAGAATAAAAATGTTTCTTAAAGTCTAACCATCCCTGACATTGTTAAGACCTTTCAAAAATGGTTTTTCCTTGGCGCCATTTTTTCCAATGGACCTCATTCACCAATCGTAAACAAACAACATTTAGCCACGTGATAATATTGATAAAACAATGGAAAAAACGTATCACGTGACAGCCTTTATGGATTGCATAATTTGTATAGAAGAGATAGAGAAACACGTGGCTAAATGTTTGTTTACGATTGGTGAATGAGGTCCATTATGCTATAAAAAAAAAATCGTAGGAGACGGAATTTTTTTTAAACACCCGTAGGACTCTATACTAAACGAAATAGACAGAAAAACTTAGAGTGAAACACGCACCAAATAATTTCAAAGTCTAATAACACTAAAAGTAAGTCCTATGTTGCATAATGAGCGCAAAGGAAAGATGAATATCTGAGATGAACTGCACAGCCATTTCCAGGTCATGCAGTTTTTCCATACAGTTTGTCTCTTTTCTAGAGGTGTCCGTGGGAATTTCAATCTTCATAAAATATACATCATTGAAGGAAAACAAAAAATAACCAGAAAGATGGCTGGTAAGTGATACGCTAGGAAACAAAACCAAAAGATAAATATCAAGCTGCTCTTTAAATCACATTGAATTGTAGATCCACAGAATTCCCATTTCCAGCATCAAGTAAAATACGGAGTGCAACATTTTTAAGGCATCAAAAGGAATCATAAATATTTTAGTTGGTATACAGACAGGCATGTTGCGGAGAAGGACTGTATCAGATAAAACTTGAGGCTGCGAAAACAAAATGTATAAATGTATCTGGAACTACAAATAGGATGCCATTGAAGGTAAATATCATACTCATGTACTCACACTGGCCTTGACCTAGGAGTTGACATCCCGGACCTTGACCTCGAAGTGGAGGCTGCGTACTTTTCCTCCTCCATCTTATGCTGCATGTACTGAACCCTCTCGGCGACGCTCATTCTCTTCAGGGCCTCATCCTCTTCTGGGTTCCTGCCCTGCTCGGCGGCCTTCTGCATGGAGTACCTAGAAATATAGACAGGAAAAAAATACACTCAACTATTGTAATAATGAAAAAAGGGAATCAAATTCTAAGTTATAATAACTCTGTCTGTGTTGTGTGTTGAGGGCATGGGCGTAGCCAGGATTTTTTTTCGGGGGGGGGGGGATATTTCCCCCCCCCCCCTTCGAAAAAAAATGATGTATGCGTGTATGTGTACATTAACTTTATTACATTGTGACCTTCATTCTTTTGGAGGACTTTATTTGTGCCCTAGATTGTTTCTTCCAGAAGTTAGTGGGAAAATTGTAGACTCCCCGCAATTGACAGCAAGGGGGTCTGGGGGAGCGCTTGGAGCTCCCCCAGCGCGGGGCGAAGCCCCGCCGCCAAGCACTATTTCTGGTATTGAAAGCCCAGGTGAGCTGTTCTGCCTCATCGTGGCACCTGGGTGGAAACGGCTACTTGAGGGGGTAGCTAGGCGAAACGAATGGCAAAACATAACCCCCGTGGGGATGCCCACGGGTAAACGAGAGTCAACCCCTTGCACGGGCGCAGTTGTAAAAAAGTCCCCACAAAACTGTCACACATCCATGCGCCGTTCCTTAAAGGACCGTTACATAAATGGCGAGTCCCCCACGGTTAGCTTGGTATAGTGAAGGAAAATGACGGAGGCTCCCGGTGTCCTCGGCCTTCGGCCATGAGTCGGGGGCCTAAGGCATTGGAAACAGCAATGCTTTCATAGGCATTGACTCGGGTCGCTCTCAAACAGAACTGTGTGTTCACACAGGTTTTTTTTTTTTTTACTGTTCAGGCTGGGCGACCTAACAGGTTTTTTTTCAAACTTTGAGCTCGAAGAGCCTTCGGCTCAGCTCAGACGACAATCAAACGGTATTGAAAGCCAGCAAAACGAATATTCTGAGGTATCTACAGTACATTTTCCTGCTTTTAAAAAGTTTTATTTCAAAAACATAAAATGCTATTCTTACTGCCTTACTGGCGCCAACTTGTACTAGGATGTCATCGCAACGCTTAGTATGCGTAATTCATTTTGTCGGAAAACATGTCCCGCAAACCTCATACGACGCTCTGTCACAACCTTACTAATGTGTCGACTCCCAATTCGGCATAGGATTTCCCTGATTTAGACCCGATCTCTGTAACTGACTCCTAAAATCTGTCTTAGCCATCTTTGTTGAGCCACATTTAGTGTTTTTCAATTTCAATTTCAATTTCGGCAGATGACTATTCAACGCACTTTATTAATGGAGCCCCGCCACTGGTAGAAATGTGTAACCTCTCTTGAATACGCTCTTGGAATAAGGTTACTGTAGCTTGCTTTAGATTTTATATCAAAAAGGGAAGTTTTATCGTCAAAATGATCTGTTGTGGATTTTAAACTAAAAAATCTCTAGAGTTATTTTTTTAAAATTCAAACCCCATTTAGCTACGGTCATAGAATTTGGTAACTGTAGTTTGCTTTAGAAAAATATTGAAGATTGAGGTTTTCAACCTCAAAACTCTCTATAGGGGGATTTTAAACTCAAAACCATCTGGAGGGGTTTTTAACTTTTAAGAAAAGCCATCTGTAAGAGAGGGGTTTAAACTCAAAACCCCCAATTGGCTGGGCTACGCTCAAATAATTTTAGTGTGTAATTTGTTGTTGTTTTTTTATTAAAGAGGTATTTTTTTAGCATCAAACCCCGCTGAAAGGAGGTTTAAACTCAAAACCCCTTTTGGCAACTCTCATAGCATTTTGAGTGCGTAATTTGCCTTTTTTTATATTAAAGAGTTATTTTTTAAGCTTCAAACTCCACTGGAGGGGAGTTTAAACTCAAAACCCCATTGACTACACTCATAGAATTTTGAGTGTATAATTTGCTTTGTTGTTAATATTAAAGAGGTATTTTTTACCATCAAACCCCGCTGAAAAGGGGTTTAAACTCAAAACTGAGTCAAAACCCATTTACCTATTCTCATAACATTTTGAGTGCGTAATTTGCTTTTTTTTTTTATATTGAAGATGTATTTTTTAGCTTCAAACCGTACTGAAAAAAAAAAGGGGGGGGGGGGGGTAAACTCAAAACCCTTTAGCTACGCTCATAGAATTTTGAGTTTGTAATTTGCTTTATTTATATTGAATAGGGGGTTTTAAAATCAAAATCTTCCTTAACTGTGCTCTTGGAATTTGGGGATTGTCGTTTGCATTTTTAAAATTTGTTTTATAGTAGAGGGGGATTTAACTGCAAAAATCCCTGGTAGGGGGTTTTAAACTCAACCCCCCCCCCCTGGTAGGGGATTTTAAACTCAAAACCCCCTGGTAGGGTTTTTTAAAACTCAAAACCCTTGGCTGTGCTGGGGCAAGTGATGGTATAGTATTAAAATGTCACCCAAAATAAACAAAATCAAAGCAAAAAATGAGTTACTGAATTCGATCCCCCCCCCCCCCCCCCGCAGAATGGATTTCGGGTTAATTTCGGGGGGGTTTGAACCCCCAAGAACCCCCCCCCCCGGCTACGCCCATGGTTGAGGGGGTTATCTACCTTCAAAATTTTTTTTTTAATTTCTGTTTTTTTTTACAATTACATTATGGTAAAGAAAAAAAAAAAGGGGGGGGGGAGGTGGAATTGTTTTTATGAGTCAAGGGAGATAACGAGGTAAAAATTCACCACTTTTTTTGCGTTTTTATTTTATTCGATAGTGTCCCTTTATAAGGAACGAAAAAAGATTTCATAAGTGTTAATGTGGGCTTAACAAATTCAAACTTATGGAAAACATTGAATTACCCCACCTATTTAAATCAAAGAAAACTGATTGATACAATCTACACTGTGTTGTATTATACAAAACAATACCGCGCTGTCCAAAGAAAAGATAGACTGTCCTCTCTCGATATTACCTTGCTGTGGATCAAGAAAAGGGGTGGGATTTGGTGACACGAATTAGGACAGCACCCCTGCGACCAAAGTCAAGGGACATATGGTGATGATGCAATATAAATATTAAAGAAACCGAACTGAAATACATAAGGGGAAAATGCAAGAATATTTTTTTACTTTTGATTTCTCGCGAGATTAAGTACATTGCCATTGCCCGCTGCCATCCCCAGGTCGTCCCTTACATCTTTCTGATCTATAGAAGTCTGAAAGGGGAAACTTTACAATCAACTGGCATTAATAGCATCTAATTAAAGAAACTAAAGACGTTTTTTTTTGTTCTCAAAACATAGATGATTGCATCCTCTGATGTGTCCAACTTTTTATATAAAATGCACACGGCTGAGAGATCTCATATTAGTTGGCTCTCAGTTGTTGGAAAAGAAACAATTTAGTTCTGCTGGTCAAGGCTACAGTTTGGATAATTATTTATAAGTCAAGTCAAGGGGATGTGGGTTGATTATTGATTATTTCCATCACTAGTCACTCACTTCACGGTCCTAGTTAAAAATCAATATAAAAATATAAAACTAAAAAAAAACAAACTAGCATACATTTCAACCATCTTGGCACATAGTGCTTTGAAAACATCAGCCAGAAAAACCTAGTTGATTACGTGACACACAACATCACATGTCTCGATCATTGTCCATCTCTTTTGGGGCTCTGCTCGTCTATGGACTGATAATAGTACAATGTAAGCCGGGGATTCCCCCGTTGCTTTGTATATATCTCGGCTCTTGCCAACCGACGATCCAGATTCCAGGATAAAATTTTAAAAAGCATCTTTGAAAAATGCTAGATCTAAGTGCTTCACTGTGTAAGACCTTATGATAAGCTATTGTCGCAATGAGCGACATCTGCTAAATTACTTATAATTGTGTTGTATTTTACTTACTTGAGATTTTCTTGTATCTCCTCGGTGGCGGAAATAGTCCTCTTTTTCTCTTTGTCCTCTTTGTCCTCCTCTTCCTCCAGCACATCACCCACCAGGTGTTTCCGCTGCTTGAGTATCTTTGCCAGCTGAGGATCCACGATGGGATAGCTGGAACCCTCTGAGCTCTTTAGCGAAGAAGCTCTTTTTAAAATGCCTTTTCTCTTCTCCGTCAGATCCGTGGCGTCCTTAAAAGAGGACGATCTGCTCATGCCCGAGGATGTCGAGACAGAGTACTGAGCGGAGACGGTGGCTGCCTTCAACGATGTTTCCGCAATGGATGAAGCCATCGATGAAGGGCTTGGCTGCAATGGAATTTTCTGTGATACTAGATCAATCCCTTTCTCAGCATCCTGCAATTGATGCACATTTGTAGATTTCACTATATCGGTTAGATTGTTTTCCTTTGCGTCACCTTCATGCAATTTGATATTACGTTCTGGCGTTTTGGTGTCACGGTCTTGCGATTTGATATCACGGTCTTGCGATTTAATATTATGTTCTGGCCTTTTGGTGTCACGGTCTTGAGATTTGATATCACGGTCTTGAGATTTGATATCACGTTCGTGCGATTTGATATTATGTTCTGGCGTTTTGGTGTCACGATCTTGCGATTTGATATTAAGATCTTGTGATTTGATGTCACGGTCTGGCGTTTTGGTGTCAAGTTCTTTTGTTCTGATATCACGTTCTTGTAATTTGGGGTCACGCTCTCGCGATTTGATGTCACGTTCTTGCGATTTGATGTCACGTTCTTGCGATTTGATGTCACGTTCTTGCGATTTGATATCATGATCACGTATCTTGAAGCTAAGTTCTTGGGATTGCAGAACACCTTCTTGGGATTTGGTGTCACGTTCTCGCGAACTAAGGTCACGATATCTGTCCCTCGCTGTCTTTTCATTTAGGCCTTTATCAACCAACTTCATTTCACGATCAGAGGATTTTGTATCCCGTACAGAATTGATGTCTATCTGCTGCTTCCTCTCTTCCAAGGCTTTGTTCTCGTGAAATTTATACGTAAACCTCGAAGAAAGAGAATTCGAGTCTTTCGTTTTCTCGGGAGAACTTCTGGGTGAAATGGAAGCGATAGACGTTTCAACTTCTCGAATGTACCTCTGAGCGTCATCGATGGAGGGCGACCTGGAAGTATCTCTCGGAGATGTGATGTCCAGCGGAGATGGGGGCATTGACGAAGGCTGCTCTGGATGGTCCAACTCCTCTGTGACCTTCGACAAGAGCTCAAGGCTTTTGTCGAGTGTGGTCAAGACGGGCTTTTTATCATTTCCGAGATCATTTTTAGTGGTGCTGGTTGCTGGGTAGGTAAGAGACGTCGAATTTTTTTTACCGGGTAATCCAACAGTTTCTAGCGCGTTGCCTTTTTTTAGTTTGTCATCAAGCTTTTCATTTTGGAAAAGTGCGTTGGATCTCCTGGATGCCCCAGAAATCCAAGCCCTGTTGCCCAGAGATGCTAATGTGGAATCTGTAAGCTTAGTATCTGAAGATATGCTAGAAGGTACTTTTTGTAACGTTGAGCCTGGCTCCGGCGAAAAGTTTCTTATAGAGTTAAAAATAGCTCTTGATGAGGGGTCATTCCAAGAATGTGCGTTTTCCAAAGCATTGTTTGGGACATTTCCTACAGAGGATGAGTCTGAAAGATCTTTGGTCTTGTTGTCGAGCTTCAGAGTTCTCTCAGAAGCTAAAGGCACGCCTGGAGTGGTCTTAAGAGGTGAAACCTCTCTAAGGTAGTGTGAGTCTTTAAGTGTAGGCGTGGCCTCTTTTGGGGAAGGCGTGGCCTCTTTTGGGGAAGGCGTGGCCTCTTTTGGGGGAGGCGTGACTTCTTTTGTTTTACCGAATTGTTTGGTTAATTCTGATGTATTTTGAGCTAGCCTCCTGGACATAAACTCTGACCTAAAGCTTGCACTTTTCTCAAGCCTGCTAACGGAAACAGAGGAATCTGCCGGCTTCTCTCCATAACGCCTTAAGCTTTGGGTTCTCTCAGGTGTCCGTCTTGCGCCCTCCGAGTCCTCACTTGAACTGTGAATCTCCTCAGCTTTTTGTCGTCGGACCCACGGCCGCTGCACGGTGGAGGTCGTAGCCTCCGCTTCGGTTTCTGATTTCTCGGAGTTGGACTCGGAGCCGGAAAATTTTTGAATCAACTGACCCAGGTCCACTTTTTTCGTTTTGAGGTGGACGTCGTTGGTTGTGTCAAGTTTGGACCTGGCAGACTTGTCAGGCTCAGTAGCTTGCTGGCTAAACTTCTGTCTGCTAGCACTAATCTGTGAACACAATATTAAAACAATTAACAATTAAAAAGTTCATACATGAATTTACAAAGGATGATTAAAATAACGTATTTATAATTATTATAACTGCATACTTATGATTAAAATTAAGAATTTATAATAATTAAAATCACGTCTTTACAACGATAAAAAATGCCTATTTTATAACGACTAAATTCAGGTATTTCTAATGATTAAGGCGAAATATTACAATGATTAAAGTTTCGTATTTATAATAATTAGATTCACATATCTATAATAATGAAAGCGACGTATTTGTTCTAATTAAAATCACGCATGGCAATAACAATAATCAGGTATGATGTTAATATAATTATTTAAACGACGTTTCTTTGAAGATTAAAAGTGATATAACACGTATTATAATAGTTAAAGTCACGATTTATATATAAAAACACCATTTTCCAATCATAGTCAACGCATTTTAAATCACGGCAATTATAAATTAACTTTTAAGCAATTTTACGACAATAATAATCAGCCTGTAAACTATTTTACGACAATCACAATATAAGCTGTAAACACCAATCCACCTTTGTTTCAATTATGAACATCTCTAAGAGAAAGACAACCATCCTACTTTGTTCAATTCGAACTATTGCCTGTACATTAACAGTGTGTTGTTTTACTTATATAGAATCCTGGAATCCAAATTTAGAAGTACTGTTGTGATCGGAAGGAGATAGGTCATCACTCAAACCACCCGAGTCTAGATTACGTGGGCGCGTCGCACATTCGAGGGGGTGCTCCTCCTTCATATGATTTGGAGAGGTTGACTCTCTACCTTATGCAATGTATTGGCATGACTTATCAAATACATCTTTCCATTTTATTATTTAGACCAGTGGTTCCCAAGAGTTGTTTTTTTTCTAATGGAACACTTAGGACATTTTGAGCATTTAGCGGAAAACTGTGCTTATTTTTTTTAGAGAAATTAATTCGCGTGATAGCCTACTAGTTTAGTAGTTACTTATTCCAGTCGTTCGTGGAACACCTATTCAGGCCACTCTGGGGTCCCGAGGAAGACAGTTTGGGAAACACTGACTTAAAAGGTTTAGAGAAGATCAGAACTAGCGTGAGAAAGATAAAAGTGTGGTCTGTGTTACGATGCATCATTCTCTTTTTCGTGCCATATATTTCATGAAAATTAAATGTGTTAGTACTCAAGGAAAACAAATTAGTTCTTTTGCTAGCATCTTGCTTTAAGAGACAAAAAAAAAAAGATTAGAGCATCATGACACCAAGGTAATTTAACTTGAATGACGTCATCTCCTTCGAGACCAAAGCGACTCGTTCTATTATGACTAAATTCTTGGGCCCGTCACAGCGCGATTTTAGAAATCTTAGAAAATCCGGGGAAAGCTATCAAAAGGGGAATGCAAGATATTCAAAGTGAATATTGTTATTTCGTTAGGGATATAACTGTACTTTTTCAATTAGAGTGTTTCAACTTCAAGATTATCTTCTGTGCTCTATAAATATGCGTGTTTGTGTTTATGAAATGACAAAGAATACGTCGGATATTATGTAATCATCGCTACTGAAAATATAAGAATAATTAAGTACAAAGATATTGTCATTCCTTCGTTGTTCACGATCCGTCAAATTCTTTCATTGATAATGAAGATTTTCACATTAAAGGTTAATCACAGTTACATGCTCTCTGATTATTATTTTTTTTTGAAGATAGTAATAAAAAAAAGTTTCCCCCTTTCAGACCTTGCGATCTATAGGGCAGGCGGTGTAAAGGTCATCTGTTTCTATGGCCCACGGTTAACGAGGGTGTTATGTGGCCAGCACAACGACCAACCACCTTTACTTTTCCCAAACTAATGTCAGGTATCCATTAGAGTTGGGTGGACTCAGAGGCATCCTAAGGAAATAAAAATCAGTCTTCGACAAGTTTTGAACCCAGGACCTCGGTTCGGAAGCCACCACGTCTTTTTAAAAAAATAGAAATAAAGTTCTTTAAAAGAAAGGGGTGGGGGAGAAGATAAAGCGATATGAGGAAATGTGGTAGCTTTATGAATTTAAAGCTAAAAAAAACAACAAGATAATGAATAGGGAAATACTAAGAAAGTTTTTTAAAGAAATAGACACAATAACCAATGACCAGGACGCCATTTCGAAAGATCAAAGCTGCAAATTTTAAAAATACCTCGTTCTTTCAATGAAAGAAATTTGATTATAAAATATGAAAAGTGCATTAAAAAATTATTATATGTTTTGTTCGCTTAGCGAACCTTTTTTTTATTCTATACACCGGATACACAGTTAGCTATTTATGGACTTGGCTCGATGTGTGAAAATATCTAATACGGCCAATAGTACCTTAAACAGATATAGATACGGTAATCTAAGCAAACAAATGGTGCATGAAAAGAAAAAATAATTATAAAAAAATAAATAAAGTCCAAAGAGACACATTTAATAATGTTTAATGTACAACTCTTAAAAAGATCGCTGTTTTTTTTTTTTTGCAGCGTATTTATAGGACTGATTTAAAAAAGAATAAAGTTCCACTTTCAGAACTTGTGGTTTATGCGCAGATGATGTAAAGGTCATCTGTTTCTGTGGCATACAGTTAACGAGGGTGTCATGTGGCCAGCACAACGACCAATCGCCTTTACTTTTCCCAAACTAATGTCGGGTACCGTCTTTACTTTTCCCCAAACTAATATCAGGTACCCATTGGAGCTGGGTGGACTCAGAGGCGCCCGAAAAATCCCCGGAGTTAAAAATCTAAGTCTTCACCAGGATTCGAGCCCCTGACCCCGGTTCGGAAGCCAAGCGCTTTACCGCTTAGCCGCCGCGCCTCCATTCATAGGACTGATAGCTCAAAAAATACTTGAGAGGATGAAATATGACTTCCTTGTTTTTTTTTGTGATTGAAAGTGCAACTAGGGGCCTCTAAACAGATGGTGATAATTAGCATGTTTCGTTGCGTTTAAACTTCTTCAAGCAATCCGCATATGAGCATGTCTTTTTAAGTGGGGCATTGTGTGCGTGTGGAGGGGAGGATAGATGGGTCGAATAAGGTGATAGCTGTCCTACAAGTGGGGACAAATTGAGGATGGTGACAGCATCTAGTGAGAGTGGAAAGAGATAGAGCGCTTCCGTTTAAATTCATTATTGGGATCATATGAGTTTGTTACATTTTCATCACTTCGACTCCAGTACGGTTTTAGTATGCCATACCGACACGTTACCGGTTATAGTTCCATAATTACAATTAACATTTAAATAGTACAACAATATTTTGTAATTATTAGAAATGCACTAAGTCACATTTATATACTACGACTAAGTATTTTAAAACTGGTTAACGAATTCTATAAGTAAAAGATTGTCTCCCATAGCCGAATTTTTTTCAAATGCATAAAACAATCCTTTTCTTGATAATACATATTTGTGTGTAAAAAAAAAACTTTACAAGGGGGAAATATAATCTACGGATTTAAATAAAGAGCACTTTCTATCTTACTTCACTTCTTTGTTTGACACGAGATGGAAATAGAAAATAAAATAACTTAAACAGTACGCATAACTAGATCTATAATTCTAAAGATTTTTTTTTCTTTGGTACTTTGGTCTTAAATGTGCAATACTTACTCAGACCTTACTTAGGACGAGTTGAAAATGTGTTTCTCTCTTTTTAAACCAATATGTATCCCCATATGACACAATAAAAAGCATACAATGTCATTTACATGTCATCTACCGAGACCAATCGTGATAGTAGGCCTGAACAATGACCTGCAACGAGGCAACTTGTGGGCAGTTTGAACCAATCGCTTCTTGCCACGTCACGGGGTCTGTACGACGTGGCGATGAACTATTGGTTTCCACTGCCATTGGTTGTGACGTAGCTGTCGCCACCTCCTACTCCGGAGGGCAAATTCTAGTACAGAAATCACACTATTTTTTTATTTTTTTTTGGGCGATGGTTGAAAAACATTGCTCTAATTGAAATACTGACCACTTATTTTTGGTCTGATATATATATATATATATATATATATATGCATTTATACATAAGATTAGGGTTTACTGGAATTGGGATAAGTGTTTGGAAAAAAATCGCCCCCCCCCCCACTCAAAAGTTCTTGATCCACTAGTATCTGTTGGTGCTTATTTTGCCCGTTCCGGCCGAATTTTGATGCCCGATACCGACATTGTGGAGAGTCTGTGGAAACAGTATCACACATCTTGCAAGAGTGCGGGGGAATGTGTCTGCAGAGTCACTTGACCTGTGTGGGAGCTATGAGGCACTACGCCGAACAGCAGAGTTTCTCGCCAAGGCTCTACGGAAGGAATAGCCCTTCCAGCCTTGTTACCAATTGGAGTTCATCTCTCTGAATTCGCTAGTTCGCATATACTATAGTTACATTTAAATACTTTCAAATGTGTATATACCCAGAAGTAAATCTATGATAAATAGAGATAAGCCGTTAATTAAAAAATAAAAAGGATAAGCCTCTAAATAGAGATTACTTTGAATGAACAGAGAGACACATTGCACGGTTATTTTAGATTAAAACGAAATCTTACAAATAACCTTTCGATATACAAAGATAGGCCAGGAAAAAATCGCAGTACTTTTATTAGAACGGCATAGCCTTCTCACGGCGTGAAACCTGGACCTCAGGGTCTTAAGTCTAAAACGAAATAGGTCCCCTTAGAGGAGGGCGCCTGTTACCTTAGCTGACAAGTCTCCCATGTACCTGGTCGGGATGTTAGCTCGAGCTCTGGAGGGCGGCGGGGCGTGCTGTGGGTTCGGGTTCTCCCAAAACGTTGCATGCTGGGACACCACGGAGCCTTCCTACAAAAAATAACGTCATGACATGCCAACAATACAGTGTGTTTTCTAGGTCAGTGCAGGCGTATTTTCAAAACCAGTACATGCTTTAAAAAACGTGGGTGTTCAACCCGTGACCCTCAGGTCAAAATGTGACTTTTGGTATTTGTTTCTCTGACGATTATATTAAAACATCAAAAGAGATATTCCCCCCAAGAGTTGAACACCTCCATTTTTAAACATGAGTAATCTTGATGTAAAGGGTTAATGTTAGTATTTAACAGTTATTACAATACATTAACAGATACACACACAAAAAATCAATCGAAAATATTCAGAAAAACAAAATCAAAACAGACATGTTAATTTTTTAGATCGAAATGTATAAAAAAGGGGAACTAGACGGTATTGTGTAAATACAGATATATACCATAATTCACAATTATCATTGTGGATTTACTTTTGCAATTCACCTATATTGTACCATTAAATTGATGTAGAACCATTTTTCTAAATTTATTCTACAATTGAAGTTAATATGTATTACTACATTGGAATTATATTCAGTGACGTATGTTCTATGATTCCCACGTTACGTTTCAATGTTTTGACTCTAAATTTATATCTAGATCCGTTAGTGTTCAATGACTATGGAACTAGAGAATGTATTATCTAATAGATCTATTTAGAAATGAGAATCTAAAAAAAATAAATAAGTGATGCGGGCGGGTATTAGAGACTCAAACATGTTGAGGTAAAGTCCGTATAAACGGCACACACTTAATATTAATATGTAGAACATTATAAAATGTAAAGATCTGGGTCTTTCAATTAAGGCTCAACAGTTGTGCAATACAGTGTGAGAGGTATAAGGATTTACAAAAATCAGGATCGGTGCCTGAGAAATGAACCACGCGAGCATGATTCGTACTACAGTATGCAAAAATGGTAGTTTAGCATATACGAATGCAAAATATTAATTGCTAAATAATTAAGATAAGTCTTGCTTTATTGGCTATTGTGCAATAATTTTTTTCAAGAACATTTTAAATACTTCTTTAGTCAAGGGGAGAGAACCCACATTTTCGTGTTCGCGTGGGGAACACTTGAATGAAAGAAGAGTTATTATTCTTTTTTTTTTCAAAAGATGTATAGATAAAAAAGTCAGTCACTTCGTGTTAATGGGAGGAGAATGCACATAAAACAAACACATCTAAATGCTGACATAGAGAACGTAAAACCAAAAGACAATTGTTTAATGCGCGTATAGGGTGCCACTACATTGAATATGATCTTTTATCAATGTGCAGAACCGTTAGTATGTATTGTATAATGCTCATTACATCGTAGGAATGAAAAAAAAAAAGAATAACTGAGAGAAGCAAATGTTTGTCAATATATATATATATATATATATATATATATATATATATATATATATATATATGTAAAGAGAAAAGAGAGAGATCTATGGATGTTATTGATGTGACTTACAGACATGCACGTTGAAAACTATGAAAACACATATCCTTATAACACATTCAGAAACAATACATGTACATGTATGACTTACAGTACGACGCCTTGTTTTGCTATCTTCCAGTGTCGGATCAGAATGAGGCGTCTCTGCAGGAGAACAAGGAATAAAAATATTAAGCAGTGTTTAGTCAGGAGGAAACGTGGTGTTATGATGACAGACAGGAAAAAAAGAAAAACAAATTTTTAAAAAATTACATTTTTCTTTTGATGCGGAAACAAACAAAACATTGCATGTAATTATGTCACATTTATTGAAGAAAAAAAAAAAGCTTTAGAAAATCTGTAAATTTTTTAAATTTCCATAACTTTCATGTTCGTCTGTTATTTAGGTCTTTGTTCGCACTAAACAGAAATTAAGATGTTTCCCTAGGCTTATCGTAATTTCTCTTATGTCAAGGCTGTAGCGCTCAAATAAAACTGTGGAAGTCACTCTTTGACATGTCTTCAAATGTTAAATAGGAAAATATTTAGTTTTGACCCCTTCCCCCAACCCGGGACACACACACTAACACACTGGATATCACGCCTGAGCTCATGCATACGTTCTAGTCTACATCGTAAAGCGTACATGTTTTATGATATAAAGCAATAAACAAATCTGTAATGGTTACATTAAAAGTTAAAGACATGTTGGCCACCCTAAGTTGTAGGATGATTACAATTCAGCTCACAGTGCTGAAATCAGGGCCGGCCTTAGGCATAGGCAAACTAGGCAGCCGCCTAGGGACTCAAAAGAATTTTTGTGTGTGGAGAAGCATGGATCAAACCTCAAACAGCAGAATTCTATGGCTCTATATTATCTACTAGCCTAACTCTAAGTTTCTACTATGGTTCAAGATTTATTCACAAAGGTTTAGACCTACTTTTTACACTACATATGTTAGAAGACATTGTTTCTTCCTTTATGAGAAATAGAATGACACAACTAGTAGGCTGATGATCATGACTCGCACAATAGAGCTTTCGGCGCTTTATGAATTTCACTTATTTGTTAAGATATTGGAGACAGGACGGTTTAGAATTCATCTCGTAGTTTTTCGGTCTTTATGTGTTATTTTTTTTGTATATTTCATTTGGGGCTTCCCTAATTCACTTTGCCTAGAGCCTCCATATTCGCTTCACCTAAGGCCTCCAATTCCCTAAGGCCGGCCCCGATGAAAATGATGGTCTGGCTAATAGCGGTCAAAATGTTGCTCGCACAGCAGTTCCCCGCTTCCCAACGCAGCTCTTACATCCAAAGGGTAAATACATGTTACATTACGGGAAAAGGCAGCTTGAGTGCGGTGATCTACCCAAGGGCCAGTGCCTCCTGATTTAATCGTCAGAGTGGAGGCCAGAAGTTACGTAAACAACCCTTTCAATACCAACATGCATTACTTGTGACGTCATGCATTACATGTGTATGGAAGAAAAACACGTAAGTTGTTGAAAAGTAAGGCAAATGTAATTTTCATTACATTTAATGAATTATACAAAAAAGTGACTCAACTGGAGAACTTTTTGAAAGACAGCGAGACAAGGAGTGGGGCCCTATGCGAAACGGATGGAGCGGTGCCCAGTCTGGGTAGGGATAAGAATAATAAGTGAAATTTAACATTTGTATTAGAAAAAAAAATTAGTCTTTGCATTACATTTTTATTAAAGGAAATCTGACAATGCCGTTTTGTTGTTGGTTTTTTTTTAATCGCGCGTGGGATTGTCGTTTTCCATATTGAATGAATATTGTTTTAGTTCTCAGTAGATTTTAATGATTTCAGAAGATTCCCAGGAGAATAAGGAGGCCTCGAAACCCTGTTATAAGTTTTATGGTTTAATTTAATACTTTACACCAAGAATTAGCGCTGGGCCTATGAAAGAGCGGGCCCACTGCAGCCGCATAAGCTGCAGTGGCTTAAGGCCGGCCCTGCATGGGAAGCCAAAGGAAAGCTCCCTTCTTAGTGCCAGATAGTGGAAAAAAAACCCGGACAGACATGGTTAGTTGCTGGGGGGGGGGGGGGGGGGGGGAACCTGGATATAAGGAGTTCAAGGATCTCTTTTAACTCCCAAAAAAATAAAAAAATGAAGCACTTTGTAAGAATGCACCGTAATTTATAGTTTTATGAAGCAGAGACCGGTGTTCACTTGGAGTGATATCACATTGTAAATTAAACTGACAAGCCCGAGGTGATATGATGTCACCAATGTATACACAAACAACTATTTAAAGCTATCACACGATTAGGTTGCGGATAGGTCAGTAGATTTATGTATGTAGAGTGCGTATGTTGTTAGCGTTATGTACAAGACATAGAAGGAGGGGGGGGGGGGGAAACAAGCGGTATAAAACTTATCAACCAATAGATGTATGATCTGACAATGAACTTCAAGAGTCTAACAAGAGTTTTTAGACACTCTGCAGAGACATGTCGGTGGGAGGTCTGATAGGAGTATCTGTCCCAAGTGTTGTTTTTTTTAAAATCTCAACTGTTTACCTGAGTTGATCAAATTATTTTTAAAACATTTTCCCTTTAAAAAAACCAAAGGATAAAAACATTTTATATTTGTAGTTTAACAATTTATATTTCAGGCGGGAGGGAGCGAAAAAAGGGGGAGGGGGGGAGTCATGGCACTCGATATATAAGATCTGTTTTAATGACAAATTCTAACGAGGGCGTAACATGGGTACCACAACGACCAACCGGCAAATTATTTTTTTCTTCTAGTTAAGGCCGGATAAGTCATTTAAAGCATTATAATTATAATGTATAAGAATTATATGTATAACTATATGTATGTATATTATGTGTGACACAGTGGTCCAGATCTCAATTGCAGACTCCTAGGTCCGACCAAAACCGGTATGGTTAGTAGTTACAAGAGGCGGACATAAGGTTATTATTGTTTTTGTTTTTTTTATTCCAATGTTAATATCTATTAGCTTTCTCTGCTTGTAAAAAAAAATATAGAAGTAAATTAGAATTTTAAAAAAAATTATAATGCACTAAGGTGAGCCAAATGATAGCCGCAGTTCGTTGTGAAATATGATGTACACAAATAGAATATGCATTATTTTATATAAATATTAATTTAATTTAAAGTAAAAGTTAAAGAATACTAATTAGAGGGATATGAACTTAGCTTTCCAATTTTGTGAAGGGACTTTCTAAACTTGAGCTGTATCTTCTATAAATAGCGTAGTCGAGATCGATATCTATATCTATATATCTATAGACAGACAGACAGACGTGCATACAGACAAGATGATAGAGAGAGAAAAGGGCGGAAGGGGGGGTAGACCGAACATAAGATGATGAGAAAAATAAATAAAGAGATGAGAGATAGTTTGAGTGTGTGTGTGTGTGTGTATGAGAGAGAAAGAGGGAGAGAACGTACAATCCACACAGTGTTAATGCTTATAGATCTGAAATAATCGATAACCTCATTGTACTATCAGACAATCACAAAGCTAAAATGTACATATCCGTGTAAAACCGTATACTTTTATTTTCCACCTACAACTTTTAAAGTACTGCGATCAGGTTCAAGCTGTGTTATGAATAGTGTTTACACGTTTCAAGTATTACAAAATACTTCGTTTAAATGTTTCAGTTCATGTAATATCAACAAATGAGAACATAGCCCGTATAGCTGTTTGTAATGTCTGAATGGACGTCCCTCAATAGCCAATATTTAGAATGTAATCTCTGTACGCTATCAAGTGTCAATACTCTCTTCATACCAATGTTTGCTCCAAATTAACGGGATGTCTTGAGGCCTAGCCGTGTTTGGTTTAAAACCTGAGGGGAGGGGGGGGGGGAGAAGCAAGGCGACCACCAGACCCCCCATATCATTGAGATCTCATTATCGGAAGCGGACGATTTAGAGTGATCACTGTGATGAATCTTGTTGATAACAAAAGTTTTTAAACGATTCACTTACAAACATAAGCGTGCCTTCTACCCCCCCCCCCCCCCCCCAAAGAATAGTTTTGCTGTCCAGCAAAAGAAAGCAAAGGGAAGGGGGAGATTATGTAGAAGAAAAGTAGGTCATGTTGGAATAACAAAAAAAGTTTCAAAGAAGAACAAAAACAAGTTTTGGGCAAAACGAAGTTGAGCAAAAACAAAGCGGGTGGGTGGAGGAAGCATGGAAATGGAGGCTACTAACTAACTGGAAACTTTAGTTAAAACAGAAAGGCTATAAGAATGTATCGCATACACTAGGGTCAACATTCAGAGGACTTTAATAGTTCAACGTGAACAATGGTTGCAATTCCTTCAAAAGTCTTTAACGAAAGTGCCTTGGACGGACGGGCGGGCGGGCGGGCGGGCGGGCGGGCGGACGGACGGACGGACGGACAGACAGGCAGACAGACAGGCAGGCAGACAGACAGACAGACAGACAGATAGACAGATAGATAGATAGATAGATAGATAGATAGATAGATAGGTGGGCAATGATCAATTTGCACCCGTTTTTCTGGTGTAGGGCTTGACGGCGTCTAAAAAAAAACAGGAGAGAATGACAAAAAAGAGAAGACAGGAAGAGAGAAAGAAAACACAAAGAAAGAGAGACAGAGACTAAAAGACAAATAAAGAGAGAGACAGAGAGACAAAAGTAAAAGAAGGAGAGACAGAAACAGACAGACAGAAAGAGATCATGATTAAGACTTACATATATCATAAGAAGTATGTGCGTGTTTTTTGATGTAACCATGAAGAAAGAAGGGCGGATGCTTTGGTTGTGTAGACTAAAGAATTTCTGTTGAAATCACGAGGTATTCTGTCGTAAGATAACAAGTTGCTGGACTGAACGTTACAGACGAGAAGACTAGAAAGAGAAAACACTTTCTTATACCCCTAACTATCTTGGACCTTTTTAAATTAAAGTCGGTAACTCTGAAAATGAAGGCTATCGTGCATGAATAAAATCTATTATGAATAATTAAATCTGTAGTTAAGTTAACAGACTCTAAGTCAACATGTTTCCTGGATGTAAAGCTAGAAACTGAAATAATTGTATCGAACATTACCACGTGGAAAAAAAAAAGTGGTTGGGTGTTTAGGGCTTACATAAACTGTAAACAAACACATTGTGGCAGACATTTAGATCCGAACTAATAGACATTAGATACACATGTCATTTGTAGATCTTATTAAGATAGAGAAACACAACGACGTGTTTCAGGGGTTATCTAGCAATGAGTATGGCTGCCTGGTCGTGCGGTTTGCGCGCAGAACTGTTTGGATTTATCAATGGTCACAAAACATTTTACAAACATAGACAGATACTCCACCATTGATCCACATCAGAAATAAGAGAGTACAAAATGCAAGGCCAAACACACTACCTCCCATCCCCCCAATGGAAGTAGTCTCCAAAAATATCGATGAGTGGACAAGATGACCATTATGACCCACAAAAGCTGATAGACATATGACATAAATCTAATGTATTATTATATGATTAAGAGAGTTATAGACCTATGAGGTACTCACTGGCTTGAAACACGTGCGTGTAACTGGATCGATAAACTCCTCCAGATTGAAGTGTACACATAGTGATTGATGTCCCCCTGAGGGGGTCAGGGAACAGAGGCTGGGGGTGAATGTAAATCACATACGTTCCCCGAATATATCAATCAATACACAACTGTAATCCCATGAAAATATATGGAAATAAATCTAGATCAGAATTTAGTTCTAAATGTATCTCCTCTAGATCTAGACTACATATTTAACACTATCAGTTTGTTATTGTTTTTGTGTGTGTGTGTAACGGACACACTGCGCACCGGTGCCTAGAACAGGAACACACGTTATCACGCACTACACACGACACATTAGGGAGACGAATCGCAGTGACATTCCGATAACTACAGTTCTATCCCTAGAGAGAGAGAGAGGGAGGGAGGGCGGAAGTCGACAGAAGCAGACGGACAAACAGATCTAGGATAGTTCGTCTGAATTGAGGTCTGCCGTAAGCTGGATCGTCTGCTACACTCTTGGGGTCAATTAAGGACACTTTGTTACAAATCAATCCACACCAGAACCGAAGCTGTTCATGTGCTTGATCTATCACATTGCTTCCCAAACTTTTCCCTTAACAGAACACTTCGTACTTTCTGAGTATTTAGTGGAACACTTCGTACTTTCTGAGTATTTAGTGGAACACTTCGCTTTTTTTTTTCTTTTCAGAGAGAGATTAATTCATGTGGTGACCTACTAAAACGATTATTCCAGTAGGTTCGTGGAACACCTATTTAGGCCTCGCGTTACACTAGGGTTCCGCGGAACACAGTTTGGGAAACACTGATCTATCTTCTTATCTTATATAATATAGACGTTACTTCAAAAAAGAAGATGATTACGTCCTACGCGTCATGCATTCAGTCATACATATTAACCAATGACTTCAATTCTGCCAAGTCACTGGTTTTCCTGGCTTGCTCAGGCAACCCATTCCATGCTTTAATAGCACTAGGAAAGAAGGAGTATTTGTACAAATTTGTCCAAGCGTATGGGATGAGGAATGAACCTCATATTGAAATCTTCAACACTGTTTACTATAATTAAGAAGTAATATAAAAATGGGGGGGGGGGGGGGGAATCGATTACTTCTTTATAGTCAATTAATAAAATAAACATTCAAATTTAATATTTCATAACTTTATGACAATAGTAATTAATTTGGATATAAAATACATAACCCAACACGTGTGACAAAATAGGGGCGGCCATATGCATAAGGATAGTACTGAAACGTAGTAATTTGAAGAAAAAATACATGTTAATTGTTATTAGAGTTAACCCAGAGTCCCAGATTCTTTAAAAGAAAATAAAATAAAAAATTAAGACAATACTAGATCTATCGGTCTTTCTGAAATTTTAATTAAATGTGATGACACGCAGCATATTTAATGCATATGAAAATTGAATGGCAACGTCGCAACCTGTGGGCAATGTAGACAAATGGCTCGTTGCCACGTCACAGGTATAAGTGACGTGGCAACGAGCCATTGGTCTGCAATGCCCACAAGCTACTACATCGCAGGTCAGCGTTGAGGCCTACTATAACGCTTGGTCTCGATTTAACATGGTCAAAAGATGAGATGATGCATAAGTGACCTATATTAGACTCAGTCCACAGAATTACCCCAATCAAAACTATAATTAGATATCTAGATAATAATATGAATCATATACACAAATCTGTGCAGACCCAGGTCTAGACCTAAATGAGTGTAGAATAGGTCTCGTACAATTCAAAGGTCTCAAATCTCCAAACATCAACACGCAACTAAACAACTGAAAAAAGAATAAGGTACATCCTTTTGTACACAGTGTACACACTCAGGTGACACCGGCTCCAATAAAACACATAAATCACAAATAGATGTCCGTTTAATGTGTTAGGAAATATGTGCCAGTAGTTCAGTTTCAGGCGATAACTAGGTCACAGACTGTACAGAAGTGCACACAATTTTAACCCTCTTCTAGTCCTGTCCCTTCTGTAGTTGTAACTGAGTGGCCTGCCCCTTACCACATCTTTTTTTGTTTTTATTCTCCCCCCTTGGCGATTTTTTTCTTTTATTGTTGTCTCACCTTGTTTTAATGGTGACACACGAAGGAGGAGGGGAAATGACCGACATACTGGGGGGGAGAGTGTGGCGCACTGCTGGCCTTATCTGAGGGAAGAGGACATTAATCATATCATATATTGCAGAAAGAAAAGATTCGTAGTCATTTCTTGGTGACATAAGCTTTCTTTTTTCTTTTCAATAATGACACATCCTAATAGCATCTGCATGTCATACATTCCGGCCTTTTGGGGCTATATAGATTTTTTAAATTGGGTTTGACATACTTACAACAATATTAAGACGTTCATTGCTCTCTCTCTCTCTCTCTCTCTCTCTCTTTCTCTCAATCTCGATCCGTCTGTCTCTCACTCTCTTTTTCCCCTCTCATTCTGTTTTTCTCTTTCATCCTCTAATTCTCTTTCTCTTTTTTTTTTCTGATTATTTCCCCTTGTCACTGTCTTAAATAGAAATTTATAAAAAAATAATAATTAGACAACTATTGCGTCAACTTTTTCCCCTCTGTCAGTTTCGCTTGCCGCCAAGAACACCTCAGGTCACGAGTTCATTGTTTTATTAATTGCCTGTCACCTTCCGTCTTCAAATTTCTGCTTATTAACCAGAGTTAGGGCTTCAACTTTTTAATTTACCCTATAACCCAACCACAGTAATTTCTTACACAAATCCTAGAAATCAAACGAAAAAAAAAATAGCGTTACTTCAAATTATTCTAGTTCTAGATCAACTACAATTTGCTACATTAATATTTCCGCTTCTTCTGCGTTCACATTATCATGGGTTTAGATAACTAGTCGAATATCTGAGAAGAACTGTGTAGTACGTTCCAGATAAGACAGTACTTTTGGCAGAATTTTCCAAATCAGGCAGTACTTTCCTGATCAGGCTGTACTTTCCAGATCAGGCAGTACTTTAGGTAGAACTTTCCAGATCATGCAGATCTCCAATACTGTCTGTATGGTTTGTCTTCAATACTATATTATGGGGCAAGTGTTCTGTTCGGGTCTCTCGAAATAGACTGCAGCTTTGAAGGACGTGGTCGGCATAATCTGATACTATAAATACGCCACCAATAAAACGCTAAACGACACATTACTAGAGCTTCGTTCCAATAAATTGAGTTCAGAGTCAACGTAGATTCATTTAGTCTGATTGTAGTCAAAACCAGCACAATATAGATAGTCTATTAGGACTTGGTTCTTCCCTTGACCCCCCCCCCCCCAAAAAAAAACAAAAAAAAACTCCTGGCTACCCCCCCTCCCTGAATGGAGCTGGAATGTAACACTTATATTAATTATCTGTCTTAGCCTACGGCTTGCAATAGCCGCGTAATGTACTCAGGTGTTAATGACACCTTTAAAATAAAATAGACGCTACGTTGATACGCTGTATAGTTATACACTCCACAACAAAAGCCGTTCCTCCATACTCTGCTCCTCTTACTAGCTTGCTAACACTCGCCATCTTTGAAGTTCACCCCTGCTGGTTATCTCAGCAGATCCTTTGCACATTCCACCCCAGTAGAGACAGTCCACGTGTTTGTGTTTATAGCGAAAACAAGGAAAAAAAGTGAGTGTGTCTTTGTGTGTGTTGGGGGGGTCTGATAAAAACCTATTGTAGTTGGGATCACTATGAAGAGATAAGAGTTTAAAACAAGGGATCCTCACAGCGGGATCGGCTCATCCCTTCTTTTGTTTTTCCGCGTCGAGTTGTTAGTATCTTGTTTATGCACGAGCTGTTTCCACCTGATCGGAACGTTGAGGACACTTGACCTTTGAACTTTAAACTCTTCAAAGCTAAACCAAAAAAAAAACAAAAAAAAAACTATTGTCATTGTTTTTCTTTTCAGCTGAAGTAAGTTGATTTGTAGCTCCTCTCTGAAGTGTCCAAAAGTTCAAAGATAAATCCTATGTATGAACCTTTGACCCGGGAAAGGATTTTATCCCGTGGCCAGAATGAAGGATTGGCTCTTCATCGACCCTTCTGTCTGGAGAGAGACATTCGTAATAGAAGGCCTGAACACTGACCTGCGACGTCGCAACCTGTGGGCAGTGGGGGACCAATAGCTCATCACCATGTGACGTGGCAACGAGCTAGTGGTCTAAGCTGCCCACATGTTGCGACGTTTCAGTTCAGTGTTCAGGCCTTCTTTAACGATTCGTCTCGTCTGGAGGTCCATGCCAACAAGAGGAATGAATCACATCCAGTTGTTTATGATTCACGGCCCCTTGAGCCAATGTAATGGGTTCCCCTAGCCCATGCGAGACATTCGATCCTAGGATGGGACAAACTCCATATTCCTATATTGTACCATAGCGTTTAGCGGAGGAATCATCACTGCCCGTATGGGAAACAATAGAGACAGACTGGTAAGGTAAGCAAGTTTTTCTGACATTCCTTACCAATGGCAAGTACATTCGATTGAGCATAAAGAAATGTGTTATCTTTCGTCCATGCTAGAAGAACAAGCAATAGAAAAAAAAAAAAAAATACTTTATAGAAACAAAGCTTATCTAAGGGGAATAACCGCGAATCACTGTCATTTATCTGTAAAATTACAGGGTTTAGCTCCCTTTCCGCTATATACAGCAGAATCAATTTATTAGTATTAAATGGTTAGCTAATTGGTCAATATTTGGATTGATTCGTGTATTGTTATCGGCTATGAATAAGTCTGCAAAATTTCAACTAGATCCGAGAATAGGAAGTGGGAGAAAAAGCATGTCAAAAAGTAATACGGGGATTAAATCCATACATACATCCACATCTCTCATTAAGTAGTATTCATTCCCCTTATTTCGATATCAAAGAAAATAATAAATCAACAGCAATTAATTAACTAAGTGGTTGTTTTTTTTTTCCTCTATTGATTCATGTGTTGTCAGGGTCAATGAATAATTGAGCAAAAGTTTTGAACTTGATCCAAGATTGGGAAACGGTAAAAAAAAAAACATGTTCTAATTGTGTCACCAGACTGAAAGACAGACCAGAGAGTTGATGGTAGAAGCTTTGTAAAAACAGGACGTACCTATTCAAAAATTTCTTAAATTAATCTAGCTAATTAAACCTCCTTTTTTTTTTTTTTTTTTTTTTTTTGTTATTTTAAACTGGATACACCTAACAGCTAGCTATTTCTAGATATCCCATAGACATGAAAATGTCCATATTACGTACAATTTCAAGAGTTCTTATAGCGACAAATGCATGTCAAGTCGTTTTTGTGAAATTCAGATTTCAATGCGCAAAGTTCACATTTGTTTTCCCTATCTTTTGTCCTGTTGGCCAGATTTTTTCATGATGGTATGAAAAGAATGAGCTCTTATATGTTTGTAAAATAAACATATGAAACAAAAATGTGTCTTTATCTCTGCGTCTCTCTGAATATTTTGTGAATACTGCATGTATATACATCAGTGATAGAGTGGTTTTATTTCTACATTTCAGCGACTTCTTTTATATATGTGAATAATATTCTATAATTTGAATGTTGTTACTAATGGTGTTTTTGTGTTTGAAATCAGACGCATTCTTAAAGTAAGGGCATCTCTAGGATCAAGTAAAGGGAATCTCTAGTACAGTGTTTCCCAAACTTTCAACATATGCGTACCCCTTCCATAATTTTCCTTAACTCGCACCCCCCTCCTTACTCCAAAAAAAAATTATATTCAAAATAATAAACGAAAACTAAAATTGTTAAAAAATAAATAAATAAATAATATAAACGAGAAGGAGAAGCATAATTGATGCGTACCCCCTTCAAACTCTATCCGTGCCCCTAGGGGTACGCGTACCCCACTTTGGAAAACACTGCTCTAGTATATTTATGAACAGGTTTGACTAATTGAATTGTGTACATTTAAAGATTTTTATATGCTAAGAAAAAGCCTTTGTTATTACAAACTGAGCTCTTTCCAAAACAAAAAGTGTAAAAACACTTACACGGGCTTTAATATTTGGGGCGATGAAGTACAAGAAACAAAAACCTAAGAAAAGATAACTGCTAGTTTTTACTTTTTTTTTTTTATAAACATAGTTGTCTATCCTGAGTATCGCACGTGAAGTCATTCAGTACAAATTGCTTTGTAGCTAACCACACAAGTTACATCCCCTGCACCTAGAGTATTACTGGCAACACTTTTTATCTTCAGTGCATGAGCCCCGTAAGAGATTGAACTCTTTTGACGCTGTGGAATTAGTCTAGACGACTGATGCACGAACTACGGACCTCGGGCCCAATCCTGCCCCATTTTGCGTTACTGTCAAGATTCTAGAAACTTCAGGTGACAGTGCATAATGGAGCCGCATACGTTCGCTTCCATCAGATGATTTTTGAAGGGATTCGGCAAGTGACCGAAGTGTTGGAGATGTATAGGGCCCCTGAGGAAAAGACTATACGACTACATCCCTCAGGAAAAGACTATACGAGTACCTCCCTGAGGAAAAAAATATACTAGTACCTCCCTGAAGAAAGAAAAGACTATACGAGTACCTCCCTGAGGAAAGACTATACGAGTACCTCCCTGAAGAAAAAAAAGACTATACGAGCACCTCCCTGAGGAAAAGACTATACGAGTACCTCCCTGAGGAAAAGACTATACAACTACATCCCTGAGGAAAAGACTATACGAGTACCTCCCTAAGGAAAAGACTATACGAGTACCTCCCTGAGGAAAAGACTATACGAGTACCTCTCTGAGGAAAAAAAAGACTATACGAGTACTTCCCTGAGGAAAAGACTATACGAGTACCTCCCTGAGGAAAAGACTATACGACTACATCCCTCAGGAAAAGATTATACGAGTACCTCCCTGAGGAAAAGACTATACGACTACATCTCTGGGGACACCTTGCACACCAAATCATACTTAGGATCAAATATAGTCGAATCGGGTTAACTGGACCATATCGGGATGCGATTCTTTTGTTCCAAATAACCGGCTGGTCCGATAAGCCGGATAATAGGATTTATTTCGATGCTTAAGAATTCAGCTGGTCGGATTAACCGGTGGTCCAATAAACCGGATTTGTCTGTATAAGCCCTCGTGGAAGACGTTTTAATATCAAGACGCCTCAAACAAAGATGTAGGTACATTGATCCAGGTAAGTTGGTAGGTATATAGTCAGGCTGCGAATAGGAAGGTAGGCGAGCTGCAATACAGGTTTGGTGGTTTGGTCGGTAGGAAAAAGGCCGATTAGTGAGTTAGATAAAAAATTAGATATGGTATTATGCTACTATGTTTCTAAGTAGGTATGTAAACAAAAGAAAAGGATTTGAACAAATCGAAAACAGAGATAAGACAATGAGAGACAAGAGAGGAATAGTCAGAGAGAGAAGATACAGAGAGAGAGAGTCAAGAGATAGACGAGACAGAGAGACGAGACAGAGAGACGAGAAAGGAAGAGAAAAGATTCAAAAAAGAGAAAGAAAGGAGGGAGAGAGAAGAGAGAAAAAAATAGGAAAGAAAGAGAGACCAGAAAAAAATAGAGAAGATTCAAAGAGAGAGAGAGAAAGAGAGACACAAAAAAGAAACAGAGTTACCGAGAGAAAGAGGAGACTGAGAGACGAAAACAAAGAAAAGAGTCTGGCAGAGATCCGAAAGAAACAGATAAAAAAAAATAGAGACAGGAAAGAGACAAAGAGAAATTAAAGAGAAAATAGAGGGCAAGACAGAGAGAAGAGAAATAAAATATGGATGAATGAGAGAAGAGTGAAAAAGAAAAAAAGAGACAGAGCGAAGCAGTGAAAAAAAAAGAGAGAGGCTATCGAAAAATAAGAAAGAAGACAAAAGAGTGAGAGAAAGAGAGAAGAAGAGAAATGGCCGACTTTTCACCCGGTTGAGGAAGTTCAAGGCTAACAACGATAAAAAAACATTGACTGGAGAAGCGGACGAGGCTAGCAAAGGTTAGGTCACACTGTCCAGGGCGGCTGACTTCAAGAACAGATAACCCCGTGACATGACCTTACCAGTTTGTACGAAAGTAAATGTTCCTTTGGGGGAACCACCATATCTCACTTTCTCCAATCGGTTGGCACAGTTTGGACCAAGTGTCCCTAAAGTAAATAACATTATTGCCTTACGCTACATTAGTGGTTAATGAAAAAATTAAGATTTCGGAGATTTTATATTCAGCTATTGATATCTGTATTTCACAGACCAACTAGGTATAATTTCTTCTATGGTTGACAAACTACTTCTGATATTCAGTGTAATTTGATATATTCAGTGCTATAAAATGTTTATAAGGGAAATACATTAAAAAAATAATAAACTGTTCAATAATTGGCTTAAAAGACTTTGAATATAACATCTTAATACCTGGATAACATATTCTACCCCATTTTATCAGAAGAATATTATAGAATTATCTGAAACCCATTTCTTTACAAGTCCGTGTTAAAACTTGAGTGTTGTACGTGAAAGAAACCAACAATGTGTGTCTATGTCCCTAACCCTGAGTCCTTGTCCGCTCCTGAGATGACGCGACATCCTCCAACAATACTGTTTCATCGTCCTCTTTGCAAAGGCAGCATCGTGAATAAATCCCACACAACTACCCATTGTACACACTGCGCCCACCCTTGCGAAACCGTAAACCATATCCTCTTTGAATGCCCTTTTCAAATCCACCTTAGCCAGACCCTACTACCCTTACAGTCCAACACCCTGTACGGCAGTGCTGAACAACTGAAGAAAACAGCACACTATTTTTCCTTGGCAGAGTCTGCAAAAGAGCTGACAGCTCAGCAGTAAAAAGCTGGCTAGAAGAAGAAGCATCGTGAATGGAAAACCTTATAGACTTTTAACTTGGTTTAGAACTTTCTGCCTGTTCGCAAAGCGTTCATCACGCACGTCCATACATTTTTTAGGTCATTGATATCTACGTCCCTCCTCCCCGCCCCAGTGGCAACTTCGTAAGTTGTTGTTTTTTTTTTGTTCGTTCACTTTAGTTCTAGACCTTTCTGTTGCGTTGTCTTTTAATTTGTTTACTTAAGAATGATATCGTCTGATAAATTACTTAGCCCAACGCGAGATTTCTGAACATTTACCCTCACTCACACACTCGTACAAAACATTGGCTAAATACGAGTTAGTTTGAGATACGTTAGTTACTTGGAAGAAACAAATATATTTTTTCCCAACAGCTAGATCTAGAGCTAGGTTTCTAGTTTCGAGTGTTCTCAAACTACACTAAAAACTGTTGTGACAATTCATCACAATGTTAAGATAGTAATTAGACTATTAAATGCCGTGCCTACCGACGTAGCAGGAATGTGGTCTTCCTGGCAATGCTCCCCAGTCTCACCTATGGTAACGTAGTTATTGGGGCCGATTAAGCCAATAGGAAAAAAAAATACGTTGGGGGGCCCTCAGGACCGAGTCCATTGTCCTGGTGGGGACGGGAGAAAACAAGCATGCGATATCCACACGCCCTTTTTTTTTTATGGCGGACACCTGCATGGCTGATGTGATACAGAGAAGGAACCTCGGTGTTATGGAGTGTGTGTTTGTGTGTTTCTATGGTGATGGTGGGAAGAAGTTATTTATTTGTTCTGGATGATGCAAGATAGATGTGGCATTGTCGTCAGCGGTATTAGGTAAGAAAGACGACTCCAGAACGTGAGACTGAAAAGAAGTGTTATTGTAGTGAGTTAGATTTTGTTAAGAATACCATTTTATATTAGTACTAAAGTCTACTACATTGATTTCATTTTAATTCAAGCTGAATTTGTTTATATTGCAATAAAAGTTATATTTAGTTTTGTTCACAAAAAGTTATTTCAAGTTAAAAATATAATACGCGTACAGTGGTTTAGCTGTCTACCAGCAGTTTGGTGCTACAAGTCAACGACCGTCAACAAAAATGGAGGTGTTTTCCCGGTGTGCTCAGCATTTGGCCTCGCTTCTAATCCGAACGTAATGAGATATGAGCCTTCGGTGATGGGGATGTAAAAATCTGCCTGGATCTTTTCCAGAAAGAAGTTTTTTTCAGACAAGAGTTCTAAGAGTCCTAGACTCAACTCAAAGAGTCCTAGACTCAACTCAAAGAGTCCTAGACTCAACTCAAAGAGTCCTAGACTCAACTCAAAGAGTCCTAGACTCAACTCAAAGAGTCCTAGACTCAACTCAAAGAGTCCTAGACTCAACACTTAGGAGACTTACAAAGGAATGTGGTCTTCATGGGAAAACGCAAGAACTTTATCCAGTTTTGGTGTTGGAGCAGTTTAAAGTTGGGGGGGAGTGGTTGCCTACGGAGAGACGGAAAGGGGGGGGGGAACAGGTCATGGAATAGTAATGACTTGTGTTGAATGTAACTCATTATCACATAACCAGGCCACTGACAGGTAGGAATAATGATCGAGGCATATCAATCAGCATCGACGCCGCCAATGATCTGCTAATTATAAGTATAATAATGATGGTTTCTCTTTCCCTTTATCTCCCACCCCCCCACTAGTCTCTTTATTCTATTTATACTACATTATACAACCTAGGTTACGTGGGCAAGCCCAGGTACTGCCGCCTTCGGGCGCGAAGCAAACTCAGATCAGATTGAGTTAAATCTGCAATTTTAATTTGTCTCCATTAAGATTCGAACTTGAGCCATTCAGTTTGTCTGCCAAGTATCCAAATGAAAATAAATTTTCTCACGAGAAAAACATTAATAAATGAAATATCAACTTAACCTGTTAACATATTTAGAATGCGCAGATAATTGCCCCATTGATTGGAGACAACATGTTTGATAGTAGGGAGATTATATTTATGGTTATAATAATAACTGTTGATATCTACCTAAGTTACTGTTTAGAGTTATTACCCATTGTACGAAGTGATATTTTGACACCTATGTGTGACAATTTTCCGCCATATTTTATGGAGTAATTTTAATGTATTCTATTATATATCGCTACGTTGTTATAATGTATACTGTTTTGTGACATTCTTCACAAATGGTTTAGAAAATGTAATTTACTTTTGTGTTCATTAAAAGATGAATAAGTGATAGAGTAAATTAGAGAGAGAGAGAGAGAGAGAGAGAGATGGAGGGAGAGAGAATGAGAGAGAGGGTGAGAGAGAGATGGAGGAAGAGAGAATGGAGAAAAACTAATAATAGTAATGACAAAGAAAGTCAAAGCTAGTGGCTTCCCTTTTTTTGTGTTCTACAGACACAGTAATGACCAGATAAATCAGCAGATTATCCCCTCAGCGTATTAAGGCCTGGGCTCGCTGTGTGTAATCCCATCTTTCCTTACACCTCCACAGGCCCTTCCCACCCCCCAGACTGCCTCCTGTCACCTCTACCTTTAGCCCTAAGGTCAGACAGTGTAACACAACTTCCGGTTTATTCCCATTTATCCCCCAAAAGATTTGTATATATGGATCCTATATTTAGGCCGAGCGGTAATCGCCAGTTGAGGTCAAATGAAGGGCAGAACCATAACGAGGGAACGAACAAGAAAGGAGAGGGGCTTGATAATGAGGAGGGTACAAACATCAAAAAAGGAAAGGTGTGATTCTACAGAGGGAAGAGTGAAAACAAGAAGTTGAAAAGGTAAAACAAGGAGAAGATCAAAAGACATAAAAAATATATAAAAAAATTGAGCCTTTGTATTGTTCTGTTGGCCGCTCTCAAAACGCTGATACTAAGTAACTGTAAGAAAGTTGTATAGAAATTGAAGGATGTCCTTTATTTTAGTGCAGGAGTTAGACTTGATAAAGTTCCCCCTTTCAGACCTTGCGATATATAGGGCAAACGATGTATATGTCATCTGTTTTGTGTTTGTTGTTGTTGTTGTTTTGTGGCCCACGGTTAACGAGGGTGTCATGTGGGCAGCACAACGACCAACCGCCTTTACCCAGCTACTCAGAGGCGCCGCGAAGATCCCGTACTTAAGAAAAAATTTGTCTTCACCAGGATTCGAACCCGGAACTCCCGATTCGGAAGCCAAGCGCTTTACCGCTCAGCCGCCGCGCCTCCCTAGACTTGATAACGCCCTAAGGTATTAAAGAGATGGGGTCCTCCTGGAAAGGCAATTTATTTGTTAACTCTTTCTCCAAAGTGATTGAAAATTAGCATTTTTGGTGGGACCGCCAAGCAAGCGGGAGGGAGCTGGGGGGTGTTCTAAGCTATAGCTTACGTTGCATTTATATAAATCCAGTACTGCACCCAAGTCCTCTAAGCTCCTCTAGGTGCGTTATGGGTGTGAGTTAGGTGTGGCTATACAACACCCTCATCAATGGTTGACCATAAATACACGTGGGCTTAACAGTTTCACTAACCACCAATACAGTAAAGAAGAAATGTAGGATAATTTGACTAATTTTTTTATTAATACATGACCGGAACTATTGCGTCTTCGTAAAGAAAAACAAAGGCTGGCTTATGGGCCAAGTACTGCGACTCTCTGCCACGGCCTCAGCGTGTATATCTAGTTCTACTGACTTTT
Organism: Biomphalaria pfeifferi; assembly: GCA_030265305.1. Lineage (NCBI taxonomy): Eukaryota > Metazoa > Mollusca > Gastropoda > Planorbidae > Biomphalaria > Biomphalaria pfeifferi. The sequence continues at coordinate 223,437 of JASAOG010000175.1, read as the reverse complement.
TAGGCACGAAAGGTATAGATCTAGTTTACAACTCACTGCAAGATTAAGTTTTAGATAAACGTATCTCGATCTATGACACAAGTAACTAAACACAGAAACAACCAGAGTGTTCATATGCCATTAATTTATACACCCATAGATAATTACTGGTTAGGGAAAGTAAAGGCGATTGGTCGTTGTGCTGACCACATGACAGCGCACTTAATTGTCGGCCGTTTAAAACAGATGACCTTTACATCATACAATAAATAGCAAGGAGTACTTTACTCTTTTTAAAGTAACTACTGTGATTATATTCTTGCTTGAAGCGCCAAGTAACAATAATGGCATTATTGAATGACTTAAAAATACACTACATCTTATAAAACACAGACGTTACTTCGAAAAAGATGATAACGTCCAACGCGTGCCCTATATCAATCTCGTCATGCATGGTTAGTCATTGACTATAAACTCTGCCTAGTCGTTAGTTTTCCTGGCTGCTTGGTCGAGCGGTATGCGCGCTGGACAGTCGTACTGGGTACTGGGCTCATACCCATACCATTCCCCGTCGTCTTGCGGGAGGTTTGGACAAAGCTGTGGAACACCTAAAACATGTCAAACATTTGTTTACTTATATTCAGGCAACCCATTCCATGCTCTAGTAGCACTAGGCAAGAAGAAGTATTTGTACAAATTTGTCCTAGCCTTTGGAACAAGGAATAGGCCACCGAAAACATCTAATGAGCTAACCAAACTGCAACGACTCGAGCAGAGTTGTGTTTACTGAGCTCCTAAGGGCAGGACGGAAAAACCTTCTCCCAGATACCCCCCCCCCTCCCCACTGGTCCACAAATGAGATTGGAACATAGCACTCTGAGCATGCTATAAGCATGAAAGTAGCGCTATAAAAAAAAAAGCTATAATTTATTTATTTATTTATAATATATTGATCAATATCGCTGACTAGAAATACACTATAAAGTTTTCATAGCTTAAGTTAATATATCTATTAGGTAACTGTACAGTGTATACATCGATTCTCTTTCTAAACTAGAGATTGGTATTGTCGTGCAAAGGAAATAAAATGGCGCCACCTGGTGGATTATAAACTTCGAATTAACATTTTTCCCTTTTTCATTCAACCTGTTTCCGGCACTCCTATTACCCCTCCCCCAGCCCATGTGCCATTCACAACAACCCATTAACCTGATCAACAATAGAGAGCTTTCAACCATTGAGCCCCCTCCGTATAGTTTTGTATCCTAGTGCGAACTAGGCCAGTGGTTCTAACATTTGTGAATGGAATATACGGACACAAGAGCTAAAATGGTAGTCATAGACATGACAGGATTTAGACCCGATAAGGCTCTAAGCTACTTTGAGGTATGGGGCCCTTTATAAGTCTAGATTATATAAGCCAGGGCCAAATATTCAAAATAACAGGTAAATAGATAGCGCAAAAAGTACAACTTGAACTGCAAGCCGTTTGTATTCATAACAAACTCCCATAATTTTCCGGAGTCTCTAAGAAAGTGGTAACCCACACGCCTAGTGGTAAATCAAGCGTTAATCTTAAAAGCATAAGCTGTGTGTGTGTGTGTCTTTTTTTTTGTGGGGGGGGGGGGGGGGGGGAAGGGGCGTCAAATTTGAAACTCATTATCTTAAGTATACTAACAATAAAAAAAACCCTTTATTTTTGTAATAGATAATCATAAAGTAAAATGCGGCACTCAAAGACAATACCTTAGTTAGTTAATTATAAATAGATTTCCAATGAGTCCATGTTTTTACTGGAAAAGACTTCGGCTTTCAAAATATTATAGTTAGTTCATGACTAATAGTAGAAGCCCAGCCAAAAATACTACTCAAAAACAATAACAAAGGATTGTCAATTGTTACTGAAAATGAGGAACGTGACGGAAACACTGTATCTGGAAGTAATTTATCAGCGGGGAGCCACCTTCTTCTATTGGACATGTTGTTGGGGGGCTTATACATTTCTGAAAAGCGTGGCTAGGGCCTCATCACCACCCACACCCTAGAGTCCGCTGGAACCGAACCTCTGCGGCTTCATATAACACTTTGAGAAGACATTTTGACGGAACAGATGGCACTAGTAGCTAGTCTGTATTTGACGATAAGATCATTAGACTTCTCCCTCAGCCACTAACCTATCCAAGAACAATGTTTGTACAAAGCTTATATCAACACACTCTGTCTGGTAAAACGTCTTAACACGTTATTTCTCCCACAACCTATCTCGGATCAAGCTGAAATTTCGCACAATTATTTCTTTTACCTGACAACCCAAGACTCAGTAAAAAAAAATAACCAATTAGTTGATTTAATTTTGGTAATTAATTATTTCATTTTGTATCTCGAAGAAGGGAAAAAAATGTGTGACTGAAGAGGTGGTGTAAGCTGAATTAGTCCACTGTATAGGCTGCCGCTCTAAATTGAAACAACACTACATAACTATACAATCTTCACTAGTCATAAGTACCTCACTAGCCAAGTTGTTAGCACGTTTGCCCAATGAGTCGTTAGCCAAGAGTTCGAATACAGATTGTTCCCTCTTTTTGTGTGTGTGTATTGCTTTTAACTCTTTCTCTCCTGACTGACGATACCAGCGTTGATTCCATCCGAATGTGGTAAATAATTACGGACAGAAAAAGTTAAAAATCAATTACGGTCAAATCCACCCAGATATTTCTCTCCCCCCCCCCCCCCATTCCACCCTCCATTTTCCAAACTAGTCCAGATAAGTGATAGGGTCATAGCGTTTCATAGCATGAAATAGAGCTCAACAAAGATATTGGTAAAATATTATTAATTGCACAGATTTATTGTTGTTAGTCTAGACTTTACATCTAATACAAATTTAATTACATTACTGATCAAAACTAATTCATCAATATAAGCTTTTTTTTTCTTTCAAAGTATTTTTTTAAATGTTTTTCTTGGTACTTGTTTTGTATTGACTTAATTTCATCTTATGGAATCAACAAGAACAATGCTGGGTATTTCTGCTAGTAACAGAATTTTGAAACCAACACGACCAGGGCCAGGGACGGATTTACGGCAGTGCAGACAGTGCAACCTCAAAGGAGGAATCCAAACTAATAAAAAAAAATCTGTAAAAAAAAAATATACATACTGAAAATAAAATGGAGGGAAATGTGATTTAATGTACAAATTTGCTATTTTTTCTAGCATTAGTTAATTGCTTTTTCATTGAAGTCTTCAAATAAAATGGTAAGGGTCTCCATACAAATCCTACCAGCGGCCTTCACCTGCTAGATCCGACCCTGCGTGACAGAGCTGAGCTGTTTACAACGTAAACCAAACGGAGATTTATGTATTTCTCCAGTTAATCGGGCCTCATCGGGACAAGACCTGTTTTGGTACTAATAAACGGTTGGCCCGGTTATCCGGATTCGACTATATAATAGGATTTGTTTCGATACGTTATGATCTGCCCTTATAAGCGACTGGTTCGATTAACCGGTGTTACAATTAACCTGATTCGACTGTCAATTTAGACACTGCGTCCATCTCTGTAATAGTTGTTTTGTCTACAAGGCTGATAGAAATTTTTGGTCAATGAGACTACCAAACAGTGCGTTGAGGCCCTGTCAAGGTATTATAAGCTGTTTCCCATAGTTCTCTCCTCAATTTCCGCTTTTTTTTTTTCTAGTCATAACTTTGTAACACTAGTTTTACCTCAATATATAAATATATTCAAATGTTGGTTTGAAAGGTTGTCATGGCCGGGGGTGTCAATGGGAAAAAGCTCCCATTGTCTATAAAATACTCCTAATGGCATGCGTCTCAAATAGCCTCTGACAACTAAGTCCAGCACCTGACCTGCTCGCGTGGCTTAGATGCTAAGCCCGGCGAAACTACTCTTACCAACAGGTGAAGAGGTGAAGGCGGATACCTGGCGCCACAAAACTGGGAGCTTCGGGCAGATGGAGCTCGTCAGCCTTGTAAGGCAATTCATTTGAATTTACTTTGACTTCAAACCCCCGCTGCCTTGCGGTAATAACGCTTCAAGAAACAACTTCGAGGAAAACTCAGGAGTGAAGCCCCTTAAGCGTTGGGAGTATCAACTATGAAATTCTCCCCCGCTGCCTTGCGGTAATAACGCTTCAAGAAACAACTTCGAGGAAAAATCAGGAGTGAAGCCCCTTAAGCGTTGGGAGTATCAACTATGAAATTCTCTCCAGCAGCTTCTGCAACTGAGTTGGTGCCAAATGTAATTCGAAGCGCTCTTTTGGATCTCATCAGCAAGGTCAAGAGGGACCATGACGCATGGGCCACCCATGATCTCTTTATCTAAGGCCCAGGAATGCGCCCCGGTGAAGAATCTCTGGTGCTGCTGCAAAGCGGCTAAAACAGTGACTCACCTGGGCGCATCCTATGTCATCCGAGACAGAAGGAGCCAAAGAAATATTCAAATGTTGACATATCAACATCCAGCCCGGGGGGGGGGGGGGCCTTCCATTGATATTCTTGAACTGGCCACTGAGAAGAGGCTTTGAACGAAACCAATCGTTATTGTAGGCCTCGACACTGACCTGCGACATCACAACCCATGGGCTGTGGAGACCGACCTGTGACGTGGCAACATGCTATTTGTCTCCAGTGCCCACGGGTCTCGCTTAGAATCCTCAATAAAACAAAACACTTTCCCTTTCAAGGGAATATACATTATTATTATAGCTTTTATATAGCGCTGCTATCATGCTTATAGCATGCTCAGAGCGCTTTGATCCAATCTCAATTTTGGACCAGTTGGGGGTATCTAGGAATTAGTTTTCCGTGCTGCCTTTAGGCGCTCAGTAAACACAACTCTGCTAAGGGGGGCAAGACAAGCCAAGTTCAAGCGTACATAGCCTCTCGACCATGCTTTCCGCACGAACATACTATATTAAAATCGAAGCCTTTAAAAGAGGATTTCTATTTATAACCATTCTTTCCTTTCATGATAGTGAACAACAAACATGAAAATGGCTCCTTGAAATGTGCAGTTCCCTCTTCGCATTCTGCGGGTGATGTCTTTAATTAGTCTATTAGAAGTGGCCATTCACACACGTTGCAACACCATTTCATTCAATGTCTTTTTTTTTAATTTTAGATTTTAAATTTCGGATGACGTCCCCTAGTTGGTTTTAAGGACAGAAATAGTAAATAGGTCAAGCCTAAAAACAGCAATACAATCTGACGTCACCAAAGTACAATTCGAATTTAAAAAAAAAAAAAAAAAAAGGCACAGACTACAAGATTACAATGTCAGAGAGAGTATCGCATCATGACGTCAATGTGACTAATTTATTCACGATGCCCTGAAAGTTCTTCCGGTAAAACGTCCCTCGAAAATTCAAAATATCTAGACACCTTTTTTTTAATATATATATACTGTAAGCGGTAGTCAGACGTTAATAAGAAAAAAAATCATTGGCTGAAAACTGTAGCATAATATTCGATACTTGTTTAAAAAATCAGACCAGAGATCTGTATAGTCATAATTTCGGTTTTCAAAGCAAGTCAAGGGCTCATCTATAACCTTACAGGCTTCATTTTGTATTTTATTTAATTATTTCATTTTTGTATAGGTGTTTCTATGTTCATTGGCATGCCCCTTTGTTATGGGGTGTATGTGTGTGTTTCCTGTGTATTGGTAAGGTTGGTATTTGGTCGCGTGGAATGATGAAGCTATGAGATTTTCTGTCATAATTTAGGTTAAGTTGTCACGTGCGTGAGATTGGGGAGCTGACCCAGAGAAAAATGTAAGACTTGTTCTTGCAGTAAGATTTTGTTTAAATATCAGGATATTTTGTTAGTAATAGAACTATATCTCGTCTTAGATTAAATTTGTGTATGTTCTAATAAAAATTATATTACGTTTTTGTTCAAAAAAGAAGTTTATCCTTTTTGTGGCCGACAACGACCCCTCCCTCTCTCTCTCTCTCTCTGTTAATTACGTAAATACAATAGAAGGGTAATGACGAGACTCTCTCTGGTAGTAAGTAAAGCAATACACAACTGCAACCTCGTATTTTATTTTTATGTACTTTTATAAAGAATGCACAAAGTTAATATCTCTACATAAGACATCCTTTTGCGTCGTCCATGTTCTCTGACGTCATTTCCATTCAATGCACGCATTCGCACCAGTCTATATTCGCACCACGCTGCACTCCGACCGTCACAATAAGTCTCTATAGATTAGAAGACTTTCAATCAATAGCACAGAAAAACTGAAACTTTCGCTTGCATTATGACGTGTAGACCAGTGATACCCAAAATACGGCCCGCGGGCCAGATCCGACCCGCGACGTGGTTCCATCCGGCCCGCCGAAATGTCGGCACAAAGTGTAGACAACACCATCGAAAAAAAAAAGCTGACTTGTGTATCTTTACCTACGTTAGGGCCCTTAATTTTTCTATCATTGATTGGTAACCACGACCTTTAACATTAGTGTGTTTATGAAATGAGAATCTACTAGAAAAACAGAACGGATCTTACTTTTTTTTTTGTGGATCATGATAATAAGCCAACATATGTGATCTATAAAAAAAAAGGTGGCTGTTTCCAAAAAGAACAAAATATAAACGTCATTATGAAACAAATATTCTTGGTTTGAGCCGCGAATGAAAAGATTGTTAGACTACGCCTAGAGATTGGAGGATTGTTGGAAATATTTACCAAAAAGCGACAAGAAAATGAGTCAACGTCAATGCTAGCTACAATGTTATTCTTTTTTTAAGTACAGAAATGAAGCCATTTTCTGACGCTTGAAAAAAAATCACTCCAGATATCCAATTCCTTAATGTAAGTACTAGCTCCACAGGTTTTCTAATCTAATAGTTTCAAATTCATGAAAATTTCATTTCGTTTTTTTTTGTTGTGTGTGTACATTTTCGTTCATGTGACCCGAGACACGAGTGTCAGAAAATAAAATGGCCCGCAGGTCGAATTAGGTTGGGCATCACTGGTGTAGACTATTGCATGTCGATAGTCATGATACAACAAGGGGATAAAGGGGAGATAATGTGAGAATGCTGCTAGCTCTTACATTTGATGTAGCTATGGCATGCATGTTGTCAGATGATTACTGCCCCTTCTTGACTGATGACTGTTCACATTTCTGCCTTGCTGTAACATTACTTCACCAGAAGAGTTCCTTCCGCGTGTAACTCCAGTGCTAATGTTTCAAGTTGTGTGTATGGGGTGCAGGCCATGAGATGGCATAATCCGCTTAGCTACATAATCGTGGAGTTCAAATCTTTATTGAGATATACACTTTAATTCGTTGGTAACTCTAGCTGAGCTGTGTCCTGAAGAGATTGACAATGGATGCTGATAGATTTGTTCACTTTCTGATAAGACGTGCTGATAGGCCACACTTCTGACACAACATGTAGATGGAAGCGTGGTCGAGAGGCCAAGTGCGCTTGAACTTGGCTTGGCCGCTTAGAAGGTTCGACACCCGACTAGGGCAGAGTTGTGTTTACTGAGCGCGTAAAGGCAGATACCCCCCTTCCCCCCCCCCCCCCCAACTGGTCCACAAATGAGCTTGGACCAAAAAGCGCTCTGAGCATACTATAAGCATGAAAGTAGCGCTTTATGAAAGCTATAATAATAATAATGATCAGTTGTGAACACGGAAGAGCAAGATAACACAATATTAAAGGGTGGCTGCCTGGTCGTGCAGTATGCGCACTGGACTGTCGTCTGGTCGTCTCGATGATCTCTGATCCATAACCAGTCCATCCCCCGTCGTCCCGCTAATCTAGTCGTAAATGTCAATTAGGAACTTTAACTCTGATAAGTCAGTGTTTTTCCTGAATGTTTCCATCAACCCGTTCCTTGCACTAAATCGACTAGTGTCCTAGTGCATGGTAAAAGAAATAAGCCTTTATCTTTATGTCTCTCTGAGTATTTGTCGGTGAGTTATTGACATAGATATTGTTCACTTAATGCTAAAAAAAAAGTAAAACCAACAAATCTCAGTCTCCAGAAACTTGTTTTTTTTTGTAGTCCCCCCTCCCCCCTCCCCCGGTCTAAGCCGGCAGCTGTTGCAGACGAGATTTTGGATTTAAGTGGCGCCAACTGTAAGTCTGCCAAAACAAAATTCTGTGTTTCACTAGGTGACACTAGGTATAAAGAATTTGCAGGTAATCGGTGAACTCGCCTAGATTGAACCTAGACCCACGGGCACAGAGCAGTCGCCTCCCTTGCCTGTCCAATATGTGGTAGATCTCTTTGTTTGGTACCTCGGTGCTTGAAACTGCACTGGAATAAGGAGGCGAGGAAACGTCGCTTACAAACGAAGGAACTAGTACAGTTGTAAAACAAAACAAAACATGATAGATCTATGCAAACTGATCAGAAGCTTACAAGTGTAATAGAATAAATAAATAAACAGTAAGCAATAATACTTTTGAAACATGCAGAGAAAATTTATCTAATTAGTTTTGTTTTTGTTCGGTTGCTGTTTTTGCTTTTGTTGTTACACTGGTAAAATATTTAAAAGTCTAGATGGAAGGTTCGAACGTTTATAAATGTAGTCTAATACAAATCAGTTCTAAATGAGAAAGAAATAAAAAAGGAAGAAAGAGAAAAAAAGAAAATTAAAGAAGACAAAAAAGAGAGAAACAAAGAGAAAAGAGAGAGAGAGAGAGAAAAAGTGATAGAAAGAAAGAGAAAGATAGAGGGAAAAAATGAAAGAAATTGAATGATAGAGAAAGAGAGAGAGAAAGACAGAAAGAGAAAAAGAGAGTAATAAAAGAGGAGAACGATGAGAACGAATGTGACAAAAGGAAGAGGACAAAAGAGGAAAGAAAAATATGAGGTAGTGTCACGTATTACGAATTGAATTCTACTTTTAAATGGCTTGCCTAGGGGAACGTGACAATAGAAAAAGGTAGTTGTGTCACTTATCTAAAGTCTGAATTTAATCAAAGACTTACAATGAATAACAAAAAAAAATGACACAAGAAATCGGAAGGTAAAATATCAACTTAATGTTTAATCATAATATAACTCAATACAAAATGGAAGGGTTGACCAAAACCCTTTTACAAAAATGGCATGTAAAAATATTACAATACAAGAGTTTGAAAATATAATTACAAATACAAGCAAGGCCTTGAAAAAAAAAAAATCTTAACTTACACGATCAATTGGTATACCACGCACGGGTCACGCAATGTCTCCGCTATTCTGTCTCACGGCTGTCTCCGTATGTCTGTCCGTCAACGTTACGCGAGCGGTCTTTATATAATCTACCGCGCGTCGATATCTAGTAATTTCTAGAACAGAAAGTCATCAACACCCAGATCTAGAACGCTCTTCAAAGAGACAGAAGAAAAAAAAAAAAACCACCCTCCTTTCAACCAGAGATACACACATAGGTCAAGGACCGGTCACTGTCTGTGGGGCTTGACTCTTGAAGAATAAAATAAAAAAAAACTTATTACACAAAGGGGCAGACAACCTACAGGTCAAAAAAAAAAAACAATAGTATCTAGGCATTGTTACCTAGATACGTAACAGGTAGAAAGAGAAAAGAAAGAAAGAGTAAATAAAGAAGATTAAACAAAGAGGAAATGAATATAAAGAGAAGTAAAGAGAAGAGAAATGAGAAGAGAAAGAGAAAACAGAAAGAGAAGCGAAAGAAAAGAGAGAAAGTCGAGATGAAAAAGAGACAAAATTATGAGAAAAACGACCAAGAAGAAAGAGAGAGAGAAAAAGAAAACACAAAGCCAAGAGAAAAAAAAAAGAGAAGTGAAAGAACAAAGAAAGAATGGATTGAAACAAAGAGAAGGAAACATAAAAGAACAAAATGAACTAGAAGAGTGATAACTCTGCATAGAACTAGATCATTCTATTGCAAATGCAGCCCCTACCCTTTACACTGCCCCCCGCACACCTGACTCCCTGCTGGTTAAAAGGTAAACAACTACGCATATCAACGGTTCCCAACGTTTTAAAGCTCGTTGGTCGCTTTGGAAATACGCATACATGCTACTTCAGAGGTTGCTATCCATAGAAAACTAACAAAAAAAAACAACAACGCACAATCAGTTTCTTCCCAACATGCATCTATCCACATTTGTAAACACTGATCAGAGTGCAATGGAAATTTCCGCATGTTTTGACCTTGACCCGCAGATGCTTTGCAACTATTAAAAGCCTCCATGTAGACTCTGACATGGGAGTGACGGCACCAACGTATTGAGTATAGGTAAATAGCACTGACCGAATTGATTGACCTAGATTCAAGTGTACATACAAGCAAAAAAATAAATATTTCCCGCGGTTTGGAGATTATTTACCTATGACGTCATTAAGGTGCAGGAAATGTTACATCTGCGAAAGTGTGTTAACAAGTGCGCATGTGTTGGTGTGCGTGTGTGCGAAAGGAAAAGAGAAGCCAGTTAAAAATTAGGGAAAGTGTGTTTGGTTTTATTTTGGTCGAGCTAAAAAAAATAATGGAAAGACGTTCCTCGACCAACACGCTCAGAGTTTTTTAATTAACACTAATTATTTCCTTACCCCCACGTTATAATGGAAGCTCTCGAACGGCGAGGGTGCGGGTATGCGACGTGAGCTAGATCTAGATCTATAGATCCAGAAAGTTTAATGGCTTGGCGTGGAGGTGAGAGAAAGTGGTTTACCTTTTGAAATACTAGGTTCAGGAGAAAGGAGGACATACCAAGAAATTCAGTCGGGCTCGTGGAAGATGTTAACCCCCCCCCCCGTTTACTTTAAGAAAATAGCTCTCTTCACTCGTTTAGCCAAAAACATACTCAATTCAGTGGATTTTTTTTTCTAAATGCCTGAGGATAAGCTAAATTGGCAACCATACGGAAAATTAGTGCTAAGTAATTAGTTGAGATGTAAACACAAAGTTGGCCAGATTTTTTAGAAAACTACGGTGTTTAAAAAAAAAATGGATCATTCAACTATTAAGATTGTGAAGTAACTAGAGCTGAACGATATTTGGTATTGAAGGCAAGTATACAGGGGTTGGCGTACTTGTGGCAAACGAAGATAAAGCGAGACGCTTGATGTTGTATAGATACAATAAAAAGCATGTAGAAGAAATAGCGAAACAGGACATTATAAAAAGTCTAGAGTCCGTACATTAACAACTAGTGCAGTATTTCACATTTTTTTTGTTTGTTTTTTGTTTTGGATATTCCTTCTCATTTTAGCCCAATTATCTCGCCAGAAATCTGACTGGGGATAGCAGAGAACCAGCGAGACCAGAGTTCGGAGTGCATACCACACGGCTAATATCGTGCTTATGCAGATCTAACTCTGACCTACATATTTTGCAAAACCGACGCTGGTAACCGCTAGTTGATATACATTTGGTTTATAGGCTTTGTTTTTTTTTTTTTTTAATTTGCTTGTACTTGTATGTTGTGCTATGACATTGTTTCTGATGCGATCAGCTCTGCGAGAGTTTACCTGAAGTTGCAGAACTGAACTACATTTTATCGTTTTCCTCAGAATATGTCATTCTTGTAAAAAAAACTGCTGTGTTAATTGAAATAGTAAATATTTTTAGCATGGCAGAAAAACTAGGAATAAGTACTGGACTAAAGAATTATTTTTTTAAATTATACATTAAAAACTACTTGAGACTATATTTTCTAGTCCAAACCTAATGTTTCAGAAAAATATTTTTTTTAAATATATAAAGAAACAAACAATATAATGGTTTGGTAATTGAGCTGGACACATGGCTTACTCGTCCATCAGCCATAGAATTAGATTACTATTACATAAGCGGCAATATAGCACGCGAGGTCTCAAGGATGTACTTTACTGTTACAATGCTTCTATAAACTTACTGTCATCTTATCTACTGCATGTCACTTTATTAAGCTTCTATTAACTCACTGTCATCTTATCTAGAATAGGTTACTTTATTAAGCTTCTATCAACTCACTGTCATCCTATCTAGTAATAGTTCTTTATTAAGCTTCTATCAACTCACTGTCAACCTATGTAGTACAAGTTACTTTATAAGGTTCTATAAACTTACTGTCATCTTATCTAGTGTATGTTACTTTATTAAGCTTATATAAACTCACTGTCATCTTATCTAGTGTATGTTACTTTATTAAGCTTCTATAAACTCACTGTCATCCTATCTAGTAAAAGTTACTTTATAAGGTTCTATAAACTCTCTGTCATCCTATCTAGTAATAGTAACATTATTAAGCTTCTATCAACTCACTGTCATCCTATCTAGATAAGTTATTTTATTAAGCTTCTATAAACTCACTGTCATCCTATCTAGTACAAGTCTTGTACACGTTATCTCTCTCACTTCCCATTCTCGGATCAATACGACATTTCGAACATTTATTCGTTGTCGATGACAACAAACAAATGCATGAAAAATAAATCCAAATAGTTAATTAGTAACTGGCCATCATTTAATTATCAATTACTCTGTATTCTTTTTTTTTAATTAGGATATGCCATGCATGTCACCATTACCCTATATTAGGTTAAGAAATTAATGACCCATTAATATCATAACAAAAGAGTTAAATGCCGAAATTTTTTCAATAAGCTTTATTATTAATTCAAATAGTTTATATGTATGTACATATTCTTGCATACAAATATTAATTTAAATTTAAAAAAAAACTGCCATTAGTAATAGACTCCTTTTCATTTTAATTGCAATATTACTTTCAGTATTATATATGTATGCGCGCTGGACTGATTGTCTCGATGGTCCCGGGTTCATACCCTGCACACTGCCATTCCCCGTCGTCCAGCGGAAGGTTTGGACAAGAAAGTAGATTATCTTCAACTCTGAAGAAACATCCGAAACATGTCAAGCATTTAGAGAGAAAAAAACAACATTTTTACAACGCCAAATGAGTCTTTGAAATATTATTACTTTGGACAATCGAAACAAAATCATGTCTTGAATATCCCTTGCAAATAGGCGAATCTGATAGGGATCCGATGGTGGATGCCTCTGAGTTTAACTCTCTTTGTAATCCGTAGTACTGGGAGCAAGAAAGATGCATACTATTTATAATAGTTGGTATGGTATATCATTGGATTCAATTAGTGGATCTTTAAAAACAAATGTAATCGCGTTTTTTATATTTGGTTTCTAATTATTGGCGTATTAGTGTTTAATAATTATTATACTTTGTATTTTGATTATGCTGTTTTTAGTGTTTAGTGATAATTATATTTGTTTTTAAAGATCCACTAATTGAATCTAATGATATACCATACCAACTATTATAAATAGTATGCATCTTTCTTGCTCCTAGTACTACGGATAACTCTCATGCACTAGAATGTTCTTACTAAAGGTCAGGATAGGATGTCGAGGTCACACAAGAACAACAGCCTGTTTAGTAACTTTCACTACACGCCAGGCACTGACCACTTCACGGGGAACTATTAACCCCCTTTTCGGGGGGACTTGGAGTAATCGCAGTGCAATTAATTAGACGAAACAGCACGTGACCGGTACACTCAGAGGTCATGACCTGGCAAGAAATGGAAAGCGACCCATGGGAATGACATGCAAGGAGCAGAGGTAATGTAATGTCTCAATGTTTTAATGAGGGCCCCTCGCTAAAGAAGGTCAAGAGAGTTCGAGTATTAACAGCATTAACTCTTTCTCTCCGTAATTATTTACCACATTCTGGTGGAATCAACGTTGGTATCGTCAGCTAGGAGAGAAAGAGTTAAGATCTAAGTCTCGTCACGTGGCCCAATCGAATTTCAATATCGAAAGTAAAAAAGGAAGTTTTTAAAAATTTTATTTTTTATTTGCTTCATATGATCAAATGGTAAGTGGTACCGGATGTCAAACAAGAGTTGGCGCTAGGTAGAAAAACTCGCTATTGATATTGTAAATACAATCTTAGCTATACTAACAAACAAATATGCTGCTGTGGAAACAGCTATTGACAATGAATACCCAGGTCAACCACGTACGTAAAATGTCAAGCAGAACAAGAGGATGATCATAGAACAGATCAAGCCCATCACCAACGTACACTCATAACTGACTCAATAGTCTCTCATCTTTCAGTATCGACCCGTCCCACCCCTTCTTGATTTATCTTTGACCTACGATCTTCTTACAGTGGGTTATAAACAATAAAAATGAACTTCCCGAAGCTCGGAACGCAGGAAGATGTGTTTAGAACATGAAAATAAAAGCAGTCTCGTCTCATAATTATTATTTTGCTATTTTTTTTATACATAATATAGAAAGATCTAGGGAATCAATCAATTTCAATATGTATATATAAGATCATTAAAATTAACAGACTTAAATTATTTTAATCTATAGGATTTTCGAAAAATCTCAATGGAAACTAACAAGAAATTGCTTAATTTCATACTTGTCGAGCTTCCTTTATGCGCTCAGCGAACACAAGTTGGCTGAGTCAGGATTCGAACTAGAGCTGACTAGTCGTGCGGTATGCAGGCTAGGCTGTCGTTTGTCTGTTTCGATGGTCCCGGATTCATATCCTGCCAGCTGCCCCCTCACCCAGTCGTCATGCAGGAGGTTTGGGCTTGGATGTAGATTATCTTCAACTCTGAAGGAAACATGTCAAACATTTGTATGAGCTCTTTTGTCGGGTAGCTTAAATAATTCCCAACATTATATTGAATATCAGTGAAGAAATCAAAGGAGAGTACTTTAGAAGCGCGTAATAAATCAGAGAGTTTGTTAGTCCTAACCTTTTGTTGACATTCCCATGATATTGTTTAAACATTAACAAACAAATGCAGTCACTGATACATTATAGAAAAAACACATAATTTTCACAGACTTGCTAAGATATAAGCACCAATCACGAGGAAGCTGGCGTTACGCTGGTAATCGAGAACAAGTCGAACCGAGGATGTCGACACTGCCCAGAGGACATCGAAACCGTGGGACACGGTCCTTAACAATCACGGAAACAGTTTCTAAGGCACGAAATGTCTTGAAGACGATGGAGGTGATGCATGCTGGGTGCATTGCCTAGTGAGGGGACAATGAAACCCTGAAGAGCACAGGCAGATGCCTGGACGGTGTTGCATTTGCCCATGGGGAACTTTGATATTTGCCCATGGGGAACTTTACTTGATATTTGCCTATGGGGAATTTTACTTGATATTGCCCATGCCATAAAACACAAGTTTCAAAAAAACACGGATGTTATCAACTGATGAAACTATCTACAGAATAAAGATGCGCCCCCCCCCCTCGGGTTTCGCCCCGCGGGAGACAGAAGATAAACAAGACATGTCATCCCCTCAACAAGCCGCTCCAGGGCACTGAATATGAAGACTGATGAGTATCGCACACTGTAATGTATGCATACTTGTTGGTAATGGTGCAGTAGAGTGTGACTACTACAACAGTAGACATTCAAAAGGATCTTGATAAAAATAGAATACATTATAATAATAATATACTTTTCACGCTTTTACTTAGGATTTTCACCCATGTCTCTGCCCCCGCTCTCCTTTTACATATTTTATTTTCCACATAGATGAACAGGGATTTCGATGTAGGTGAGACTAAGTTTGCCCTTGTCATGGACCAAGACGGTACTCTTAAATCAGCGGCGTCGCTGGGTACGGGTAGGGGTGCGGACCGCACCTGATAACATACATCGAAAGTGATATCACAGTGATAAAACGAATCAGCGCATATTAGTTGTGTACCTTTTTTTATATCTGTAATTAGCACTTTGTACAGTAGATCAACCAAAAAAAAATCAACAAGGGACTTGAGCAACACCTAAATTTCGGAAAGGGAGTATTGTGCATGTGCAACAAGCAAAGTATAAACAAATAATAAAAAAAAACTTACCTAAGGGGAATAACATCACTTTTACAACCATATCTCCCAATAATATAAGATTTGTTTTCCTTTTTTGCGATGACACAACAACAACAAAATTATTTTATATTTAATTATCTAATGGTTAATTTTTAGATTGATTAATGTTTTGTTAGGGACAGGGAATAACTGTGCAAGGTTCAAACTTAATCAAATAATGGGAAGTAGGAGAAATAACGTTTGCAAGATTTGTAGCAGACAGACTGAGTAGATGGATATAAGCTTAGTAAATGGGAGGGAAGGAGGGCGGAAGCTTATTTTGCCTGGTGATATCAGCTCTCTCTCCCTGTAACACATAGCAATTTTATTTCTTGGTTATTTATTTGTATGAGAGACAAAAATAAAAGAGGTGGGGTTGTTGTTGAATACGTTATGACTACAAAGTATGAGAACAGTGTCCAGAGAGATGTGATGACCCTAACCCTGGTGAAGTTTTTGTCTAAAGGTACACAATGTTTAAAGCAGATTTTGTATTATATATAAAAAAAAAATCTTACCTGATTTCTTCATTTTTTTAATGGCCAACCAGAGTCACGTGATGGCTCTCAACCAATAGACGCTATCCAATGATTCGATACATTAATCCACACAGGCACAATAAAGTATAGCCATAATTGTTATAGAAAGTGTATTTACCATCAGCTGTTTTATGATTTCTTGTGTGAAGTAGAAACATTTAAATAGAGCAATCCACGAATTATTTGAACAATTAAACCAAAAGAAAAATGTTGTAGTCTTTTTAAATTATTAACGGTAAAACTTCAACCTCCTAATAGAATTTTTAAATTTATCCTTCAAAGATATCTCCTAATAAATTCTACAAACCACAATTACAATAGGCCGAATAACAAAGGCGCATACTATTTCAATATACGTATAATCGCAACACAAAGGTGGGTATATCTAAATGTAAATTATAATAACTAGCTATGAAAACGTTTCAAGGTATCTCAAAATAATAATAATAATAATAAAGAAATATTTAGAAAATGACCTATATATTTTAATTTTCACTTTAAATCAAGACAATTTTAAACACGTTAAAGTTTTCAACGACCAAATCCTTACTTCCGGTGTTATATAGGTTAGTGTTTGTAAACGTAAAAGATGTGATGTTTAAAGCCCAAAATGGAACACAAAGGAAAAGAAAACTTTCCTTTATCAGGGAACTTATAAGGAATATATTATTAGATTGTTTCCATTTCAGATCTTGCAATCTATGAGGCAGATGATGCTAAGGTTATCTGTTAACCGGCCAACGGTTAACAAGCAGGGTGTTATGTGGCCAGCATAATGACCAACCGCATTTACTTTCCCCACCTTGTCAGGTACCCATTAGAGTTGGGTGGACTCAGGGGCGCCCTAAAAATTCCGAAATTCAAAATCCCAATCTTCACCGAGATTCGAACCCAAGACACCAGGTTCGGAAGCCAAGCGCTTAACCACTCAGCCACCGCGCACCCACATATTATTAGAATGGCGTCGATAAATTCTGTTGGATCTTTCTATTCGATCTATTAAAATGGCAATTGGGGGCCTTTAACAGCTAGAAGACAAGCACCAACACAAACACGCCTTCTGTCAGACACATACAAGCACACATAACATTCTGGAAGAAGTGTATTCATTTCACATGTACAAACTTCAAGGAATGAAAAAATAGACTCTTAAAGATCAAGGAATTTATAAAAATAAAATATAAATATTTAAAATTGTTTTTTTTTTTTAATAAAAACATTTAATCCCCAAGTATTTTTTTCCTTTAAACATAATGTAGAATTATAGAGTTCAACATACATTGACTTATCTTATGATATCTTTTGGCTTGTCTTCTATTTTTTGGTTTATCATATGATATCTTTTGGCTTATCTTATGATACCCTTTGGCTTATCTTATTATATCTTTTGGTATTTCGTCAATTAATTTTATAAAACATACCTAGCTAAGTTTTCTATTTTTAGTTTTATCTTTCAATTATTTACATTCTCTCTTCTCTGTTCTTGCAATCTCTTTCTCCTCCTCTCTTTTTTCCCAAGCTCTTGCTCTCTCTCTCTCTCTCTCTCTCACTATTATTTTCCCTTGTCTCTTCTCTCTCTCTTCTCTCTCATATCTTTGCTATGCAACCATCTCTCATGCACCTTATGTTCTCACTTAGTACGTAATACAACGGCGTTAACGAAGCGTTTTAAATTTCTAGTTTAGTTATTTAGAGGTTCAGTTACGACGACTTCCTGTACAGAAAATCCTTTAAAAAAAAAAAAAAAAAAAAAAAAAAAAAAAAAGCTTATCTAAAGGGGAAGAAATCCATCTTTAAAGCTATATCTACGATATCAAACAAAGTAATTCATTACCAATTATAAATTGACTAATTGAGTATTTTTGTTTATTGATTCATGTTTTGTTAGGTACATTAAAGAATTGTTATAAGTGTCAACTTGATCGGAGAATGCGTGAGGGAGAAATAGCGTTAACATTTGTTTAAGGGGACTAAGCCCAACAAATTTAGCCATATCTTTGAATACTGAAGTATTAGTTTCCCTTGTTGCAATTAAACACAATTGTATCAGTAATTATTTGTCTAATTGGGCACTCTTTTTTATTGATCCATGTCATGTCTATGTCAATACATAATTGAGCTAAATTTCAGCTTGCTCCGAGAATGGGCACGGGAGAAAAAACGTATGCACACTTTTTAGCAGACAGACAGACAGACAGAGCGAATTGATATAAGCTTTGTAAAAATAATATGTATTAATACATTAAAGCAGTGTTTCCCAAACCGTAGTGTTCCGCAAGGCTAGAATATGTGTTCCACGAACTACTGGAGTAATTAACTAGTAGGCCATCACATGTGTATAAATAATAAAAAAATATGCTAAGTGTTCCGCTAAATACTCAGAATGTGCGAAGTGTCCCGTTATGCAAAAAGTTTAAGAAACATCGCATTAAAGTGTTCGAGTTCTGCTAGTCCCTAATTTCGGGCGTGGTGGCCAGGTGGTAGAGCACTTACGAACTGAGAGTTTCGAATATAAAGGCAGGTAAAGACTGGGATTGGAAAACTTTGCTATTTCTAGATACCCCTTAAGCGTCCCAACTCTAATGGATATAAAAAAAAAACTTAACTCTTTCTCTCCTAACTGACGATACCAGCGTCACCTGAATGTGGTGAATAATTACGGAGAGAAAAAGTTAAAACTTAAAAAAAAACTGGAAAAACTAAAGTCGGGTGGTCTTTGTGCTGGCTACATGGTATCCTCGTCAACCAACTTCCACAGAACCAGTAGAGCTCTACAACATGTGCCCATTGGACTGCAAGGTCTGAAAGGGAAACGTCACTTTACCATTGCAGTATTCATAAACAATGTTTATCTCTTAAGCACTACACAAACACATTTCCCCTGTTAATCAGAAAGTGATAGTACCCAACATTTAAGCACTTAACAATCGGCAATCAGATAAATCCCATATTAGTGTAAATACATAACTATGCTGAAGGTTGATAAATATCTATTATCTAATCAGATGTTACACGGCTAATACTAAAATAGGAAAACGCCGTTACAAGGAGATTCATAGCCACAAAAAAACTCGTGAAAATTATTTACAGTTTCGGGAATTTCCGATACATTTGTTGACATTGACAACAGGTGGGTTAAAAGATGTAAATCGTTCAATCTTTGTCGAAGCATAGACGATCCTAATTTTGACAGGTCACAATGTAGGCAATAGCATAGATCTACTTTACCAGTACCCTATGACAGGTCATGAGAGAGAGAGAGAGAGAGAGAGAGAGAGAGGGAGAGAGATTAGATTTGTAATAGGTAGTTAAATAATAAAATGTCCTTTCCTTAACAGAAGCCTAAAAATTATCAAAGACAAAAACTATAGAGTCTACCGGTGGGATCTAGCGATAAGTCCACCATCCTGGTGTATACAAATAACTACATTTATTTACTTATTACCAAAGTTACATAACATTTCTAAACTATAGTAAATAATAATAATGATAATAATATTTTTTACAATAATTCCACTTCTAGTCTTGGCGTTCAATGGGGCGGTTGTTTCTTTGGCAAGTGGTTTACTAGGATGTCATGTGGGCAGCACAGCAAATAAAAAAAAAAAAAAAAAACATTTCTTTCTAAAAAACAATTATTTATCCCTCTCCCTTATTGGGAAAGGTACTTGACCTCTAAACACCTCGGTTTAGCAGCGAAGCGCTTTTAATCCCTCGACTCAACAGATAATTTAATCTAACATACTCACATATAAATAATAAATTAAGAAATATGACACGTGTATAAAAAACCAGCAAAATAAAAAAGAACTTCTTTAAAAAAAAATAAACAACAAAGCTTAACTAAGGGGAGCAACCGCGTGAAACTGCCATATATCTCAATACTGTAGGAATAAGCCCTTTTTCTATGTAAACAAAATTACTTAATGACAATTTATTGATTAACTAATTGTTTTGTTTTATCGATTTATGCATTGTTATCAACCATAAATAATTATGCAAAATTTCAACTTTTTCCGAGAATGGGATGTATGAGAAAAAACGTGTACTATACGTAATAAGGGAAATAAATCCACATATACAGCCAAATCTCTCTATAAATTGTATTTATTTCTATTTCTCGAAACTAAATAACATAATTAATAAACGATTATTAATTAATTAATTAATTGGTTGATTGCTTTTATTGACTCATGTTTTGTTAGATATTAAAAAAAAAATTGTGTAAAGTTTCAACTTGATCCGAGAAATGGTTGTGGGAGAAATAACGTGAACAAAAATTAAACCAGACAGACAGACAGATTAAGTTCTCAATTTTTATTTTTCGTCCCGTTGCGAGCTCCCAGCCTTTGGAGGCGCTAGGCGGCTGCCTAGTTTGCCTATGCCTAAGGCCGGCCCAGGTGTGAGGGAAAAAAAACGGTATATAACTGATGATGCTCACTTAACAATGAGAGTTTGATACAGAAGCACGGCGCAATGTACGAGGTTTGATGTCTTTAGATTTTTACTAATCAATACAATATGGGACAGAATGGTATAAACAGATTTTCTTCCTATATAGTGGACTCGAGGTCGACACCCGACTCGAGATGAGTTGCGTTTGCTGAGCGCCTACAAGGTAGCATATTTCTCTCAGAAATCCTCTTCCCAACACAAGCCCATAAAAGAAATCACTATATATACTGGATGAGACAAAATACATTATGCTCCCATTCATAAATCATAAATCATCATCGATTATCCCCCCCCCCCCCCAGCCTATCGCTGTACTCTCAATCAAACACATATGTCCACATTTCTGAAAATCAAACAGAGGTTAAAGCTACCCATTTATTTCTTATAATGGCCATAAATATTAGTGGATCTCAAATCACCAACCATTCATGGTCTCAAGGGACCTTGCCTAGACTGTTACTGGGTTTTGTTGGCTGGCTGGTCGTGCGTTTGCGCGCTGGACTGTCGTTCGGACTTATCAATGGTCCCGGGTTCAAACCATGCCCGCTCCCATCACTCGTCGTCCTGCGGGACTAGGAAGTAAAATATCGTCAACTCTGAAGGAACATCCGAAACTTGTAAAACATTTTACAAACAAACTTTTCCTAGACTGTTAATAGGCATCCAGGGAACTTGACTAGACCAACTATCTCCCGGGACCTTTCTTAGACAATTCAAAGGTCTTCAGTCTTATAACCGAAGATTCAAGCAATGGTTCCTGTGGTTCCATTAAGTCCGTCGCAGGTAATGAGCTAAAGATAGCTCAATGGTTCCCAGTCACTTTTGTTGATATGACATTATTTTGCTAGCTTCCTGTCTGGTTTTCCATCTATCAGTTCCTTGGTTTGTTTGTTCTATAACACAAAGCCAATAGCGCAACATCAATCCATGCATAGTGCAAGAATATACCTGGCACAATGATTCAAAACTGTTGCGTGCATCTAAATAAATACATACACACCTAGGTACGCTCTATAATGTGAGGTAGATCCATTAGCCCAGCACCTTGTCCCGAACCCCAAGCTCAGCTAGACACTTTTGTTTATTTCACAAGTCAAGCCGTCTCAGAGCGATGGTCCTCACACCTTTTACGAATGGCGAAACAACATTCATTGTTGGGGGGTCGAGTGATAACAACAACTACGCATCAAATAAATTTATTATCCATCATCATCATCACGTTGTTTTTTGTTTTTTTTACATTTATTTATAATTTAATAATTTACAATATAATATATATGTATATTAGTTGTATATGCTATTGCAGTCCCAGTAATCTCCAGTCTGAGAATCCTCCTTGTCAGAGACTCTCTTTAAAAAAACAAACGCTTTGGCTACATTCTCATACGGCATAAAAGCTATAATGTATTCACGTATGACATAAAGGTTTTGGAGGAAGGAGGGAATGTCATTGAGAGGAGGAGGAAGATTTCTTACGGGGAGGTCAGACACGGTTCGTGTGCAGCGACCATGAAATAAGGAGCCATGATTAAAATTGCAAGTTCCCATTTTCAACCAACAAGCATTCATTAAGACAATATTGAGAATTGGAAATGTATATTGTAGATAGAAGTGAACGCTATGAAGTATCTTTTGTGTGTGTTGGTGTGTGAGTGTGTGTGGAAAGAGTGCAGAAAGGGGGTGATTTGGGGAAAGGGGTAGTTCGGGGGGGGGGGGGGGGGGAGGGGAGGGAGCTCTGACGGGGATCAATGAATAAGTCAGTGCAGCAAGCCGGTAGAGATTGCAACATAAAGAGAACAAAACCATGTTAGCTCCCTTTGGTGATAAGTAGTGTAGTTTTGTTCAGATATATATATACATATACTAGCCTGACATTACCCGCGGCCTGCGGGTCTAAGTTTATATTTACTAATCTAGTGGATTGGATTTAGATGTATATTAAACTTAGCTAATGATCCTTTCAAGTTTTTTTCTCTGTCGCTACGAAAATAAAATTAGTTTTGCGAAAATGGGTTTACCCGAAGCCGATACATTCATATCTATTAACAACGAAACGAGAGAGAGCTTTGTTAAATGAATGGGATTATAAAGTGAACAATTAACGATTCATGAATGAATATAGATCTAGGCCTATCTGAACTCGGCTTCGCAGCTTTCGTAAACGAATGTAGTCTCTTAAAAATTCTTTAGAAAACCAAATTGGAATGTTTATTTGATCAAAATATGAAATGAATGGACTATAATGAGTATGTTCATGTGTTAAAGTATAAAACTATCTGTGCGAAGAGAAGTTTTATCATCTTAGAGTTGAATTAGAGTTTTAGATCTAGGGATGGGATTATAAAGTTAACAATTAAAAGAATTAATTTTTAGTACGCGATTCATTATGGTATTGTCTAATGAAAGAATGTTCATCAGGAAATCTGTAGTCACAGATATAACGAACTAATTAATGCAAAAAATGCTTTTGAAATACAAAATTGAAGGTTAATTATATTATATAATGAAATAAATGGATCTTCTTTTGTATTTTCCTGTGTCAAAGTAAAAAACTATCTGCGCAAAGTGTATTTCTTAAAATTAGATCTGGGTCTAAATCCTTTCGATCTTTTCTCATGTCAACATTTTAGACATGGCCTAGATTCATAAAATACTATAGCTGTAATAGGTTCGGACAACTTTATTATTTTTTTGAGGGTCTTAAGTTTTGTTTTAGGGCTACAATACATACACTAAGGTCTAAGTTGGTACCCAAGAAACATTCCTTCCAAGTTTTATCAAGATTGGTCAAGCGGTTTTGATGTCAATAAGTCACATACATACAACTCACATTCTACTTTATAGTATAGATGTAGCAATGATAGTTCATGGTGTAGCCAATGTTGGTATATGGTGTAGAAATCTTAGTGCATAAAGGTAACTGTTAGTACATCGTGTAGCATGTTTGTACTTAGTTTAGCACTGTTGGTGCATAGTGCATCTCTTTGAGTGCATAGTGTAGCACTATTTGTACATAGTATAATACAGTTGGTACATTATTTAGCACCGCTGATGTACTGTGTATCACTGTTAATTTTGTTTTGTACACCAAACTTCTTGGTGCGTTCAGTTGTGGGAATTTTTTTTGTAGAGAATTAGATTTTAAATTTATGTCTAAAATTCCTGAGTTGAGCCGAAGAAATCTTTGGACTTCAAATGAAATGAAATCTGCATTCTTTACCAAGAGACCCGAACAAGACACTGGCCCCGAAACACCTGAATAGAAAGAAAACTATTTGGAGAGCTTCCTGATTTTGAAACCACTGCGCATTCTATCTCCTATATTGGTCTAGTCATCTGAACACTACAACAGTTCATCGTATGTATTGGTCTAGTCATCTGAACAGTACAATAGTTCATCGAATCTATTGGACTAGTCATCTGAACAGTACAATAGTTCATCGAATCTATTGGACTAGTCATCTGAACAGTACAATAGTTCATCGAATCTATTGGTCTAGTCATCTGAACACTACAACAGTTCATCGTATGTATTGGTCTAGTCACATGGACACTACAACAGTTCATCGTATGTATTGGTCTAGTCATCTGAACACTACAACAGTTCATCGTATGTATTGCTCTAGTGATCCGAACACTACAACAGTTCATCGCTAGTATTGGTCTAGTCATTTGAAAGGTCCAACATAACAATGAGAACGAGGAAGAAGAAGAAAAAGAAATGCAATCTGTTTCTATTCAGTTTACCCAAACAAATAGAATTTTAAACGTCGTTTTATCGAATCGAGACCAATCGTTATAGAAGGCCTGAACACTGACCTGCAACGTCACATCCTGTGGGCAGTTTAGAATGTACGTCTGTACGTCGTGGCAACGAGCTATTGGTCTAAACTGAATCAAGACCTGCACAACTTAATACTTTCTTGCGCAAGCACAGTTGCCTATACAAATAATCAAAAATAATGTCCAGTGTGTGCGCGTGTGCGTGTTTGTAAGTGCATGTGTGTTGCTGTACATTTAAAAAGGTGGTTTTCAAAAGTTGAAGAGCTCTTGTGTCTCAGCTCATTCATATTTTGTGAGCGCCTTGAAAAAAAAACTTTTTTTAAAGCAGAGTAACAAAACAACATAAAAATTGAGGTGACGTTTGAATAGACAGGACAGAGACGTTTCGGAGTTGAAAGCAAGAAGTTCTTAGGTAGTGTGTGTTTTTTTGCAAGCCAAACGGTTTGATGCTAACAGGCTTACAATATAACAATTTGTGTTACGACAACACTGGTAACAAAAACGTGAATGACAATCAAAAGTTCTCGTATGTCTCGTACGTGAATAAGTGTTGCAACCGGTCGTGTTGCCATGGCCACATACGCCCATAGTATTCATAAGTGAAATTGCGAAAAACACCTTTGACTCGGTGTCATTTGTTTTTAAAATGCCGAAACGTAGAAGAGTAACCGGTGCCAGGATAGCCTGAGATGAACTCTGATTTGTCGCAGGACAGGAAGGACTACTCCTCCCGTAGTGCCCTGGCGAGGAACTCTGTTGTTGTTCTGCTTAGTTACTCGTAGCTCACATACAGGTCGACTGATTGCAGATACGTAACCCCTTCAGCTTTTGGAGCTGCGGACACTTGCAAAATTTGCGACACTGTTTCCACTGACAGCATAACCTGAGATGAACTCCGATTGGGAAGAGAGCAGGAAGGGCTAGTCCACCCCGTAGTGCTCTGGCAAGAAACTGGGCAGTACGGCGTAATGCCTCGTAGCTACCATACAAGTTGAGTGACTGCTCAGACAGGTCTTCCCCTAGCTGGGGACACTCGTACAATTATGCGACACTGTTTCGACGCTCTCTCCACAGTGACGGCATCGGGAGTCGCAGTTCGGGCGGAACCGGGCAAAGTATGCCCCAAAAGAACTGTGTTCCGTCATACACTGTGCAATTGCTCGGCCTGACCTCCTTAACCGCCAGCATGTATTGTCGCGATCTGAGTGACGCATACGCTGCTAGACACCACGGGCGCTGTCGGATTCCTCCCTGAACTTAAACCACTCTCATAAATGTGCTAGGATTTCTGCCGTTGCCTGTAGAAAGGTGCTTGGTGCTTTGAGATACGTAGCTGCCAAATTAATTCTTTAGCTTCTTTTTATTTATCTTGCTGCTGGTAGTGCTAGTAAAGGACAATTAGCTCATGAAGTTATACTAATAATAATATTGGTAGGTTGTTCAGGGTAGATTGTCTGAAAGGAGTCAAAACCAGTTAAAGTTCACGAATTTTGTAACAGAAATGCATTAACATCATCGATTTCTCTAGTAAGATCGACAAATGTTTCCATTGCCATTGTCATTGCCGTATGCTGTCCATATCACATGCAATGAAGATGGATACGACGTTCCATTGTGATTATTAATTCCATTTGATCCACGGACATTTCTTTTGTTTTGAGAGGGATGTTTATTTAGAAGCCATGTTTCACACAAATGTTACTGACTCGCACGTTAGTAGGACACATGCCATCGGGCCAAAGGACAAATGTCGGACCAAATGACCGGTGGTCAAATCATAAAAGCGGCTTTTGTGAAGTTTCTCACTTGTGAGTAACGGCCGGCGCGGAAAGGACTCCAGCGGCTCGTCAGCGCTATGGAAATGAAAATAGCAAACAGACAAACAAGATCGATTGGGTCCCCCGCACACAAACACACACTCACCACACATACCACACACTTCATCGCGGTATTTCTCATTCACACTCTTTTCTCTTCGCTCTCTCTTTCTTCCTCCCAACTCTTTTCTTCTTTGACCCTCGCTCTGTCTCTCGAAATTCACCTTCAGAACTTTCACTCCGTGTCCATATCTCAACTGTCCCCCCCCCCCCCTCTCTCTCTCTCTCACACACACACACACATCCCACCCTCCTCACTACTTATTCGTTCTCCTCTCCTTTCCTCCTCTCCATTGTCTCGCGCTAATGAAAAGCTACATGAGGCCCCGACAAGCAAGAGTCGAACAAAACGTCCAAACAAACAGACCTACACAGTGGCGACGCATCAGAATGTTGAGACGAGATGCGAGCACTGAAGAGGAAGGGGCGGGGATGTATTGGAGGGGTGAGTGGCAAAGAAATGAGGAATAAGAGAGAGAGAGAGAAAGAGAGTAAAATAAAGAAATAAAGGGTAAAAAAAAAACGAGTGAGGAATGAGAGAGAGGGAGAAAGAAAGAAAGAGAGAAAAAGAGCGAGAGGGATTTCACAACTTGAAAAAGGGAGAGAAAGAAGAAGAAGAGGAGAAATAAATGAGTGAGAGAGGGAGGGAGGTGTTAAGGACGATAGATAGATACTATTCAATTGGAAGATAATGCTGATGCAAAACCAAAGAGGATAACTTATTTCACACGAACAAAAGAAAATTGACGCCCCTGACAACTTAGCACAGTTCTAACGGTTGCTGTAGTTCAAGCCGCCCATGTCCCAACCTAAAAGTGGGCCCACAGAGGTGTATGCTTAGTAGGAGACTAATAAGGGGCCAGTATGACTGAATATGTTTGCTTAAAAAAAACAAACGAATATTTATTTAGCTATCATAACACACCGCTGGGGTTGGGGAAGCGAAGAAAATGGGGGGTGGAGGGCTCGACAGTCCCACCGATAGAATTCTCCTACAAACGTCTGGTGTATTACAGACACACCCACACACACACAGACATAGGTACACATACTTACAACGAACTTGTCATATAGAAACCGACCGGCAGACGAGGGGAACAAAATAGCAGACGTCTAGGTAGACTTGGAATGGTAGAGAGCAAAATATGTAGATCGAGACAGCACAATGTTTCTTACTTGAATGGTGATTTGCAAGACAAAGGTTGAACGCATATTGATTTTTCACAAAAGCTAATACCAACTCGGTCTTAGTGTCTTGTTTGGTACAAATTTTAAACATGTTATTTCTCCCAAACCCATTCTCGGATCAAGTTAAACCTTAACACAATAATGAATCGCATGCACTAATGAATAAAAAAAAAAAAAAGAACAATAACGCCTGATGACTGATAATTGATTATTTTGTTTCATACCAAAAGAGAATTTGATACTTCAATATGAAGAGAAAAGGCTATAAATATGATGGGTTATGTCCCCTTTGATACTTCTACATGTTATTTATCCCACACCTATTCTCGGATAAAGTTGAAACTTTACACAATAATTTATTGTAACTAAAAAACACGAATCAATTTCGAAGATTAACCAATGAATCAATTAATTATTGGTAATTAATTATTTTGTTTGATATCGAAAAAAGGAAATACATTTTACATAATTGAAAGATAAGATTTTTAAAAAATAATACATACTATAACAAAGATATATGTATTGTTTGATATCGAAAAAGGGAAATAAATTGTACATTATTGAGAGATATTTTAAAAAATAATACATACTATAACAAATATATATATACATAGTATACCCTTGTTATAGTATGTATTTTTTTTTAAATCGAATAATGTATGATTGTGTGTGAAAAAAAAAAGGTTGAGATTGGTTGAGTACTTTATCAATTTACAAAGTCACTTCATCATAATAACTCATTCACGCCTTCCCTGTTGGCTTTCAGTGTGAAATCCAATGAAAAATGACAGACCTATTATTACGATATGTTAGAATCAGACCTAAGAATGTCCCTCGAGAAGTATTAAATTATTATAACGGTACTCTACGACAGGGGCTCTCAAATTACTTATTAGATGACGCAGGGAAATACCAAAATAGTCACATTTGAGAACACTTCGGGAGATTACCACGATTATGATATCCACAAAACATGCGGTGATAATTATAGAGCCCTACAGAAAAAGGTCAAAAACAGAACATTTTCTTTATCCCATAAGCTACATAACGCGAGAACCATTGCAATAAACAAGTTTAATGGTACTCAAATCGAATGATAACCTAACATCGATCTGCGGCTCGGCATTCAGGGCAAGACGTTTTAAATCTCGCCTCACGTCTATTTGTGACACACACACACATCAAGCACATGACACACACAAAACACACATACACTCACACGTTCGACACACACCACACCTACAACCCACCCCACATACACCACATTCAAAAACACACACGCAACACAAATGACACACACAACATATAGGACACATACACGCAAGCACGACACACACACACATGATATACACCACACACGTAGCATACCCTAACCCTAACCACAGACATGACAAAAACTACTCGCAACCACAAAAAATAAAACACCTTCTCACAAACACTCTATATTAATAACATATGACAATTGTACTACTTACAATATCACAAACACCGTTGTTTACCGACTCCAATAACTAAATCCATCGTGAATATAGTCTGCGCTATATGAACAACTAATGTGCATACACCAGACTGACTAAATACAAAACTCGTAAGTCTTCAATCAAGCCAAACACAGCTATGAAAGCATACACACACAAAACACCGACACTAGGAAATATGTCACATTGGCTTTCTTAAGATTGAAAAAAAAAAGAAAAAGAAATCCAGTCCACTATTTATATTTTCTCTGTATGGTTAACGAAACTGTGTCGTCTGAGACAACCGTGCGAGAGATGGGGGGGGGGGGGGGATATCCTTTTTAACAAACTCTCTTTAAGCTAGGGAAGAAAAAAAAGAGGGGGAAACAAGGAGGAAAATGTCTAAACGACCCTCCCCCTTTCCTACTATAGCGGCGTCTTCAAAAACCTCCCCCCTCCTCCACTTTTCCCCCCTTCCAAGGGCTACTGTAATATGCAACAAAGATCAATGAAGCAAAGCGCGTTGCATACGGTAATCTTGTCGTCTGCTAGAGAAGGGCCAGGCTTGCGACAATTGCGAACCTTGCATGTATGTCATGAAAGTGGGGAGCGAATAGGGACGTTGAGGGTTCTAGTGTTGTGGGTGCTGGGGTGACTCTTGTCACTCTTTCTATGGGCTTTTGTAATCTGCGAAACGGCATTTTAAAATTTACTACCAATGGTCTACATTATTACAACAACTGTGATATTTATATTCTATTGCTGTGTTCATCTCGCTTACTTTATAGAATACATGTATGTATATCGAGATCAAAGTTTTAATAAAGGTTTTGATAATTTCAATAATATTGAACACTAAGGTTAGATTCTTACCTAAGACAACGACATAAAAAAAAATTAATTTGGGAAAACAAAAATATTCCTTAAAACACATACACACGTTGACACGTTAAATTTTCAGGTTTTTGGAAGACAATGATGCGAAACATATGCAAATAGTCATGCGAAAATCACACATACCAAACAAATAAACGTGTTAATTGTAAATAATATAAATGAGAAATGGACGAGCTCTCATCCAAATCACAAGAAAGATGACGCTTACTATAAGCTATCCCGACAAGACCAACGTCTAACCTTTCGACTCAGGACCGGACACAACAGAATGCGACAACACATGTACCGGAAGCTCAAAATTGGAAACAATGAAATCTGCCCATGTGGAGTATCACCAGAGAATGCCGACCACGTCTTCCAAAACTGCTCTCTTTACCAAGAGGCCCGTACAAGACACTGGCGCCGAAACACCTGAATAGAAAGAAAACTCTATGGAGAGCTCCCTGATTTGGAAACCACTGCACAGTTCATCTCATGTATTGGTCTAGTCATCTGAACACTCCAACATAACAATGAGAACGAGGAAGAAGAAGTACATATAAAAAAAAAAAAGAAATATGATTCTAAAAATATAACTAAATAAAAACACAATTTTAAAAAAAAAATCTCTACTACGTTCCCTATGCCCAGTTCTAGCCGAGGCAAGTAACCCAACTCCAATGCATACCACAAACTATTCATCGTTTCTGCTTTCTCTCTTCTCATGGGATATATATTTCATAAATGGCTGAAAAACTGTCAACAGCTTATTGTTTTGGTGTATCCGGTGTACAAAATTTAAAAAAAAGTGTTGCTAAGCTATGTGTTTTAGCACTGAGCAATTGAAATGTTTTTCTAAGTTTGTAGCACAAAAATAATGTCAGTCTGGAGAAACAAGTTCACTCTTTGACTTCAAACTTCATTTCAAAACAAATGCTCAACTAAATTTCGGTACAAAGAAGACTTGATACGAAACCAACTACATCGGGGTGTTATTAACATGTTTTTTTATTTAGTCGATGTTCAACGTAACGTCCTTGTTTATCTTGAAATTGTTCAGTAAAAATGTGTTCCGTAACGAAACTTAGTTACAAAGAAAAAAAATATTTACAGAAAAAAAAAAGCTTTTGCATGGTTAAAAACGAAGTTGAAGGTCACATATATGTCACGGATTGGGATGATAAGTTTATATTATTTATCGTAATTTGCCTTTTTTTTTTGGGAGGGGGGGGGGGGTTCCGCAGACGACCTATTACTGTCAGAATGGGTGAAGTTGGGCTTTGCTTTCCGCCAAGCGACTGACTCACAGTTAATCGATGGCTGATAGGAGGGGCAGTAACTGATCTATAAATGAGGTCACACAGAGAGAGAGAGAGAGAGAAAGAGAGAGAGAGAGAGAATGTAGGATGGAAAGTAAGGTCAGCGTGACATTTTGATGCATTTTATTGAAATAAAGAGATGAATGTTTCCAAGGCAACGGTTCTCTCCATTTTGACTCTCTATCTCTCTCTCACACACACACTCTCTCTCTCTCTCTCTCACTCACTTGAATGAATGACGATTTATGATTTTTTATTTAAGTGACTTACATTTTTAGAGACAGACACCTTAAAAAAGCGGTTGGGGGGGGGGTGAAGAAAGAATAAAAGAGGGAGGAGGAGAAAAGAGAGAGAGAGGGAGGGGGGAGAGCGAGATGGGAGTGAGAGAGACTGGGAGCTAGAGGAATGAGTTAAGATGCTGAGTTAAAGAAATTAAAAGGTTAAAAAAAACGAGAAAAGGAAAGCGAGAGGGAGAGAGCAGGGAGGAATCAAAATAAAAGAGCGAAGAGAGAGAGAGAGATAGAGAGAGAAGTATTGAAAGGGAGTGAGAGAGAGGGTAGATAAAGACATCAATCATATGTCAAATCGGTCATGACAAACCGAGGTTTCTCTTAATCATTATCCTATCTCTTTCGAAACGCACGATAAAACAGCATAGAGTCACAGACATTGCCCTCCTTATAATTAAATAACCACAATACTTTTGCAGTCCAATGAGAGTCACCGACCTGCTCCAGAATCGCCACACTTGCCTAAGTAATTTACTGCATATCAATGCTTTCTCGGGCTCCTGCTTGCTTACGAACATATTTTGAGTTTTGTATTTCATAAATATTCTCTTTAAAAAAAAAGGGGGGGGGGGGGAGGGAAAGGAAGGTCACATGATCAGTTGATTACTTTGTACATCTAGAATAGTCGATGGATGCCAATTAAGTCTGGGACAATGCTGACATGGTTACATCTTCAATAAGCTGGCTTTTCAAAACGAAATACTTTACAAGAAAGGTCTAAATAAGGTGGCCACTTTTTCGACTTAGGGGTCACTTTTTAAATCCAGGGGCCACGTTTTCGACCTAAGGGCCACTTTTCGGTCTAGAGTTTAGGGGCCACTTTTTCGACCTAGGGGGCCACTTAAATTTTCATCACGCGTGTCACGTGTCACCTAAAAAAAAAGATCATAGAGCCCAAATGGATTTGAATCCAGGAGGCCTCATTGTACGCTGTGGGCAGATGTTCCCATTTGGGCCGGACATCACCGCGTCACGGGCGTGATTTAGCCCGCTGGCCGTAGTTAAAGCATCACAG
Organism: Biomphalaria pfeifferi; assembly: GCA_030265305.1. NCBI lineage: Eukaryota > Metazoa > Mollusca > Gastropoda > Planorbidae > Biomphalaria > Biomphalaria pfeifferi. The sequence continues at coordinate 190,763 of JASAOG010000175.1, read as the reverse complement.
ATCTAACTAAATAGCTAACTGGCTTTTATTTACTGCAGCACACGAGATAAAATATTTTTTTTTTCAATTACTTATGTGTCCTCCTATCCAACCTATACATTTTTGCACTGACTTTCCCCATAGCGTCAGAAGTCGGCCTGAAGAGTGAAAGTTCCCCAGTACCAGAAGGTAAAGATCTTCTTGCAGACGTACAGAGAAATGAACGCGTCCATGTCAATTAATGATGACATCTGTAAAGTGTAAATTAATGATGACATCTGTAAGTGTAACTGGTGAAAGAAATTCCTCATACAAACTCTTTCAATCTAGTGCTGTTGTTTTTTTACAAGTATGTAATAGATGCGAGATGTCAATAGAAAGCCTACATGTTTTGGGGTTTTGTGTAAGAACAGTTTTGTAGTAGGTCTTCCCAGTCGATGATTTTTATCAACTTACTCTGTCTGTCTGTCTGTCTGGTAAAAGGTTTGTACACGTTGTTTGTCCGACACCCAATCTCGGATCAAGCTGAAATTTCGCACAATTATTTCTTTAATCTGACAGCTCAAGAATCAGTTTAAAAAAAAAACAATGAGTTATTTAAATTATTTTGGTATTTTGAACAATGGAAAGAAATAGTACTTGACTGAAATGCTGTTTTAAGCTGAATTAGCCCCCATTAATTTAAACAAACAATATATAAACTTACAATCTTCTCTAGGCATAAGTACCTCAGAGTGGCTGGCACGTCGGTCCGAGGAAGCGTGAGCCGCGAGTTCAAATTCAGGTCCTTTCCCCCCCTCCCTTTTTATTTATTATTTGTAAATGCTTTTAAAAACCAATTACGGTAAAATCCACCCAGAATCCCGCTATTTTCCCAACTGGTCCAAACAAGGGATAGGATCATAGTGTATTGAAAAAGCTAAAAGCATGAAATTGCGCTAAACAAAAACAATTGGTAAAAGTATTATTAATCGCACAGATTTATTGTTATTAGTCTAGATCTATTACACATTTAATTACATGACACGTTTATATCCGACATTTCAGTTCGATTGGTCAAAGTTTTCAAAATAAATGATTTAATATTTTCAATTTTGACTTTTTTTTTTACTAGGACGAAAGTGTAAGTGAATAGAAATTTAAAAATTATCATCAAACTGAGACATTTAGAAATTATCATCAAACTGAGACATTTAGAAATTATCATCAAACTGAGACATTTAGAAATTATCATCAAACTGAGACATTTAGAAATTATCATCAAACTGAGACATTTAGAAATTATCATCAAACTGAGACATTTAGAAATTATCATCAAACTGAGACATTTAGAAATTATCATCAAACTGAGAAATTTAGAAATTATCATCAGACTGAGACATTTAGAAATTATCATCGAACTGAGACATTTAGAAATTATTCACAATTTAGCCTTTTCACTTCTGTGTCATTACGTTCAAAGTTTACCTGTAAATATCAATATTGAGATATCCATGTGGGCGAAGGTGAAAGTGAGCTGTAAATAGAAGGGATCTTTTGACGATGTGTTCCATTTTGAATTCGAAACCACAAATTTGAGGACCCTTCCTTCTTCGCGGACTCGCGTGCTGACTCACCGCGAGCAGGAGGGAGATGGGGAAATCGATTGAAACACGATGAAGGCCACGGATGAATCGCTTCAGACGTCACATCTCGTGAGCACACACACTCCACGAGAAGACGCTGACATAGTTACGTCACAGCAGACGATGAGCCCAGTTCTTTGGATGAAATGGCGGTTATTGTCTGATAAAGCAGAAACTCTACTACCATGAATGTCAAGGTCGGCTTTGAAATGATGCAACATATAACGATTACACCAGTCTCTCACTAGCCTACATTTTTTAAAATTCTAAGCGTTTGACCTTTCATCCAAGGGTCATCACTTATCATTCAGAGCTAGTGAATCGCAAATCTTTCCGTGCCAACCGTGCTGCTAAATCTGGTCATAATTCTAAACCAACGACGGCTGAAGATGAGATGCATTATTGGGAGGGGGGGGGGGCTCACATGGGATTTTTAATTATTACATTTGTATTGCATATTTTTTGTTATAATAAGATAAAAATCAATACAACGTTAATGCTATGTATGAAAAAAAAAAATAGAGATAAAGATTTCATACACAAGTTAAAGTTATTGGATAAAAACATTACCTCTAACTTGACCAAGTAATACTAGGAACTTGAAAGTTTTAATCGACTGTATTTAAAGATATGAAAAAAAATAGTTCAGACTTTTAAAAGGCATTACTGCATTTTCATTCAAAAACAAAATATTGTTGTTTTTGTTTTGGTTGTTGTTGTTTTTTTTTTTACCATACCTCTATTCAAGTCAGTCATGTAAAACAAAAGAAACCTGGATCTAGGAACCGGGACAGCTGAACTCAAAAATGGTTCTAACGATTTTCCTACAAATTTAACAGTTTATGTATATTGCAGGAAAAAAAAGAATTGCCAGCTCTTTGGGCTCACGGGGAAAAGTCTAGTTTGAGGGTTATAATTTTTCAAATTAAAAAAAATAAAATTTAAATTTGGCTGGAGACTATATCTAGGTCTAGAGCCAACATGGCGTAGTCAGCCGTATTACCGTAATTATGCGATAACAGTTGACTTATTTAAGTTGCTTCAATTTTATTGACGTTTATAAGCGTAGCGTATATTTTTACAAGAAAATCTAATATAGATATTACATGTAGGTTCTAGATCTAGAAGTAGATTTAGACTAGATCTTCTAGTTCAGAATTTTAGGTCTAGCGTTAGATCTAGGTGTCCATATAATGAACATACCAATAAATATTCGCAAAAGTAGACCTTACTCGCTGGCCAAAAAAATGCATAAGTTCTAGCAGCTGACGGTGTTAGGGTTTCGATACCTGAATTGATCCAATTATTATTTTTTTAATTTTTACAAAATTATTTAATTATATTTGAAGTTTTATATTGGAGGTATAGTTTTTGAAAATTAAAAAAAAAATGTGGTTCTTTTTTTTTTATTTCATTACTGACGATGAAAAAGTGGTATCTTAATTGGGAATCCGCTAGCAGTTCTTGGGCACCTTTTGCGATATTCAGATAAAAAAAAAAGTACTAGCTGCCCTATCCTATCTATAATCAGGAATGAAAAAAAAAAGGGGGGGGGGGAAAATAGAAACTGGGCAAAAGTGACCTTGAACTTAGTCATTTTTCTGTAGCATAGGGCTCCGGTCCATTTAAATCCGTCACTGCACTTGTGCCAAAAGTTGAACCAGTGCTTGCGTGGATCTGGTTTCACTGTATTTACTCAATATGTCTACGTCATCATCAGTGCATGTGTGTGTGTGTGTGTGGAGGGGTGTGTGTGTGTGTATGTGTAAGTCTGTGATGTAGACTGTGTCGGTGTTTTTGTGTATCGAGGATACAGTCTTAGAAAAGGAAAACAGAAGAGCGTGTTCTCTCTGAAGCACACAATACAATAATCCCCCAAGTCAGTCGGTGCAGTATTTGTTCAATACGTGTTTGCTCAACAAAATATCGACACGATATCGACGATAAGACTTTATTCACGCAGCCCCTCCCCTTTTTGCTGCATCACCCCCACTCCACACATAAACACACGCACACACACACCTTACGTACATACATACAGACTCTCTCCCCCCCTCACTTTCCCTTACTCTATCTCTCTTTCCTCCTTTCTCTCTCCCTCTCTCTCTCTCTATATATATATATCTACCCCCCCTCTCTCTCTCTTCCCGTTTGCCTCTCTTTCTCTCTCTCCCCCTTGTACTCTCTCTTTCTCTCCCCCTCTCTCTACATATCTCTCCCGTTCTTTTCAAAAGATGCATGTCAGAACACACTATTTGCTTCTACCGTTTCCAACGTGCAGTTAGCTTTCTTGTAATCTCAGTGCGGCCCAACCTATTCGCCCAGGGCCCAACAAATTTCCAGCATGCCTATCACCGGCCACGTCAATGCAAAAAAAAAAAAATAATAAAAAAATATCGAGTCCTAGGAATTGAACATCTGCTGCTTTAGTATGTTCTGCTGAACTTTTGACGAACATCTGCTGCTTTAGTATGTTCTGCTGAACTTTTGACGAACATCTGCTGCTTTAGTATGTTCTGCTGAACTTTTGACGAACATCTGCTGCTTTAGTATGTTCTGCTGAACTTTTGACGAACATCTGCTGCTTTAGTATGTTCTGCTGAACTTTTGACGAACATCTGCTGCTTTAGTATGTTCTGCTGAACTTTTGACGAACATCTGCTGCTTTAGTATGTTCTGCTGAACTTTTGACGGGGCCCTGTAGCACCGCTGCTCTGTCAAGGTATGACCCGCGGCCCGGCGTTTGAGCATAGCCGATCTAAGTTGAAGTAAAACCATACAGATCTAGATCTAAGGGTTGAGATACGGAGCACAGTGAAATGGCAGAAATTGTGGTGTCAGAGGTTAGGAGATAAGGTCTGCTGGGTAAGAGGGACGGAAAAGGAACAGTAGTGTGAATCGTGATAGCACCAAATGACTATACCAAAGACCCTTGCATAGTAGTCGATTCCGGTTAATCGGAACATATCGGGACATCATTTTTTTTGTTCTAACAACAGATTGGTCTTATAACAAGCAATTTATGTGTAATAAGAATGCTTCGCAAATCTAGAAGCGCCAGCTTTAGATTCTATTGTAAATAAAACAGGAAGATACTATCTATGTCTAAAAGGAGATGCAGACGAGCAGTAAAAAAAAACTAGCTATAGTATAGTTTTGAAATACAGCTATAGTCTAGTATTGAAATACAGCTATAGTCTATTCTTGAAATACAGCTATAGTCTAGTCTTGAAATACAGCTATAGTCTAGTCTTGAAATACGGCTATAGTCTAATCTTAAAATACGGCTACAGTCTAGTCTTGAAATACAGCTATAGTCTAGTCTTGAAATACAGCTATAGTCTAGTCTTGAAATACAGCTATAGTACAGTCTTGAAATACAGCTATAGTCTAGTCTTGAAATACAGCTATAGTCTAGTCTTGAAATACAGCTATAGTCTAGTCTTGAAATACAGCGGCTCTCTGTCTGTGTATCTTATTAGTTAATGTCAAAATAAAAAGTGCTTAGAACTCAAACTATAGTTTAAACAAGCAAAATATTGTTAAAAACGCTTAAAAAAAAAACAGCAAAGTTTATATTAAGTGTATTAATTTGTTTGGATCAGTCATGTAATTAAATTTGTAATAAGCCTCAGACGACTATCAATAAAGGGGACTAATTCAGCTTATACCACCACTTCAGTCTTTCCCTTGGGAAGGGGACAAATTCAACCCATACCACCATATCAGCTTAGTACTATTTCTTTCCCTTGCCTGATATACCAAACAAAAGAATTTATTACCAATAGTAAATTTTTTTTAAAAAATGGATTCTTGTGTTGTCAGGCAAAAGAAATAATTGTGCAAAATTTCAGCATGATCGGAGATTGGGTGTCGGAGAAAAATAACGTGTGCAAACTTTTGGCAAGATAGGCAGACAGACATACAGAGTGAGTTGATTTAAGATTTATTTAAAACAATTTTGTATAGCGCATCTTTCATGCTATACCATGTTCAATCGAGACCATTCGTTATAGAAGGTCTGAACACTGACCTGCAACGTCACAACCTGTGGGCAGTTTAGACCAATAGCTCGTTGCCACGTTATACAGACCTGTACAGAAATTTATTCATTGACATGACCACCAGAGAAAAAAAAAAGATTTTTTTTCCAACAAAGATAAATAGCACAGGGGAGTTTATTATTATTATCCAAAATATTTTTTAAAAAGTAACATTCAGTAAACATCAAGATCTAAAGTTAGGACCACACGACACCAGCGTTTAACACCCCCACATCCCATACTGTGAGTAACACAGGTTGAGAAGCGCTGCTTCAGATCCTTGCAAATCACACTGCACGCGCCATTCTCTTCCAGCCTCCAGTAACCTGTATCTAGTTATTCTTTCTTGTCTCTCAGAGTTCAAAGATCTGGGGATTGGCCTACAGCAGGTTCTTTGTGCTATTGGTCACGTTTTGGCAAGAATTACCTTTCTTTTTGTTTTCAGCTAGATTGATTACAAGTCAAGGCAATGAGATAACACATCTACTTTTATGGGACCAGGGGGTTATTATGATTTTTTGGTTCGTTTGCCACAAGCAAGCAAAATAAAAAAAAATAATTTAAAAAAAAAAGCTTCTCTAAGGGTGAGAACCGCAAAAATCACATCCATATCTCTCAATGCTGTAAGGTTTAGCTCATTTTTTCCCAAAGAAATTTTTTTTACCACTAACAGAGTAAATGATTAGTTAATTTTTTGATTGATTTATGTATTGTCATCGATAGTGAATAATTATACCAGTAATTAATTGACTAATTGGTTAACTTTTAAAATTGATTCATGCCTTGTCTATGCTAATGAATAATTTAATGAAGTTTCAACTTCATTTAAGAATGGAAAGTGGGAGACATAACGTGTACAAAATTTGTACCAGACAGACAGACAGAGTGAGATAGTATAAACTTTGTAAAAATAGTTTGTCCTCTAGCTTTGCGTTAATATGCAAAGGATGACATCTATAATAGCTAATAAGTAAATCATATAAATGCGATGATAATAATAATAATATTAATAATAAGGCTATACCTGCCCAGCCTTGCGTATAGCGAAGTCATACAGTATATCATAAAAATTCTATTTCCTACATAGAAGAAGCTTCCACAATTACGGGTATCGCACAATGTCGTTTTTTTTTAATCGCGCGTAGGATTGGCGTTTTCCATATTGAATGACACCCCAAAATGACAATTTGTGTTTATATATTTCAGGAGATTTGTATGAGTTTTCAAAAGATTTTAATAACTTCCGGATATTTCCAAGACTTTTTCGTATATTTTTCAATTTCATGAGATTTCCTGAAGCTCCTGGGAAATAGGGAGACCGTGGGAAATCTGTAATAAGTTATAAAATGTTTGATCTAATAATTTATACACCTAGAATTAGCGCGGGTCCTATGAAAGTGCGGGGCACACTGCGGACGCATAGGTTGCAGTGACCTAAGGCCGGACCTGCAAAATAGCGGCGTTTGCTACGCCGCCGGTCGACTAGTAATACATTAATTAGATTAAACGAATTCGAAAAATAGCTTGATGTCGTAATCTCATTACGTTAAACAGAGGTGTATAAACGTTGGGATAACGGCAAAAAGGGGCGTGTGGCGTATAAAAAGATAGCCTAGTTCACTAAGTACGTCCTGTAAAAGGGGGGGGGGGGGGGAGTTGAAAAGTGTTTAATGTGTATACACATGAATGCGTGCGGTAAGGGGGTGGGGGTGGTAAGATAAGGAAAGTTTTTCGAACACTTTTCTAGGATTAGTGTGCATGCATATTTTAATTAATAACTATTTGTTTGACCGTTGACAGAAAAAAAAGGATTTATTCTTCAGTTATTTACAGAGGCGCTCTCGTGTACTCAAAGATGAAGAGGAATATGAAAAGAAGAAAGGGGGGGGGGGGAAACGATATACTCCTCTCCCTTCCCCTGTTTTCTTTTCTTTTTTTTTTCAAACAAACAAAAAAAAAGACATTGACAGAATGACAGACACATGACGTCTAGTGGAATGTCTTACGCAAGCCTGTCACGTGATAAGTGTACACCACGACAGACACACCCAAAATGGAGTCCACTTTTTCATGCTTACAATAAAATTGACAATGGGGCAAGGGTTCAAGGGTTATATATAGTTCAATCATTTGACATACATTTTTTTAAGGCTGTAATTCTAAAAGCCGGTAGAGACTCAAATAATCTTTGCCCTATTAAATCATCAGGTCATAATTGGTTTTTCTTTCTACTGACAAAAAGTAAACAAAAAAATCTTTTTCTTAAGCAGGAGTATCTTTAACGCTTTCTCTCCTAATGGACCTAATTCACCAAGTGTAAACAAACAACATTTAGCCGCGTGGTGCTCTATCTCTTCTATATAATTTACGATCTCATGTTTAATTCATGATGGCTGTCACGTGACAGTTTTTCCCGTTGTTTTATCAATAAGATCACGTGACTAAATGTTGTTTGTTTACGATTGGTGAATGAGGTCCATTAACGATTAATGTTCCATTTAATAAACTTTATTTTGTGTTATATAAAAAGGAGCTTGCATTCCTTTTACTTCTCTACCAAATAAAACATTTTCTGATAACAAACGAAAAGGTTTTTGAAGCTTAACCCTAACAGGGGAGTGAAATAGTAATGAGCAAAATGAAGAATTTCACCAAAAAGTGGGAAAATAATTAAGGAGAGAAAGAGTTAAAACATTAGCTTAATATCAAATCTATTGTCGGTGTTGGATACATTTTAAGCTAGGCAAGTTGCATTGGTTGTTCAGATCGATACGTGTGATTGTTAACATTAAGCTTACTCAATTTCATACTTATTGTAAAATGAAATGTTTTTGGGGTATAACTTATATCAAGATTTATGTCCGTTTTTTTAATCATCATTGTTATTGCTATCTTGCAAGAGCAAGATCAAATAAAAAAGTGAGATTTTATTTCGGAACAAAATATTATATTTTATAAATCAAAATTTTTTTTTTAAAAGACCTTGAAACATATGCAAGTCTAGACAGACATGAGGCCCACCTGCAACAGACACACAGCATGATTTTATGCCTTCTTATTTTAAACGTTTCTCCTTTGAAATGATAAGCTGTGGGGGAATGTTGCTTGTAATGTTCAGTAAAAAAACATGAATGCGAGAAAATATTTTAATAAATTCATCCCCCCCCCCCTCAAAAAAAGGGCGTTTATAAGGAATAAAGACTTTGTTTCTGTCTAAATCAAACATTATACGAAAAAAAAATTATATTCCCACCCCCCACAAATATATATCCCCCCCCACAAATATATTTCCACACACAAACACACACACATAAATCTATTCCCCCACACAAATTTATTCCCCTCACACACACAAATATATTCCCCCACACACGTAAATATATTCACACACACAAATATATTCCCACCCACACATCCACATATATTTGTTTCTGTCTAAATCAAACATTATACGAAAAAAAAATTATATTCCCACCCCCCACAAATATATATCCCCCCACACAAATATATTTCCACACACAAACACACACACATAAATGTATTCCCCCACACAAATTTATTCCCCTCACACACACAAATATATTCCCCCACACACGTAAATAATAAAAAAAAGAAACTGGTATTTTGTTTTTCTCTACAAAGGTAGAACCCGAACCTCATGCATTCCCACTCCTTCACAGTCACACCGAGACCAAACTTAATAGTGTGCCCGACTGCAGACCTATGACGTGCCAACGAGCTATTGGTCTCGACTGACCACTCATTGCCACGTCACAGTGCTGCAGTCAGGACTGCTATAACGATTGGTCTCGGTTTCACATACAGCTGATAACAAAGTTTGCGTCTTGTTATTTCATGTCTTGTTTATTTATGATATGTTTCAGGACTAGAGCCTCAAAACCCTTTTATGTTAGACGAGGAATGTAAGCTTACATTATGTTTACAGCTCAAATGTGTACCTGTATTGTCCTATGCAGTGGCGTAGCTAGCAATGTGCGGGTGGTGCGGGCCGCACTGGGCATCAAATACCCTAGCTACGCCACTGGTCCTATGCTCCTTTTGTAGACCTACTATTTAACAAGATACATTAGAATAATGCCATTATTTGTATGTGTGAAAAAAAATTGCCTGTAGACACGAGCAAACACATTAGTTTTACATTTATGGCAATGTCTTTGATTCCGAAGATTAAGGTTAAGTCCAGTGTTTAACTTGACTACGCAAATCCAGTTGCGACCTGCATATTTTTCTACAGCTGATGCAGGCAATGCCGTTGTCCGCTGGGAGTCTATTTAAGTTTTCTTTTCGTCTTCTATGTCCTGTCTCCAACAAGGGTTTTTCTTTGGGTCTCAATTGTGTGTCACGTTAGAAATACAATATTAAAGGCTGGCCTTCAAAATTAAGGAGTGCATCGTTTTAATTTTTTTTTTGCAGTCCTTTGATTGACCTACTTATTTAGCCATAACCGACGTGACAAATCATCATAATATATGAAGTTACTAAATAGTCGCACAAAGCTTTTCCTCTAACTCTGTCTTTAAACCTCTTGTTCTCTCTCTCTTTCTTTCCTCTCTTTTTTTCTCTCCCTCTTCTTTGTTTTCTCTATATGCTTATTCTCTCTTCTCTCTCCACTGTACTCTTTCATCTTCTTCATCTTTTCTCTCTCTACTATTTCTTTCTCTTTCTTTCTTCCCTCTCTTCTCTCTCTCCTCTCTCTCTCTTTCTCTCTCTTTCTTCCCACTTTTCTCTCTTCTCTCTCTCCCTCTCCTTTCTCTCTCCTCTTACTCTCTCTTTCTTCCCTCTCTTCTCTCTCTCCTCTCATTCTTCCCTCTCTTCTCTCTCTCCTCTCATTCTTCCCTCTCTTCTCTCTCTCCTCTCATTCTTCCCTCTCTTCTCTCTCTCCTCTCATTCTTCCCTCTCTTCTCTCTCTCCTCTCATTCTTCCCTCTCTTCTCTCTCTCCTCTCATTCTTCCCTCTCTTCTCTCTCTCCTCTCATTCTTCCATCTCTTCTCTCTCTCCTCTCAGTCTTCCCTCTCTTCTCTCTCTCCTCTCATTCTTCCCTCTCTTCTCTCTCTCCTCTCATTCTTCCCTCTCTTCTCTCTCTCCTCTCATTCTTCCCTCTCTTCTCTCTCTCCTCTCATTCTTCCCTCTCTTCTCTCTCTCCTCTCATTCTTCCCTCTCTTCTCTCTCTCCTCTCATTCTTCCCTCTCTTCTCTCTCTCCTCTCATTCTTCCCTCTCTTCTCTCTCTCCTCTCATTCTTCCATCTCTTCTCTCTCTCCTCTCAGTCTTCCCTCTCTTCTCTCTCTCCTCTCATTCTTCCCTCTCTTCTCTCTCTCCTCTCATTCTTCCCTCTCTTCTCTCTCTCCTCTCATTCTTCCCTCTCTTCTCTCTCTCCTCTCATTCTTCCCTCTCTTCTCTCTCTCCTCTCTTTCTTCCCTCTCTTCTCTCTCTCCTCTCATTCTACCCTCTCTTCTCTCTCTCCTCTCATTCTTTCCTCTCTTCTCTCTCTTTCTTCCCTCTCTTCTCTCTCTTTCTTCCCTCTCTTCTCTCTCTTTCTCTCTCTCTCTTTCTTCCCTCTCTTCCCTCTCTTCTCTCTCTTTCTCTCTCTCTCTTTCTTCCATCTCTTCTCTCTCTCCTCTTATTCTTCCCTCTCTTCTCTCTCTTCTCTTCTCTTTCTTCCCTCTCTTTCTCTCTCTTTCTTCCCTCTCATCTCTCTCTCTCCTCTCTTTTTCTCTCTATTTATTCGTTTTCTCTCTCTCCTCTCTCTTTCTCTCTATTTCTGCCCTCTCGTGTCTTTCTTTCCATCCCTACGTCTCTCAACATTAACGCTTACAAAGTCTTACCGTACAGCTGAACATTCAAATCAATTTATCAGTTTTAATAGAAGACACTTTGGACGAACATAACCTCAAATATTTACACACACACAGAGAGAGACAGAGAGAGACATAGAGAGAGACAGAGAGACAAACACGTGTGAAGCCTAGACCTCTTAATCTACATATTTTCATCTACCTCTCATCTCCTCCCCTCGGTCCCTACTTACACAATCAAGAAAACAGCCCGGACCAGGGCAGTGCAAGAGTCGCTGGCACATTCCCCCACGGATCTATGAATAGTTCAGCCGGTGCCTATTCACTTCTACTTTCAGACCCGTGTCCTGGCAAGCTCTCGTAAGTACCTCATTAAGTCGATACACAAGTTTAGTAGGGCACTCGTTTGTGTGTGTTTGTTTATGCGTTTATGTCTGTCTGTGTGTACGTCTGCTTATATGTGTGTATGTTTATGTGTGCGTCTATGTCTGTGTGTGTGTACGTTTGCGCATACGTGTGTATCTTTGAGCATGTCCTAATGAATGTGTGAAGGTTACATTTAAATTGAAACGAAAGGAAAGCAGAGAAAATTAATTTATTATAAAGTAAGAAGAGAGAGAGAGAGAGAGAGTGAAAGAAAGAGATGATCACAAAGTAGACAAAGTGCTAAAGAACAAACAAGAATAGAAAGTGGCACAATGACAAAGCTGGATTAAACGATTGATTGATTGAGAAAAGTAAGGAGAAATGGCTTGATCACAAAACAAACGAAAAAAAGAAATATATTACTCTAAATTCTTAAATGAGTTAGATCCATGAGAAAAATAAGAAAGAGATAGATGAATATAGATGAAGTAATAGATTAAAAGATAATAAAAAAGGATAGAGAGAAAGAGATAAAGAGAGTATGTATTAGAGCTAAAGAGTAAGAGACTTAAGTAGAAATAAAATCTAATAAAAGAAAAAGAGATAAATACAAAACAATGAAGAGAGAAATATAACAATGAAGAGAGAAATATAACAATGAAGAGAGAAATATAACAATGAAGAGAGAAATATAACAATGAAGAGAGAAATATAACAATGAAGAGAGAAATACAACAATAAAGAGAGAAATATAACAATGAAGAGAGAAATACAACAATAAAGAGAGAAATATAACAATGAAGAGAGAAATTTAACAATGAAGAGAGAAATATAAAAAAGGAAGAGAGAAATACAACGATGAAGAGAGAAATACAAAAATGAAGTGAAAAAGAGTTAATAATAAATGGGAAAACTATTTACATATATGGTCATGAGAGAGAGAAAGAGTTTGCGTTTGAGTCTTTGGCACATCTGTACAATTTAGGCCCGTAATTCTTCAAGGGTTACTCTCCCTTCATATCACAAGAGTTAAATTTATAGTTAGGTCATTAAAAGCAAGGTCTATTCACAGTTAAGAAGAAAAAAATTAATTTAATAAAAATCTGTTGTAAATATTATATGTTCACAATTTCTTTGCCCGATCATGAAATCAAACAATCACAGACAGCCTCACTTCCCGGACAAGGCCCAATACTTTCTCATGGTCGACACTGTCGAACAGTATTTTTAGGCTGTGTGCTGTGAAATATTTCCCCCTAACATCCTGGTATCTGGGGCACTCAATGAGGATATGTTCCACGGTGAGGCAAGAGTCACAGTGCTCACAAAGTGGGGGCTCCTCTCTCTCTTCAGCACAAAGGAGTGCGTGATGTAGGTGTGGCCAATCCTAAGTCTGGACATGGTCGTGCTTCCACGCCTTGTCAGACCCTTAGATGTGGGCCGACACCTGACATCCGCCACAATATGTCTGAGTTTGTTATGAGAGAGAAAGAGAGAAGTAACTTATACCCTGAACATTGAACACGGACTTTATTTAGTGTCAACATGCCTTCCGGCATTTAGTCAACTTCAGGCCAAACCGGGTTCGAGTGACCAAACTAGCAAAATTAAACAAATATATACTTTAAAAAAGCTAAAAGAAAAAAAAAAGGGAACAACCGCAAAATTCACTCCCATGAATCTCAATACTGCAAGATTTGACTCCCTTTTCTATATGAAACAATTAATTAATTACCACTAATTTCTTTTATTGAAATCTGTACTGTTATCGGCTATGAATGAATGTTTGCAAAATTTCAACTTGATTCGAGAATGGGAAGAGGGAGAAAAAACGTGTACAACATTTGTACCAGACAGACAGGCAGACGAAGTGAGTCAATATAAGCTTTGTAATTACATTCATGATGCAAATGAAACAAAGACAGTAAAGCGATAAGAAAACACTCAAAGAAAAGACACCAAAAGGAGAAGACACCTCCGATATGTCAACAGACTGGTGTGAAAATATTAATTTAGTTTTAATTAATCTGACATACCCTGTGCCAAGGGAGCCATTTATTGGCAGATATCCAAATCATACGAGGAGTGGTAGAAAAGTAATGACACTGTTGTTGTTTTTATTTACCAAAGTTTTTTTTTTTCGAACATCTGTGTTACCCCCCCGTTTTAAAAATTGTTTCTGTTGGGCAGCTACACATCGATAGAGCCTAAGTTCTCTCTTTTGCGAGCTCTCCTGGACCGAAGAAAAGCTTAAATAAGCAAATCGAAGATCGAATCAACGCTGATTTGTTTTTCAGACATCGTCCAGGACAAACTGTCTACTAAGTTTTATATACGTCCTTTAAAGGCTCAGAAAAAAAGGATCATTTGTGTAATAGCAGACACTGCATACAAATGGGTGCTCTCTATCATGACAACGCCCCATGTCACGATGCCCTCTCCATCACAAAACTAATGACCTCAAAAGGCATTCCGGTGGTTCCGCAGCCTTCCTCCTCACTCCACATTCACCTGGTCTCACTCCGTTTGACTTTTTTCTTTTTTTTTTCGTAAGTGAAAAGTGTCCTAGTATGACGTCATTTAGGGAATTAAGAAAACATCCAAATAGTGTCAAGGACAGGCTGACGACCATACCGTTTGTAGACTACCAGCACTGCTAGTCCTGCTACCAAAAGTGGGAACAATGTCTTCATCGGTGTGTAGCTGCCCCAAATGTAAACGATTTAGAAGAGGAGATAATATTGATGTTTGAACAAATCGAAACTTTGGCAAATAAATAAAAGTCTCATTAAATAAAGTTTCATTACTTTTCTGTCACTTCTGTCAATTCTATTTTAAAACCACATCTTTTATGGCATGGCCAGGTTTAGAAATTAACGATTTAACGAGATAACAAGGCCTTGTATTAATGTACACAGAGAAGTAGATTGTAAGAAGGATGACTGCCTGGTGAATTAGTACTCTGGACTGTCCTTCGGTGGTCTCGATGGTCACGTGTAAAAACCCTGTCCGCTGCCATCCCCTGTCGCCCTGCGGGAGGTTTGGGATAGTATGTAGTTATCTTAAAATTGGAAGGAACATCTGACACATGTCAAACGTTTTACAAACAAATAATAGACGCAAAAACTTGTCTTTGAAGAGTGAGGGTGTCGTCTGCGTGGCATATCAATACACAGAAAAAGAAAAAAACAACAGTTTTAGCAACACCATTTGCACGACAGAGACTCAACTGACGACAACAAATGGAACTTACCGTCCGTTACATCCGTACTTCCGGTGCTCATGTTGAGCGGCGACTTGCGGAGGGCGCTCTTATCGACGCGCCGCCTGCTCTTCTTTTCCACTTCCAGCGTAGCAGACGATGCGTTGGGAGTGCAAGAGGCGAGGACTGACTCCGCGGTCGTGTCCACATTGTTCGTGGCATTGTTCGTTTGCGAAATTTCGGGAATCGAGTTTTCGGAATATATTTCTGTTTTGTGAGACTCCTGGGTAAAAACAAACAAACAAAAATATATTATTCTTAAATTCAAAGACTAATTGTGCTATTGTCACTATAATTATTTTAATAGCAAAATATAAGCATTTAGACACGTCACTAGACTGATAAATGCTATTAAGATCACAAAGAAATGTTTACTAATACATTTTTAAGAAAAAACCAAAGCCTATTCTGGCATACATATGTATGTGTTTGTTTGTGTGGGTGTGTGTGGATGTTTGTGTTTAGGAGTGAATGAAATACCTGTATAGATCTGGTTTCAGGGGGCATCGTGACTTCTTCAGAGTTTTCTTTAAGACATTCCGTGTCATCTGTCTCAACTCCACGCAGACGTAGAAGCCTGGCCTTAAAATTGCTGAGCACTTGATTGTCTTCCTCGCACGGCTTGTCCTCGTCCTTTCCGTTGAAAGAAGAATCCTGTTTCTCGGAAGGGGCAGCTATGGTTGGCTTACTCTGCTCCTGCGAATGAGAGAAATTGTGGTCAGCTGGCTTCTGTTGGTGGTGATAAGGTGATCCGTTACTGTTGCCGACACACGCTTTGTCTTTAGCGGCAGATTCTGTCTCAACGCAGTCATTGATAAAGTCTTCGATTCTGCGGTCGCGAAGGGCTTTGGCCGACAACATTGTTTCCTCCAGCAGTACTTTCTGAGCCGATGAATTGTTGTTGCTGTTGTTGAGGTCAAAGGAGACATCTTCTGCGCTCTTATCTCGGGGCTCGGAGAATGCTGAATCTTTGGAAGGCTGTTGCCGACGACCTTTTCTGTCAAGGACGTTGACGCTGGATTCGTCAAGAGAGTCTGTGTCTCGAGAGTGGCGCCTGGCGAAAGCATCTCCGGTGTCGGAAGATACAGAGAAACCGTTGGCGCTGTCTTTGCTGTTCCAGTAATGGGGTTCAGAGTTGTCGGATTTTCTGTGGCGCTGCGAACGGCGTCTGCCACTTTTTTCAGCGCTATTTTCCGATCTAATGCTGCCTTCCACGTTTTCATTCTCTTCACTACAGTTTCTGGTGATGTTGGAGAAATAATCGTCATCTGACCTCCTCGTTCGGCGACTGCTGATTACACCAGTGTTTGCGTCGCCGTTCTCTGAGCTGTCAATGGAGCGTACGCTTTCGTCTCTGCTCCACCTCCTGCCCATTAACCTATTCCCGTCGGCAGATCCGTCAAGGCTGGAGCTTTCAGCCTGCTCTTCAAGTCTCTGCGCTCTCCTCCTGGCTAGCCTCTCAGCCAGATCATTGTTGCCACTGTCGTCGCCTCTTCGTGACCTAAGACCAGGTAAGACTCTTTCCTTAGTTTCTTCATTCTGTGAGAACGGCTGGGCTAACCGAGATTCTGCTCTGTCTCTTCTACCTGTCAAAGAATCTTCTGCTGTCTCTTTCTGATATACCTTTGACCTCCAACTTGGCGAGTCCTCACTAGAGACGTCAGCAGCCCGCTCTAAAAGTCTTCTGCGCCTGCGGGCTTCCATTTCGTCCACCTTCGACCATACGAGTCCGGGGTCGACCTCTTCATTTGTCACAGCACCTAGACCATCAGAGTCTTGCTGCCTTACTTGAACACGGTGCGAGACCACAGAGCTAGGTGAAGTTTTACTGAAGCAATAGCCCTCGTTTGCCTCGTCGCTAGCCCTGATTTCCTGGAAGTTCTGTCGGGCCTGCTCGTATCTCGATCTTAGCTCCTGCCGCGAAAACTTCGAGAGGTGAGTCTCGTGAGGCTTGTTCCCCGAAGATCGGAGACCCTCGGTGAAGCTGCTCTTGGTGTTGTTGCAATCTGTGATCTCGCTCAGGCACAGGGTCGGAGACTCAAACTCTGTTATCCTGTTCGATTCTGTGGTGGGAGAGAACTGACCTTCGAAGTAGGCAGCCTCCTGGGCTAAGCTGGTAGTTTTCTCTTCAGATGATGACCATGAGTTCTCGCGTTCTTCTATTCCTCCACCAGTTCCTATTGATGTCTGTGCGCTTGGGATCCTCGAATTTCTTTCTTTCCCGTCTTCATCTTTACCACTGTGGATTGAAAGAAATAGATTTTGTAAGGATTCAGTCTATTTGGTGATACAAAATATGCTAATTTATTTCGACTTGATTAGGGATGAACATTTTTTTCCTTTTTCTTGCAAATCGAAAAACTTTTGTCTGATGCAATTTGATTTCGGATGGAACGTATAAAGTTTATAAGACAATGATAGCGTGTCTATTGCATAATGAACGTACCACTCTTCATTTTTATATAATATTACGTGGTCGTCCCGGGTGTGAAGACTGGGATTTTTTCTTTCGGGATCTTTATGGCACCTCTGAGTTCACCCAGTTCTAATAGGTACCTGACATTAGTTGGAGAAAAGTAAAAGTGTTTGGTCGTTGTGCTGGCCACACGACTCTCTCGTTAACCGTGGGCCATAAAAACAGATGACCTTTACATCATCTGCCCTATAGATCACTAGGTCTGATAGGGGAACTTTACTTGTACACAAACATAACAGCATTAAAACAAACATAGCTTGCTACCTTATGTTTAAATGTCATAGATGGTAACATTCGTCCTTCCCCAATCTTTTGTCCCCCATATGATAATTGCCCCTTCTTAATGTTACCAGACAGCCCAATTCCCCCCCACCAAACCCAGACTTCAATTATCACAAGCTTTACTAAAACGTCATACATGCACTTACACCTTTGATTTCGATTTACATTTCATTGTTAGCTGCACTATAAACTAACACACAGACACACACGCTCAAAGGCAACAAAGGAAGTTTGTGTTTTCACACGTACTCGTAAGCGGCCTCTATGGGACTGTTTTTTTAAAAGCAATGCTGATTTTTTTTTTTTAAACATAAAAACAGATTTGATAGAAACAAACAATCTTTCAGTATTGCCGTTGATAACAGTGAGAATCCAATACAGCTTCCATATTCTGCTCCATTCAATGTTCAAAGTCCTTTTCTTTTCTTTATGTTTTAATTTCGATTATTTGAAGAAATTTTAAAACTGAAAAAAAAAGTTCTATAAGTGTGAAAAAAAACAACAAGAAAAAAAAAACTTGAGTACAGTGCACTTGTACTAGCTAAAGAAAGTAGAGAGAGAGTTTATTTCTAGCCTTTCAGTTTGAGGCTAATTGAATTATAAGCTAATCTAATTTTTTTTCAAAACCTTCTTGACATAACATAAGAACATTTGAGTGATCTATTCAATAGTGCCATCAAACGTTTTCAGTAGATCTGTTGTTTTTTTTTGGTGTTTTTTTTTATTAAACACCATTTTGACTTACAGTACAACGTAATCAACCCACATAAGTTAAGTTACAGTTCAAAACTTCACTAGGTCTGGATTCTTTGTCCTGGCTGCCTGGTCAAGCTATATGCGCTTCGGACTGTCGTGACGACGATCTCGTGTTCAAACCCAGCCGGTTGCTCTCCACCACCAAAATTCAGTAAGTTTTGACTTCATCTTTATTTCTACAGGAACTTCCAAAACTTCTAAATGAAAACAAATCAAAATGAGACTTGCAATGGATTCCGGAGTCAGAACTGATGTCTTCACCGGAAATCAAATCGGAGACCCTCGGTTTGGAAGCCAAACGCTGACCACTGAACCACCAAGCCAAAACAAAACCCACACATTATCATATAAACCATTTAGTGGAGATTCTCAAGAGAAACCAAAAAAAAAAAATGTCAAGAACGCTTATTATTTATGATATGATCATTATCGGCTAGGAATTTGTTGCCCTTTCCCAGTCAAGGTACAACTGTGCACAGCTATTCATCATTATACTTTTAAAAAAAAAAAAAAACACCGATTATCAAAATGTCTTTTATTCTGCACACCGGATACACCAAAAACTTACTGTTTATAGTTTTTTTTTCCGTTATACAAGAAAACCTCTTTTAAACTAACGAAAGCTACTTAAAGGAATACACTAACATCTGATGCCTTTTGTGCGCTGACAATACGGACATGCACCTTTTTTTTTCTCTGCTCACCTTGTTTATGACATTAACCATCCAGCGAACATAATGACCTTTACCTACTCTCTCACCCAGACTGCTTGCACTTAATGAAAAAGAAATATCTCGGGGTAGAGAGTATAGATACAGAGCATCACGCAGAGGCAGAGAGCGGGAAAATAAAAAAAAAGATTTTATGCTAGATTCTTTTCATCTGAATCAAATGATTTCAGACATGTAGCAAAATTATAAGGTACTTTTTTTTAATACCCGAATTTTCTTTGTCCCACGCCACCTGGCTTCTTTGACGGAGATAGAGGTCATTGCTCTAGACAGAGGTCAGTCCAAGATACTAAAGATGGTTATGCCTGCGTAAGTATATAAAACCCCTTTTTATTTAACTAAAAGGCCCCCAATTATTATAAAAAAAAACTGAGAGATGACACCGCACTTGTCAAACCAAAGTTGTACTCAAAAGGTCAGGATATAGACTTCATAAGATTATGGACTATTTGAGATACATGGCTCCCCTTGTAAATCAAACACGCCCAATGGTAACACGTATGTTGTTACTACAGGCCAAATTTGCATTGCTCTTTCTTCAAAATGTTTTTAAACTAGCGTATCTAGGATAGGGGGAGGAGGGAGAAGAATTTGAAAATCCCCCCAATTGAGGGAGCCCAAAAAGGAGTGCTTCTTACATTAAATATTGAATATTTACGCAAAATGCAGGGGCCCCCAAGACCCCGGGCCCCCAAATATTCCTAGCTACGCCCCTGATTGAAAATATCCCAGAAACCTTTTTTGGAGAGCCCCCAAGTAATAGTGGGGGTCTTAAGCTATAGATTCTGTTGCCTATAGGTAAATCCAGCACAGCCAATCCAACTATCACATTTAGTTCTAGTTGAATAGGTTAGTGACGCCTAGACCTTTCCGACATGGAGGACCTCTAAATTTGGAACACTCATGTGAACCAGAGAGTACTTAGCATGCTATTTGGAGCATCGGAGACGCACAATACAAAAGCGATAATAAAAATTAGTAATAATAATTATAATCATTATTATTGTTATTCATTTTTTTAGAAAGTATCCTAGCAATGCTTCACAGCCTCAAAGTGAGCTCCAGGGGAAAACGGACTTTGGAGAAGGCGATTAGCCTAATGGAGGAGCAAAACAGAACCATTGTTGGGGTGCCTAGGCACAGAGTCCATTGCAATAGCGGGGATGGAAGAGAGCCCCCAACAACGATGTTACTATCAACACACCGTTCCTCAAAGGGGCCCTTTTTGTGGCGGATGTCATCACGGGGTGTCCTGGGCCCTTCCCCAACGAACGTCTCGGGCTTTGCGCCATCAGTAAAAGATGTAGCAAATAAATCTGTTTCTATCTTTCCGGATAGAAAAGTTTTTCATGTTTAGACTGTGGAGCTTCCATGTTGGCCGGGCGTAGAGCTTTTAGAGTCTCTGCCTAAACATTTAAATCTATCCCAAAGCAGAAATAGGAGAAGTTGAAATTTCCAGCATTAGATCTGAACCGCTGAACAGTGAAAGACTTTTCACAAATGTGACCAGAAATTAACACTGGACTGTGCACATAATAGCAAAAGATAATTTCATTTCCTGCCTCTTCTGCATTGTTCAATGTCTTTGGGTTCGAGAAGGGAACGAGAGATTGCAGGCGAAACAAGAAAAAGAAAAAAAAAAGATTACTTTAAAAAAATAATAATAGCTTATCTAATGGAAAGAACCGCTAATAACTGCCATTTATCTTAAAAGGGCAGGGTTTATCTCCCTTTTTGCTAAAAAAAACAACAAAGTTATTATTAGTACTAATAATTAATTGATTGACTAACTGGTTTATTTTTATTATTGATTTGTGAATTACCGTCGGCTATAAATAATTATTCAAAATTATCAGCTTGATTCGAGAATGGGAAGTGACGGGTAGCAAATTTCAAAACGTAATTAGGAGATTTAATTATATACATCCATATCTCTCATTTCCCTTTGTTCAATATCACACAATATAACTAATCACCACTCATTTATTATCTAATTGGTTTCTTATTTTGATTGAATCTTGTCTTGTCAGGTGCAATAACTTATTGTGCAAAATTTCAATTTGATCCGAGAATGGGATAAAAAAACATGTTCAAACCTTTTACCAGACAGACAGGCAGATAGAAAGACAGATAGACAAGAGTTGATATAAAGCCTTGTAAAAACTAAGCAAAAGCAAGAACAAAAAAGGGGTGTTATGTTGAAAAGACTGATTTTAAAGAATATAAGGAAAGACTTGCAACTAACATGATGTTTGCCTCAACCTACACTAGCTTGATTGAGTTACTCTTTCTCTCTCTCTCTCTCTCTCTCTCTCTCTTTCACTCTCTTTCTCTTTCTCTCTTTCTCTCTCTCTCTCTCTTGCAATATTGTTTTTTCATCTCCCCTTGTCTCATGGTTGTTATCTCCCCTAGTCCAATGGTTTGATGGAGAGAGGAATAGAAGACTGGAATTTCAATAACACCATGTCAGAAGCCTGCAAATAGGATTGGGGGGGGGGGGGGGGATCAATAGTACTATGGAAACGAGGAGGCAAGCAGCGTTAAGAGGAGGCAGGGAATCTTCAGGTAAGTGAAAGATGATAGGGAGGAAGAAAGGCGTAAAAAAAAGGTTCGTTACCAGGTCGATGTCTAGGTGTGTGAAAGTGTATAGCGAGGATTGCGTTGACCTTCTGGAATGTCTTCACAAAAAGCGGTGCTGAGTGCTGGACCAATCTTTCAGGTTCAAGGTTACATTCCCTACCCCATCCATCCACCTTTTCCTTATATTTTTTTTCGTAACCGAAACTTCCCAATCAGCAAACCAAGATGGCATGTACGTAGACCTAACACAGTTTCAAAACAAAATGGTGTCGACACGTGACTTTGGATGGTTTCGAAAAACGATATTCGTGACCTTGCATTATTCAAGAACGTAGAGGTTCAATATGACCTTGCATTGTTTAGAAACAACTAAGTCAAAATGACCTTTAGATGTTGAATGCCAACCAACATCAATAAAATCCTGTAGAAGTGCTTTTTGTGAACATTAAAAAAGTACCACTTTCAGACCTTGCGATCTATAGGCCAGATGAAGCAAAAGATTATCTGTTTCTATGGCCAACAGTTAACAAGGGTGTCATATGGCCAACACATCGGCCAACCGCCTTTATGTTCCCCCCAACTAGTGTCTGGTTGCTTTTAGATCTGGCTGGACTCAGGAGCCTCCTGAAAATCACGACATTCAAAATCCCAGTCTTCACATAGATTCGAACCCGAAATGCCTCAGCTCGTAAGCCAAGCACTTTACCACTCAGTCACCATGTCCAAAAACTTTAAAAATGCTCCTTCTTCCCTAGTGCTATTAGAGCATGGAATGGGTTGCCTGACATAGCCAGGAAAACCAGTAACTTGGCAGAATTTAAGTCATTGGTTAATAATGCATGACTGAATGCATGACGCGTAGGACGCAATCATCTTATTTTTTTTGACTAAAGTCTGTATTATATAAGATAAGATAAGATAATTACGTTTATAATCTGTTGATTTAACTGTTGTTAAATTGAAGAACTTATTTCTACTTCATGTTAGCATGCTCCGAACGCTCTATTCTTTAGGTCACAAGTGTCTGATGAAGGAGATGGTTTTCTTGCGAGCACAACTCAGCTCGAGTTAAAGCTCGAGTTAAACCGTTTTCCTTCTCGTTTGGGATTCAAACTCAAGCTCCTTGGTTTGTAGGCTAAGCGGTTAAGCCCCACCCTTTGAATGTATCAACACTTCTGCCTTCTATTAGAACGAGGCTATGCCATAAAGCTATAACCATGTCTAGTACACTGTCATACAGACTGGTCACGTATAGTTATGAAATGAGAAAAAAAAAAAATCTTTAAAAAAAAAAAGCATATATTAAGTGTATTTGTATCAATTAGTTTGGATCAGTCTTTTGCATTATC